>OZ037779.1:29673194-29770694 GCA_964035525.1 Porites cylindrica
GATCACTGACTCCTCCGCAACGCTAATTGATCTGATAATCTGTTCTGACATTTCAAAAATTTCTCACCAGGGTGTTTGTGACTTGGGAATTTCAGATCACCACTTAATATATGCAGTCATAAATCTCAAAAGGAAACGTCAGAAACCAACGCTCAAAACAGTCTATGATTACAAAAAAGTAGATCTTGACTCATTACAAAGGGACTTTGCTGCTGCCCCATGGAGTATCTGCAATGTCTTTGACAATCTGGACGATGCTACTTGGGCTTGGGAGTGTCTATACAAGGATATCATGAAATCTCATGTTCACGCTCGACGAGTAAAGATAAGAAGAGGAAGCCTTCCTTGGATGAACTCATCCATACGCAAAGAGCTAAATAAACGCTGTAAACTGCTTCTTAAAGCACAACAAACACCGAAGGGCTCACAAGCCTGGACAGATTATAAGAAGGCAAGAAATCACTGCACTAATCTCCTTAGATCAGCAGAGTCAAATTACTGGCTATCAAAATTTGACGGGACGACCTCTGCAAAAGATTTTTGGAGGACCGTAAGATCTTTTGAGGGAAAGCTAACAACTACAAACATCGGTCCAATTAAAGATAATTCTGGAGTTATTCACTCAGACGACACATCAAAGGCCAATGCTTTAAATTTCTTTTTTGTCAATGTTGGAAAATTTCTTTCGAAATCAATACAAGACTCTTTAATAAACTCTCCTTGTCAGTCTGCAAGAAATAACAGTGAAATCCCTGTTCTTTCTCTCTCTAACATAGCCCTTAACAAGGATCTTCTGAAATCTTCTCTGAAGTGTTTGAAACCTGGCAAGGCAAGTGGTCCTGATGATATTTCAAGCAGGGGACTGCGCCTTATTGGAGATGTATTTTTGGACTGCTTTATGCCACTGGCTCAAAGAAGTATTTTGGAATGCAAATTCCCAAGCCAGTGGAAGCAGGCACAGGTGAAATGTCTTCACAAGAAAGGGAGCACTCTCGACTGCGGAAATTACAGGCCGATCTCCCTTCTCAGCATTCCGGGCAAGCTATTAGAGAATGTTGTAAGCCAACAACTTGACAACTTCTTATATGGCAACAATCAAATCTCTTTAAATCAATGGGGCTTCAGAAAAGGAGGCTCACCTGAACTTCTTTTACTCTCACTAACAGAACGATGGCGTTTGGCCCTGGATGAAAGCAAGGTTATTGCCGTAGTCTTCATTGACTTTCAGAAAGCGTTTGACTGCGTCAACCATACAGTTCTCATCGATAAATTACACTCTATAGGCATTAGTGGCTCCTTTTACGATTGGCTCCTAAATTACCTCGAAAATCGTAAACAATTTGTAACTGTAAATGGTTCTAATTCAGAATTTTTGGAAATAGATACTGGTGTGCCTCAGGGGTCTTTACTTGGTCCCAGATTTTACAGTATTTACTCAAATGATTTACCTGAAGCCACAACAAATGCTTCTGTTGAAATGTTTGCGGATGATACCACAGTTTTTTGTATTGGAAATACTGTTGATGAAGTCTTATCTAAAATTCAGGAGGCGATCGCCGACTTAAACAAATGGGCTATGGTTAACTTCATGACTATTCATCCTGCAAAAACCGAATTGATGTTGTTATCTAAATCACAATTCATCGGGCCCTTACAGAAAATATGTTTAGGGCAAAAGGAGTTGTCCTTTGTTTCTAAATCTAAATGTTTAGGGATTCAAATCGATAATAAACTCTCCTGGTCGCCACATATCAAATCCTTGAGCAAACGTTTTTCAGCAAGAGTGAAGAAACTGAAACACTTAAAAGGTCTCGACAGTCGCATCTTAGAGTCAATTTATTTCAAAGGTATCATTCCAAGTATTACGTATTCAATTGCATTATGGGGATCTTCAAAATCTCTTCAGACCCTGGAGGACATTCACATCGGAGCAGCGAGATTTATTTTTAACATAAAGAATTCTACTCTTAGCACTGAGGTCCTGGCAGCGACAAAATGGAAGTCTTTCTCATACATGTACAAAAAGAGGATTGCAACCATATCTTATCAAGCATTTTATAACAGGGCTCCGGCTGGTATAAATTCTTTATTTATTAAACATTCTCCATTAAGAAATCTCAGGGACAGTCTGAAACTATACGTGCGTTGCCCTAAAAGTGACTTCCTTCGATCTTCCTTCTCTCATCGTGCGTCTATTCTATGGAATAACTTACCCATGTACTTAAAGAGCAAACCCAATATTGGTTCTTTTAAATCTGCTCTTAAAGAAAAATCTGACATTTTAGATAAAATAACATTTAATGGGTTACAGGGAATAAATAAAGATATTGTAAATTATATATATTAAGGCAACAGTCAACTGTTGTTTATCTTGCTAGGTATTGTTTTATTTTTCCTTACTCATTGTAAATAATTCATTGGTTTGTTAATATTATTAGTTACTTTTTTTTTGTAGATACTTTTTAGTTTGTAGGTCCACATCAGCTCTTTAGCTGCCTCTTTTTTCACTGACCTACATGACAAATAAAGTATGTATGTATGTATGTATGTATGATTTATCTACAACTTGGCTATGTAATGTTGATGTGTTAGCTCATGTTATGCGGTCGAGGTAATTCGTTTAACATTGTTTCAACCTTTAAATTGAAGGTGCTCTAAAAGAAAGCTAAAAGAAATACGTTTGTGATGTTTGGGGAAAAAAAAAATAAAAACGTGCTCCACATAAACTGAAAATTCAAAGAGTCTGGTTTAAATCCTTGATTCCTTTGTAGAAAATGTTTCAGCTTTGTTTTTCTGATCATGAAGCTGACTGATTATTTACTGATAAGAGCTTTGGCTTTCACATAAGAATGACTGTACAATGATTGTATTACAATAATGTTACTTTCACTTCTAATCCAGTAAGTTTGCGTGCGATGTACATGTAGCACACTAAGTTGCACGCTTGAGGATGGTGTCTTCCTGTATCCTAGCTTTTGTTATCGAAAGGTAACTCGCTTTCCGTGTTACTGGCTGCTCACACTTCATTGCTCTATTTTATTGAAGCACGCTTTATTGTTTTTAGTCTGTTAATTATGTGCGACAAAAGCATTGCGTAATTCAAGTGTGCTCTAGTGTGCTTTGTAAGCGTGTTAAAGTCTTGACTTTAAAATTTCTTTTGTTTTTAAGTGGAATCTTGTTGTGAGCATGTTATCACCTTTGTCCCTGAAATCATATGGAGGGTCACATAATGTTTTCTTATTCCTTTGGCCCATTTTTGGTCCAAGAACTACCATATGGGATTCAAACAAAACCCCCCCAAAATCCCTGCACCAAAATTTAACCTCCCAAAAACCCCATGCCGAATTTCCGAACTATAAAAATTTTCCAGAAAGCATTAAATGATATAACACAAAAATAGAACCATGCATTTAGTTTTGAATAACCAAAAAAGTCCCTTCTTAAATCAAGCTATCCCAAAAGTTTCTTGCCAAAATTTTCCTACCCAAAAGCATCCTGAAAATGAAAATTTCAAACCAAGAAAAATCCTTTGATTGTTGCTGTCACTTGAAATCCACAGTATTCCCCTTGGGATCTGCTTCAAAGATAAAAAGAATTAAAAAACCCCCAAAATTTGCAGTGATCAACAATAACTCTAGGTATAAGTGGGCCTTACCTAAGATGATTTCTGTAACTGCCTTTAACAGTGTCATACACTTGCGACGTAAGCATGAAAGGGAGGCCTTCTTAGGGCCACCAGATCTACTGCAAACTTCAAAGAAAGGGCGGTGAAAACAAGAACGATTTTTGATTTAGTTAGAGATTAAAAATTAACCTCAAAAGATTTTCCTTGAGCAGTTATAGTAAATGAAAGTGCATTGGAAAGTGGACAGTAGAGAACTAACTGTAGGCAAGGATCCTTCAGAAATAAATGAAACATCAAGTCTTTATAATAATACTTTATTCAAAGACTTTTACATTTAAACATGATACATATTTGAAATGGAGTAACACAAGGTTGTCCCTATAAAAGGTCCTGTAACTGAACTTTAAAAACATAATTTAAAATTTGTTTTTGAGATTTGGGTGCTTCGTGCTGCATGCTTTGGTCTTCGTTTTCGAGTGCTTTCTTTTTTAAACTACCCCTGGGCTGTTTTGTTTTAAAGATAAAGGTTTGATGAATGCTGAAGAAAGTAACCAGCTGACTGAACCTATTTTCAGGCCTTTTCTATGAAAATTAGCCATTCATATTTTAGTGTTAAACCTTCCAGATCATTATACGTTTCTGGGAAGCTGCCCGCCTACATGTACATTTGTATCCCTCCCCTAGGCCAACATTAACACTAACTTTTCACTAACGGGCAAACTGTTGCCTTAGTGGAGGGGTAGTTGGGTAGTTCTGGCCCAGAAACATATAATAATCCAAACTTCCTTCTGCACTGTGTTTGATAATAAGTTCCTTACATGTGCACTGTATGTAAACTGTTTCATTTTGTCCTTAACTTCCAACAGATATGATATGGTTGCTGCATTTTATATGTACCGGTACATGCATATGGTTGGTGTTGTAAAGCACTGGATGCACACAGACGTACATGTAAGTGTATCTCGGGTTAGTGTGTCAGAGTCTTTTAGATGCTTTTAAAGAATAATTAAATTTTTTTTCTTAAAAATGTGATTCCAGGTAGAGGACTTACATGTAATAATTATATTAACACTGGAGAAGTGTTCTCTGTGGAGAAGTATTTCCCTAGTCTCAGCCCCTTACCATTTTTTAATCTCCAAAATTTAACGAATGTTTTGTTGACCATGAATTGCTTTGTGGGAAAATTTGACAAATGTTTTAACGTTGCTAACAGCCTACATGTATGAAGACCTATGGTCTGTGGAGACCTGTGATGAACGGAGCCTGGAAGGCCCCAATTACTATACACTGCCAATTCAAAAACAGACTACTCACACAACGGCAACATTCTACACTACAGCAGACTACATGGTGCACTATGCTTCAGGTGCTACCAAATCAAAGCTACACCATAGCGTACTCCAGTCTTATAGCGGTTATGAGTCTCCAACTTACCAAGAACCATTCAATAATTCTAGTCCCTATGGAAGAGACCTTGCTGCACAAACTACAGTCTACTGAGAGTAGATCAAGGTACCTGCAGATACCTGACTGCTACAAACTTTCTAATGGCAGGTTTGATGTAAAACATTTTTTAGTATTCTATTTCCACGTACTAGAGCTGAACTGCACTCTGATGCAACATTATTGCCAGCTCTATATACTCCCTAGGCTATCAATCAAAGACTTGTGTCATCTTTATGAATCTTCTCAGCAGTAGCCTGCCTTTCACTTTCTTTCAGTAAGGCAAACAGGATGCAGTTGCACCAAACTGCTGCACAAGGACTCTCTCTTTTTCTTTTAGTGACCTATCCTTGCAACTAATAAACCACACTACCCTCTCGGCAGTTTGACGACAATAATTTTCCCCGCGGAGGTACACATTCAAAGGAGACGTAGACTATTTTCCAAAAAACCTTAACTTTATAAACAACGCCTTACAGACTGCAAGCCCCAACTGCAAGCCCTGGCCCAGAACTACCAAAGTCCCGAAGCACCCTACAAAAATAACAAGAAAGGGAGGAAGATACACAAGAAATAACCTGTCAAGTGAGTAGGCTTGCTACCCCCATAATAGAGCTGATGAGAGTGTGAATACAGATCTGATACACGTGGCTGGACCATTTGCTAAGCATCTTGATGAGGTGATCTGGTAAGCCATAAGAGGCTGCTGAAATAGCTGTGCCAATGCAGAAGCTATGACCGATGTAGCAACCAGGGACCCCAGCAGCGGAGAGGATTGGATTGAATACCGGATATCAGCCATTGTCAATTTAGAGTGGTGCCTCAGAGAGAATGAAATGTGGGCCAGACGTTGAGTCATGGACATGTACATGTAGATACAGGGTAAGGGGGCGCATGGGGCAGAGATTATGTTTCTCAGCACCAATGTGGATATAGCAACCTTGGCGAAAGGGGACCATCGTAGAGTACTTAAGGTTAATGTGGACATCGGTGACAGCAATGTGGATGTCGGGATTGAAGTGGGAGTTGTCGGTGAACTCACCAGCGCATAAGATACCCAAAAACCCAAGACACCAGGCAGCCCAAAGCGTTGTATGGTTGTAGTCAGAGAAGTTCAAGGACTGGAAAAAAATGTGCATCTGTTCGATTGTGATGGGTTGGCATTGACACTTATTAGAGCCTTGGTGACGTTTGATACCCTGCAACACACGGTGTAACTGAAGGCAACCAACCAGCAGTGAAGGGACCAGATTTCTAAAAGGTAAACCTTTTGTGAATGAATGTTGGAGAGCATTGGCAAGATGGCAGCGGAAAAGTATGAGCACATCTTCACTGGCTGATAGCTGATCCAGATAGGCTATTGTTCTGAGCACAGAAATTCAAGAAGAGGTGTTAGACTGAGGCATAAACTTTCCTAGTTGAAGGGGCAAGACACAGAGGCACATAGAGGTGGCATTTATCTGCCTGCAAATATCCAAATCCAAAAGGAGCAGCTAAATAATCTGGGTTGTACTCAATTGACTGAGAGACCTGTGTAGGAAGCCATGTGACTGAAAACCAGTGACACTGGAAAACTGCTGCATAACCAAGAGCTCCAGAGGTATCTGAAGGAATCTCAAAGTAGGGCAGTGGAGCTCATTGAAGGTACTGAAGAAAGCTGCAACCATTCCAAGACTTGAAAAACTCTTGCCACCAGGCTAGGTCAAGACAGATCAAGGATGAGATTTCCCAGGTTGGTGGCATTTGAGGATGACGTTGAAATGGCTCACATGGAGGACAGGGAGGGGAGGCTAAGTGAAGGGGCCCGCCACTCTGCCTGTCCTAATTTCCAATTGCAAGTAATTGTCAATGACACGAGGGTTTAGGAGTGCCAAAGCCATATTCCCACCACTGACTTCAAGGAAGTACTGTAATTGAAGCCAAGGTGAAAACCATCACCAAGGCCTTGGACCACGTACACAACTTTGTCTGGGGTAGGATGAAGGCAGGGTTCATGCTGGAATCTATCCACTATAATGGGAGTAAGCTGAGAAACCGGTCTTAATGGACAAATGACCAGATAATTCAACAAATGACCAGAACTTGGCAGACTCTGCTGCTGAGAAGGTAAAACAGAAGGAGCTGAAAAGTTATCATGAGAACCCAAGAGAACAGAATAAAAACTATGTACAGCTGAATTGGCTAGGAGAGGTGACCTAGTGATGGTTTTGAGCCCCCTTTGACAGAGAAGGGGAGTGGTACCATTCACTCCATGCTGAATGGTCAGAGCAGTGGGTGGTCCCCAAGGCTTGTTTTGCAGGAGTGAAGAAACCGGCAGTAGCCAAAAGGCACCCGCCATTCCAGGAGTGGCTATAGTAGCAAGAATGGTGATTACCCAAATATGCCAGAGGCTCTGTTAGTGACAGGGCAGAAGAAGTTGAGGAGCCTAAAGCGGCTGAAGTGGTAGTCAGAGATCTGGTGTGAAAATTGTAGAGGTCTTGCAGGTGCATATGAGACTAGTCGGTTGACCCGAGACTGCTGGCACTTCTTTTCTGAAGGCGATGTCTTAGTGAAGCCATTTTGTCAGAGAAGCACCTTGCTGTCTGAATAATGAGTAGCTTGTACTGGTTTAAATCTTTGCAGCAAGAGGGGAAGGTGTGGCAAAGAGTAATCCAAAAGATTGTGAAGGCTTCTGTCCAGGTGACGATGTCTGCTATTTCAATGACCCATTTCTTAGACCCGATACCACCATTTTTCCCTCCAAAAACGTTTGGAACTGATTTCTTGAGCTCGGACATTGTCTGGTTGTAGGTCGGCCAGGTCTTCCAAAATCCCTGCTGTAAGTTTGGGTCATGTAGCAGCTGTCATTGTTTCCTGCGACCAGTTAGGAGAGACCTTCCCTGCAGCTCCTATACTACTCATAATTTTAGAAACAAGCTTATATTAGACTGGAGTATAACCAGGACCCACCACAAAATAATGCTTTGTTGAGACTTGGAAACGTGGAGGGCACAGATCCAATGGCACCACCACGAGAGCCCTCAACCACTACAGGCAAGTTTTCGCCGGAGACTGCGTTGAATTCATAGCTGAGATGAGAGGACCAGACGACTCAGCCATGTTTGTGGTCCTGCCACTGGAATCTCAATGGGAAGGCAGAGATTTGGCAAGAGCCCTTGAAATTGCCTGTGCTAAAGAGTTGTTGTCGCCAAGAAAATCTAAACTAATGGTTTTCCGTTTAACGGCTTAAAGCATTAAGAACCTGTTAACTAAGTGTTA
The DNA here is from genome assembly GCA_964035525.1 of Porites cylindrica. Taxonomy (NCBI): domain Eukaryota; kingdom Metazoa; phylum Cnidaria; class Anthozoa; order Scleractinia; family Poritidae; genus Porites; species Porites cylindrica. The sequence continues at coordinate 29,681,521 of OZ037779.1, forward strand.
AAACGACTTGGGAAAGCGTTGAAGCTGTTAGTAAAACCGTGAGAAAGTATAGCTTACCATTAGAAGCATTTGAGAAAACATTAAAGGTATTAGTCCAGGTCATTGAAAGTTGTTCGAAATTTCATTCCAGGACATTCAATGCATACGACAAAGTCATCATATTTGCATTCTAGGATGTTTAATGAGTTTAGTGAAGCCTTAGAAATTGTTTGTATTATTCTGTCCCTTGAAATTATAATCATTAGGTAACAAACTTTTAAGTGGCTTTATCGGTTTGTTGTCATCCAAAAATTTTGCTACCATGGTAATGTGACGTAACACCTTCTCTCTATAGGAATCAAATTTCATGACCCTTCTTGCCTTTTTCATCAGTAGCTGAAAAAACTGGTAGTTGGGGACCACTTTAGTGGCAATTGCCTTTTTGAAAGGTGGCCATTACAGAAAGGTTTAAACAAGAAGCAATTAAAATAAATGGTCATTGTAGGGAGTGTCCCCAGTGGGTTTTTCGGGATCTGGGATTTATCCTTTTTGGAACCTGGGATTTGTGATTGTAAAGAAATATGGAAGGGGGATTCAGGATTGCATTTATGGATCATACGTGGGATTTAGCATTATTATGAAGTGGGATTCAGGAAATTGTTCCCTTAAAGGGGATTCCAGATGGTGAAAATTTTACTCTCATACTTACAACCCCCTCTTTGAAAAAACCCTGGATCCACCCCTGCGGTCTTAGGTGACAGGAGAAATATCGAAGACACGTGCGCCTGCTACACAGGCTATAATAATATTACGATGAGGCTTAGACATCATAATGTGATGTAATGTAATTAAAAGATTTTACCAAGATTGTGACAGATTGCGATAAAAACTTTTGGGATTTTGGGATGAAGGGAAAATTTTGGTCAGTATGGCAGGATTGAAGATCCCTATTGGGATGTACCCACTGTAGAGAAGTGGCCATTGTGGAGAGTTGGACATTAGTGGAGGTTCAACTGTAGTTTGAAACCAACAGCTTTCAAGAGGAACCAGATGTCATATCAACCACCACCATCACCACAAAAACCATCCTTCTTCACAGGAGTAGCTGGAGTAAAACGTAAGAGAAGCCTGGTTGGTGATTACCATCGGGAGCTTAGTCTTCTGAATGTGGACGACTTTTCAAATGTAAATGAAACGAGAATCTATTGAGTTGTTATTCGAGCGGACAGGTTGAAGTTCCACGTCCAGTGGATAAAAAAAAAAACATATCAGTGGTCAAAAACATTCGTCTTTGATGCAGTGGAAAGCTGTTGCAAAAGCAAGTTAATAAATAAATAATTTCTATGCGCCCTCACCTATCTAAACTAGACAGGTAGTTGTTACTTTTCTAATCTGCGGCACGTTTGTGGTGACAGTTTTCACGCTTTGCAATGTCCCGAGGTTTTTTTCGGGATGGAAATGAAAATTTGGAAGTGATCGTTGCAAGCTCTCCTTTCTCTCCCACGCCCCCTCGCCCTTGCGAAATGGAACTGAGAATTCCTAGGAATTCCTAGGATTTTCCTAAGAATTCCTAAGAATAAATTCTTAGGAATTCTTAAGAATTCCTAGGAATCAAGGTGTGAAATTTCACAGTAATTGGAACATGGAATTCCTAAGAATTCCTAGGAATTCCAAGCTTTGCTCACCCATCAGTTGGCTTGGAAAATATTCCTAGGAATTCTTAGGAATTCCTAGGAATTGAAAGAATATAAACAGAATGATTACTTCTTAGGAATTCCTAGGAATTCCTTGGAATAGCTTGGAATAGCTAGGTCAATAGGGATGTAACAAATCGACCTGCTGCCGGAATTAAGGGATATTCGAATCAAAAACTGATTTGCATTTAAACCCTTATGTTAAGGAAGTTAATACTAGAAGTTGCTATTTTGCTCTCCGAACCAGAAACCCATAAGGCAAATTTACAAAAACTGAAGCAATGTTTATTCCAGCAATAACTGAAAAATAGCTCTCCATGTTAACAAAAAATACTTCTTCTGCTTTAATTTGACTTAAAAATTTCACTGCACTGATCGTTTAAATGTTCCAAAAATTACAACAGTGACCTCAAAAAATCAAATTTAAGACAATGACTTTTTGTGAAGTAGGAATCAAATAATTCAGTATAATGACTGTAGGCCTTATATGTATATGTAATAGCATGATTAGTAGTGATATTTGGCATAAATACCACGAGTGATATTTTGAAATTTGAGACAATTTTGAAATATCACGAGTGGTATTTATGCCAAATATCACAACAAATCATGCTATTATTTGTTTATACTACTACCCGTAAAAGGTTTGTAATTTTCACATGTACGTATTTTAAATTAAGCTGAAATACCACTTCTCTCAGCCAATCAAATTGTAGAAATTTCTCATGTAGTAGTATAAACAAATGAATAAACTTAGATATAGATATACTTACACATAGATATACATGTAGTGTAAAGTAAACTATCGCTATAGTCATGATTGCAAAAAAAAAAGTAAAACATAACCTGTTCAGGTGGAATCTCTAGATAGTGAGATAATGTAAAGTAACATATACCTAGTCATGATTGAAAAAAAAATATAAAAACATACCCTGTTGGTGGAATCTACAGATAGTGTTTGTTTTTAATCCAAATGACAACATCAGCTGAACATTCTCTTTTTCGTAATTTATTTTACCCAACATACACATCACCACATTCCACACACATGCATGTAAATAAACATCTTCGAATAATTAATACAGTGCATGAATATGAAAAAAAACTAAATGACTGCTTTTTCCAATGTCGCCGATGCAGCCTTCTGAACTGAAGGTCCACACATCAGGCAAGTGCTAGTGCTAGTTGTTTTTGACCTTAATATTGCAGCGATTATTAAGATTACATGTACCAGAAGCATTTAATATAAAACCTTATGCAACCTATACTATGAATTAAAGCTCAAATGAACAAACCTACCGGCTGTATTCTAATATTTTATATGTAAGTTCAAGTCTCAAGTCCTTATAAATTAACTGGAAATTTCATTGCTTCTAACTTGTATAAGTAGCCATTGGAAACTTATACTTATTATGCTATTTCTTCTCCTATTTTATCTAACATTGGTCTTGACAAGTCTGCTATAACCTTGTAGCGCCAGAACATACAGTTTTCAGAGTATTCCACTGACTATTTGCAACAAAGAGTGCAGTTCTTTCGATCTGCAGTAAACAAAAAGGAGCAAAAAGGGATCTGATCAATGGCATATCTTCGCATGCATCTTTGAACTTTGTAAGCTTATTTACGCAAAGTTATTAGAAAACATACCTTTCCACATTAATCCAGCTGAGTAAACTCACTTGCAAACATGCTTTATGTGAACACAAACTTCGCAATTGATCAATTTGTCTCGAAAATAACATGGATAATGGAAAGACAGTCTTACGAAAATACTTTGTTGCTTGTGATGTCCGCGTGAATTTGAACTATTCAACGGAAGTTCATTTGGCACTTTTCTATTGGTTCGAAAGTCACACGTGACAAAGTAAATCAAATCGCGCATGTGGCAAAGGCACGCGTGGAAGCCTGGGAAACAAGAAAACATGGCGGCTAATCTTGCGAGGTCCATCTTGCGAGGTCCATCTTGCGAAGTGCTCCCGTTTGGGTCGAAATATCAGTTATTTTCAACGTTAATTAAGATGAAGCAATGCATTTGAAGTGTTAAAAGCAAGAAGTAAACTTAACGTTGTTCTTTTAAGTTGGGAAAGAAAATGTTGGACCACATTATCAATCAAAGAACTGCGACGAAAAACGTGTTGTGGCGGCCGTTGTTCCGGGCTTGGCCGGGCTTGCCATGCTTTTGACTGCACTCCTGATGCAAGGGTTGAAGGGAATCAAGACAGCCCATGTCTTGTGCGTTTGCCTAATTTCCGTGGAGTATGTGGATAAACAACGTACATTTCAGACTGGAAATGCACTTCATATTTTTAAAAACGAGACTTCTCATTTCAGACAACATTTTGCACTGAAAGTGTACTGGACATGTAACAGCTTTAAATATTTATTGCTGTAATATGCTGTAATAATGTAATTTAGATACGTTAAATTGTTATCTTAATTTAAATACTGGTTGGAGGTTTGTGAACAGCATTCGCCACATGTCAGCATTACCAGATTTAAGGTAACATTGAGTTGAATATAAGAATGTAAGTATAGAAGTATACATTACCAGTATGTTCTGTATTATAAGTTTAGAATTGTTTCAGTGCAATCACTTAAAATTAAAATGTGAAAAAATAAGAAAAGACTACAAAATCTTCTACAATTTTTTAAGTCTTTCTGATTTTTAAACATCCCTGAGCTGAATTCCTAATTTGCATAACTTAGAATTCCTAGGAATTCCCAGGAATTCCAAGCCCAGTTGGCCTGAATTTTTCTATTCCCCGAAATTCTCAACAATTCTTTTAAGCTTCTAAAATTGTAAAACTTAGAATTCCTAGGAATTCCTAGGAATTCCAAGCCTAGAGTGAGACCTAATTTGCCATTCCCAAAAATTCTCAAGAATTCCAAGCTTATTTGATGAAGGCTGATTTGCATAGTTGGGAATTTTTGGGAATTCCTAGGAATTCCCAGAAAGCTGGGAATTCATTTCGCAAGGGTGCTTTCGTATCTCCTCTCACATGCTTCTCATGCGTCAACTTTTCACGATTTCCCCCAAATGCAGAGCTTGCTCACAGGCTATACTTTAAATAGAGGTTCCACTGTAGTAATGTTTCAATAATGTAGTAATGTTTCAAGAATTTCTGGGGAAGCATGCCCCAAGAAAAAGAACACCCTAGAGGGGGACTTATGCATGGGCCCCTCATTGATACAGCTGTTTACACATTTTTACAGTCTCTAATTTAACCAGATGGCTACTTGAAACCCCTGACTTTAGATAGTTTTATCCTGTTGCTAATGTTTTTTTTTTCTTCCAGGTCAGATGCATATGCCACAAACAGACTGGATCAAGTCTTCAATGTTAAGAAATTTCATAAAGGTTATCTTCAGTACAGTAAGGGCTGCATAGTTTGCTTTGTAATCCAGCTCTTGAGTGAACCAGATAAATGAAATGTGGCTGGCTTGTTCAAAAGACAATTACTTATCTTATCCAGGACATTAAATTAAGATGCATTTGGATGCATTTAAAGAGAGGTAACAATAGAGAATATTTTTAAGGGGTTGGTTTGTGTGTGCACATCCAGTAGTTTACTACATCATTCACACTATTCAAGGTGTATGGAGTTTCCTTTCTCCACCGTTTTTCGCCACAAGATTCATTGATACAATTTTGTTGAAAATAGAAAGTATAAAAAATAAAAGGCAAAAGTTTCTACAGTTTCTGATGATCCTTGTCAATTCCACTTTATTTTGTTATGAAGAAGTTGGGCGGTGTTCAAAACAAAATAATGATGTTTGCTTAATTTTCCAAAAAGTAAGTTTTTGAACAAGATCTAGAGCATCATCTCAGAGCAGTTAATCAAGAAAAGATATTGAATCTATTTACAGTCAGATTTTGATGGGTAAATGCAAATTTGTTAAAATTGACTAGACCCCAAACCATTTTAGGAAATAACAGCGTGTTTGAAGCTCAAAAAGCCATCCAATTCACTGTCTTCACAAAATGAAGGAAAACTTTAAAAAAACTTAACTGTTTGCATCTCGACAACTAAGTATAATTTGAGCAACTTTAGTGGATGTCACTCAATCTACAATCCATTGTAGGTGTTGAATAAACACTGCTAATTTATAATAAATCCTAGTTTGTGTGTCTGAACATTTGGCTTGAAAATTAATTAATCATGCCAAATAGATTTAGCATTATTATTCTTGGATAAGTATTAGTTTGCTTTTGGTCAGTTTTGCCACAGTTATGTTATAGATATGAGCTAAGTTCTGCTAGTTTACAGTAGTTTTACATCACCTTCATATGCAAAATTGTATTACAAAGTCATTGTCAAAGAACTATGTACACTGTCAATGGCCCAATTATTTGCCAACCTTTTAATTTAAGCTCACAATCGTTGTGTCAGCAGCATTAATTTGGAGAAAGTTTGGCTAGAATAGGAAACATTTTGAGAGAAAAAGGCTTTAATTTGGCCCAAAAAAGGACAAATAATGTACTGCAAGCTTACATGTACACTCATGTATGGAGTTTCATATTATTATTCAGTCGAGTCATTTTCTTGTTCAAAGAACCTTACATACACTTCATGCACTTAAACTGTTTTGAAAAAGGATAACAACAGAAAGCCATGAATTAAGTTTAGAGGGTTGCTGAAAAGAAAATCTCCAATTCAAATGGCAGTCTCTGAACTCAACAACTCCAGAACAACTCCTAGCACTTTCATCAAACAACAACTTTGTTAAAATATTAAAATGGGCTGATAACTAAAATATCATTTCTAATTATTTTGCAAATTTGAAATTTGAAAACTATTTCAAATTTTAAACTTTGTTAGCACTGTGTTTAGAACTTTGTTTAAATTTCTCATGATTTGATTTTCACATGGAGAATAAAAGATGTAAAAGTGACTGTCGGTAAGATCAGACATGCAATCTACATTATGGCTTATACAGCCAGCATCAGTAATTGACAGTCTTGCTGATTGACGACTTAACTGGCTAACTGACTGGCTTTTAATAGTGACTGTCTGACTGAATGACTGAATAGCTGACGAACTCACCTACTGGCTAATTGACTGACTCACTAACCGAGACTAACTGACTGAGTGACTCAGACTAACTAACTGACTGGCTGGCTGACTGACTGACTGACTGACTGGTTGACTAAATGACTGACTAACGGACTGACTGGTCGACGTACTGGCTGGCTGACTGACTAACGGACTGACTGGTTGACTAACTGACTGACTGACTGACTTGCTGACTCACTGACTACATAGATGACTGGACTGGCTGACTGACTGGACGAAAATTTATACAGGCTAAATGATTTGTTGCAAGAAAAAAAATGACTGGTTGGCTGGATAGTGACTCTACTATCTAGGCAAGGGCTAATAGGATGATGCAGTGAATGAATGATTTAGAGCTGACTGTTTGACTGTGAACTTAGGACTTTCTAAGCTACCAGTGAATCATGGCTTACCCCCCTTTCAGTCTAATAGGGCAACTATGTAAAACCAATATTTTTATAATCTAGGATGGCTTGTTTTCGAACTACTTTTTACATGATAATCAAATATTACTTCATGGCCCATTTTGTCCAAAAAACAAACAAACAGGAAATTTCCAAATTTTGACCAAAATCATGGGTTAACCCCTTTGAAAAAATTTCAATATGGCGACTATTTAAAGTTGATTTTTTTATCGCCTAGGAGGGCTTGCTTTTTAACTAGATGATCATCAGACATTATTTCTGGACCTAATATGTCCAAAAACAAACAAATGAAAAATTTCCATTTTTGAACCAAACGCTTGGGTTATAAAAACGCCAATATAGCGACTATGTAAAGTAAATATTTTTTAGTCTAGGAAGGCCTTTCTTTTACATGATCATCAGAACATTATTTTCAGGCCTTATATTTCCCAAAACAAACAGAGGAAATTTTCAACCTTTGCCCAAAACATGGGTTAGCCCCTTTAAAAAATCCTTATATGGCCACTGTATACAACAAATATTTTTTTAGTCTAGGAGGGCTTGATGATCAACAACTTGAAGTAGATGATCAACAAACGTTATTTAAAGGCCAATTTCTTCTCCAAAAACAAACAAAGAGGAAATTTTCAATTTTTGACAAAAATCATGGGTTAACCCCTTCAAAAAATCTCAGTATGGCAGCTTTTCAAAATCACAAATCTTGGCCTAGGAGGTGCTTGTTTTCCAGCTAAATGATCATTAAACATTTTTTCAGGTCCATTTTGTCCAAAAGTAAAAAGGAAATTTTTAATTTTTGACTGAAATGAATATTTTTTGTAGTCTAGGAAGGCGTTTTTGTACTAAATGGTCATCAAACATTATTTCTGGGCCTGTTCTGTCCAGAAACAAACAGATAGGACATTTCCATTTTTTTTTCACCCAAATCGTTGGTTAACCCCCTTAAAATGGTCCAATATGGCAACTATGTAACATCAATAATTTTATAGTATTGAAAGGCTTGTTTTCTAACTAGATGATTATCAAATATTAGTTCTCAGCTTATTTTGCCCAAAAACAAACAAAGAGGAAATTTCCAGTTTTTGACCAAACTCATGGGTTAACCGCTTGAAAAAAACCTAATATGGCCTTTGTATTAACCAATATTTTCAGTCTAGGAGGGCTTGTTTGCTAACTAGATGATCAAGAAACATTATTTAAACAATAAAGGCCGATTTTTGTCCAAAAACAAACAAAGATAACATTTTCATTATTTGACAAACATCATGGGTTAGCCCCTTTGAAAATACCCCATTATCGATATATTTATAGTCCAAGAGTGCTTTCTTTTTCTTACAGATGATCAATTTTCCTCATTCTTGCTGATTCCATGTCAAACCGAAATACCTAAATGTTTTATTTACTGCTAGACTGGGATATTGACGTATTGACTGAATAAGTTACTGATTCATTGACTTTGACTTTATTTATGACTGAATGAATTACTTGTCTTGACTGTATAGTCTTAGTGGATCGCATGTCTGTGCTGGTTTATTCGTTCGTTTATTTACTGTGAACTTTAAGATGAATCTCAAATCACAGGTAACCCAGTCTCACTATTTCTGTTACGTACTGGTTTTATGTAATTTAAGTAAATATAGAAAACACATATGGGACGAATTTAGGTCTGGAAATTTGCTAGAAAATGGAAATGAAAATCGATGAGACTTACCATGCCTCGAGTTTTGTTGCCCTTAATATGCACACGAAGTTTCGGAAAAATAGTCTCCTCATCTTCCCGACACTTCGCGTGCATATCAAGGAAAACAACAACTGGAGACATGGTAAGTTTCATCGAGTTTTATTTCCATTTTCTAGCAAATTCAGTTTCTAGACCTAAACTTCGCCCTATATGTTCTCTATATTTACTCATGTTATTTGAAACCCGTACGTGACACAAATACTGCTCCTGGGTTGCCTGTGCTCAAATCTGCCTTACATTGCCCAAACGTCAAGAGAAGTGGGTATTAGCTTTTGCCGCCATAAACTATGGGATCGTTTGAGTCACAACCAAGAAGAAGGGTAGGGTATTGGTTTGGCACGCGAGAAATCACTTCACTATTATAAACCAACTCTTAGAATTAGCATTTTCATCACTTGGGGAGTAAAAGAAGTTCACAGTATCAGGAAAAAAGGTCTTGGATAAAGCTTAGTGTGTAATTTCAGACTGACTTTACCAATGATTTTTTTATATCGCAAAATGCGCCGTAAATGAGTGCGTTATAGTTTCTTGTTATTTCCAGTTTGCTTCAGAATCGTAGTCCTTGTTTGCAGTTGTCCTTGAGATCGGCACGCAAGGCGTCTGACTCTGCGTGACTACCCCGAGGGCCACTTCAAGGAAGACTGCACTATTTTATTTCATAAGAATAAGACACAGTCAAGATATTTTTTGTCTATTTATTTTCTGAAAATCACTTATTTGTGGCGTACTTTGCGTCGACATGCAAGGCGGGTTTTTTTAAAAGATTAGTCTGATTTTTACCACAAAGATTTATCAAGAGTTTATCAGAAACAGAACTTAGCTCTCTCTTGATTTAAACCAGCTAGTACTTTAAGCTCAAAATACGAGTGTTGTAGCGAGTTTGAGAAAGACCTTAAGGTGTTTCGATACAGTTTTTCAGAGACCATACCGATATTTCTCATTCGCCTTTCTGCGAATATTGTTAATGTTTTACATTCAAAAGATGCGAAAAAATATATGGTCCGCATTAATTTGGAAAAATTAGCATAACATCAAAACAGTGAATGTTGTACTAACGGAGATTTTTGACCGGTTGGTAGGTAACGTTTACCTTGAAATTTCAAGGTGTTACAGTGAGTCAATCTTAATAAAAGTTTCAGACATTTCCATGCAGATCATAGAGATTACTTGATTAGGTTTAAAAAGAATTTGTGAAGCCGTTGTAGAGATACACAGAAAAGCGCTAAAAATCAAAATTTAGAATAAAGTTGCGCTTAGACAGGTGGTGAGATAATACCGTAAAATTCCGAAAATAAGCCCCGGGGCTTATATTTTTCAAAGGCCCTTTTTGAGGGGCTTATATGCGGAGGGGCTTATCTATGGAGGGAAATTTGCGTTTTAAAATCGATTGGGCTAGCTTTATAATTGAAAGGAAATTTACCGTTTTTGCTTTGTTGTACTTTGTCTTTGAGGTCAATTTCCAAGTACAAGCTCGCCCCTTGGGGGGGGGGGGGGGGGGGGGGGGGCGGGGGCTTATATTTGGTGGGGTGATTTAACGGAGAGTTCTTTGCGTTACGAGTTTGGAGGGGCTTATACATGGAGGGGTTTATTTTCGGAATTTTACGGTAGAAAATACACCAAAACTTCCAAGCAGTGAAATATGATATTAAGCAGCATTCTGACGCTACTTTGGACTAATTTGAGTGATTTAGAACTTTTTTATTAAACAATTTATCACGGCTATTCAATCCAAAATCATTCAGTGGTGAAAACTTCATAACGATCAGACAGGGATAAAATCACTTTTTAAGACGAATGAAAACATCGGTATGGTCTCCGAAAAACTCAATCGAAACACCTTAAAATGTTGCTTATCGGAAAAATTATAGGAATTTTTGGTGGGCAAAAGTCTCTTAATAGTGTTGTCAAGTCCTGTTTTGTTTTTCCAAGTTCGCATTGACACGTACTTTGTTGAAGTATTTATGGTTCTCTCAAAATCAAAGGCTCGGACACAGTGAAGCATTACGCGCAGTAAATTTACGTCGTTTTTTAGCGTTGAGGTTGTTGCTTGCGATGTGTAAAGAAAAGCAATTTGTTTAATTCAACATTAAATGCAACAATCTCTTGGTTGGAAAACGGTGTAAGTTAAAGGTTATTTTATACTAGCGATATAAACGCAAGCAAAACCGGTACAGCAAAGTTCAGTGAGATCGTCAACAAAAAAAGCATAAGCAGAAACATGGGAAGACGGAACACAATCATTCTTTTCTTGATCATCACTAATTCACAAAATTAAAGAGCAAGCGCAAGAAGAAATAAAACGAAATCTTTTGATTTTCTTGTACTTGTGCTTTAAGTGCGTTAATTACTGTTGAGAATAGAAAGAATAAGTGCGTAGTTTCTCCTGTCTTTGTGTTTATTCTTGTGCTGTTACGTCCGCACTTAACTTGTGCTTGTGTTTATGTCGCTGGTGTAAACAAGTCTTTACTGCGCGCAATGTTTTGCTGTGTCCGAGCCTGTAGCGTGTTTATCTGGTTCACTCAAGTAGTTGGATTACAAAGTAAACAGCACGGGTGCTGAAGATAACAATACTTTATTGAACAAATAAAACTTGTCTCTGTTGTCCATTTATTTACAATAAAAAATATATGAAAAAAAAAAGAAGTAATCTAGCCTTCCTCGCGCCTGCAGGGTTGCTTTGGCTGTGCTTCGATTCGGTGTTCATTCTTCTGCCTTAATATTTCAACTTTAAAATCCTGGTCTGTTTTATCTATTCCCTTCATTCAACCTGGGGGCAGTTGGACACTTAGAAAATTCAGCAGTTTGTTCCTAAGTGGGGTGCGCAACGTAAAGGAAAGTGAAAGTTTGCTCCTCATGCCCTCAGGGTCTCATTCATTTACGTCACAATACCACACCGGCCAAAATACGGCCAACTCGTATCTACAATCGTGAAAATATCCAGACACTCGGACAAGGAAAAGAGGGTGCTACAGAGTGAAACTCAGTCTTCAGTGGGTCTCCGTCAGACACAAAGGCAGAGCGGGGGCGGATCCAGGATTTTTTTAGGAGGGGGTGCACTCGTCTCTTGCTCTACTTCTCTACTTCAACACCAATAAACCACATAGTTTTTTTTTTGGCAGAATACCAGACTACCAGCTGTATTAGAAAACCGAAGGTCATCTCAGAGGGGGGGGGGGGGACCTCCTGCACCCTCCCCCTAGATCCGCCCCTGCAGAGAATTGAACAAAGAATCGCGCTGGTCTGACTGACCTTCATTTCACAAACTTCACCAAAGAGCACAAGTCAATAATAATCTCTCCTCTGCGAAGCACCTGATGCTGGATTTCTCTCGCCCTATTTTAATGTTTAGGTCAAATAAGACTTTAGGTTAAATAAGATTTTGTTCTAACGCCGTTTATTATTATTTACCCTAAAATGGCGAAGTGTCGCGATTGAGTTTTTCTCTTAATATCATAGGTGACGAATTACTCCTTAATTTTGGCGCGAAATTTCAGCGTTAATTTGTAATTTCACATGTGAAATTACAAAATTGCGATGGCAACGGCCCTTCCGTACGTCTCAGTGTCAAGATGGCGACGAGGTTTTAAAATGCCGTGAATGAACAGGGGCACCCAACGAGAATATGGTTCAAAACCACTTAAACATAGCATTGTTAAACGTGTTTTAGTATTTAAACGGTGGATATGGGCATATTTTTATCCCCTATAAATTTTTCATCTGTTCGGATTTCCTAGCTGAAAGTCTAGTGATCCGAAAATTATAGGGATCAAAACTTACCTGTTCGAAAATTTCAGCCAGAAAAAAGGGCAATTTTACCTTTTTTTAGATGTTCGAAAATCCTAGGAGAGGCAAGCAAGCAAGAAATTTTACAACAAATGTTCCGAAAATTCTAGATCTCAAATCGTCTTCCGAACAGATATTTTCCCTAAAATTGTCGTTGGGTGCCCCTGAATGAAGATGTCAGGGCACAAAAAGACGCCTTAGAAAACCAGAACACACACGAGAACATCAAGAAGGATTCTAACAGGTATTTTGCCGAAAAAGTCTGAAAAATTCTGAACTTTATAAGCCAAATTTAAGGTCTAAACATTTGAGAGAGTGGAGTTCTTGATCGATACGATCGAGGATAAACATGTCAAAAATCCAAGATTGCTAATGTAATTCGTCACCAATGATATTAATAGGTAATCAAATGGTATACTCGTGAAAATTAATTAGGGAATAATTTCACTTGCGTTTTGTCCAAATCCTAATAATTTCCCTCGCCTGAAGGCTCGGGAAATTATTAGGATTTGGACAAAACGCAAGTGAAATTATTCCCTAATTTCACTCGTCACCATTTGATTACACGTACTAATGTTTCGTTCAAAATTCAATATCTAAATTTGCCTGCCCTATTATGAATTAGGATACCGTTAATTAAAATAATTTCCGAGTGGATTTCGCCTTCAATTTTCGCCAAAGGAATTAGATCTGGAGCGACTTTGTAAATAAATATTTCATTTAAGTTAAATTTTGGATCCGTTTACTTCCAATGAAAATAAGGGACAAATTTTCGCATTTCGCAACGAAAAAGGAAATTACGGAAATTAGAGGAAATATATATTTTTTATATCCTATAAAGTAAAATTAAATGTTAGCTGGCCGCGATGTTTATCCGCATAATAATGAAATTTGCCGGAATAGTAATTTGGGCCAATTTCCCTAGAGATGTTTCAGCTGTCGTGACCGAAATGGATACATTACATCAGGTTTCCCACAAAAGACTGAAACTAGTCAAATGCGTTGTTTAAATAATAAAAAAAATTAAATAAGAAGAATCTTCCAGTCCTTTATGGGAAAGCCGATTTTAATGTATCAATTGAAGTCACTGCCGAGAAATTACCTGAAAATTTAAAGAAGACACTAAGCGAAATCTATGCTTATGATAAACGTTGTTTATATATCATGATATATTATTGCCTAGAACCGAACCTAAAGCATGAAGGTTAAATTAACTTGATTTCTCACACAAGCCAAGGAAATCTATTCTATGTCCCTTTAAAGAAAGGAAATAGAGAAGAGTTCCACAGCAGTCTGATTAACCAAGTTAATTTAATCGTAATAATTTGATCCTAAATTAATTCGGTTTAGTTATCTAGGTTTCCGAAGGCTTAGGTAATATCAAAGAGAGGTTAGTCTTTAACATCAACAGCCAAGTTTGTTTGACTGTAGTTTCCATTTGACACAAAAACAACAGACAAAAAAACAGCAGATGTTGATGTAATATAACCTTAGGGACGGACCATTAGAAAAGTTATGGCGGGGGAGGGGAATTTTCGAGCTGCAAGAATTTTTTTTCGTTATCAAATTCTTTGCATGAATTTTATTTAGGCCATTGCATGAATATTTTTTAGGGTTAATTGGTGTGCATGAATTTTTTTTTCATTTAATTTTCCCTTGCGCGAATATTTTTTTTGTACTTCGCCCCCCCCCCCCCCCCATAAGTTTTCTAATGGTCCGTCCCTTAGTTTTGATCATTTTTTAGATAATTCAGGAAGGAAATATGAGAATGAAATGACAATTAAGATAGTAATTAGATCCTAAATTAAACTGGTTTAGTTATTTTGCTTTCCGAAGGTTTAAATAATGTCAAAGAGAAGTTAGTCCTTCACATCAACAGCCAAGTTTGTTTGACTGTTGTTTCCAGTTGACACAAAAACAACAGACAAAAAAAACAACAGATGTTGATGTAATAAAACCTTAGTTCTGATCATTTTTAGATAATTTAGGCAGGAAATACGAGAATGAAATGATAATTAAGATAATAAATAATTGATTTGTATATGATTTTTATCCTATGCGATGGTTTGAACGGTTATTTATTATTAGGCCTAAGAAAGCTTGAGATAGATGTGAAATTTTTAGGTTTAGAAGAGATCTCCATTACCAGTTGCTAACCATTAGAGAGATTTTTTATGACTATCAGCTCAATTTGATGTCACTTGTAAAAATCCACCCACGCCACACCAGTGAGATTCAGTGTCCAGCCCTCTGTCCTCGGATCCTCCATCGACACACCTACTCCGTGAGCCGGCACAATGTTAGCACCCCCGTTTTTCATCCTACCGCAGTGGAACAATTCCAGACATTTTGTTTGCAAGCAAGCACCTTACGGTTTTTTTTGGGGGGGAAAAGGGTGTGGGTAGTATTATGACAAAATGAATGAAGCCCCAAGAACATAAGAACCAAACTCTCACCTTCCTCCACACTGTCCTCCCCACTTGGGAACAAACGGCCAAATCTTAAAAGTGCCCAACTGCCCCCTGCATGAATTACAGGTTCAGATAAAGTTTCCCAGGATTTCTCAGTTGGAATATCTCAGAGGACATCAGAATTCACACCTTCTCAGAGGCAGAGCTTACACAGCCTAGCACAGGCGAGGTTGGCTAGATTAAACATGACCCTTCCCAAGTGATGGTCTCCTAATCTTGTGAGTGTGCCACCTTAGATCTGAAATTAAATAAGAAGCTAAAATTTTAAGTAGACAATGCAAGCCCATTAGCACTTTAAAAACATAATATCCCTGTATTACTTGGTGTTACAATAAAATTCCCAAAAAGAGAAAGAGTTAGTAATAATCCTACCTTTTCAATAGTTTTTTTTTTTTTTATAACGTCACATTACTAGCTGCAAATAGCAACATGCTGGTTTGCTAACAGGCAAAAACCTAAAGTAAAAAAAAAAAACAACAACAAAAACAAACAAACTGACAACTGATATTTACGAAGGAACTTTTGTAACACCAAGAAATGTGGACCTGCATATTATAAATAATCCGAACATAATTAAAGAGAATGTGATTGTCACCAATAGTCTGCTGTCTTGAATACGCTACTAGGTTTTTTGAAAGCTATTCCAAAAGTTCTTTGTGCTCTCCAATGGAAAAACTGTTGCAAAGATGCAACTTTGTAAGTTGTGAAATCAGTGCTAATTTTTGTCTCTAGAGTTGAACTTAAGAATCAAAGTTGGCAATTAAAAAAAACAGACCAGTGATAACCTTACACACTATTAAATAATTATATCGATGAAATATTAGATAAATTAAATCTAACCTGAATAATGTCCCTGAGTTGAGACGCAGAGCTTTGTATTGCTGAAGGTTAACCCTTACATGCAAAGCATATTAATTTTTCTATTTTTGGGGGTTTTGTTTTGTTTCTAAATGTTTCATTTTTGATGGTAAACTTTTAGCAGGCAGCAAGAACTTATGCCTTGTAGTATGCCAAAAAATTAGATTTGAGAAAATGAACTAAAAACTTATTTTTTTTCTCTGTGGTCCTATATGAAGGTTATCCAAAAAGTATTCAAATTGCCTTTTTTTAAAATGCAAATACAGAAATACTTACCTTAGTCTCTGGCTAAGAATGATTTATGCTAGAGAAAATTTAATTTCAATTTATGCTAGTTGAAGCCTGGTTAAAGGTCTTAATCGTGCTAATGAGCTTGCTGTTTGTTGTGTAAATATTATAGGATTATAATTACAATGGCTTCACTTGACTACAGTACTACCAGAATTTCTATTAATTCCCTATAAGTTGACTATTTAAATGCAAAGATCCCATAGAAATTAAAAGAATTATGGTCTTCATAATCCTTAAATTACTTAAGAAACCTGATAGTTTGCAGTTATATGAAACAATTGTGCAAATGGTCTAATGACAAATGGTAATAATAATAAAAATAGTTATGCAAAGGAAGCAATATTGCCAACTGTTGCAATTTTGGAGGCAAAAAATTTCAAAGTTAAATATGATTTTCTGAATTTTTCCCAGGGTACCTGCAGGCTGAAAATTAATGTATGCGAACTATGACATTAGTTTGAGATTGAAATTCTCTAATAAATATTTTTTTACCCCTAGATAGTATAAACAAATGAGGTTTTAATCAAATTTTATGAGTTTTCAGTTTGAACTGCTTCCTTTGCTTATTAATTTAAGAACAACTCCACTTAACGATCAATTTGCCTACTCAAATCTGAAACAAATTTTTCCCAGATTACTTGTCTAAATAAACTTTGCTCTTAACCTTGGAAGGGTAAAAGATGCTTCCATGAAATTTTTGTAGCAAGGTGTTGATTCCTATATACTGGTACTATCAGTAATTATTTAGCAATAATTATCATTCAAAAAATAAAAACAAATTAATGACCAAGGGATGTGTTCCCACCTAGCGAGCCCAGTGATGTTAAACAAGATTCCAAAGAGCAGTTTAAAACTAAGGTTACCTGTTTTCAGCCAAAATTGAATTCATTTCCCAAATTTAAATGGGTGGAGAATGATTTGTTAAAATATATTTTTAAAACATTGCTAGTAATTTGACTAACATTTTATGAAAAACAAAATAATGGTAACCTGGATGTATTGAAGCAAGATGGTTACTTAGATAGTTTATGGTTGGATTACAATATATTACTGTCCACCAAGAGTCCTGGAAACCATTTTTGTATTTTCAGACCACATTATATGATTTTCCCTACCCTACTTCAGGTATGAACTGTTGTCTTTAAAAGTGGAATGATAAAATAGCATATCCTATCCGACCCCGGTTCCAGAATGCGCACAATCTTTATCTACATCATATATAGCTCTATTTGATATATACATGTACCTTATGTAGCTAATATGTAAGGGAAAACTCTCTCACAAAGACCTACACCCTCATACTGAAATTTCCAGTGAAAGCCAAGACTGATATTTCAGAGAAAGAAAAAACATAACATCTTATGCAAGCCATCAGCTAGCTCACTTATCCAGTTCACCATGACGAGCTTGGAAACTGGTGCAAAGAAAACTGGTGGTTGGAACCTTTAGCTATCAAGGAAGGCACAAGGAGTGGCCACATCAATTGTCAAACTGATTTAATCATCAAACTAATAAAAAACTAAAACCTGTGCTTCAAATGTGACCTTCTGTAAACTTAACATTGTTTGACCCCCACTGTAGAAAGCAATGACTGGTGTGATGCCATGACTGAATTACCCATGAAATAATGTCTGTGGAACAAACATAGAAATTTCATACTAATGACCTATCACCTAGGTCGTGTATCTGATTGGTTGAGTCTTGAGGTAAATTTGCTTCAAACAAAGAGAAGTACTTCCCAAATCTGAGTAAGTAATATGTCATCAGTATAGAATTTCTGCACTCCTTCCTCAGATGATGTTTTCCAGCATCTCAAAATGTCGGCTGGTTTCTTTGACAAACAAAACCACTGCTTAATGGAATCCTGTAGTGAAAATGTTAACTTTAACTAACTGGTTGAACAAACTGAACAAGTGCCAGGGAGCAATTTTTAAACTGAAGACCACAACTTAAGAGGCTGTCCGCGTAAGAACCGATATGGCAAATTTTGGTCTATCACGGATTGCCCTGATTTTTTCAGTTGAAGATAGCTATTCTATCCCATTGAGAAATATTACATTTATTTGGTCCAACTCAATTTTTCCTCTATTTTACAGAAAGATTTTCTAGGTCACCTAAAACTAGCCAGTTTGCCGTCGGAAGTGGTGCGATTTTAAGGAAACTTTAGGGCCCTTGCAAACCTACCTTACAAAGCCGAATAAGCTGATTATTTTACACACATAAGTTTTAACTCTGATTAATAGTATCAAGGTTTAATGGTTGCATTCTGTGGAAAGTTGGCTGAGATATTATTTTTTTAAAATGACCTTTAATTTGCTTATCGGGAAAAGTAATTTGCATAACTAGAGCTGAACGGTAATTTCGCAAAAGTGGCACCTGACCCAGACTCAAGTCTGTGATAAAACAGAAGTACTAAGCCCAGTCTACTTCTTGATGCAATAAAATTTGTGGGCACTCCTCTTTGCGTGCTGTACAATGTTCCGTTAATGTTCCAAAATTCGCCATTTTGACAGCAAAGCTGGAATTGTAACGGTCTGCATCTGGTCGACTAATTTCCACAGGTTTAACGTTTCTAGTTATCACTAACTGTCATTAAACCCTTTAAATGTTGGACTTTCGAAAACATGTGGAGAAAACTTGGTAATCGCTTTTTCTTGGCTTTTTTCTTGTCGACGATGAACGTGACTTCATTCTTCGTATGCAAATTAGCCTTAGATGCGTCGTTTCAACAACTTGACATGAAACATAATCCTTACATTTCACATTTCTAAGGAGAAAAATAACTTTCCTTTCCACAGAAAAACACGAGCCATCACTTAGAATCCCCTTAAGGTCTGTTTTTTTTTGTTTAACGAGGAAGAAGCAGCTGAATAGTATATCATGATATATGTTTGCGTGGCTTAAAATAATTCAATTACTGTGGCCTGTCACGCATTCCTAAAGAGGGGCGGTCGATTAGAAAACAATAGCGTTGCATCGATCAATTTTATTATGTTATCATCTTTTTTTAAGTGGTAGTTATTGATAATAATTAAAAATAAGAGTTGACTTGCAAGGCAAGTCCTCTTGTCACCACAATAAGATTTGTGAGCACTCTTTTTTGCTTATCAGATGTTTGTACACGGCACTATGATTAAAAAAAAAAAAAAAAAAATGCCCCACACTTTTTCTATCTAAATTCATTTATAGCTTTGAAAAAGGCAAATTAGCTGTAAATTTCAGTTTCATTCAAAGATCTTTAAAGCATTTATCGGTAGCAGAATGAAACGGGAAAAAATAGTTTCTTTTTTCAGTGAATACACGCAAAAGGGATTATCTCAGTTTTTAGTTTTTGTTAGGGTATAACATCCGTATTCCCAAGATGATCTTGTTTTGGTTTCAATCTAATTGAATTATAATGCAACAGGTGCCAGTTTCAAATATAATTATGTCAATGAAATCGCCGAAGAGATCAATTGTGAAAAAGCTGTTCTTTTCGCGAGATCGTCAAGACAGAGTGTGGTCCCAGTAGGGGTGTGGAGGGAAATGTGTTGGTCGCAGAGTGCATGAATGATATTACGTCGCACTTAGCCAGCTGTCACTTGTCTAAGTGTAGCAAAGTCAATGACTGAATGAACTCATTTTAGCGAGAGTAGAGGTTTGGTAGGTATTCGGAACTGAAATGACAATCTGCCCAAGGCACAGACACTAAATAGCCTGTGTAGGACCCCCCCCCCCTCCCCTTAGGAAAAATCGGAGGAGGAGCCCCTTCTCCGGGGGGTGGGGGTGGGGTGTGGTGTGTACACAGGCTCACACTAAAATGACAATCTGCCCCAGGCACAGACACCTACTTGGCAGGTTTTTGCGAGCGCCAAGGTCTTGTTAGGCTCGATTGTAAGCCGCTGTTCTGGAAAATGAGCCCCCAAGGGTTGGGAGACGGCAGAAATCGAGCCTAAGGTCTTGTCAATACCCCGGTCACACTCTGGATCATACTGGCAAAATAACTACTGTGGCAGGAAATAAGTCAAAGTTTTGCTCCATCATGTAAGTATCATTCTTTTTTCTTCTTCATGCAAAAAATTTTTAAACCTACAGAGAAATTCTTATTTCTCCATTTAGACCATTTAACATTTTATCTTGCGATCATTTTTCTGATGTTCGTTTCCAGTTTAGTTGAGCTTGCAAAGATAGTTTATTTATTTCTATTTTTTGACAGCCGTGTATCTTGCTCTAATCAATTTTTACCTGTAAAATACTATACATAAAGGTTAATCCGTGTGTTGTAAAAGATAGTTTTCTGATGATTGTTTGAAGAGCATTATAAATGGGGAAAAAAGAAAGAACTTTCTACACGGAGTCAGGATTCAATCTCGTCCCCAGGGCTTTCCCGCCCCTGCCATTTTCTAAGAGGAATGTCCTTGGGACGTGTGTGAAAAGTATTTCATTCTTGCAATAAAAACAATTTTTTTTTAAACTTAAACAGTGTTTAAAACATGTCTCTGGTTTTGTAAAAGTTAGTGAGACTTAAAAGTACCAGAATGTTCAGCAACCTCGTTCCGAGGGTTCTCTCCTACCCGCCGCTCCAGGGGGAGAACCCTGGGAACGAGGTTGAATGTTCAGTTCAACTTTATATAGCGCTCCTCCTGTGGCAAGAAACGTGAAAAAACTTGACGCCAAAGGGTCGAGAAGAGTACGATTGAGCAGTCAGAAACCATGTCCACACCTTTGCCGGAGAGGTTTATTGGACAAGATTTCTCTGTTTTTCTTGTTTTGATAACGTTTTCATCAAGTCTTCAAAAGTGCCTCCAGATTGCTGTTTTTTTTTGTACTTATACCCTCTTGAACAATGTGCCCCATCAAAGTGCTCCTCCATCTCTCCTATTTTTAACCTACTTTACCATCCACCCTCTCTCCCTCCGGTTCCAACTCTACTTTACAAGCATTTATACTTAAAGGGTGAAATTTCTCCTCTGTATATCAATTTCTGAAAAATTAAGTCCTTCTACTTTTTCCTTAAATTCTTAAACCTAGTTCTTTTTTCTTTAAGAACCGCCAAAGGTGCTGCTAAGGCTGCAATAAGCGCACTCGACGTTTCATATACTTCATCTAGTGAAAGCCCACCCTTTCATATACCTGAAGCCTGAAAAAGATACCCCTTTCGGGCGGAGCCTCCCCGTATAGGCAATCATAGGGAGTTCCCCCCACCCCGTTCCAATTCCGTGCTCACCTATTGCCAGCCCATATTGGACTCTAGGCCCGTTTGAGTCAACACCTAGACATAGTCCTAAGTGTAATTACAATAAGGCAATGGACGAAATAGCCAATGTACTGAACTTGAATATACATTGAACTTGACCATAGAGATCTGCTGCAAGAAGACAAGGTGTTCGAAAGGCAAAAGCTTGTCGCAGGAATCGCTGAAGAATAACTGAGACCACAACACCCTCAATCAGAAGCTTTCAACCTATGTGTATGTCAAAGAAAGATCAACCTAGTCAGTTCAACGTGGTAACAGAGCCGTAGGGTACAGCCAGCTGCCTCCCCTGGACCTGTTGAGCCAGACAAATCAAGTCTGTGGATGGTTTGTTTTCTTTAGACTCAGTTATTTTGATTATAGTGATTTTCAATTGTTTGCCATTTTCATCTTCGAGGTCTATTTTTCGGAGACATATCTCATGACAAGTGCTGAAAATAGCATTTCGCAGCCTCCAAATTTGAAAATTTTTCTGGGGGAAGACACCCCCAGACCCCCCTACAAGGCTCGTGCCTTCGGCTCTCGCGATAATGCCCCCCGTTACAAAAAACCTAGCTACAGCCCTGGATAATGCTAAAAAAAATAAGTTGTGTCACTTTGAAATACCATTCAAATCCAGGGAAAGAAAAGGAGACCTAATTTACAAACTTTCGTCTTTCAGTCACTGAGTGCATGTGCTTTTCTCCATCAGCTCAGTAGTAAACATGGACAACATAGGGATCCTTAATTTAGTGTGATTAACAGCCGGCAAAAACTTTTGGGATTTAACAGGAGACGGACCTTAAACAAAAAAACTATGCCTTTTTCTTTTTTCCCAGTGACTACTTTTGGCTAATTGTTGTGTATTACACGATGGGCCATCATATTAAATCCTATCCTAGTGGAGCCCGGTGATACTAACTCAGTTAAAACGGTCGTAGAATGAATAAATACAACAGCACGGTGTTTCCCACCAAGTAAAGAATCGGAATTAACAGTGATTAAATTGTATGATTATCAATAACTATCACCTCAAAAAAGATATAAGATAAAAGAACTGATCGATACACGGTCACTCTGGGGAATGCGTGACGAGCCACAGTAATTAAATTATTTTTATTCGCGTAAACATATCTTCTTCTACTGCTTCTTCCTCGTCAAAGAAACAGACCTAAGGGGATTCTAAGTCATACATCGTTCTTGTTTTTCCGTGGAAAGAAGAGATATTTTTCCCTTAAAAATATGAAATACAAGTATTATACTTCCTGTCAATTTGTTGAAACGACGCATCTAACTGTTAATTTGCATACGGAGAATGAAGTCACGTTCATCGTCGACAAGAAAAAAAAAACAAGAAAAAGCGATTACCAAGTTTTCTTCACATGTTTTCGAAAGTCCAACATTTAAAGGGTCTAATGACAGTTAGTGATAACTAGAAACGTTAAAGCTGTGGAAATTAGTCGACCAGATGCAGACCGTTACAATTCCAGCTTTGCTGTCAAAATGTCGAATTTTGGAACATTAACGGAACTTTGTACAGCACGCAAAGAGGAGTGCCCACAAATTTTATTGCATCAAGAAGTAGACTGGTCTTAGTACTTCTGTTTTATCACAGACTTGAGTCTGGGTCAGGTGCCACTTTTGCGAAATTACCGTTCAGCTCTAGTTATGCAAATTACTTTTCCCGATAAGCAAATTAAAGGTCATTTTAAAAAAACCATATCTCGGCCAACTTTCCACAGAATGCAACCATTAAACCTTGATACTATTAATCAGAGTTAAAACTTATGTGTGTAAAATAATCAGCTTATTCGGCTTTGTGAGGCAGGTTTGACAGGGCCCTAAAGTTTCACCAAAATCGCACCACTTCCGACGGCAAACTGGCTAGTTTTAGGTGACCGAGAAAATCTTCTTGTAATATAGAGAAAAAACTGCGTTGGTCCAAATAAATGTAATATTTCTTCATGGGATAGGATAGTTATCTTCCACTGGAAAAATCAGGGCAATCCGTGATAGACCGAAATTTGCCTTATCGGTTCTTACGCGGACAGCCTCTTAACATTCCTTGACAGAATAATTGATTCATCCAATAAAACACACCCTACAAGTAAATGTAATGCTGATAAATAACACTTCCCAATGGCCTCTGTTTGTGCCATGGTGGCACACACACTGGAATTATTACTACATTGTACTAAAAATGTGGAATTTAACTTTAAGATAATAATATTAATGAATTAATTTCAGTTTGTCACACGACTGAAAAAGTGTCTAGATGCACATAAAATGTAAAAGATTTTCGAACTGACTCCACCTGTCCTTATTAAGAGACCGGTAAAAATTAATTTTCCCTGATAAAAAGTAAATATTTAATTTCCACAAATAGACTATTTTCTGGAACCCTTACAATACTGTAAAGTAATTTCTGAAGGTTGCAATTTGTTTTCCAAAAAAACCCAGCTATTATAAGGAAGCTCTTTCAGTCATACAACAACTGGGTATTACAGTAAAATAAAAATGATTGTTGTGTATTTTATGTGATATATAATATTTTAAGTTCTATTCTCATGACTAAGAAAAAGTTATGTGAATGGGGGCTGTAGAACAACAGCTGGGTGAAAAACCTCCCCATACGTCCACTTGCTCCTAGGAGGAAAACCTCCGGCCAGCTGTACCCCACATTCAGGCCTCCCGGGCAGGGCCAAAACTTTTGACTTACTTTTCATCATCAGGTTTTCCATGTTATTATTATTACTATTATTTAGAGAGTGGGGTAATATTAAACTAAGATGTTTTAAAATAATAATTACACCATTTATAGTCAATTAAAATATCATGCAATACAAACCAGATGCTGCAAGACTCTCCACAATGCACAGCCCAACTCTTGACCTGGGACACATGATGTCTGATATCACTTGCCCTCTTAAATCCATCCTCTCCATTCTCTTCTAAACAAGGTTCTTGTACTAGGTGATGTCATCCAGCCAGCTCTAGTTTGCCCTCTCCATTGTCCAGCCAGTTGTCTTGCTTCCCCTCGAGTCTGACTCCTCTCCATTATCCAGTTGGCTTGTACTACATTTTTAGGTTTATGTTATGTCAATCCGCTGGTTGATGTGTTCCCATCTAGTGTCCAACACTGTGCACCTATGTAACCCTCTCTCAGTCTACCATGCTTGTTATTGCTTTCTGATGGACAAGAAAGAGAATTCAGTTCACATGAACATTTAAATTAAAGGTACCTGTAAATTTTAATGATAAGTGCTTCTACCAAAAGATGGATTCTGAGTGACAGGCAAAGGGTACTTGTATCACCAATTTGAAAAATTTTACGTTACATGTATCTTCCAGAGTACAACTGATACAAAGGTCAACAACATAAGGCAGCATTCATTATGTATAGTCCAGGGGGCGGAGGGGCACAGAGAATATTTTTTAAAAGGGCAGAATTTTTTCAGATCCCCCCACATCATACAGAATTTTTTGACAACCCCCCCCCACCCAGTCTTGCAGAGGAAAGTAAAATAATTATAGGCAATACTGACGAAATGGTGGAGAGGTTAATGTTTAAAATAAAAAACTAAAAACAAAAGGTAACCAAAGGTTCACAGATTTTTGTGAAATAAAAATATCCAAAGAAGAGGATATAAAGGTACAAGCACTCTACTTTTGAAGGCCCAAACTCTGTCTCAAATCACTTTGGCAATTGAGGGAACTGACTTAATCTTCCGTGGGGATGCTCTTGAACACGTAGATTGTGCTATTCATAATTTAGAGAAGCAAAGTGCTGTTGATGTTGAAGATGATGATGATGATAATGGGAACAATGATGTTGTCAATGCTGCCGATGATGATGATCACAATGATGATTATGGTGGAAATGAAGAGGGTACTAAGAATTTTGGTGACAATGATGAAGATTAGAACATGCCTTCACAAAGAAAGTTGTAATGTGTTTTGTACAGTTTAGTAACATTCGTCAGCAAATTTTAAGTTGTGTATGCTATTAATTTTGAGCTATCAAACACTTTAAGACAGTCCAATGTCAACTTGTTTGCATAGGAATACTAATTATGAAATATTTTGCAGGGGCATAGCCAGCCTATAGACCTGTAGATTCGGGCCTACAAATTTTTGGTTTGATCACTCTACTCACTTGTAATAAATTATGCGTTGTTGGGGTGAGCTGAAAAGCTTAAGAGCTCAAAGTGTTGGTGAGGTCAACGCGTACTGGTCATGAGTGAAATTTTCGGAATAATTATGTGGAAAGGAAAGTCAGGCAGGCCTACAACTAGTCGAAAAGCTGGCTATACCCCTGCTTTCTATGGCTGTTACGTTAGTCTATAGAGCTCTATTGTTTGGTTCCAGAAAATATCCATACCACCCCTACATAAGGGGAGGAGGGAGGTCAATTTGCCTAATATTCCAGTGCGAGGAGGGGTGCACCATAGGGAAATATTCCCCGAGGATTCTCGTGATGCGTAAGAGAGTAACAAAGACAAAACACAAAAATTTACCATGACAATTTATTAGCGAAGATTATAAAAAGCTACGAAAGTTAAAGAGCTACTAAACATAAGGGTTAATGAACATAGCAAATATAATTATTTTGTCAGTCCCTTGGCGTGACGTCTCATGCGAAACAGTTTGCCATTTTTGAACGGATTTTACAGGACTTTTATTATTACTAAAAAAGTCTAGTGTTTTTATTGTAAAGCTAATTGCTATTACAGCGTAAGTCAACAGCAACTATAAAATTTCAATGAAAAGATTAATCTTTCTTTAACTGGAAAATTGCCATTATTTCTGTGTTTAGCAGTAGCCACTGAAATCAAGACTAATGAATGGACTGAAATGTGTGGTTCCAGAAAATATCCATA
This sequence comes from Porites cylindrica, assembly GCA_964035525.1. Taxonomy (NCBI): domain Eukaryota; kingdom Metazoa; phylum Cnidaria; class Anthozoa; order Scleractinia; family Poritidae; genus Porites; species Porites cylindrica. Next base: position 29,707,906 of record OZ037779.1, read on the forward strand.
CCACCCCCACAGAAGGGATTTACCGTATGGCCCCCTTCCCTCTGGATTTTTCCAAAATCGGCCCCCAAAATTTAACCCCCCTCCCCTCCGGAATTTCCAAAATTTTTGCACACCCCTGGAAATATTGCTATCTCTTATTGAAGTGAACAAAGAAGTAGTTTTGTTTGCTAGGATGCCACATTTTGTGAGTTTCATCTGTTGAATTGTATAAGAGATAGGCAAATTCCTTATGCCAACTCCTTATGCGCTCAAGTCGAAAACAAATTTTGTGAGTTTCACGTATTTTCTGTTGAATTCTACAACAGATAAGCGAATTCCTTTTGCGCTCAAGTCACGAAGAAATTGGTGAAAAAGTTCTTGGCCACACGAAAATTTAAAGCAAGGACGCAAGAGAAGTATAACTGTACTTTTCACTCACTGCATCAAGAAGAAAGCAAGACGTGAAGAAGTATAAACAAAGAGATCAGGACAGTGCAAGTATCAAATTTTGTTCGACCAAATTTGCATACATGGGTATTTGAGTTTGTGGCAAAATTGCACATAATGCTGATTTCATTGATAAGAAAATTGTCATGCAATGTTTGACATGCTGGAAAAGACTCTCGTAACTTCTTTGTGATAGAGAAACAGTTGAGTAAAGAAGAAATGCAACCAATTAAAAAAATTTTTTTGTATAAGGCCATCCCCCTTTTTTTTCATTTAGCGTTGCATGTGTTTCCTGATATTGGGTTGGTCGGTTGGATTGAAAAAAAGAAACTAAAAAAAAAATCACAAGAAGTCTCAGAATAGAAGGCCCTGGTACCCCAGGACAACGTTAAAAGTTAACATTCACATATATTTGGATTCACAAAATACATAATATACTGTAAAAAAATTAATGTTCCTGTTTTTGTTCCTGTTTTTCTCTATGCTGTTACTAATATGCTCACTTTTCAGACTGAAAGAATTATTTCGAAAATGGTTTAACTACATCGTTACTTTTTTTTTTGGAAAATGCCAAAAATTTGGGTTGGTCAGACGACACTAAAGGGAGAAAAAAAAGACCATGGCCTAATAGATAAAAAATATTATTTTCGGGAAACTTGTTGAAAAAAAACTTAGCTATTGAAGGGTGTTGCTAAACAGAGTAACCCAGTAACGAGTAAAGAGTAATGGAGTAACAAGAAAATGAGTAACAGGATAAAAATTCAAGAGGTGAAGAAAGTAAATCAATCAATCCTAATGAAAGAAAAAACATAAAAATGGTTGTAATATCATAATAATGATCTTTACCAATCTCGAAAAATATGTGTATTCCAAAAAGTGCTTAAAATAACAACCTCAACCCCCAACCCCTCCCTCCAGCAAAGTCCAAGGTATTTTCGTGCCGAAAAAGTCACCTGGCTATGGCTGTTATAGGGAGCCAACCTGCACCCATTCCAAACAAGGTTTGTGATTGGCTGGGAAAACAATGGGGATGGTGACATAACAATGCCCCTTTCCCTGAAAACAATAGATAGTGCAGGTTACAGGGACCAATGAATTAAGAGGTTTGGATGGGTGTACGGTTATTTTCTCACAGCCATGAGGAGACCGAGGAACAACCATGCATGGAGGAAGGTGAGGTACAGATTTTCTTTCTGATTGCCACAATTATTTCATTTTAAGAAGAAAAAGCTCTGTCAGGTAAATCAAAAATAATAATAGAACCTTGTTGGGCCCTCATTACGGTTACCAACTAACCAATAAAAAGTACTCAGTTGCCAAGGCTTAGAAACAGTTTGCTTGTTTATCACTCGCGGGGTTATTACCTTTTCTGCTAAACTTTCAATATCTAGGAAATGTCTTTTAACCCCTCTCGAAAATACGGGATTCAACTTAACACTACCTTCCAAAAGTTAATTACAGTGAACTTTTCTACTGGTTTAAAAGGAACTATAAATCATGTTTAAAAATAACCTCCCGATGTAAAGACTCGGAAACAGAGTGCAGAGCGAGACTAGTTTTTAGATCGATTTTCAGTTAAAGTAAAGTAAAGAAAAGAAACATTCAAATGAACTGGTTTGCTCGAAGTTGCATTTAACATCAATCAATGCAGAATAACCAAAACATTGTTACTGCCAGGGCATGAAATTAACTCTTTTTGTAGGATCCACTTGGCTACTTAATATTCCCCAGAAAAAAATATAAACAAAACAAAACAGGAACAAACACAACAAACAGGGAGAAAACAGTCGGTTTGCTAGATGTTATTTTAGAGCTGAGATCCTCCAAATCAACAAGTTTTGAACCCAAATAATTCTAGCAGGTAATCAAAGTAGGCAAAGAGGACCCCTACATATCTACTTGGCATTCGCCAACAACAGAGTTTCCCAGTGAAATATGTGCCATTTTGCATGATCGTCATACAGACATTGGTGTTTGTATTAGTTGCAATTTCACGCCCTGATAACATGCAAGTACACAAACTCATTGTGGGCCAAATTTTAATTTGTTAAGCCTGGGCTTAATGGATGGCTTAAAGGCAGCTACGCCCATGTCAGCGCTGAATTCTGTCAGGGACTTTTCCGCTTCTGGTCACGCTTCGGCAAACTTTAAAAATAAATATTGGTGTGTTATATGAAACGTCTGAGCTAATAAGATAACAACAACTAACAGTATTTTGAAATCGTAGAAGAGCCCCTCGTTTCCACTTCTGTGTTCTCCCACTGATGATCCCTTTGGGAAAGGAATGATCATGACTTCTTCTAGACTTACTTTGAGATCAGTCTCTTATATTAGGACCTAAGAGCTGAAGTGGCACTTGCAGATCCTGCGACTACAAAGAGGGACCTGCATTTGGCATAAGAATACTTCCCTTAATAGTCTTACAAACTTAAATTAATCCCTTAGTTTAACAATCGTTCACACTGAAACCTTGAAAACTTAGGGTAATCCCATGCCTTGTCTAAAAAAGAATGCGTCACAAAAACTGTCTGTTACTTTTCTTCATGATCTCAATAAGCACAACGAATACCGAAACTATATTAAAACCATACCAAAATCAATGTTATTGAGGCAGATGTCAATGTTGGTACTAATGTTACTACCTGGGTACTACTCATTTCAGTTGTACATAATTTATTCAATGATTTGTGAAAATTGTTCAGAAACTCGTCACTTTTAAATTAGTCTTCCTAATCCTGGGCTGTAGGAAATACCCTTTTAAGGTGAACGATAAATGAAACGTTGTGTTACTCTATCTGCTGGATAGACATATTCAACTGCAAATAACAGCCGTAGCCAGGTGACTTTTTTGCCCTGAAAATACCTTCAACTCTGGCCTTCCTACGGGGCTAGGGAAGAGGAGATTTTAGATGGGGGAGGGGGGAGGGGGAGAAGAGAAAGGAAGGCCTGACACAAAACCATTCAGCAAATCGTGTGACACATCCAAAATCTGGATGTGGCAGTGATTGGATAACACACAATACCCCCTGACGTCACCGACCGCAAGAGCGATCGGCAAGGAGACGTTCATTGAAATTTTTCATAGATGTTTTGATTTCATGTTACCGGTATGTGATGCTTTTACAGACAGAGACGCAGAGAGGAATTCAAAAAGGCTCTAGAGGGCGCTCTCAAGTTCTTTCCTGGAATAAAAATAAAACCCGAGCAAGAATTGTGTTTTCAAGGCCTCGTAGTTTAAAGGAAACATGTACTCGAAGTAAGGAAAAGCCTCATATACCATCTTCGGCCGAAACTATTGTAGTATTGGTTTCACAAGACCGGGACAAAGAAGACGATATCACTGTTTCAGATATCTAAGTTCAGATTTACAACATCCTGCCGTTAAAAGGGTATTGTTACTGTAAATGAAAATAGAGCGAGGTAGCCATGTATTGAGATAGCCGCGGGGATAGCCGACAGCACCAATGCTTTTAAAAAGCTTGACTTTGCTTGTTGCGGTTATGATAACGTATGTGATTGGAATTCGTTCGCTTCCTCTTCCAAAATCTCACTTTTGAAATGTCTTAAGCTCAAGCGGGCGCCATCATATTTCGCCAACGGGATTGACCTTTGCTGTAGGCTCTCACTTGTTTTGAACTTGTAACAGCTTTCACGAGCTCTCTGTGAAGTGGTGGAATCTGCTGCCGCTTGATAATTTCTAGGCATAGGTGTGTCACTATCGAACTTCCTATATATTCTTACAGCTCCTTTCAACCACCCAAGAATACGAGGGATAACACCAGCTTTTTAGCTGCCAGACAAGCGCCTGATTTAACTCTGTAAACAAAAGCAATTTACAATATTCCGGGCACACGTTTGTTTACAAACAGAGCGTTGGCGATCTTACACTAGCACAATTCCTAAACCCTGTCATAATTCCTCATAAACGGCAGGTTTTACATTACAAGTATTCGAAAACTCCTCATTGGAGGTTTCAGAAAAAAGCGAAATCGTAGCAACACAAGCACCGGAGCTCGCCTCGACCGTTAAGTGAGATTTATTTTAGGCGAACTTTTTGACACGTGAAGCTGACAACCCAATGACCGGAAGTGATTTTGATTGGATGGTATCGAATCATGCTGTGTGAGGGTGGAAGGCTCCAGTAAAAGCATCTGTGTCAGGCGTTTCTTTCCTTCACCTCTCTTCCTTTTTCGCTTCCATTTTTCCCCTTTTCCCCAGAAACGCCTGATACTCAGGCTAGGGGGGGGGGGGGGGGGGGGGGGGGGGGGAGTTGACGTCGTTGTTTTAAGCACTTTTTGGAATACACATAGCTTTCGAGATTGGTAAAGGTCGTTATTTGGCTATTACAACCATTGTTATGTTTTTCTTTCATTAGGAATTTTTTTTTTAACCTCTTGAATTTTTATCCCGTTAGTTGTTTTGTCGTTACTCCATGACTCATTATTCGTTACTGCGTTACTCTGTTTAGTAACACCCAGTATTGAATAAAACATATGTCGATAATGTTGATGATCAATTGATAATATGAAGGTGAAGATGGCTACAAAGGAGCAGAGATCCATAACTGTTCATGATAGGTTTGTAAACAAACTTCACAACATACGAGACCAGGAGAATAACAGATCGTTTGCCACAAGTGGCTAGAGATGAAATGGTTTTGGGATGGAAACTCAGCTAAAATTTATCTTTGAACAGATAGGTTCAGTTCCTCCAACAGTGGACAATTTCTTTTTCGAATGGATAGCCCTAGCCATCCGAATGGATAACAATTTTTTGAAACGGATATCCCAAGCCATTCGAGGAGATGACAATTTTTCCAACAGACAGCCCAAGCCGTTCAAGCAGATGACAATTTTTTTTGGAACGGATAGAACAAGCTGTTCAAACGGACGACAATTTTTTCCGAACAGATAGCCCAAGCCGTTCAAATGGATGAAAATTTTTTTGGAACGGATACCCCGAGCCATTCAAACGGATACCAAATCCGTTCAAAAATGGCAAAACATTTTTCAAGGATAGAGTGCTGGTAATCAGGGGCACCCAATGTCAATGTTCCAAAAATATCTATTCGGAAGACGATTTGAGATCTAGAATTTTCGGAACATTTGTTGTAAAATTTCTTGCTTGCCTACCTCTCCTGGGATTTTCAAACATCTAAAAAGTGGTATACATGCCCATTATTTTTTTAATGGATTTTTGCCCTAAAAAGGTCACTTTAGAATTTTTGGGAGCCTTTTTTCACCTTAATTTGTACCAGATCTCCTAAATTAACTTGATGATTTAAGCTATAAGCTTAATCCTTTAATTACCATCACCAGTATTACTTGCTTATGAGACCATCGTTTTCTGCGAAATAGTCTTAAATTTAAGCTTAGCAGTAAATAATTTAAACTACAATGTAATCAAACATAAGCCTACCTCACAAGACCCGTTCCACATTTTTTCACGACTTCTGCCATGCCAAGTGCGAGAATTTTTGGATCATGAATAAAGCCAAGTGTTGACGAGTAAGTAAAAGAACTGCTGAAGCTCAAATCCGAGTTGCAGAAGTCTAATTATGTTACTTAGATCCAATTTACTTCACACGTGAACTAACTTCTCAATAATCGGTCGCCATATTGGTTTCTTGTAGAGCCCAGTCTCTCGATTGGCGCATGCATCTCGCGCGCGGGCTTTTGCACCACTCGTTTCGCGTTTCTCGAGTACTCGTAAAACGCGCTTTATGGCGCGGGCGGGCAACAAAGTAAACATTTTCATGCTTATTACTTGTCCATGAACTTTCGCGAGTTATGAGCGAGACTATAGTAAATATTACTTCTAACAGCGACGAGTACTTCAACTGAGTAATGAAACCACGTCCACCATCCTCAAAGCAGTAGAACGGTACACATGTTCACTACTCAGTACGAAAAGATCTCTGGTCGATGCCGCGATGGCATGTCCCGTGGCTTACATCACCCCTAAAGAGAGCTATTCGAAAAAAAGCAGCGTTTATATCGCAAAGCAAAGCAACTCCAGACCCACGAAAAAAAAAAAAACAGAAAAGCAACAAAGAGCAAGCTTTTAAAACCTACAACGCTTATGTCTCCAATTTATTGGATTCCACAACAAACCCTGACCTTCCCACCCTGGGTAAGCGTTTCTGGTCCTTTATCAAGTCAATGAAAAAGGACAAAGTGAGTATCTCTCCCTTGAAGAAAAACGGAAAAGGGGAGGCTGTGCATGATGGTAGAAAGAAGGCTCTTATTAGAGAAATTTAAGTCAGATTTTACTCAAAAGGATTTCCAGAACCTTCCATTTTTCCACAAGCCCCCAGACGTAGTAAATCGATTAACCGGTAATCGGTATTAATCGATAGTAATCGATATAGATCATCGATGAATATCGATCGATAGAAATCGATAAAGAAAAAAGGTTGTGACTTTTATTAATATAGATGATTTTTCCGTAGAAATCGATGATGATTTTTTATCGATTACTATCGATTACTATTGACTGTTAGCGATTTTGTTAATCGATCATTATCGATGAATGATTTTTTTTGGTGACTTCGATTTCTATCGATTTCCGATATCAATCGATATTAATCGGCGGATTAAATTGATTAATATCGATGATATCGATTGATTTCCCATATCGATTTTTATCGATTAACTACTTCTGGTTGCCTTCCCCAACATTTTTCAATTGCATTTTGAGACCTTTGGAATTGCTAAGGATTGCTAAGCTGTTAATTTCGGCCTCAAAAAGGCCGCTGGCCCAGATCAAATCCCATGCTGGGTACTGAAAATCACTCAAGAAATCATAGGCCCCATTCCTGTAACAGTTTTTTTCCAGTCCGGCAGGACTGGAAAAAAGCGAACGTACATGCTATCTTCAAAACAAGGTTATAGAAGGTTATAGGTAACTTGCCCGGGAGGATACTTGGGTTAATTTTTGCTGGGTATGTGCCGCTGGCCTCTCAGAGCTCCTACTTTATCATAGTCTAATCTGTGGCCAATTATAGACCCCATCTTGGTCACTTTAGGGCAAATATGTGACTTTCGCGATCCCAACTTAGTCACCTTCTATTCATGTATCTACCTTATATTCAGAATGAAGAACACTTCACTTTTCACCTGCAGTGCAAACATTCTGGTACGTTTACTTTGCTAACCGTAAATATGAAGAACTGACTTACCCTAAAACTCAGAAAGTGTGCGACCCCATTCTAGTACCTGTATTGAAAAGTGACCCCATTATAGTCAAACGTAACCAGTCGTGAAAATGCGACTCTATCCAGCGGGAAATCCCCATTAGCCTCTTATAAGGAAGTACCCCCCCCCCCCCCCCCTCCCGGGCTCAATTGCCTCGAACTACAGACCCATTTTCCTCACTTCTCTTTCCTGTAAGATCATGGAACATATGTGATATTTAGTCACATTATGTCCCACCTTGAAGAGTTCAAGATCGTGTCTGATATCCAGTTTGGCTTCCGCAAATCTCATTCATGGAAACCCAACTGCGCATCACTCTCAAAGATCTTGCTAAAAACCTTGATCATGGCAAGCAAAGCGATATTATCTTGTTTGACTTTGCTAAAGCTTTTGATACTGTCCCACACCAACGCCTCCTACTCAATTCAAGCTAAGGCACTACGGCGCACAGGACACAATCAACAAGTGGATTCAAGCTTGGAAGGCTTAAAAATTCGCTTGTGTTAACTTAGTCTCAACGGGAACACTTGGGAAGTTTTTACTTTTTTCGAGCGGATCTTTGCGTTAATGCCGTGAGATGGGTAAAGGGAGGGGCGTTGCGGGTGGGGGAGGAGGGGGCGGTCCTACGCAAGTTATCACGGACATCAAAAAGTTGAAATAACGCATCACAGGGATTGAAATTATGTGTTTACGTTTCACGGAAATTTCCGAAGTAATGTAACCTTTGCTCCCTTCTGTGGTGGACTTTTCTAACCGACAGAGTTTTATTTCAATCGAGGATCCTAAACAACGCTTTTCGGACTCAGCTTTCAAATCAGAGTTCTTAATGAGCTTCAATTATGCTTATTAATTACCCTTAAGAGCTTCAAGGGATGAATGCTTACTGTTAATAGGTATTTGAATTCGTTCCTTATTTCCAAGAAAACCCATGGTTCCTACAGCTTTGGGATCTACATAATACATCATTCCTGCTAATTTGAAAATTTGCTCATTATCTCTGTCTGCCATTGCACCCGAGATCCCCACGCGTGTTAGCTTCACAAAAATAAGAGCTGATTGGCTGAAAAATGCTGACGTCACGGAAGTCGTTTCCCAACTTGGGATCGCAGACGATATTTTCTCGGCGGGTGAGACACACAAGAGCCGACAAAGGCGTCCACTTTCGCAGGCTAGGTCATTTAGGAAAAATAATAACGACTAGTCTTTTAAGACATTTTAAAAAAGTTTTTATGAACTTCCATCAATTTTTTTTTCCGAAATGTGTCTTCAGTTGAAACTTACCATCTATTTAAACGAAAACAATTAGTTAAAAATCACGAATATCGCATAAAATATTTAAAAGTCCACGTACTGTACGACAAGCAAACCATTCAGAATTTTTCTCCGTTTGAAAAACGTCTTTCGAACGGATAGTTTATTGATCCCTGCGAGCGTGTGTTCTGTGCTTTCTGGTTTTGGTTCTAAAGCTTTTTCAGATTGGTTATTTCACTATAGCCAATCATAAGCAAGCACTGCAAGTGCATGAAACTTTTGGGTGAAGCGTTATAACCCGGCATAGATCAGACTGATTAATTATCTTGCAAAGAAAAGTTATAGGCAGGCATACCATGTTCCAAGAATATTGCGATATTTAACAACAACAAAGTCTCTAAAGATGTTTTTATGCCTTGAAAGGAGAAAAAAACGTTTTATCATATCAATCAATCAATCAGTTGGCTTCTTCAGAGACACACCCTTACTCATGTTTCCCTGCAGTGACCCCAGAGGCCCGATATATCGGCACATTGGACACATAAGATCAATACAAAAGCAAACCTTTTAAAGTTTTCTTTATTCGTTTGCACCTAAAAAACAACGGTGACGCATGGAGTTGTTCAGCTACGGCAACTACGGCCAGTCGGAGTCGGGATCGTAAACGGAGTCATAAGAGCCCTTATGACCTAGTGAATATCAAAAAAATAATAAGCGCGACGGAATCGGAGTCAGAAGAATCAGAGCATTTCCATTTTCTCCAAAGAAAGCGACAATATATATTGCTCCACAAAGTCCACACAAAATTGTACAGACTTTTGTATGTTAAGGGGAGGGTAACCAACTTACAGCTTTCCAGGTCAGCACTAAAGGTATCAGTAGAAGTTTCCATTAAAAGGCAATCAGTGACTGCATGTGGCTAGTGCTTCGGAGAATATTACATTTAAGATAAATCAATGTTGTATAAACACGATAGTCGGTCATTTAGGAAATAAACTTCCTACAGTTTTGTTGGTAATGAAATTATATTTCAAATTATTACGTTTAAATCAAAGAGAATATATAAAAGGCTGTCAAGGCAATAATAATTGAGTGTGATAACAAACTAACCGAGAAAAGTCGTATGATTACCCCTTAATAATTCGCCCAATTTGAGGGAATCCTGATTCCAGAGTCCAGGGAATTTTTCGTTAAGGAATCCTGAATCCGGGAAATTTTTGCTTGTCGAATCCGGACTCCTGGGCCAAGCTCCACTGACAAAGACTGGAATCTAGTACCTGGAATCCGGAATCCAAGTCGTGGAATCCAGAATCCAAGACTGTTCTGGAATCCCTTACATGCGGTGAAATAATATACACGAAAAAAATTTACTGGATCACACAATTCGTCGCCAAAACACATCCCAGTGTCACGCGCGACCTTAAAGTGGTTCTTAAGTCTTTCTTTTACTGTTTATTAGCCAACCTTTAGTTCTACATTCCTCGAGATGTTTTCATTTTATTTCCTTCCTTTGCATTATACTTCCTCGTGTTTTTCTCTGTTAACTAAAAACTGCATTGCTTTCAGCCAATTAGATTCCAGAACATGTTTATGAATTCATTAAAGAACTAACGTTTGGTCTTGTTAAATTTTAGTGCGGGCCCATTGTTTTTGAGCAAGAATCATTTTCCGCTGAAGTTCTAGTTTTAATTGCTGCCGCAGCTCATCTTCCTTTCGTTTAAAGCTGAGCTCCATGGCATTCTTTTCCCCTTCGAAAATTTTGGCAAGTTCATGTTTTTGAATCCTGAAACTATCAAGACCTTCTTTGAGGACTTCAATGCTCTGCAGCAGATAAGCTCGCTCAAAAGAGTACTTCGATTCACATTCGTCTTCCAAGACTTTGCGCAAGGAGGCTTTCTCCTGCTGAAACCTTTCTGACATCGCAGCTTTTTCTCTCTCAAACGATCCTAACAAGATTTCTTCTTGTTTCCGCAGGAGAGTCAAAAGTTCCCTGTTGTCCGCTATATTAAAGGTGTCACAGCAACTGCTTGCAGTTCCATTCGCCGTTGACTTTGTAGTGGTGACAGGGATTTCGTTCTCGTTTGGCAAGCCCAGGTGATGGAATGCATCGCGATGAACGTGTCTAGTGAAAAGGTCGAATGATCTCCTCAGATCACAAAGTTCGTTCCGAAAGAAGTCTTTTTCCTCTGTAAGAACTCTAATAAGCTCTTTTTTAGCTTTAATGTTCTCATTATAGTCATTCCTCACTCTCATTTCAAAGTCCTCCTTCTCTTCAGCACATTCTTTCTCTATTGTCTCTCGCACTTGTTCCAGTTCGTCTTCAAATTCCTCCATTTTTCGCCGCAAGATTTCGTCAAGTTCTGTTTGACACGAAGATTCTTTGGTGTCTATAATCTTTTTTCCATTGCTGGCATTTTTATCACAATTATCAACCTCTTCTTTGAAACGAGAAAACTTTTCTCGTCTGCTCTCTGTCTCATTCCCGCTGGATTTGAAACGTTCGCTTTTGTTTTCCATTGAGTTTTTCTTCCTCTTTCTCCCTGGGAGGCTATAAATGGCCGAGAAAAAATTTGTATCGAGATTATGCTACCAGCAAAATGCAGTTTAGAATAAGCTGTGTTTATAATTCATTTTCCTTTCGCCAGCAAGAGAAGTTCCATTGGAGTTCACTGATTTTAGTAGTGATTACTTTAAGGACGTTGTGCCAGTAATTATAAACGACAGGTGCGAGATTAGTGTGTTTATAGTTTGTATTCCAAGACTTTTGTTTGAAAACTAAAACTACCTGTATATTATGCAAAGTATTTTGCGTAATACAGATCGAAACCCCCGACCCCTGGTGGTCTAAGACAATCTCGCTAATAAAAATTTCATGAAGTTTTCCTTCGCAAGCGTATCACCCTCACTTGAATTTCCCCTCAATTATTTTGTTTAGTCAGCTTTTTGATGAAAAAGACATCGATTGGTGCAATCAGTCAAGAGTGAACAGAAACTCTTGTTTTTTGATCTTGTCGTACATCGAAACACTGTTTTGGGCTACATTAGTTGCATTTCAGCCCGCTTTTAAGTCAGTTGAGGTCGTTTAAAAACCCCCAAAAATTGGCCAATGTCCAATATTTTAATCACATCTGTCGCAACGTAGCAAAAAGCGCCCTTCAACTTGTACCGTACCACACGCGTAAGATGTAGAATTTGGCTTTCATCGTGTTAAGAAAACCTTTTATTGGAATGCAACAGTTTTTGGACGGGATTCTTCTAAATTACAACCGAATGAAGCAAAGGTAGAATTTTTCGGCCGATAAGCTTCCAAATTGTGCTGTCTAAATTGCCACTGTTTACGATGGTTTCTCGATAAAATAGGCGCAAAGGACGGCGGGATTGTAAATGATGGAGGAACGTCTTCCACCGTGGGAAGCTAGTGGTCACGGGATAATCGCGCGCGAAATCATTGCAAGCATAGTTGATATAAAAGAAGAACAAGACAGCCAATCCCGTCCCGTCAAGTCTAGTCCCTTCCCAGAATGGAAGGCTCTAAATGACATCTATCGACACCAGTTTAGTACCCAGCGGTTTTGATTGAAAACATGTCAGGTACGAGGTGTATGGGGATGTCTATGAAGGCAACTAAAGAGTTTGAAGGGTACCTTAAATAAGCCCCTTTATGTATAAGCCCCCTAAACTTGTAACGCAAAAAACCCTTCGTTAAAACGCCCCTCCAAGTATAAGCGCCACTCCCCCCCCCCCCCCCCCCCGCCAAGGGGCTTGTACTTCGAAATAGCCCTCAAATACAAAGTAAAACAAAGCAAAAACGGTAAATTTCCTTCCAACTATAAGGCTAGCCCAATCGATTTTGAAGCGCAAATTTCCTCCCGCAGATAAGCCCCTCCGAATATAAGCCCCTCAAAAAAGGCCTCTGAAGAATATAAGCCCCGGGGCTTATCTTCGAAATTTTACGTATATATGTGTCGGTAAATTTTCCTCCCCATACAATACCTAACTACTGATAACCTCGGTGCCCAGTAGTGATGAGTTTTGCGGGCCCATAATCCTCAGATGTTATTACATGCAACCTTTCCTTGCGCCTTTCTTTTCCCTATCATGATTTTTCCTGCTTCGCTTATTAAAAAGAAAACGACTAAAATGAAGCCTTTAATTCGCTCTGAATATTATGCTGATAAATAAATGATTAAATAAATTAAGAAACATTTTTTTTAAAATTAATGAGTCATTTTAAGGCTCGAAACAGCAATTACCCGTCGTTCGATAGGTTACCATCAGAGATTCCCAATAGTTACAAGATGGTGCATATGAACAGTTTCAACTTTCAGGAGAATTCGAACTTGAATGTTTAGCCTGCGAGCAAGCTCGACTCCATTTCGAGTGCGACTGTCGCGAGACAACGCTGGCTGTTCTTCACTTGCACATCTCCTTTCTTGTCCCACTCACGCACGACTTCTCACAATGAGCTTCCTCGCAGGCTACTGTCAGGGGCAACCAACGACCTTTTTTCTGTAAAATAACTGTTCGAAGGAGCAAATATTCCAAGAAATTTCTTGAGCTCGAGAAAGGCTTAAAGTTCCTGGATAACTGCCAGTCCTATTCGAAAAAGGTATTGGGCGATTTTCACATTTTTTTTCCCAAGATATTGCCATCATTATTAAAGAAGGTCTCCTGAGAATTTTGGTATAAAGTACGGCTACTCCATATCCTCTATTTTTCGACCAGTCGACCTATCATGATAGCTAACAGTTTCGGATGAGACGAAAACCCTCCAAATCTTTCGAGACGACCAAAATTCCCATAAAAACACTCCTGACTTAATTGGAACCATTCGGTCGTTGCGTTGGGTGCCTCTGTACTGTATATCCTCAACCAAACTCATATGACGTTACTTCCACAAGCATTTGTGTAGTGGCACCATCTTTCAATATATCTTCTTGTTGTTTGATGTGTTTATAGTAAATACAGGTGCGCTTAGAGAGGATAACCTCTTTTTGTGGCGTCGGCGTGTCAGTTATTTACCATAGAATCTGTTACGCCCTTTCGTAGAGAGCCAAAGAAGCCGGCTCTTTTACAACCCACATTTTCAACTCACGTTCAAGTTGTCTCACTCGATCAGTTCGTCCTCCAGTCCAAAATGCAATGTACCTTATGATATTTGTGCCGGTCCATTTAAAATAGCTCTCCAGAGGAAAAATCCGTGAGGGGTTGCTGTATACACAGACAATGACTTGACAATTGGTTTTTTTATCAGTTAGGAGGTACAAAAAAAAAAAAAAAATCAGTGATCTTGCACAACCTGTTTTGCTTTTTGCAACATGTCGTCAAGCACATGTGTAATTCAAATTAACCTTTTAGCACACAAAGATACCACATAATGGTCTCGCTTTCCCTCTCATTTGAATCATTAGGCTGAATAGCCTGTCTTGTGGGGAACAGGGAGATTGCTTTTCTCGAGGTTCTCAGCGTATCACTCAGAAATAAACAACAAACACAGATAAAGTTTAAAAGCCTTTCATTTATTTTAAAGAATGACATGAAATATATAGAAACTGACAAAAGCTGGACATTCGTTTATGAAATAGGCCACTTTCGATATATCCATTGAAGTCATGTCCTGAGAACACGAGGAAGAAGAGTGATGACTTTCGTTCCTTCTGGTTTTCTTGACCTGGCTATGAATTTGGATAATAGCACGATATATCAAAGTGACGCCATTCATACCGAAGCCCCTACAATATTTAATCTTACTCTTGCCATTCAAAAATTTATTATTATCATTATAAAATGAAGCACTATTGTATTAAAATGAAGCACTATGTATTAAATGAATAAATTAAGTTGCATAAATTAAGTTCTTGCTACAACTACTGAAACGCTCTTGCTGGTGCTGACTTCGTTCCTGGTGTATGATCCATTAAATAAAAGAATTATATAAATTATGCAGATCGAGGAGGGGTATCGGATGAACGCCGAGGCGGATAACTTCTTTCCCGCCTCTCTGACCCTGATTGTGTGCCTTTAGAGAATAGTGTGTTATATATACTGACTTCCAAACCAGACCTTAGCTGCAGAAATTTTAGCAAAGGTTCCTGAATTGCTTATTGTATTGGCACCATTGGTCGGAAATTGAATGTTATTTTTTCCTGACTGCCCTGATAATCCGAATCTTCACTTTTCATACCCAGACGTGGGTTTTTTAAGTGATATGCTAATGACACTACTTGAAAGAACGCAAAAATCTAAACTATAATCACTATAATTATTATTCAACACCAGTAAAGGTCTCTACAATAATTAAGCTTTTTTTCTTCTACTGCCGCAAAATCTTTATGGTGAACCGAAGTGCCTTTTATCACCTTACTCCTGATGTCACCTTTTTGAGTCAATAGTCCGTTTCTCCAACATGACATGACATGTTTATAGCGAGTGGCAATGTTGTAATCTAACCTAGCCGATCGATTTAAACGTTCGTAACATTGAATTGTAGCCACGGAATTATGTGGTAGGTTAGTAGCTGGCGTATGAGAAACTCTGAAGGCTATGATCAGATAGCCCTTGCACCGACATGAAAATAATACCGGATTTTGCTTCTGTCAGCTCATATAGAAAAACGGTGATTTTCCGGCTATTTCTGTTAAGGAACGAAACTGCGCCGCCGCCGATCTTGAAAAATGGATCATCACATATCGTATAGATTTCTGCCACTTTTTGTCGCAGTGTGAACAGTTTTCAAGTAAAATGAGTAGGGGCGAGCGTGGGCTGCGACCCACTGATACTTAGTACACCAAACTGGCCTCTCGGCCAACCGGCCGCTCTGGTATGATGTTCGATATGTGTGGACGACTTGTTCCAGTTCTATACGGTTGTCGTTCATACTACCGGATACATTTTCATGTCGACACGAAAATCTATTTCCAGTATAGTGTGGACAGACTAAAAAAGTAAAAGAAGCAATCCGAACTACTAACAACTTAATAGTCATTTGTTGAGAATGAACAGATTTTAGTCCCTACAATTGTTATATTACCAGAGCTATTCAGTATTTTCTCGATGTCTTTCAAATGAAATTAAATATTATTAGGTATTTTATTGCAATAACCCATTAAACAGTTGCGCTCGTCATCTAAGTCCTGTTCCTTGGTGGACAAGGGAACTCCCATATGAAAATAACGGGGTTGCTCGTCTCTCTTAGACGTAGACATTGCAGTTTTTGGTCTCACTTTGACTGTGCAAGACAAAAAGCCAATATTTTTAACCTTAAATGTATCACTTAACCCCCTGCAAACGGTCGTAACTTTGTTGGCCAACAACTCTCAACATTGTTCAACATTGTTTGAAGTTGTTGTGTCCGTTTGCGTGTAGCTTTAGGGTTGTGCGTAAAGAAATATTTATATAATTATGAAAAGATGAGACGTTGTCATAATGAGGCGTTAGAGAGTGTTCTACTTTGGCTGCCATTTGTGATCGTAACTGAGGAGACTGGTTATGAATACTGGAAAACAGTGAAGATGAAAACAACGGTGTTCAGTTTATGAGTATAGTTTCTTGGTATTGCCGACGGTGCAACTGCAATTATCAATCTACTTATCCGCCGAGCATTCCCCCCTATGCTTTCATATTCGAGCTCCCCCCCCCCCCCCCCGCTCCAAGACCCCTGAAACAATCTAAAGAAAAAAAGGGTGCTTTGACAAATATTAAACCATAGAGCCCCTATAGAAATTACAGCTTGGTATCAAGAGTACTAGCATTACTGGTGTTGGTAGCGGATGCCTCACGGTAACATGGCTGGTTCTGATCCAGTAGTCTGAAATAATAGTAAGGGGTATCTTCTGTCATCATCTCTTCCAGTATCGGTATTAGTTGAAGGAATGAGGGTCGTTCATTTGGATCCTCCTTCCAGCAGTCCATCATCAATTTGTATCTGTTGAAAAAGGAAGCCATAGTTTAAAATACCGCTACACAAAGATATGTCTCCATTTACTTTGAATATTGAAGACACTTGTGTTCTATAGGTTCTTTTTAGAATAGGGCAACGTAAAGGAAAGAGGCGCGCTGAAGTTTCCACTCCTTTGAAAAGGCTGACAATTTTAGAAAAAAAAACTGTTTGAAGGACTATGTAAGTATTTCTTCATCGTGCCTTCTATTCAGATGTCTGTTATTATTTCTATTCTGACTTACATTTCATCGCTGCACGTGTTGGGTTTCTCCATCCGATATCCAGATTTTAGTAAACTGCATAACTTCATAGGGCTTATCCCAGGGTATGGTCTACCCCCTAAAGTAACAAAATAAAGATCAATGCTGTCTTATCAAAGAGTTTTGGGCTTTTCTTATTTTTCATCTTGAAATCGCTGGTGATCTCTGCAATGTGATTGGCTCTCAGCAGTGTGATTTATTTGCGAATCACACAATCATATCTGTTCTAAATCGCGTTATTTATGTTCTAAACCACGTCGTACCGTCGCACCTTGCTTTAGATCGCATCATTTCTGTTTCGAATACAAAATGAGATGTAAAAGCGCTTTTGTTTCCGCTTTTCAACAGGCTATTTGATCTGCCCATAGGCAAGTCCTTCCTTATGGTTCTGGATCTAAGGCACGCCTCTTGACCGCTACGTAAGAGCTGCCTTCCTTCACTCTATCCAGCATTCCCTCTCGAGGTCTTCCAGGTGGTCTCTTTCCTCGTATTCTTCCCTCAATAACTAATGGGACATGATCACCATGTCGGAGGGTTTGACCAAGCCAGACTCTATGTCTTCTGTTGATAAAAGCTATGATGGCCCTCTCCTCACCGACACGCCTCAATACTTCTTCGTACAGACTTTGTCAGACCAAGTTATGTTTAAAACCTTTTCTCCTAAGCCACATCCCACAGCTCTCCAGCCTTCGCACGTCCTCTTTCTTTAAGGTCTATCATTCAACTCCATTCAGAAAAGTACCCCAGATAACAATCTTTATGATTCTCTTCTTCAGGCAAAGGCTACCACGCTGAAGGCTTTTGTCAGCAGTTCTTTTTTTCTTAGTAAACGCGTTTTCGGGCTATTCTCGATCTAATTTATTTTTTACAGGATCCATCCTGTGTAATGAGGCTCCCAAGGTAATTAAAGTGCGACGATTCTTGACTTAGTTGTTTACTGGCTCTCAAGAAAGATCGTGAATTTCTCACCAGGCCTCTTACTGATTTTCTTCACCTTAGTCTTCTTAAAATTGATCTTCATACCATATTCCCCCGCGCCTTCCTAGATTTTATTCATCATAAGTTGCAGACCTTTAACTGAACTGGCTAAGGTTGCTTGATCATCCGCAAAGCACACTGTCTTAATGAGATAACCTCCCACTCGAATACTTTTATTCACACCACTTAAAGCATCTCTTAATGGCTTCAGAGTATATGTTAACGAGTATGGGGGATAACGAGCTGTATTATTATGGCTGTAATAAAGTGATAATTTCAATTCGTGTCTTGCAATTTTAGTGTTAAATCATACTTCTGATCTCAAATCGAACTCGCGCGTGAAATCACGTGTATGATTTCAGACCAAATTGCTCTCCACTCAGTTCAATGACCGTCATGTATTATCAATTTACCAACCTCCAGGAGGGATTAAAATAACGTAATGTACAAGTTTAGCATTACTGAGTATTCATTTCGCCAAGTGACACGTGATATCAGGTCAAGTTGTTGTTAAGAGTATGACTTATAGGCTGGATTATTATGAGCCTGCGCTCCTCCCCGGTAAAGACGGCTGGGAGAGCGGCGGAAGTTAGCCTATTATTTTTTCTAGTTGTTTAGCAATCACGACATTATGCGAGAATGGCCTCTTTTATAAAGCGGTTCAATTCTTCCGTGACTGCTTTCCTAAAACTGAAAAGTCAGCTTTTCTCTAACTACTGTCATGGGGGATTCCTCTCAATTCCCTCAGGTATAGGAAAATGACTAGAGTATTATTCTACCAGCATCAGTATACAAAGATTTATAAAACTAGCTTACCCATTGTGGCTAGTTCCCACAAAACAACTCCAAAAGACCATCTGCAATAAAAGGAAGCAGATAAAGAAATAGCAAGAATTCACTTCATAGAAATATCAATTTTGTTTATCTCGCCCCATGGATGGTAACCCAGGAAATTTTTGCTTGGAGTCATGGACTTTGGTATCCGAAATCGAGCTAACTATGGAATTCTGGAATCTAGGCCTTTTGAAATCTGGAATACACTGAGTTGGAATACGGAATCTAGTATCTGGAATGCGGGATGTGGAGGGTGGAATCTAGGATCCAAGATGGTCTCAGATTAACTCCATCGGCTCAAAGTTTCTATTTATATATCTTATTTTCAAGTTTCACGCCTGGAACAGGCTAATGTTTTCCAAAAACTTAAGTATTTCTTTAGAGATAGAGTGATAACCGCTACCGTAGACAGTGTCGTGATCAAAATTGTGCTCTTTTTTTTTCAGACAGTTCTAAACAGTACATTGCAGGGTCTATGTTATCTAAAACCTCAACTTCACACTGCATCACAGGAAGCCTAAGCTTGGCTTAACTGTGACCTCGTTAACATATACTCACACGTCAGTCTTGAAAGTAAAAATGCCGCTTTCCAACGCTTCGGGTGCCATCCATTTCATTGGTAACTTGTTTACGCTCGTAACTTCGTATATCTCACTCTCATTTGCGTGGCGTAACAAACCAAAATCAGCAATCTTCACCGCTCTGTCTTCACTAAGTAGGATATTACGGGCTGCCAGATCACGATGAATGAATCCTTTGCTGGCCAAGTATTCCTGGCAGAGAAATAACGAAAGTTAATTCTCAAACAATTTTTAGTTACCGTTACCGTTAGATCAACACAAATTTCCATTTGATTGGTCAATATCAGGAGCCAATATGAATTTAAAGTGGAAGCTCGATTTTACGATATGGCAGGGGGATAGCAGTTTAATTGGGATATCGTTGTAAACGAACTCCCGATTTAATGATTTGGCGGAAAAGTAACCAAGTGCAAGGAAACGTCGGTTCCAGGCTCAAAGATAGCTCGCCACCGCCCCCTTTTTCCTAGATCACGTGTTTATATTTTTCCGGTGGCTTACGCTTACGCGACATCCCTACTATCGAGAGCCTGGAACAGGCTACTGGAAGCTGTCCCAGGCAAACGGTCCGGAAAGCGGAAGGAAGTGATCGTCAGTCTATTCATGAAGAATGGAGGGAGAATTTCCGTCACAGAGTGTTGGAAAACGAAGAAACAAATAAGGGAATTGGCCAACTAATCCCCGCGACGTATACTTTTCAGCACAAAAAACCGTCAAAGTTGAGCAAGCTAATTGAACTACAGTCGACTCCCGATAACTCGAACCCTTGCTAACCCGAATTCTGTGCAAACTCCAACCAAAATCGATTTCCCCTGGATTTCCTTCTTACATTTACAGTAATTTTACCCTCGGTAACTCGAACCCTTCATAACTCAAAGCTCCCTCTAACTCGAAGTAATTTTTGTTTCCCTTCAGAAGACTCACAACACTTCCATACAATTTTACCCTCGATAACACTGAAGGGATGAATATTGGCTGAAAAATAAGGTTTTCAGTTAAGATTTCAACCGCGGAAGAAAACCCGTTGACACCTGTTGACACTTAATTAAATGCTGTTTTTCAGGGAGACTTAAGGTGAGTGGAATAAAGCCCTCCTTAGACTGCCACGCCCCCAAAAGAAAAAAAAAACCTATTGATTCTTACTATACTGCTGATCTCTATTTCGAAGTCACCCAAAACGGCATACCTAGTGAACATTATTCATACGAATAAGTAAACAGCAATTATCATGGATGAGGCAGAGTTATGTGGATCACCGGGATGGTGTTATTTGCGAAACCAAAAAGCCAAATATACAGCTGAGCCACCAGATATATCAATTGAGCTTACAATAGTAAGCAAATACCATCATGGTGGCCGTTTACGAAAAGCAATCCCTTACTTTCAGCCATCAGTTCCACTTGCAGACCTTTTATTGTGCTTTACAAGATTCCGATTACGGGAGTATTCATCTTGTCCTTGCTGCCCAGTCATCCAGTCCCGAAAACAAATTTAACCATTGCGTTTTCTTTTTTCTACTTTCCTTCTTTTCTTTTCCTCTCCTTTTTGCTTTCTATTTTCTGTTCTGCCGTGAATGTCAGGGGCGTAGCCAACCCGTAGACCTGTAGGCCCGAACCTTGAAATTTTTGTTTTGATCACTCTATCGCTTGAAATGAATTATGCGTTGTTGGGGTGAGCTAAATAAACATTAGAGCTCAAAGTGTTGGTGAGGTCAGTGCGTACTGGTCATGCCTGCAATTTTCCGGACGTGTGGAAATGAACGTCAGCCAGGTATACAACTAGTCGAAAAGCTGGCTACGTCCCAGAATGTCAGGCTTGTACGATTCAAATGAAATAACTGATAGTTTAGCCTTATTCCGGTCATATGGCTGTATTCATTAGACACCATTTCGAAACTACGAAAAGACCTGATTTTTCAATAGGTACCTTCACAACGGCTCCATGTGATTTTTAGGCGTCTCAGGCTACGAAAAAACTCGTTTTTGACCTTTTTTTAAGACCAAACGGCTCAATTTTATACGTGTTATGTTTCACGAAAAATTCAGCAAGATAGTAGTTAGCCCTATTATGGTCTGTTATAATTAACGCAACAATTTGAATGCTTGAAAAAACTGCCGTCTCATGACTGGATAACATAATACTTGCAGACACAGAAAAACTACTAGTAAAGTATTTTAAATTCGGGGAAGAAGCAGATTTTTTGTAATAATTCGCAAACAATGAATAAATTGCTCAAGGCATTCTTCAGTCGAAAAAGTTCTTACCATCCCTTTAGCAATCTGCCACGCATAACATAGAACTTCTTTCCCAGAAATATCTTCTTCTTCATCTTCCTTGCCCTCACAGCTGCCTTCTTCTTTCTCGATGGTGATCTTTTCTTCGGCGTTTCTTAAAGACTCATCAGCCGGAGTGAGCTCTTTTTCTTTAGAGAAATGGGCAATGTTGATCGAAGGTAACACCATCACCGACGTAACTGGCCCCTTTCGCCCTTCATTTTGTAGAAATGACGTGTTGACATCGTCACTGTCCTCTTCTTCCTTGACACCTTCGTCTTCCAGGTTTGCGCAAAGAGGTTCCATCTCAGATTGAGGAGCATCCAGAGCATCATTGATTAGAATCCCTCTTTCATCGTCTTCCAGGCCGATTTTAATTTCCTTCGTCTCGTTGGGATGATAACCACCGTCTTTTTCACTCTTTTCATTATTTCTTTCCCTGTTCTCCTCTTTCAGGTTTTCATCCAGGACATCTTTTGTTTGCAGGTTCCTGGACACTAATTTCGGCCTCTCAGGAACAGGAGGCTTAAGCCTTTCAACGACATCACTTTGACGAGTCTTTTTCAATGCAAGCTGCAAAAAAACATTGAATATCAGCAGAAACAGTTTCAGTACCATCAGTTGGTTAACCGAAATATTTTTACCCATTTAAAAGGAATCTCTAAAAAGTGAAAGATTACTAAACAGACGTTCAAAAACTTATTAATAATTCATAAACCCATTGACCTATCAAATGGTCGATAAAACATCAAGTGCAGTGACATTAATCTGATAAGACCTAACCCCAAACAATACTGAAACAATTGAAAGAATGACATGTTATAATTTTCTGCAACCAATCAGGAGAGACCTTACGAGCAGCTCCTACACAACTGAAAATAAGACACGCAGTAAATTTACTATTGCGCAAAATTAAACTTTGTTCTTTCACCATTTTAATCAGTCAAAAGTTCAGTGACTTAGCGGTAATATTGGCTATATAGTGTCGTTCGTATACTGGAAAATTTCTAAACACGTGTGAGATTTGATTTTCTTGCATAATAATTTCATGCGTAACGTTTTTTTCGTATTCTAATTTTGAAGTTGTTTAATAAACTCGCAGCACATGTTTTATCGGGTGTAAAATCACTCGCTTTCGGCTGACCAATTTATACCCGATAAAACACTGCTGCTCGTTTATTAAACATTACGTACAGTGAAAATGGGCCACCATCTACACAACTGCTTTAAATCTTCGCGGAAAATTCAAATGGATTAAACTGAAATATAAAATAAGCTTTTCTTCTGCGTTATTACATCTGTCTATGACGTCTTAGGATACAAAGTCCCAAAAACGCGACGTGTGCTTGTTGATATTTGGTTTGACCTAATGTCACTTTTGACGTCATATCACGTACAGTTCTTTCGGAACGGACAATCATCATCTCCACCATAATATTGTGAAGGGTTTTTTAAAGAAACTTTTCTACTACGCAGGTCGGAGGGTGAAAAGTAAAACTCTGGTGTTATCGACTGATTTGAATAACTCATCTTGGCACCGTTGAGAGACCGTGGATCGAAAAGCTGACGGGCATTTTGAGTGGAAGCCCTTTGTTAGCTCGAATCAAGGACGGTTTATCAAATGGCGGAGCTCAGCTACTGGTGAATACACGGGAAAATGAGAAAAAAAAAGTAAATCACTGTTCAAACAATGGCGTAGCTCCACTATTAGTTATCCCGTGGTTCATTCTCACTGGAAAAGGGTAACGCCCACCCGGGAATGGGGGAGGGGGTACTCCCAAAACTTTCGGATACTTGGGACAAGCAAAACCAATATTCTATTTAAGACCCAAACATGGAAAATGAGGCCCAGTTCAAGGGAAAAATAAACACTAAGAATAAATCGAAACACAAAAAAGTTCCTTAAATCGCGGTCCTAATAGGCTCTAGGATAAAGTTCAGTTTTAACAGATGATTTGTTTTTTGTGTGCTGGGCATTTACGCACTTGAATTTTCCCTGATAGAATAACGGTACCTTATCTAAGGATCAACACAGAGCCAACAAGGCAACAACGATACGAGGTTTCCCTGGGGGAAATGTTCGAAACGTCAAGTTTTGTCTCTTTTCTGACCACCTACCCCTCCCCTAAGACAGCATTTTAATGTCAAAACACTTACTTCTCACTTGGGGCAAATTGTTGGCTTAAGGAAGGGATAGGTGGGCAGTTTCCCCGAAACCTAAACTGATCCTATTTTCTTACCGGGACAGGCTTGACTTAATTAACTCCGTTTTAACACAAATTTTTGTGTATTTACCGATCTTTGTTTTCCGAATAAATGAATAGCATCTTAACAGAAGAAGGTCTGGCTGTATAAACCGCGTTTGGAAAAATACGAATGTCATTAATATCTACATTTTTAAGTGCACCTCTGTCTTTGAGCATTAAATTATAGGTAACATGTACAAATGCTCACATCAAGTTGTTTAGCATCTTATTATTGTTACTGAAGACGATCATGGTTTTTAGACGTGTGATGAGATAGAGGATTTTCCTTCTGCCTTAAGAGACCACACAATGTAAGAAAAAGAACATAACCTCGCAGCACGATGTTCATTTGAAAATTAAAGTACAGTACAGCATACTAATGACGTCAGAGTGACTAATTTGCAATGTTCATGTCTGACTTCTGCCATTTTTGTTATTTCCATGAAAAAAATCAGACAAACTTGACATTTTGATGGCAAAAAGACAAACAAAATTAATATTGAGGAATTTGTTTGTCTGAGTTTCAGTTCTATAAATAGTAGTTAGGCGCAGCGCTAATGCGAATGGAGAGCAGGGATTTTTTAAACAAAAGGCAAAAAAGGGGGCAGCAAATTTTTATTGATACAGCTGATAAATTAATGATACCTGTTGCCTTTTGTTTCTGAGCCACTGAAGAAGATCTCCGTTTGGAACATATTCCATAATTAACATAATGGGATGTGATTGGATCCAGTAGCCGAGCATGCTCACAATATTACGGTGTGTTCCGACTTCCTTCATCAGCTCAATTTCTCGAAGTAACTGCCGTTTGTCCTGCTCCATGGCATTTCCTTAAAAAAAAAAAAAAAAAAAAGAGAGGGATTTTAAAAAAATCCAGTAACTGTGACTTACGCAAATGCTACGGAAACTTGTCTCTTTAATTCTAGCCGCCACGTTTTGTGTTCTTAACTGCTTCATCCCTATTCTCGACCCACGGGCAGTTCATCTCCAGTAATATGACTTTCCTTGAGTGCACATTTTTAATCCTAACGTATCTATACAATTGGCTCACTTTCATTGACTCTGCATAGACAGGGACATACCAGTATTTGGGTTTCATGAAGGGTTTACGGCGCACCGTCATCGTCATCGTCATCATCATCATTACCATCATCAAGCTCTAAGGCGCTTTAAACTTAAACAACTACATTACAAAAAAAAAAATGTTAAACAAAACTGTGAAATAAAAATAACGCCTAGACGTTTTTAAAGCTTTAAGATTGCTCTTAGAAGAACGAATATTCAAACTCCATTTTGCACTGTATGTGCTCTGGAGAATCGTTCCAAAGTTTAGGGTACAAAACGAAAAAGCATGATCGCCTGATTAAATTTTAACCTTGATCTGGCTGTCATTAACAACGCAAGTTCATGGTTGATGATCGTAAACTCCTAACCGGTTTGTAAGTTTGAAACAAATGATGGTTATAGCTCGGAGTTAAGGTGTTTCGGTATAGTTTTTGGAAGACCATACCGATATTTATCATTCGCCTTAACAGTGATTTTATCCTTGTCCGATCGCTATGAAATTTTCGCCACTGACTTTAACTTTAGATTGAAATTTGTCAAAATGCAGTTTTAAGTAAAATCGATATCACTATGGCCACAATCAACAAGAAACTTTGAAATCGATAAAAGCCGAATTTTGCGCGATCTAGACCTGCTACTGAAAATCCGTTCCCAGGAACTTAAAGTGTGGTGTTTAGCAAATAACCTCCGTGAAAACAAATGAATTCTGTATGTTTGATTTCAAATAAAACGTAAATGTATCTCAAACCTTATATTTTCAGTAGTCGTGATAAATTGTTAAATATAAAAGTTCTAAATGACTCAAATTGATTTTAAGTAGCGTCAGAATGATGTTTAATATCATATTTCGCTGTTCGGAAATTTTGATATATTTTCTTTCATGCGATTCTGAAAACTATTAAACTGTTATCTCACCACCTGTCTAAGTGCAACTTTATTCTAAATTTTGATTTTTAGCGCTTTTCTGTATATCTCTAGAACGGCTCGCGTTCAACATTCGCTGTTTTGAGAGGGTGTGAATGGGGTTAACCGACTAGCGACAAAGGGCGAAAAATATTACTGACTACGGACAAAATGAGTTAAAAATTACCGACTAACGACAGGAAAAATATTAACCGACTACCGACATGAGCTGATATTATCAATATTTGTTTCCAGAAAAAAGAGCATTTTGCATTTCTTTTTTCTAACCGATAGCGCGAGGAAGTAATCTCTTTAAATTTATGACTCATCAGATGGCCTAAGGGAAAGAATTTCCTTTTTTTGTTGTTGATACAGGTACATTGCTACAGCCAATATCAAAATCACAAAGTCACACCTTAAAGATGCTACCGACTTTATAAATTTTATTGAAAAGTCAAAGGTGAAAAAACCGAACGTTTCTTGCTTAGATTAATCCTCAAAGAAAATTCTTTCCCGCTTAATGTAAAGCACTGTCAGTACAAACCCACGGTACCGCGACGAGCACAAAGACAGCAGTTTCTTTTCCAACATTTTCATGGTACTTATTGAAACACAAAGTTTAAGCAAAACCGTCTTTAGACCAAGTGTTTGAAAACGGTACATAGATGACATTTTTTCCCTATGGGACATAAGTAAACCACACATCGTAGCTTTCTTCGCCGAACAAGTAAACGTACATGCCCTCCTATGAAATTCACGGCCGAAATATCTGAAAATGAGACATTCTTTTTAGAAACGGTTGTATACCAAGGTACAACATTCAGCGAAAAAATGAGAAAAAGCTATATCCTTGACGTAAAGACGCATTTGAAACGGAAACCTTACAGTATATACATTTTCACCTCTTATCACCTACTAATTGTTAAAGCGCCTGTTTGACAAAGGAGAAGCCTTGAGAATCCTACGAACAAACTCCTCTCAGTAAGTATATTACAGATTTCAAAAGCGCTTGATGGCCACACAATTTTGAAAGAAAAATTGCTATTAGAAGCAAAACTCACATAAAGGAAGGCAGCGCTCCTGAAACAAAACAACCAGGAAGAAAAAGACTGAAATATTGCCTTTCGTGACAAAATACCAGCCCTTAGTGTCTATAAAAAAGAAGCTTTAATGAAAAAGTGGAATCTCATACAAAACTAACCACTACAGTACCTTGCCAAAATTTTAAAGAACCACCTAAAGTGCTATTCCTTTGAGAAAGGAAAATTATGCAAAGGACATGCTTGTTGGAACCAAAACATAAGAGGGATAGATGTGCAGACTGTTACCCCTTGCAGTTTTTCACTAAAAATAATTTAAGTATCCAAAAGGTTAGAGTCCATTAATTAATTAATTAATTAATTACTTTTTACTGTGCCCTGTAGTCGACGGGGAAACCAAGTTCGCATTTACAATAACAGCTTTGGTGATTTTATCAGTACTATATTCATTAATTGGCAAACAATGATGAAATAAACGATCATGTTGCATAAAAAAACAAGAGTTAATGAACGGTTTAGGCGCAATCAAATGATGCATTCTTGCAAGTTGTACTCCTTCCTTAGGGGTCAAAGTCTTGAAAAGTGGGTGAAATACATAAAAAATATTAATCATTAACAAGCGTTTTTACATATTAACTAAGATTTTCCGACAACCGACGAAAATCGAAAAGTCTAACCGACTACCGACAAAGATCGAAAATTTTAACCGACTACCGACAAAATTACTGAATTTTAACCGACAACCGACATGTGGACCCCCCCCCCCCAATTCAGACCCTCTTTTGACGTTATGCTAATTTTTCTAAATTAATGCGGACCATACATACCTCAATGACTAGTACATTTCAGTTTGAGTTTTATTGCATCTTTTGAATGTAAAACATTAACAATATTCGCAATGAAATGTACTATTCATGGAGGTATGTTTGGTCCGCATTAATTTAGAGAAATTAGCATAACGTCAAAACAGTAATGTTTTAACGCGGATTTTTGGCCGGTTCGTAGGCTAGGCTTGTGAAATTTCAAGCTGTGTTGCACTATTCATCTAAATGAAAGTTTCAGACATTATTATATACATCATGCAGATTATGTGATGAGGTTTAAAAAGAATTCTGTCGAGCCGTTCTAGAGATAGGAAAAAAAAAGGAGGTCAGTAACATACATAGGAAAAAACAAAGGACCTAAAATGGATCCCTGCGGTACACCACCCTGTTACGGATTGGGGTATTGAGATGCTGTTTTCCACAATATAATATTTGCTGCCTATCGGATTAAATAATTCAAACCTGTTAAGAGTATGACTCCCGTAAATCTTTTTGCCATATTCTGAATTCACGCACCTGGTAGAACTTTTGTAGCAACAATACGTCCCTCATGCGAATCCTTGGGTTTCGAGGACGTCATATTTTCAGGTAGCCCCCTCATCACGCCTTTATAGACTATTCCAGAAGCACCTCGTCCCAGTTCCTCCATGGTAGTAACCCGTTCGGGTGGGACTTCCAGCAACATAAGCTCAGTTATGTCGGACTCACTGGATCAAAGTGCAAATTGAATGTAAATGAAATTTCTCGTCATTAATCATGGATTTGTGGTAGTGCTTAAATCAGGGACGGCTTCCTAGTTGATACAATTTATTCATTAAAAAATACACTGCCTTGGCCTGTAAGAAAGGTCACTTGTGGCTTGGGAGTGAGTAAGACACCAGATAGACATGCCCAGACACTTACATAAAGACAATATCGCCTATTTCCGTATGTATATTTTTATCATGGTACAATTTAGCAACAAAGCATAATATTCTAAATTCGAGTGATAATAACATTTGAATGAAATACCGTTTATTCCTCTTTGCTCTCTTACGGTAGACAATTATCCCCACCACCACAGCTGCAGAGAGAGCTACGGAAACTCCCAATATTATCCAGGCAATCTTTGCAGTATCACTTTTAGCGATAGGGGAGCCTCCTGTAGGATGACTTTTACTGCTAGCAGCCTCTCTGGGGACTGAGGGATACAAGCAATCGTAAATGTTAAGAACTGTAACATTTATACACGTCGTTGAAAAAGTAGCTTTAATGCTTACGTAGCACCCGGGGCAGCTTATTTAAGAGATGGAGCTCTTCCTTGAAGGGATAGCTTCGTTCTTCAGAATTTGAAAGCCTGGAAAATGACATGGTATATGGCGATGAACCCTTGGCTGTTCAATAATGGTTAAAAAAGAAGGAAGAAGAAGTTGAAGAAAATAAAATGCTAGAGCGAGAACTACGGGAAAGACTTGACAGGTCAGTTCAAGTGGATTCTTGGTGAGTGCCGGAAAATCATTTCGCGTACAATCGTGTGAAGAAGTAAGGTTATGTAAATAATCGACTAGTTGCTTGTTTGGCGGCATGATTGCTATGATGTATGAGGAGAGTTGTTAGCATTCGTTATAAAAAAGCGGTATTTTTGGATGATTCTAGTTACTTAATGTAACGTATATTCAGTGAGGAGCGGTAGGATTAGGGCACCTGTTTAGGATTTGTTGTGGAATACAAATATATACGAATCGCCTATAATCTTAATTTTTTTTATTGTTTTCATCATTCCTATTATATTTCGGAGAACATAAATCAGGATAATTACAATAACAAGAGTAATGGCAGACGTTTTCGGTTAAGCAAAAAGGCAACGAGAAGGGCAAAAATAAAACACATTTGGCGGGGGCAGGAAGTGGGGAGAGGAAGCTGCTGCCCTAAGCTGGGTGCCAATCGAGGATTTACTGTATACAGACTTGTTCGAGAGTTCAAGTCAAAATTAATACTAACACAGCGATTGTGTTACATCAGTTTTGTTCTCCTTGCTTAGTTTTGCCAGTTGGGGGAAGGGCAAGTAGGGGGGGGGGGGGGGGGGAGGGAGGGTGGCGGGGGGTAAACAAAGTACCCGGGTTGACTTTGATCGTTCATAACCTTAAAATGAATAAACAAAAATTTACCAACCCAGCTATTTTTCTGAAATTTAACAGGATTAATAGTCTCCTATCATTTTCCCTAAAGATTGACGTATCCACTACCACCTCTTTCTCCATTATTAAAAAAAGGTTTACAAAGCTTTTTTTACCTCTTTCAGTGAAAATGGTTTCGATAAAAGAAGTTGTTAAATTTTTGCTGGTTTCATCGCCAATTTGCCAACTTAGGCCCAAAACTGAAGATGGCCATCAAAAATACAACGTCATGACAGGCCATTTGAAGGAGAACTATATGTAAAAGAATAACAATTACAGATTACCTCCCCATAAGCGCAAACATCTAAAGACTCTCATGTGATAAATTCCGTCGTGAATTATTTTACTGTCCACGTGGCTTCTGAGGGAGCAGAAGCGAGTGCCCGCTTCTCTAGAAGTGTACAGTTTATGGCGTTTGCAGAGGTTTGAGTGATTATGGTTTAGTGTCAATACCAAATCCCTATCAGCTATTGGACATACATAAGGCAATGTCGCACCTGCAGAGTGGGTTTTCAATTCCCAAGAAACCGACCAGTCGCTTTGAACATCTCCAAACCAGGAAGACACTCCAATCTCATACCCTTTGTCGCATTCCAGAGATAAAAGATGAGAGGTGGTTGAAGGAACCTTATATTCTGTCCAGTCAGCTTCAATGCCTAGTGGCTTTATCTCTCTAAAGCGTACAGTGCTCTTTGTTATAGTGCATATTTCTTTTCTACTCCACGTTACATTGACTTTGCAACCATGTATTTCCGACTCTTTGTTGTTTATCACGGGTGTAATTGGTTTGCCTTTAAATAATGAGAATAATACTGCGATTACTTAGTGATTTCCACTGATGTATTTGCAGTGATAGATGAATGTAGAAAGGTACACCACTAAACCTACAAAACTGTCTAACAACTAGAAAAACTGAAACCTGAATTAACGACCAGCACGCTGACGCCATCTTAAGTGATCGAGCTAATTATGCGCATGCGTTGAGTCCTGTAAAAAGAGTTCTTGATTCTCTTGATTAATTCCTGCGGGACCTAAGTCCAATGAATGTGACAATAAGCAGACAAAAAATTTATTTCGTTACTTAAATGTACCTGTAATTCTGCTCTCGGGCCAAAATAAGTGCTAACATGATCAATTTTGAGCTGTAAAACTAGCCAAAAGTGCAAATTATTACAATAGTTTTTGGAAAATTGATAAACATTATTACGAATTACGCCAAAGCATTATGCTAGCTTAAGAATACGATTTATCCTTGGATAGATATACTACTCTCACCTTTACTCAGGTAATAGACCTGCTTCGCAGATAAAGCTTTTCCAGTCACATAAAGATCCATGACTGCTCCAACAAACACCCCATTTGCCATTGGCATCTGGACTAAACCCGGATCATTCCCTATGATGTACTCTGGCTGATAACGGCCTAACGATGAGAAGAAATGCTCATTCCATTGGTCTACCAATGCCTCCTCCGTACCATTAACGAATACCTTGATCTTATGCTGCTGACAGGTTACTGCTAAGTGATTCCAGTAATTGATTTGTAAGTGGAAAGTGTTGTGTATCGATAAAATGAGTGTAGAATTCTTGACTGTAACGTAAAATAGTTTTCCACCCTTTGATTGAAGTGCCAGTATAGGCCCGTCAACACCACTATACTTTACCCAAAATGCAATTGTAAAGTCACAGGTTCTTATGTTAATGTTGGGCACAGTAGCATAGGAACCATTCTGAATGAAACTCGCTGCTTTGCTTCCAGGACACCAGCCTTCAATATGGTTAACAGTACCAAAATACCTGTAAGATCACAAAAACCAATGAATAGAATCTAGCTGTGAATAAAAAAGGATTACCTATCATAGGAACATGCAAGCCACTATTTTACCCTCGAGTATAATATCCTACGTTATGAGACAAAAATTTAACCGGTCAACGCAGAGTATAATGCCACCTGCAGCAGTCAGAAATGGAAATGCATAAGTTAAAGCAGTGCTGAAACCTGGATGTCATATGAAATGATCGATCTGAAATTTTATTTAAGAGTTAGAAAAAAGTAAGAATCAAAGAAGAGGTTTTCGCGCAAAATCGGTTGCAAAAAAAGCCGACATCCCAAAATAGGGGTAAGGTATAAGAATCCAACGCCACTTCCTCTCCCGCCCACCCCCGCCCCCAACATAAATTGAACAAACTAGATATGTATAACCGCTACTAACCTTACATCTGAATCACTACCGTCTAAAAACCAGCGGCCGTATACGGGGTTTCCTAACAAAAAAAACACGGAAGCCTGCTTAGGATACGTTCCATTAAACTCATTTTGGGATACGAATACGTATATCGTGTGTAATCTTTATCTTTTTCTTATTGTTTTCATTGTTACTTTTAATGCTTCTGGGAGCATAAAACGGAATAATTACAACAACAACAAGAATAATGGCAGACGTTGTGGGTTATCAATAAGCAAAAAGGCAAAGAGAGGGGCAAAAAAGTAAAAGGTTGGTATCGGCAGAACAACAACTTTGCACGTGCTGCACCCGGGGGGTGGGTTCTCCGAATTTCAAGTGACAGGAATGATCGAAGGATTTTTTGGGGTTTGAAATTTTCGAATTCGGGATTTTATTGGGGTAGGAGAATTTTGGTAAGAATTTTTTGGGTAGCTTAATTTAAGAACGGATTTTTTGGGGCGTTATATTAATTATTGCTTCCTGGAATTTTTTTGTGGGGGGGGGGGGGGGGTTAAATGTTGGTTCAGGTTTGTTTTTTTTTTTGGGGGGGGGTGTTTTAAGCGTAAGGGATTTTCTTAGGTTTCCAGTTTTGCCCCATTCGATCATCCCTGTCACTTGAAATCCGGAGTACCCCCCCCCCCCCCCGGGGTGCAGCACGCATTTTTTTTTTTTTTTTTGCAGTTCTCTAGAATTTAACTAAAACAAGGAACAAGCACGAGGAACGGGAACGGGAAAATGAAAAATGGGAACAAAACCTAACTTCAACCCTTCAAAATCTCTGTTTTGTTCGCACTGTTCATTTTCCCATCCCCCTTTTCTCATTCCCTGCTCTCCGTTTCCCTTTTTAGTAACATCCCAGTGCTTTACCGTCACAGTGCGTCCAAGGCGTAAAACTGCCAAATTTTTTCTTTGAAAACGGAACGATAGATTTTGTAAAGAGTAATCCAGAATGTTTTCCTTTAGGATAAGTTCTATCAAACGCACCATCAGTAGTAAGGTTAAGGGAGGAAAGCGCTATCCTAAGCTGAGCGACAATCAAGTATTTACGGTAGACGAGTCAAAGTATAAAACAGCGATTGTGTCACATCAGTGTTGTCCTCCTCGCTTAGTTTTGCCGGTCGGGGGAAGGGTGGGGGGGGGGGGGAGAGGGGGGGGGGGGAGGTTGGGTGTCAAAGTAACCGGGCTGACTTTGAAACGTATAAACAAAAATTTACCAACACAGAAGTTTTTCTGAACTTTAAGAGGATTAATAGTCTATATTATGAATGATAAAAAAAGAAAACGTTTCTTAAAAGCTTTTTCACCTCTTTCAGTGAAAGTGGCTTAGATGAAAGAAATTGTTAAATTTTTGGTGGCTTCGTCGCTAATTTGCCAACTGTAGGCCCAAAAGTCAAGATGGCCATGAAAAATGTAAATATCAAACGTCGTGACAGACTAATTGGAGGAGAACGATCGCTAAAAGTATAAAAATTACATATTACATTCCCATATGCGGAGGCTAATCTGTTCATTTGTATTGTTCCTATTAAAACATCAAAGGATTTCTCGTGATAAATTTCCGTCTTGGTTTTTTTTTTTCCACGTGGCTTCTGAGGGAGCTGAAAGGGATGTCCGCTTCCTTAAAAAGAGGTGACCGCTCCGCTTATGGACCCTGCCAGAGGTTTGCCGGACTAGATATAGTTTCATGTCAAATACCAAATTCTTATCAGCTATTGGACATACAGTGTACATAAGATAATGTCGCACCTGCGGAGCGGGTTTTAAATTTCCAAGAGACTGACCAGTCGCTTTGAACTTCTCCAAGCCAAGAAGATACTGCAATTTCATATCTCTTGTCGCATTCCAGATATAAGAGATAAGAGGTGGTTGAAGAAACATTATATTCTGTCCATTCAGCTTCATCGACTTGAGGTTTTATCTCCCTGAAGCGTACAGTGATCTTTGTTATGGTGCATAGTTCTTTTCTACTCCACGTTACATTGACTTTGCAACCATGTATTTCCGACTCTTCTTTGTTTATCACGGGTGTAATTGGTTTGCCTTTAAATAATGAGAATAATACCACGATTAATTATTCATTTCCACGCATAACGTTAACAAATTAAGTTTGCGTTTTTTAAAAGTTCCAAGCTGCCCTTAAATGTCAAGCAAAGACTGTAAAAGAACAATACACGTATTTTAACATTCAACAGACCTCTATTGAGGATTTGAGACTGCAGTCGAAGAATACGACTTACCCTTGAATAGATACTACTCTCACCTTTAATTAAGTCACCAATCTGCTTCGCAGATAAAGCTATTCCAGTCACATAAAGATCCATGACTGCTCCAACAAACACCCCATTTGCCATTGGCATCTGAACTAAACCCGGATCATTCCCTATGATGTACTCTGACTGATAACGGCCTAACGATGAGAAGAAATACTCATTCCATTGGTCTACCAATGCCTTCTTCGTACCATTAACTAACACCTTGATCTTATGCTCCTGACAGGTTACTGCTACGTGATTCCAGGAATTGATTTGTAAGTGGAAAGTGTTGTGTATCGATAAAATGAGTGTAGAATTCTTGACTGTAACGTAAAATAGTTTTCCATCCTTTGACGAAAGAGCCAGTATAGGTCCGTCAACACCAGTATACTTTACCCAAAATGCAATTGTAAAGTCACAGGTTGTTATGTTCACGTTGGGCACAGTGGCATAAGAACCATTTTGACTGAAAGTCGCCGCTTTGCTTCCAGGACACCAGCCTTCAGTATGGTTAACGGTACCAAAATACCTGTAAGATCACAAAAACCAATGAATAGAATCTAGCTGTGAATAAAAAAGGATTACCTATCATAGGAACATGCAAGCCACTATTTTACCCTCGAGTATAATATCCTACGTTATGAGACAAAAATTTAACCGGTCAACGCAGAGTATAATGCCACCTGCAGCAGTCAGAAATGGAAATGCATAAGTTAAAGCAGTGCTGAAACCTGGATGTCATATGAAATGATCGATCTGAAATTTTATTTAAGAGTTAGAAAAAAGTAAGAATCAAAGAAGAGGTTTTCGCGCAAAATCGGTTGCAAAAAAAGCCGACATCCCAAAATAGGGGTAAGGTATAAGAATCCAACGCCACTTCCTCTCCCGCCCACCCCCGCCCCCAACATAAATTGAACAAACTAGATATGTATAACC
Source organism: Porites cylindrica (assembly GCA_964035525.1). Lineage (NCBI taxonomy): Eukaryota > Metazoa > Cnidaria > Anthozoa > Scleractinia > Poritidae > Porites > Porites cylindrica. The sequence continues at coordinate 29,743,287 of OZ037779.1, forward strand.
GCTACTAACCTTACATCTGAATCACTACCGTCTAAAAACCAGCGGCCGTATACGGGGTTTCCTAACAAAAAAAACACGGAAGCCTGCTTAGGATACGTTCCATTAAACTCATTTTGGGATACGAATACGTATATCGTGTGTAATCTTTATCTTTTTCTTATTGTTTTCATTGTTACTTTTAATGCTTCTGGGAGCATAAAACGGAATAATTACAACAACAACAAGAATAATGGCAGACGTTGTGGGTTATCAATAAGCAAAAAGGCAAAGAGAGGGGCAAAAAAGTAAAAGGTTGGTATCGGCAGAACAACAACTTTGCACGTGCTGCACCCGGGGGGTGGGTTCTCCGAATTTCAAGTGACAGGAATGATCGAAGGATTTTTTGGGGTTTGAAATTTTCGAATTCGGGATTTTATTGGGGTAGGAGAATTTTGGTAAGAATTTTTTGGGTAGCTTAATTTAAGAACGGATTTTTTGGGGCGTTATATTAATCATTGCTTCCTGGAATTTTTTTGTGGGGGGGGGGGGGGGGGGGGGTTAAATGTTGGTTCAGGTTTGTTTTTTTTGGGGGGGGGGGGTGTTTTAAGCGTAAGGGATTTTCTTAGGTTTCCAGTTTTGCCCCATTCGATCATCCCTGTCACTTGAAATCCGGAGTACCCCCCCCCCCCCCGGGGTGCAGCACGCATTTTTTTTTTTTTTTTGCAGTTCTCTAGAATTTAACTAAAACAAGGAACAAGCACGAGGAACGGGAACGGGAAAATGAAAAATGGGAACAAAACCTAACTTCAACCCTTCAAAATCTCTGTTTTGTTCGCACTTTTCATTTTCCCATCCCCCTTTTCTCATTCCCTGCTCTCCGTTTCCCTTTTTAGTAACATCCCAGTGCTTTACCGTCACAGTGCGTCCAAGGCGTAAAACTGCCAAATTTTTTCTTTGAAAACGGAACGATAGATTTTGTAAAGAGTAATCCAGAATGTTTTCCTTTAGGATAAGTTCTATCAAACGCACCATCAGTAGTAAGGTTAAGGGAGGAAAGCGCTATCCTAAGCTGAGCGACAATCAAGTATTTACGGTAGACGAGTCAAAGTATAAAACAGCGATTGTGTCACATCAGTGTTGTCCTCCTCGCTTAGTTTTGCCGGTCGGGGGAAGGGTGGGGGGGGGGGGGGGAGAGGGGGGGGGGGAGGTTGGGTGTCAAAGTAACCGGGCTGACTTTGAAACGTATAAACAAAAATTTACCAACACAGAAGTTTTTCTGAACTTTAAGAGGATTAATAGTCTATATTATGAATGATAAAAAAAGAAAACGTTTCTTAAAAGCTTTTTCACCTCTTTCAGTGAAAGTGGCTTAGATGAAAGAAATTGTTAAATTTTTGGTGGCTTCGTCGCTAATTTGCCAACTGTAGGCCCAAAAGTCAAGATGGCCATGAAAAATGTAAATATCAAACGTCGTGACAGACTAATTGGAGGAGAACGATCGCTAAAAGTATAAAAATTACATATTACATTCCCATATGCGGAGGCTAATCTGTTCATTTGTATTGTTCCTATTAAAACATCAAAGGATTTCTCGTGATAAATTTCCGTCTTGGTTTTTTTTTTTTCCACGTGGCTTCTGAGGGAGCTGAAAGGGATGTCCGCTTCCTTAAAAAGAGGTGACCGCTCCGCTTATGGACCCTGCCAGAGGTTTGCCGGACTAGATATAGTTTCATGTCAAATACCAAATTCTTATCAGCTATTGGACATACAGTGTACATAAGATAATGTCGCACCTGCGGAGCGGGTTTTAAATTTCCAAGAGACTGACCAGTCGCTTTGAACTTCTCCAAGCCAAGAAGATACTGCAATTTCATATCTCTTGTCGCATTCCAGATATAAGAGATAAGAGGTGGTTGAAGAAACATTATATTCTGTCCATTCAGCTTCATCGACTTGAGGTTTTATCTCCCTGAAGCGTACAGTGATCTTTGTTATGGTGCATAGTTCTTTTCTACTCCACGTTACATTGACTTTGCAACCATGTATTTCCGACTCTTCTTCGTTTATCACGGGTGCAATTGGTTTGCCTTTAAATAATGAGAATAATACCACGATTAATTATTCATTTCCACGCATAACGTTAACAAATTAAGTTTGCGTTTTTTAAAAGTTCCAAGCTGCCCTTAAATGTCAAGCAAAGACTGTAAAAGAACAATACACGTATTTTAACATTCAACAGACCTCTATTGAGGATTTGAGACTGCAGTCGAAGAATACGACTTACCCTTGAATAGATACTACTCTCACCTTTAATTAAGTCACCAATCTGCTTCGCAGATAAAGCTATTCCAGTCACATAAAGATCCATGACTGCTCCAACAAACACCCCATTTGCCATTGGCATCTGAACTAAACCCGGATCATTCCCTATGATGTACTCTGACTGATAACGGCCTAACGATGAGAAGAAATACTCATTCCATTGGTCTACCAATGCCTTCTTCGTACCATTAACTAACACCTTGATCTTATGCTCCTGACAGGTTACTGCTACGTGATTCCAGGAATTGATTTGTAAGTGGAAAGTGTTGTGTATCGATAAAATGAGTGTAGAATTCTTGACTGTAACGTAAAATAGTTTTCCATCCTTTGACGAAAGAGCCAGTATAGGTCCGTCAACACCAGTATACTTTACCCAAAATGCAATTGTAAAGTCACAGGTTGTTATGTTCACGTTGGGCACAGTGGCATAAGAACCATTTTGACTGAAAGTCGCCGCTTTGCTTCCAGGACACCAGCCTTCAGTATGGTTAACGGTACCAAAATACCTGTAAGATCACAAAAACCAATGAAAATAATCTAGCTGTGAATAAAAGAATTACCTGTCATAGGAACATGCAAGCCACTATTTTACCCTCGAACACAATCCTACGTTATAAGACAAAAATTTAACCAGTTAACGCCATGAGTATAATGCCACCTGCAGCAGTCGGAAAGGCAAATACATAAGTTTGAGGCGATACTGAAACCTGGATGTGATCAAGAGAGAATGGTCAATCAGAAATAATATTATAACATAGCTAGAAAATTCGCCTAATCAAATTCAATAGCGCGAGCGTGCTTCATATTCCTATTGAGCACCCTGATGACGTCAATAAACTATTCGTAATTCCTCGAGTTGTTGGGAGCTTAGCAATCCTGAGTCTCCTGAGTGCATCCATAACTCAGCAATAGACAATGAAGGGTTTACCATGTGTTTTATAAGGAAATTTAAGAGGAAACGTTTGAATTTGTTAACCGATAGTAAGGAAAAGAGGTGAGTGTTGTTGTTGTTGTTGTTGTTGTTGTCATCTCCGCGAGCTGTGCGGGCTATGGCGTGTGATCATTCTTTGCAAAGTTGTTTTCTCTCAATAACAATTTTTCGGTAAATTGATAGTTTTCCGGCACCTAAATATGGATTTTACAAACATTTTAGAGTACACTTTCTCTCAGTTTCAGGATAAAAACATAAGATTAACTGTGAGGGAAAAAAAATATAGTCACGTTAACATTGACGCGTACTGCTTTGAGCGCGCCCTACAATAATAAAATTTTAAGTTAACTGCTGCATTGATCGCTTTGATAATGTTATAAAACAATTAGTTCATGCTGCAGCTGTGCGTATGTCGATATATTGAGCACTTGGGAAGTTTGGAGAGCACTCAATAGGCTAGAGTTGCACTCGGCTGCGCCTCGTGCAACTCTTACACCTCTTTCGTGCTCTCCAAACTTCCCCCGTGCTCAGTATCTCGACATACGCACGCTGACGCATGAACTAATTGTTAAATATATTTAAGAGTTAGACAAAGTTAAGAGGGGAAGACAAATCCGAAAATAGGGGTAAGGCATAAAACGCCACATCTCCGCCCCTGCCCCACCCACAACCTTGAACAAACAATATATATATATATATATATATATATATATATATATATATATATATATATATGACCCAATTTACCTCAAATCTGGATCACTGCCGTCTAGAAACCAGCGGCTGTATACGGGGGTTCCTAACAAAACAAACAAGAAAAGTTAATTCCAATAGTAAAGATGGCGATATCAAACAAACCTGTAATTAGCTACTCTATATTTCATAATACTTCGGTCTTCCGCGGCCCTTTATAATCTTTAGAATTATAAGCATTTGATGTAGACCTAGGACTCTTTAACTGCGACCGAAAAAGGAATGTATATTTTGAGGTTAAATTTTCTCCATGGTTTAAATTTTATTTTCGATCCTTTGTTTTAGGGTATGGTAATGTATGATAAAGCTATGATAATGACATTAAAACAAAGGAAAATGAAATCTAAACCATGGAAAAAAATTGAACCACAACATAATACGCTCAATAAAAAAGCTTTGAGATGAAATATTTCTCAGTTCGTCTGAACTTTATTTTTGTTTGTTTGTTATTGTTTGTTGTTTTCCCAAAGGGTTTCCACAACGTGAGTCATGAATTCCTTCTTCTCTGTATTGGGGATTCTATAAAGTCACGCCGAGGTCAAAGTATCAGAATTAAAGGTTTCTTCAATGGGAGAAACCTATTCAATAGGAAATTGAGTAGGTTTCTTCAGCGGTCACGAAACGTCATGACGGTAAATGTAAACATTGATATTTATTTAGTAATACAGTAGTAAAGGCCGCTAAAAGTGATAAATCAAACAAGGATTTGTTTGTATTTTTTCCGAATTCCACAAAAGAAGGATGTTACCAGAAAAAGTACCTTTACAGCCATATAGTTCCACCCTCATTGATATGTGGTTATGCCAAGCTGTTGGTTGAAAACGTGCGTAGCGTGCCACAATCGACCCATTGAGTTCGTTATAAACGATAGTATTCTCGTCTGTGTTGCCAACAAACACCTGAATCAGGCCAAACCAAAAAAATAAAATAAAAAACAGTAGTTAGGGAGCGGTCATTAACTATTGGTAGGGGGGGGGGGGGGGGGGTTAATCGCCGGTATTATTTCAAAAGTCAGGGCCCAAAAATTTTAGCCCCTCTCAGGTTAACAGCCTAAAAATCCTGCCCCTCCAAAAATGTGTGCCCAAAAAATTGTAACCCACCCCTACAAAACATTTGAGTATTCGAATGTTGCATCGCCAGAATCCATATCAGCGTAACTTTGAGAAATTTTTCCATTGGAATAAAAAAGTGTTACTATTTACAATATTTTCGGGGGTAGAAGCGGAATCATTTGAATCTTGATATTCATGATTCCTGTCGTTTTTTTCCTCAATGATTCATGATTTTCTTCCAGATTCATGATTCACGAAGACTTTTGATCACCTGTTCATTTAATGATGTTCTCATTGGCTACCTAAGGAACGGTAAAACGGGCAACAAAAAGCGCGCAATTTGTTTTGAAACATGGCTGCAAAATGAGTTGCACAGTGATGTTGCTCGTTTTACCACCCACTTGAAAAAACCTTACAACCTTATTTCCTGCAAGACAGGGTCGAACATGGGTGGTAAAACGCGCAACATCGCTATTTCTGCAGCAATGTTGCAAAACAAGTTGCACGTTTTTTGTTGCCCGTTTTACTGCAGCTTTAGTCTTGTTTTGTGTAGTTTCTTTGGTGTTCAAACTTCTGTTTTCATAAAGAATTATGTAGATTTTGGACCACTGTTTCTCGGTATCATCATTCATTTTGTCCAGGTATGGAGTTTTTTTGTAATTGAACACTAAGCACTAGTGTCACTGGGGAAACAAGTGTACTGTCAGCCTCAAATGTAATGTAATTATATAGGGGGGCTCGGGGGCATGCTCCCCCGAAAAAAAAAAAATTAAAATTGGACTCTCGGAAACGACATATCCTGCATTCCCTGGATCGAACGCAATTAATTCATAAGTCTATTTTGTTGGGCTTTCATTCTCAGTCTCGTTATTCGTAATTCCCGCGCGCTGTTTTCAAAGCCATTTCAAAGTCAAGCAAATTGCAAGCTATTCCACGTGAAGTCACTCCTCATCTCCAGCCAATCAGAGTGCTTTTTAACCGTGCGATTCATCTTCGAGTATGCAATTCTGTTAATATTACTTGCACGGCCATCGTATTTCAAACAGTGCTTAATATTTCAGTAACACAAAACCCATTAGTACGCGCACATCGCCCAAAGGCGCCCAGAAAATTGTAACCCTTCCCTCAAGCTGGCTCAGAAAATTTTTCTCTCCAAATTGGCGCCCAAAAAATCGCATCCTCCCCCCAAAATTTACCAGCACTCCCCCGAATAGTTAATGACCGCTCCTTTATATGGACAATTAGTCACGGTTTTGGCGCCATTTGCCTGCTATTCAAAATCGAAGGATGACATTTTGTGTTACCAGGCACTGAATTTCAGAACACCCCTCGGGTCCCTGCACACCTAGACGTAACCCCTGATACGAATAAAAGCTGTTCATAGTAGCATGTACACATGCAAATATGATTGTTTTTGGTTGAGAAGTGGAATCATTTGGAGAAAAGCTAGTGCTTTCTGGTGAATGTTACTGATGTTGTAATAGTGTGGAGGGTTTTTTTTACTCGATTATCGTACTTTTTTACAATGGAGTTTGAAACATACACTAAGTATATGAAATTTGAGCAGGGGTTTTGGGAAACAAAAGGGACCTTGTCCATTTACTTTTAGGACGAAACGAGAGGTATCCTGAAATGACCTCTAGGGAAAAGGTTAACGGCTGAGTCTTTCCAGTAACAGGGGGACATTGATTTTCTAGTTTAAAATAATATTATTTTCGAATAAACTTTTACACTGTACTGTCAGACTTCTAATTTTTGACAATTTTGCTGCTTCTCTGGTCTATTGCAGTCGGTTGTGACTTGGTTGCGAGTAGACTGGGGCCTGAAGTCGTTTTTTTCCTTCCTAAGAACTGCTGACTATTTTTTCTTTACGCGTTACCCGGATGCCTTTTCAGGTTCTACAATAGGTTAGGCCTGCCCCCATTACAACTCTATGTGTTTGAAACTTCCGAAAGCTGGCAGCATTGGATTTTGGGGAACATCTTAATTAAAATTACTTTTAGAAAACAGTGAATTTCAAAATTATTTCGGGGAACAGGGGAACTGTACAGTACCGCAAATGAGCCCCGACCACAACACCCCAAAGGGGGAAAGAATGGCTAAAACGGACCACAAATTATCCTCGATCCCAAATGAACCACCTTCGTGTTTGTTTGGTGCTGGAAACTTTTATTAGCCTCACTCACTCCGACTGACTCCTCAGAGGGAGTTGAATGAGGATATTAAGTATGGTGAACGAAATGACGAAGAACAAAAGTACGTTTCACTAACGAAGGGGTAAGTGCACAAGATCTCAAAACTTACAACATGATTACATTGATAATAACTTTTTTGGGTTTAAGGGTTACATGCAGTGAAACAGATTACTGAACTTTATTTTGCTTCCTTAGTCAACCATTTGCTGTATCTACTGTTTTTGACAAGCAACAATCACATCTATAAAAAAGTAACAAACTCCCCACAATGTAAATGTCTGCAGAGGTGTCTAACCTTGTGTTCACTTTGTCCTTGTTGTTTGTACAACTGGAAATTCAGACCGTCGTCGCTGTAGTTCAGCGTGTAATTTATTACCCACTGGCTCTTTAAATTACTTCCTTGCGTTGCCACCCGTGTGACAGTGACAGGATTGCTACCTAGATCAATCTGTAGCCATTGCTCAGCGTCATTAGCGTAAGCTGACCACGATCCTTTCAAGTTCAGTCTACCCTGGCTGGCTTCATGGTTGGCATCAAGCTGTGACGAAGAACTAATCTGCCCGTCAGTGATCGCTCCTTTCTCCATACCGAGAGCCTCTTGACATTCTAAATAACAAAACAAATTAAAAGGCAATGCCACAAAGATTGAGTGCTACTTGGAAATCTAATGGATGTGTTTCTGTCAATGAAGATTCCACAAAAACCTGCCTTGCTCTTTTTAAGAGTTATGAAACAATACATTAAAATGTTGAAAACGATAATTCACTACGGGCGAATGGGAAAGAAGGGGACTAAGACCCAGTTCAAACGTCGAACCTTTCATGTACCGAACTTAATAGCTATTTGGGTCGACCCAATTGATCAAAGTCCAATGGTTGAATCATACGTCAAACTAAAAATTAGTCTGACTTAATTCATTTTCAAGATGTTAGCATAGTCTACAACGGTTACCAGTGAAAATAAATGATAGCAATTTATGCATTAGGTTCCGCACATGAAAGTCAGTCGACGTAGTTCCTAAGTCGGAATTCCCATGTGCGCATGGGTCGACCCAAATTAGATATGTCAGACTTAATTAATTCAAACGTCAATCTTTTCTTGTACTTAATTGAAGGAGTTTGGTAATGAAAAGTTCGACGTTTGAACTGGGCCTGACAAAACTTAAAACTAGTAGGGCGACGTTTTCACTGTTCGCAATGCTTTAGTATAAAGCGTTTTACCCACGTGGCCAGCAGCTATGCAAATTGGAAAAAAAGAACGTCTTTACATAAGAAAAAAAGTTCAACTCCCACAGGAAGGGTTTGGCACACCAACATGGCGGTCGTGATTTCATGTGAAAACAATTCAATTGTCCAACAATCCAATTTCTAATCGTAGTTTCTGAGGCTGCCCCTAAAACTCTTAAAAATGTGTGGAAGAAATGGTGGATGCCTTCTTTCCCTGGCAATTTTAGCACCTGCTGAGAAGGCCAAATCCTATTTCTAAAAATTTGATAATGAGTTAACATGTTCCACGTCGATCCTATGGCCCGACTGCACCGAGCATTGTTACCTATACTTCAATGCAGATCGGAAGCGTTTTGTTTCCCGTGATGAAAAATAATTTTATTTGCTTGTTTATTAATAAAGTACTGGATAACATTACCTCTAGCTCGTTTTTCTATGGACCGATATTAACCTGTGACTTCGCGCTTTAATTCTTTTACAACATCCTCACCATTATTTTTTCAACGCTGCTTGGAACATCGAGAGAAAAACAAGGGTAAAAAGAAGTAAGAAACAAAAATTAGAGTTATACGAACCATTACAGCTGACTTCGTTCACTTTCTCGCTCCAGTATCCTCTTATTCCGCACCGAGCAGATGAAGGACCACTAATTTGTTTTCCAGTAGCGCAGGAAAATGAGCAAATTGAGCCGTATCTTTGATTGTATAAAACACAACTCTCGGGCCAAATTTGCACATCATTTGTGAAGGAGAGTTTTCGGCACGTAAATCCTTTGTAAGAGGAGATATAAAGCAAGTTTAAAAAAGTGAGGATAAACAATCACGACACTGGTAATAGATTACTTAGACCCTAATAAGTGTCATAAAGTTTATAACCGCGTTTTGCCTTTGTCTACAGCAAAAATGATAACTGTTATCTCGGACTTGATCCTCAATTTAGGCTCTTTATTAATTTGAATTTCCCTTTTTTTCTTTTTCCTTCTCATTTTTTTAAAAATTTAATTTCATTAGAATGCTCAGGACAATGGAATGAAATTCTTCCAACCAAAAAAGAAAAAAAAAATAACACTTTTCTTTTCGCTGTCTGTTCGACCATGCAGTCACCGGCCTTGTAATAGCGGACGTAAGGAAATTTTAGCAACATACTTCTTCGCAGAGGAGTTATTTGTGTCCTTGATTTCAGTAACAAATTTTAAGGTTGGTAGGAGAGGACCCTCGGGAATGAGGCTGTGTTTACTGCAGATCGAACATAAAACCGTCATACAATCGTGTTACAAATCAGGTAAAATATTATTCAATACTCCAGAAAACCGCTATAGGCCAATGACCGCAGACAAATAACAGCGACTTAGTGACAAAAAAGAGGTTTGTGTGTGTGTGTGTGTAGAAAATATAGATTGGTAGGTAGGGCCCCTTCGTTACTAGTAACTCTTGAAAATGCGCTACACAAGTGCATGGCATTAGTTAGTATCAAATATAAAATACTAGGCTAGTCCGTTAGCAGCTATTATTACTTCAATCTACACCATTGTGACTTTTCTTTTTTAAAAAAACAAAATACAAAAAAAAAAATTGCAAGAAAACATTTGAGATACGTCTCCTTGAATATAAAACTATTTGATTTCTTGTTGTCTGAAAATAACGTGACCTACCCGACGACAGTTCACAAGAATAATGAAGAGAAGTATTACAGTTCAAGACATTCCATTTCCTTGACGGATATATTTCTACGCAATCTTCAGTAGCATTCCAGTTGTTTGGTTGGTTAGAAGTAAAGTTTAGGTAAGCCACTAACGAACCATCAATCCATTGCCACCGTGACTTATTACTTGAGTCACGGTGCAAACCAATCCATGTCCTGCTTCCCCAAACAATTTCTCGTTGTTCAGCTGGTGAATCCAACATTACGAGATTAGATCCAAGTGCTTCACATGCAAATTTTGCGGCGATCCATTCCAGGGTATTAGAGGATAGTTTATAGCAAGAAGATTGGTGTGGAGTCCAATTTTGAGGGCAACCTGTAAAAAATAAATATATAAAAACTGAGGTCAGGAGTGTAATTTCTTCAATCGAGTTTATGACTGCGCTGATTCCCTATTATGCTTACAGATTAGGCACTAAATTGAAATTTGAGATACATCTTTGAATTTTAAAATCCAGTCAAGTTCTCTTCACTGCGCATAAGATAAGATTTACACCAAACTTGCTCAGGGCAAACATAACACGAAAAAGTACAAACTAGGAGAAAGGGGCAAAGATGGTAAATACTGCATTTGCCCCTGAATTTGCAACCCTATCATGTAAATTAGGATGCAATTGCGGTGTTTACCATCTTTTCCGCTGATTTCCTGCTAGTTTGCACTTTTCTGCATTATATTTACCCCGAGCAAATATTTGGTGTTAAATCTAGAAAATTTTCGTACAGTGCTGATTGAACATGCTGGTTGGTCATTTCGAAATGTTTTAAAATAAGCGAGCCTGTATCCGGCAACGTTACACGTTTTTGATACATTGGCAGGATAAGATTTTTCTTGGTTTCTAATTTACAACTAAGAAATGAAGGACTTGGTTGATTAGTTTTAACTCGGAAATAACCAGTGATAAGGCGGTCCTTGTATTCTTCTTGCTTTGGAGTGCGACTTTTAGGTGATTTTCGCGCTCCCTTGAGAAAAAAAAAACGTCGCAAAGTTACTCGGAATTTTGACTCTGCATCGCTGTAGGTGGGTTTTATCGACGGAGTTCGTAAACTTGATTTCTAACCTTAGTAGTGGAGGAGGGATGTTTTACGCCGATTTTTTGTGGATTTAATTAACTTTTTGAGTGGTATAAATGAACGCAGATGACGTCATGCATCTCATTAAGATAGGATGATGCCATAGTTTAAATTAATGCCGAAGACGTCATGCATTCCACTAAGATAGGACGATGTCGTAGTTTATTTTTAGCTTGCAAGGAGCAATTGACGTCAGAATACCCTAGGGGTTGACGTCATCAGAAAATGTTGAAATCATAATCTATAAATAGAAAAGTGATTTCTTGATATATTCACCAATTTGCTATAGTCTTCTGATTGGGAAATTTTGAACGTGCTATCTTTGCACATTACACAAACTGAAAAATCTTTAATCATTAAATTATTTTCACTAAAAATCAGTTATAAACAAAACCAAGACACAGAGGTTAACTAGAAAATCTTTACTTCAAAAAAAGGAAAAAAGGAGGTTAGGCGAATGCGGAATCGTACTAAGTTTTTTCGGGCAAATCATGAAAATGAGGTCGAAGCGCAGCTAAGTGAAAAACTTTCTATTAAGCAAAAATGTCAATCTTTGTTTACTTGACTCTGTACAAAAGGAAAAATGAGGTTAGGCGAATGCGAAATCGTACTAATTTTTCGGGCAAATCATGAAAACGAGGTCGAAGCGCAGCGAAGCGAAAAACTGCCTATCAAGCAAAAATGTCAACCTTTGTTTACTTGACTCTGTAGAAAGTATTGCACAGGGTATAAAAATTCTATAGAAAACAACAGATGGTTCTAAAAAAAACCCTAACTCTTTTGGTTCTTAAATAAAATTCATTCTAGTAACTAATGAGTCACGTCTATTAAAAAAAAAATAGGAATCAGAGGTGCGATCGCCTAGCAAGACATGTTTTCTTATTTAGCGCTAAAAATCGGATATATAAACAAAACACACACACACAAAGTGGAGCTGAAAACTCTCTATTTCAATTTTGACTCATCATTACAAAAGCATTTTCTCCGTTCTACCTCGAGGAAACGACTAACTATTGAAGTCTTAGAGCTTCATGAGCTTATGGTCTTGTCAATTCACGCGCCGTTAGTCAATTAATTATGCGGGTTAACAAGCCCACAGTTGCAAACAAATGGGCTCCACAGTAAAAACCCCTTGGGAGAAACTTGACTTATTACTATAAAAACACAAACAATTAATAACTTAACAAGGACCAATTAAAACACGAGACAAATAAATTGACAAGACACGAGATACAGTTTTAAAAACTTTATTGAAAACCAGTGACAAAAAGAGTCAAATACACAGCGATTTGAAAGGGATGGAAATTAGTCCTCCTTCTCCTCCTCGTTCTCCTCTTTAGAAAGTGAATAAAAATTGGTTTCCAACGTCTTGGCGTTGCAATTGAAAGTATCTCTTAGCTTTTTCATCGTCCCGAAGATCGTTTCGAGAAAGCGATCCCTTTGTGCAATTCAATTTTGACTCGACCACGAGATACAGTTTTAAAAACTTTACCAGTGACAAAAAGAGTCAAATACACAGCGATTTGAAAGGGATGGAAATTAGTCCTCTTCCTCGTTCTCTTCTTTAGAAAAAATTGGTTTCCAACGTCTTGGCGTTTTGGTGTGTAATTGCTCCACAATCGTGACACCGAAGAAAGCCGTCTTTGATGTAATTTCTCTCCTCGGGGATCTGGTGATCGCATATAAGAGAAATCTTGTAGTTATCGTGCCAAAAGCATTTAGGACATTTCATGATCAATGTCGAGTACACATTAGAGTTTTCGCAATGTTCACAGAGTAGTATACTATGTTGAAAATTAACTCCGTTGGTGGGTTCCCCTTGAATTCCGTGTGGGTTCCCTCGCAAAAAGTGCGTTCCCTTTATTAATATGCATAACGGTCGAGTCAATGACGTCATCTATTGTGATAACCTAGGGAAAAAATGGGTTCCTCCATACTAATTAAGTGCCTAGTCCGTGTCTTCCTGCATACTAATTCGGTATACGTTTACTAATAAGCGTCACTCTACTACAATAGGAACAATAGGCCGGCCCAAACTTGCCAGTGAAGTAACTTGAGCTCGGTTTTCGGACCGTCTATTAAAAGGAAAATAGCAGCGATCACCTAGCAACGTTAGAAACGGCTTCCTATATCTTATTTAGCGCTAAAACTCAGATATAATTATATAAACACAAAGTGGAGTTGAAAAGTCTTTATACAGTTTAGTTTATGTCACCTTATTTAGCTCTAAAACTCGGATATATCAACAACACATAAACAAAGGGGGGCTGAAAACGCTTTATTTCAAGTTTGTCTGACTATTACAGAACAGTTTTCTCCCATTTATCTCGAGGAAATGAAAGTCTTGTCATTTTCACGCACGGTTAATCAGTTAATTATGCGAGTTCAAAAGCCCAAAGTTGAATACAAATTAGCTCTACAGGAAAAACCTCAAGGGAGCAACCTTGACGTATTATTATAAAACTAATAACTTAACAAGGATCAATTAAAACACCCGACTCATAATTGCTAGCAATAAAACCAGACACGAGATACCGATTTGAAACAAAAAGAGTCAAATACACAGCGATTTGAAAGAAATCTATTCAAAGAGTCAAAAGAAAGCAAACCATCCTTTCTTTTTTTACACTGCGCACAATGTTTTTATTCCCTCCTCCACAATTTTTATTATTTTCCTTCCTCAATATTTTTTATTCCCCTCCACCACAATTTTAATATTTTCCCTCAATCTCATTATTTCCCCTCCTCAATGTTATTATTCCCTCCTCTACAATTTTATTATTTTCCCTCCTCTTCCTCCCCCTCCTCCTCCTCACTTCTATTGTTTTCCCTCCTCCACCTCCTCGTTTTGTTTTTCCTTTTCCTCCTCATTTTGATTGTTTTCGATGTGGGGTCGATGTAGGGTCGATGTGGGGTCGATGTGGGGTCGATGTAGGATCGTTATTGTTTTCCCTCCTCCTCCTCCACATTATTATTGTTTTCTCTCCACCACCACCACATTTCTATTGTTTAGTGAGTCGAAAGTGGATTTGTTTCTTTTTTCTATTTATTGAAAAAATGGAAAAATTATTCGCAACACTTGTCATTTTTTCATTTTTCTTGTTAAAATGGAATTATGGAAAATTAGGCGATAGGCATGCCATTTTTCTATTTTTTTTGAATACAATAGAAAAAATGAAACAACGGTGCGAATAAATATAATTTTTCAACACTTTTCCGTTTTCCTATTTTGGAGGGAAAATGGAAAGATAGAAAAATGAGTTAGGAATCGAAGATTATTTCATTTTTCTCACTTTTCAAACAATATCGAAAATCAAAAATAGCAAAATGTCGCTTTTAGCTGTTCACACTGTTTTGTGTATTTTTGAAGAGGACTTCATAATTAGAAAAATGAAAAAATATCAATTTTCCTGACCATTTTCCTTTTCTCTGTACCTTAAAATATATAAATATGACAAGGCTAAGTAATGTTTCCTTTTTCCGTTTTTGTTGGAAAAATGAAAGATTAGATTGGCTGAAGTGTGCACGGACCCGGGATAACCTTCGCAGATAGAATGGCTGCATTTTGTTCTTTTTCCTCAATAACAGGCGGAAAATGCGGAAGTAATCAAGGATGTGTAGATTTTGTGAGCTTGAATAGTTGCAACGCTGACATTAGTTCACACCTACTGAATCACCACCTGTCAAGGGAAAATGTTTGTGAAATGGATCTGATACTGGCAAGGGCAGGTCTATTAGAACTCACTGATGATCAGATCAAGAATATGACGGTTTGTCCAGTCCATCGTTACACATTGGGAAAATACTGGCAAGCTCCAAAGACTTGCCAGTATCCAAAACATCACGGGACGAAAATAGCAATAGCCGGAACACATGTTATTAATTTCAAGACTGCAAGGGAAATAAAAAAATATCTTTGGAGAAGCCGTTCCTGTTGGCTGGCGTAAGTACTATCAGATTAGCAACTATAACTGTTTTATGCTTTCATTTTATAATTAACATGTCAGAACTAAAGGGTTTTGTCTTTCTTAACATTTCAACTAAATACTTTCGTTCGTAATTACTTAAAAGCGAGCTGTAGACTGAGGGGAAGTCCCATTCTATATATTTTCTGAACGATAAACGATCGATCCTGTATTTGATAGTATTTTGCAGCCAGAAAATCATTTCCACAAAAATAACATATCCAATGGTCATAATGTGGTTTTTGTAGTTCATTACAGCAATAGTTCTTTGCTGTGCGTCACCCATAAATCTGGTAGCTCATTTATAGACTATATAATATAATTTCCAAGATGGGATATAAAGATATAGCTTCTTTTATCAACTTAGTAGTAAATCTAGTATTTTTTAACAAGTCTTTCCAGGTTGCAAAACTTTTTTTTTTCTTTTTGTTACTAGCTATTTGCACAACTTGCAGAAAGAAACACAGTGAAGAATTAGATCGGAAATCAGACTGGCTATACCCTGAGGAAACTGAGGGAGATGTGCTCGTTCAAAGGTACTGTCGGGAGGATAGTAGTTTGGTTGTTGTTTTATAAAAAAAACACACACGGTTGTCCTGTCAGGTCATCCTATCGCAAGGCAACTAAGTAGCAGCCTTTCTATTTTTATTCTCCGCAGACCTGCTAAAAAGGCTGCTGTGGGAGCCATGGGTCGCATGGTCACTTCGACTCCATTTCTTGAAGACCAATCAACGCTAGCTTTCTGGAATCCCATAACACCATGCTGGACTCCAGGGCCAGAAGAGGCCTCTTTTACTTTACCCGTGGTAACCGATGCAGTCGGCAGGTATAACGAGGCGATGGATACAATTGCGAGTCTTAATACACAAGAACAAGTAGAACGCGAGCCCCTTAAATATCAGCTTAAAACTCCATTCCAAAACTTAAGCGATGGGGAACAGTTGAAATTTGTAAAAAAGGCTTAAGGGGACTGCTTGCACGTATGTAATGTAATTGCCCTAGGTAACGGGGAGGAGCTCTTCGAGTCAATGATGTCTGTACAAAGAGAATTATTTGATGGCTCAGCCCCCGGTGATCTTGTGGTACTCATGACTGCTTATAAGAACGCGAAGACCAGGAATTTCAAGAAACAGATTCCGAGCCTTTACGCTCATAGATACCCTATGACCAAACTGAAGAAAATTCACCAACCTTACGGAACTCTCTCTACATGAGAAATAAAGCAAGCACGTTCTCATGCTAAAATGCACGGCCCTGGGACCATCCCTGAAATCAAGACGAAGCATCGCGTACGCCTTGACATGGGAAAGGTCGACCACTTTGTAGAATTCATCAATAGACCGTACTTTTATCAGGACGTTTCATATGGTAACAAGGTAATCACCCTAGATAATGGTGACAGAATTGAGATGCCTAACGTTGTAACGATCCTGACAAGGTCTACAATGATTGAGCAATACTTGGAGTATTGCAAAGAGTAATGTCACGAGCCACTTAGTAGGTCTTCTCTGTTTAAAATATTGGAGGTTCGAGAAGCGTCTCAGCGTAAATCGCTCCAGGGATTAAACAATACGGCTGCAGATGGTGCTGCGGGCTTTCAGACTGTCGAGACGCTGGTTGAAAATCTTGAGAAACGACGAATGGAGAAACAGCGGTGTCTACGTATTTGCCAAAACCTACGCGATGCTAAACGCTATCTAAAAACTGACTACCGTGTGCACTGTCAATAGCATTACTCTACTTGCGCTGACCATTGTAGAAAGTTTGCGCTTAGTGATCCTGTTGATCCCGAGCTCCAGCATATTGTCCGCATCAGCATCAATCGACTTGCGAGCGATGCCAAGGGCTGAAGGATGTTCTAAAGGAAGTGAGACTAGCGATTGAAGGGGCATCGTGGAAGCCTTACAGTTGCGAACAACGAGAAAATGTCCTTTTCGACTTTGGCCGTGCACCGTCAGACATCTTGCTGTGGAAAGTGCACATTGTGCGCTCAATAAATCAGGAGGAGGCGACACAAGATGCACTGGAATCAGAAGACCCACAGTCTGCCATTCTGATCATGGACTGGGCTATGAACTTCCTCCAAATAAATATTCGTGAGAAACAGTCTGCATGGTTCGGCAAACGGGGGCTGAGCTGGCATATTTCCACCCTTAAACTAAGAATGTTGACTCTGGAAAAATTGAGCTGAAATCGTATGCTCATATCTTCGACTCTTGCCAGCAAGACTGGTACGCAGTATGCTCGATCACCGAAAACACACTTGAGGTTGTAAAGAAAGAATATCCCCAGATTACCCAAGTGAACCTAAGGAGTGACGAAGCAGGCTGTTACCACAATAACTTTCTCTTAGCAGCCGTTAGAGATGCCGGAAGACGAGTAAACATTGAAGTAGCACGGTATGACTTTTCCGACCCGCAAAATGGAAAAGATATCCGTGATGGAATCCTTTGTCCAATGAAATCATCCATCCGACGATATTGCAATGAGGGACACGATTTCGTTTCTGCGATAGACATGCGTGTAGCGCTTTCAGAACGCCCTGTTCAAGGTACAACTGCCTCCGTGTGCGCAATGAATGAGACTCAGAAGACACTCGAAGTACATAAGGTAGAAGGTTTCAGCAAGTATCACAATTTCAAGCTTGAAGTGGAAGGAATTAGAGCATGTAGAGCTTATGGTGTTGGACTGGGCAGGTTTATTCCTTACCGAGAGGTCATAACTGAACCTCAAGGTCCTACTGATCTCATTGTGCATGAGAACTTCTTTCCTCTCAAAGAAGCTGGAGTATATAAGAGAGAGACAAACAGTGAAAATGAACAATGCAACGGTCTTTTCTCTTGTTCTGAGCCCGGGTGCAACATGGTTTTCAAGAAATTCAGTGAACTCGAAAATCACCTTGATGTTGGTGAACACAGCCAAGTTCGCCGAAACTCTGATACGGTGTATGACAAGCTCAGAAGAGACTGGGCGGATAAGGACGAAGAAATCAGAAGCGTGCCTGAAGCAGTTGGAGAGGAGAGTCACAAAAAGAATGAAACTGGCCGCTCTCCCCAGTGCAGTGACTTGCAGACTGGATGGGCTCTACACAAGCCCCGAAACGAAGCTGTGCGTTTTCCTACCGAGGTTAAACAGTACCTAACAACGAAATTTGATCTTGGAGAAAGAACTGGCATCAAGTCAGATCCCGCAAAAGTGGCAGCAGATATGCGAACTGCAAGAAACCCAGACAGTTCTCGGATGTTTGAAAGGAAACATTGGCTCACAAAGGGTCAAGTACAAGGATTTTTTTCGAGGCTAGCGGCCTCGCTAAGAAGCAAAGCACATCGGAAAGCGCTCAATGAAGACGTACAGGCGGAACAGGAAGAGCAGGAGAGACGAGCCGTCCTGGAAGAGGTGGCCACCCACCTTGGTCCTAAGCATCCTATCTGCTATGATTCATACTGTTTATGTGACCTTTCACACGAGAAGAAACTTGAAACATTTACCGTTGCTATGCTCAAGGCCATGTTGAAATACTTTGAAATTTCTTTTAGTTCTCGCGATAGACAAAAAATTCTTTTAGCGAACCTATCCGAATTTCTTGAAGGCTGTGACTGTAATCAGCCGCATTAAGGCACAAACCGCTGGTAACCAACAGGGGTTTTCAACCTCGAATTAAAAAAGATCGTGGAGGCTGCAGTTATTTTTCAAAAACTTGAAAAGACGTTTTAAGAACTTTATACTTTGTGAAAAGTCGAATTAGTTAGTAGAGGGCCTGCCCCTCGGCTAGTTTTTCTTTCTTGACACATAAATAAAGTTTCTATCTATCTATCTATACGCGTGACAAGCTAAAAAAGCTGACATTCACGCGTAGCCAGCGTGACGGGAAATTAACACTATTCAGATGATTTGAATTTCGGCTGCATTCTACCTGGTGTTTTTAATAAATGTGTGATTCTTTTAAACAGGACTCACTTTCGTGAAATAATTATATGCTTAACCTGAATGAAAAGCTTTTTCTTTCTTTGTTGATCATGAAAACCTACGACCAATTCAACTGAATGAAATTTTGTAAACAGCTTTTTAGAAGTAAACTTAGACGACTGACAACTTACGCCGGAATCGATAATTTCGACTATTAAACTTCGCAATTCCTAGTTTGGAGTAACATTTGGTAAGTTGTTAGCTATTCACAGTTCATCTTGAACAATAAAAGCTACTTTTTAATATATTTGCTCTCTCGGTTTGATTTTCAGTGAGAAAGTTCGGAATCGCCAAAATGCGTAAACTACGTCACACGCACAATTACAGTAAAATATTACCCAACTTTATCGAAATTCTTGTGCTTCGGAATAAACATTGCTCAAAAATGTTTTTCTTGATTTTGATACACTAGCTCTAGTACTGAACAGGGAGAGTGACCAAGACTCCAGATAACGTCAGACTTTTGAAAAGAGCTTATTTTAAAACTAGGATAAGCGCGCATTTTTTTCAAGGACGCTTTACGTGGTATTTTCAAAACGTCATAATTCCCTTTTTGGGGGGGTCGGAATTTAAATATTTTGCCTTTTTTGAATAAAGGAAGCATGAATTAAAATCATGGTTTTGTTTTATGCTATTTGGATAAATGCGAAATTTTTGCGAGCCTTGAACAAAACGCTTAAATTTGACCTTAAAAAGGACGATCATGACAGGTTTGGACCGTCCAGGAAAATCGCCGCCCAAATTTTTTTTAAAAAGCACTATGAGCCACACAATTTCGATTTTTGTTAATAGAATGGACTAATTATGTCGCAGAAAAAAAAATGAAGGAATTCTGTTTTCCGGGGAAATTCGAGTGGTCGGTTCTTACACGGACCAGCTCTTAATTGTTCATTTTGTGAAATTTTATATTAGAAGTAAAGTGCTTAATATTTACAGTTTAGGGTTTTTTAGGGTATGAAAGGCTTGTATGGGTATGGTAAGTAACATACCCATATGTTTTTCTAAAGTAACCCTCCTGCTGATACAGAAACCAATATTTTATAGTTGTGTCGACAGTGTCAAATAGATCTAACATATAACCTAATACATATTCAAGTTAGATTCACCATGCCATTATTTGAGTCCATCTTCTTACTCTGCTTGACAGGGCCTCGGTAATTCTCTGCTATTTATTTACCGACTCATACAAACTATTCATGACAGCAGACCGTCAAGAACACAAGTGACCAAACATGGTCAGGCATTAAAGATAGCCCACACGAACTCACAAACTGTGCGTCAGCTTGGAATGAGATACATACAGTAATCATTAGCCGATACATTCAAGGACTTTGCTCGTTGCTGCTCGAAATTCAGTGCTCGTCATTATTACGAGACTTTAAGTGTTTCAGGAATGTGATGGTTGCTTTAATAACAAAATCATTCCAAATATTTAGAGCACTTCATCCTCCAATTTGTGCAGGTATCAGTGTACACCACGCCACTCACTTGCTTCGCTCAGTCTTTTAATCAGTCCTACACCATATCCTCGGAAAGAAAGCCTAGTCACTCTAGCAGTATTAAGTGGTTCTTTACAAGCTTCATTTCGTGTGCCTGGAGATCTTGCAAGAGAAGACGATTTGTGCGAAGAAATTGCACTTATTGAGCTTGTTTTGAACAATTAATGCGCAGATATACACCAGAGATTATCTCAAACACACCTCGGCTGTGAAGTCGGCCCTTTGGGCCACTAAATTAAAGGGACTGGTTCACGATAATGCGCATGCGCGCCGTTTGTCTCTTCAGAATAAATTTGTCGGATCAACACTAAATTCGAAATCGCCATTACCGGTACAATCATTGAAAATCCTTCGTTTTATTCGGACATCCGTCGCTTTGGCTGGTCTAGTTATACTTCGGTAGTGGTGATCAACGTGTGGTTGTGTTGTTTGACTGGTTACGTTTTAAGAAGACGCAAAAAATAATGTTTTGATCATGGAGGTTCAGAAGAGCATCGTGGCCGTCCGGCAACAGGACGTTCTCAAGAGTCTTTGGAGATAGAGAAGCTTAGCCTATCGATCTGGTATGGTTCTAGGAGTAGTGTGTGGCTTACGAAAAGTATACACGACACTTGGAAAGTGGTTAAAGGCACGAGTTCGTTCAACTTTGATTTGATTTTTGATTCCGACCTGTAGTTATACCGCAACAGGCCGCGCGATCTTCACCGATCTGGTACACTTGAAATGTTCCTTGAGAGTGTTCCGCCAAACAAAAGTTATCGAGTAGCACACATAAAGAAACTAGATTATAAACAGAATACTCAGGCAATAATTTATTTTAAAAACATCAATTCTGTTTATAATCTAGTTTCTTTATGTGTGCTACTCGATAACTTTTGTTTGGCGGAACACTGACCCGATGCAACGCGAATGAATTTGTCCATTTGCTGATAAGCATTTGAAATTTATGCTCAGTTAAGGATAATCTTTATACTCATACGTTGTGCGTTTTTGTCACCGGTCAGGTGCTATTTGTAGGTATTTCTGGATTTATATAAGGCGAACTGAGAGAACAGTAATAAGATGTTTGTTTACAGATTTTGTTTGCCGATCGGTGACTGCTTTGTTAGCGTGGGTACGACCTCGTAAAAATACACGTTGGTAAATGTTTGTTTCATGCAGGGCAGGGCTGTAAATCTTATTCTTATCGGCTGCAACATATATCTGAGGAGTAGCAAAGAATAAACTTGAATTATGGGGATAAATAAAATCAAACCAAATGCCCGGAAATACTCTCGCGTCGCGAACAATTAATTTGAATTTTGTAAATTTACTTGCATGCATCTAACTCGCTTCCCATTGGTTGAAAAACAATCAGCTACTGTCAGAACTCACACATGCGCATTATCGTGAACCAGTCCCTTTAAAATAAAATAGCTTGTTTTTTTACCCAGCCACGAAAGCGAGCCATGATGCGCGTATGACGTCACATACCTTTTGTTCCAACTAGTTCCCGATCTTTATGCGGTTCTCGGCCACTTTTTAAATCGAGTAATGGCGGCAAAGCAAACCTGAACTTTACGTTTGAAATGACTGGTCTTCCCATTGGAATTTTGACTTGAAATTTGGCGAGTTAAGTATTTATTGCTTTTACCTTCCAAAGCTCAAAAGAAAAGGGCAACCAAAATTTTGACCATAGTAGCACTTTAAATGAGCTATATATCAATATAGACCGCGAGCGGGTTCGCGAGCGGTCGTCCTTTCTTCCTCATAGCCACGAGAGGCGAGCGAAAAGTTAGCATTATGCAAATTACTGGCCAAAATGAAGAGAGATTGGGGCCGGGGAGAGGAAAAAGGACGATCGCGGAGGTTTTATTGAAAATTCCGGTTGGTCACCAACTTGCAAATCTGTCAACAACAAAAACCTCTCAGTCCCAAAAGAGTCCAATTTACACGGCGGCCTTTGCAGCACATGGCAAACAGACAGTTTCTGTAAACTGCACTCCAGTTTCCAAATGGAAGCCCAGGTCTTCAAGGAAGCCAGTTGCTTTTGTGGAACCTGGACTATATTCGAGGTCAAAATATTTCCTCTCAGTCGCACCATAGAAATTTCAGTACGTGACAATGAAAAGACAATTTCAAATAGTTTGCCTGGTCTGTAATAATGCGAGGCTTCTTCCCTTTTGTCTTCTTTCTTGCTTGCTTTGAGAAACCCTATGTTTTGGAGGGATTTTCAGGATTTATTAGGCCACCATTTTTGCAATTCATAGATAACTGGAGAACTACGTCCCGAAACAAACAGTAGTTAACAGACGTATGTCCCGTTTAAGGCACACTCAAGAATCTCTGTTGCTGCTCTCTGTTGCTGATAAAGACAAGGATTATCTCATTTGTAGTCATCTTTCCAGCCGAAGGGTTCCATTTTGAGGTTGTCAATATTCAATTGATCGATGAAGTGTCCACGACAAGCCGGCGCTATTAGATAAGAAGGTCTGGGTCTACCCTAAACTCTTTAGAAAGCTGGTTTTCTGACTTAAAACAAACGCCACTGAATCGTATAGCCAACAGGTACCGGCACCCGTCCGTACAAACGAATTAATGACGGACTAACTGAAACGATGTAAAAAGAGTACTATCCGACGAAAATAACAACATCAAGCGCTGTGTCAAGAAAGCCATTGCTATCAGACAAAGAAACACTCTGAATAGAGACGAGAGACCGGACTGGCCCTGCCGGCAATTTATAGTCCTACTCTTGGGGTCTAACAACTTTGCTGTTACGCATCAACCTGTCACTTCACAACGCTGATTAAGTTCGAGGGAATCGGACGAATTATTCGTTTCGTTTATTCGTAGTTTTTTTTTGGTCTGAGTTTTGGAATTTTCTAGTTTTAAACCGCCTTCTTATCGTGAAGGTGGTACTTACCATTGATTTCACAAATGTAACCAAGACGATCTGTCTTGCATGAATAGTCATGCCATTTCTTTGACGATATTCTTAATACCCCACAATCCTCGCCCCGAGACGCTTGATCGCCCGGTTGCCCACTATCCCAAGTAGCGAAAGTAACTTGTAACCCAGCAACCCAAAGCCAGCTTGAATTGTGTGTAGGATCTCTGTGTAAACCAATCCATACATTATCTACTTTGTATGCAGCTGCTGCACTTTCAAGAAAACCTCTTAATTTAGCTTTCGAATTCAGTACAGCGAGGTCTGATCCCAGTGCTTCACACGCGGATTTTGCTGAATTCCTGTCCGAACGATTGGAGAAGACTTTGAAACATTCTCCATATAAACTCAGAATCCAATCTCGTGGACATCTTGGCCCTAAAAGATAATTAGAACGGTTGTTATTTGTGTAACTAGTGTGGTTGCCTTCGAATAGAAGCAAGAGTTGGAGCTAGGGAGCACAGCTAGCACAGAAACAAAACGATGCACTATCTGTGCGGAATAAAAATAACATGCGTTCAGTTCATTGTTCTGAAGAATCGAGGAAGGCGGAAGGCCAGCTGTTGTTGCTGGAGTTGACTTTGTTTACGTGTTGGACCCAGACGCTGTGTTAAAAGCGAAGCTCTCGTTTCATACTGTACTAAACTTATAATTTACTAACACAAAAATAAAATCGTGTGATGTTCAACTCGGTGACGGCATTGAAAATAGCAAAAAAAATAAAACAACAACAATAGGTCTAATTAGCAAAGACTAACTTTACACGCGCAGCACACTTTTCTTTCTTTGCCATTGTTAGTGCACGACTACAACGTGAGACTTTCTAGTTACGCTTTAGGCTTCCCTGACCATTTTGATATCAGTCATACTTTAAGTAACAGAACCATTGGAATGACATCCTTTTCTATTGGTACCAATCCTACCATTGGTACCAATGGACCATCGGTTTGACAAATCGTATCTGTTTGTGTACATATAGCGCGTTTTTACTTGGTGTGAAAGCGAACTTATTGTTTTGCATAGATGGCTTATAGAACGAAGAATACACATGGCATGCTTGTATTTCGACCTCGCTCTATTACAACTGTCGGCAATTACTATTAGCGCTAGTTCGACCTCGCTTTGTAACTATTAGCGCGTTCTACTTTGTGTGAGAGTGAAATTGTTTTGCGTGGTTAGCTTATAGAACGAGGAATATTCATAACAACTATTAGCGCGTTTCTACTTGGAGTAAAAGCGAACTGGTTTTGTATAGATGGCTGATAGAACGAAGAATTCTCATGACATGTTTGTATTTCGACCTGTTTTTGTTCACCAATAGAACCATTTGGAATGACATCCTTTTCTATTGGTACCAATCGTACCATTGGTACCAATGGACCATCGGTTTGACGAATCGTATCTGTTTGTGTATATTGGACATGTGTGAAAAGTAATTTTATCATAACATATTGAAAAAGTTATTTCTTTAACACTTGTAGGATGTTGTACTATCTTACTCTTTTATTAGGTTTATTCACATTTATTTGTAAATAGTTTCTGAAAAGCCCGTTGAGGATGTTACTATTAAAGTTTTATCATTATTATTATAACTCCAGATACGTTTTAAGAGGAAATTCCTCGACGTCTTTGATCTTGAACTTGAATTTGTTCAATTACCTTTTTCGGCATTTTCCTCATAAGCAATGGAATTAGAAGAGGTGCGAGAAGTTCAGTTTGAACTCCGAGAGGGACTACTGATCGTAAAATGGACTTCAAGATGTCTAGGAAACTCCGCACTTCGTTATTTTCCATAGTGTCAAATTTCAACAGATCGATTATCGCTTCCGTATGGGCTTGAATTATAAGACGCTTCTTACCAAATCTTTTCTTTAGAAATTCCACGACCAACGAATAGTAACTTCAGTTAACATATATCCTTGTACTGATTTGGTAGCTGGACGCAAAAGAAATGATTTTAAATACGCGAGCTTCTGCACATCACGAAGCGATTGATTTTCATCTACTGCTGCTGTAAATTGGTCCCAAAAACTGACCCACTCAATCGGCGATTGACCCGTAAATTTCGATGGGGAATTTTTGGTAACTTTATATTTGCAGAATTTGTTTCGAATCCTGAAGCGCCGTCATGAAGAGATTGTTTCCAATCGGTGATCTCTTATTGTTGACAACACGCCCTACATCTGCCTTTCGCGTCGATTATGTGGCATGTGATAAAATATATCCTGGACTGGAATGGTAAAACATGGACTCGATTGATAAAACCTTGATTAATAAAACATGCGGTGATGAAACATGGATTAAAAAGACGCTTTTATGGGAGCGTACACTTCGGCGTCGTGGTTGTGGATTAACTGAGAATGCGGAGGAATAGTAAGAAATGATACTTTTACGGATACCCTTCCATAAAAATACCCTTACTTTTCTCATATTGTCATATAGTGTAACAGACTGCCAGGTGAATGACCGTGGCTGTAAATTGCGCACGACGAAATCTCACTTCCACTTCCTGTATTTCCTCTTCAACAACAATTTGTTGACTGCAAAAGTATTTTACAGAAAACATTGAAGCAATTTGGACTAGTACGAAAATACGAGGGAAAATCCAGATAAAAATTTTCTGAATTTTCATTGCGTCTCACTTCGCAAACGAGTTTGTTTCTGTCCTGTTATGTCGCGCGATATGTTTCTCCAAAGTGCGTATCAGTTTGGCTTTTTAACGTCGAAACCTTGTCTTTTTCGCCTGAATTCGTTTTACACTGGGGAAAACCCAAATTCATTAGTTTAATTCCCCGCCAATATATCAAAGTTTCGTAATCCTCTTCACTTATGTACTCTTTTATATGGTCTTGTGACGACTTAAGCTCTGATCTTCATCAAGGCTTTCTAAATTCGACATCCAGAGTTCTAGCGACTGTCTCTTGTTGCATTGAATTACTTCATCGATTTCCTTAATTGCTTAAGTCACTCTGCGCTTTACCGATGTTCTTTTGTTTTCTTTAGCTGCTCCAATAATAGAAATTTTTCAGCCGTTTCTGTTTTTCCACCGTCCGACATTATTTACCGTTATTCCCCCCGTCCGACATTATTATATTAACTTTCCTGTAAAAGGGCTCGAAGGACCATGTTCGTACTTCGACAGTTGAGGACTGAATGATTTATTTAAATGTTCTTAACACCTTACGTTCTAATATAAGTTACGTAAGCTGAATATGTTACATTTCATGAATATTTCAGAACACTTGCTATACAGTTTATAAAGGGCCGCTAACCAAGAATAGTCTGAGGGCTTCTCTTGTCGCCCGCAAAGAGGTATCCAGTAGAAAATTGATGAAGGGAGATTGTTCCACTTTGTTATTATTCTTTAAAAAGAAAAAGAGTTCCCCAGATCTGGTGGAATTTGTATAGGGATAAAAACATTCTGAGCGGGCGTGTCTCGTTATCTATTTCCCGGCCGGGATGAAGCGGATCCGTTTAATCTTAGAGGTGGAACTATTAGGGCCATTTATACGAAGGAAAATAAGAAGCGTCCGCCTTACATAAGACGCGTCCTCATCGTCCTCAATAAGACGCGAACTTCACCGTATAAACGGCACATTTAATTTCGTCTGAAATAAGACGGGACTGAAATCAGTGAAAGGTTCCGGCAATTCTGCTTTTTTAGAAAAAGATCAACTCTGCTACTTGAAAAGAGCAGAAAAATTAACTTTCTGCATTTCTTTTTCACTGAACAACATGCAAAATTGGTACCTTTTTTGTTAACGCTAGTCGATCAGGTGAAAAGTTAAAAAAAGGTACCTTTTTAGAAAAAAAAAGGCG
>OZ037779.1:29778194-29785694 GCA_964035525.1 Porites cylindrica
TTTTATTCCTTTCCCCCTCTCCTATGGATGAGTATCCTCGGCAGACAACAAGGAGCAAGGAACCGACAAAAATGAGGGGTTAGGAAAAGTTTTTTTCCAACAAAAAAGTGAGGTGGTAGAAATCTGCAAATCCATAGGGGGAGATACGAATAAAAATGGAACGTCCCTATTCAAACAAACTGATACAAAAAATGCAAAACAAAAACAAGCTTACCTCGTTCACGCAATCCTGAACGATGGAATCCACTTCGTATTCGTTCAGTCGTCTTATCCCATATTTAGCACAAAACAATCGCACGTTTCTTTCTGAAAAGCCTCTTGTTACTTCTGGAAAGTTTTGTCTGAGAATTTCACTGACATGTTTGTACGTTTTATTGTCTTCAATGAGATTCCTTATTAAAGTAACATTGCTTTCCATATATTCCGCCATATTTGTCTCTTGACTAGTGGGTCAGTCAATTCAAGCAAAAAAAAGGGCGCCAAACGGTTGACATCTGTCAATCAGTAGGATTTGAAACGACTTTCAAATATAATTTGAAAACGCCATTTATTTTTAAGGTTCCTTTTTCGCACTTACGAGAACATCGCTTCCAACCGCAAAAAAGGTACCTTTTTCGCGCTTTTGAAGAGATTGCTTCAAACTGAAAAAAAGGTACCTTTTTCGCGCTTTTGAAGAGATCGCTTCAAACTGAAAAAAAGGTACCTTTTTCGCGCTTTAAAGTTTCGTTTGGTAAAGTGAGAAATGGATGAAAAGCGGACAATATTGACGTTAAAATATTTTCACCCGAAAGCTTAAAATACCCGCCTTTTTTTTTCTAAAAAGGTACCTTTTTTTAACTTTTCACCTGATCGACTAGCATTAACAAAAAAGGTACCAATTTTGCATGTTGTCCTGTGAAAAAGAAATGCAGAAAGTTAATTTTTCTGCTCTTTTCAAGTAGCAGAGTTGATCTTTTTCTAAAAAAGCAGAATTGCCGGAACCTTTCACTGATTGACTGAGCCAAGAGCGTCTTATCTAAGAACAGGTGTTAAGGGCTATCCTTAGATAAGACGGGTCTTGTCTTATCTCAGACAAAATGTGCCGTTTAAACGGTAAAGTTCGCGTCTTATTTTGGGCGCGTCTTATTTTTCCTCGTATAAATAGCCCTAAATGTAGAGTTGTTACCTTTTTCTTGAACGAAGAGTATTTCAAATCCTTTCTTGTTCTCGAGCAGCCAGTCCGAGTGGAATGTTAATACAACGTAGTTTCCTGATACAAAAAGGTCTCTTACACTGTGCTGGTCACCGCAGTATCGAGCTTCTTTGATACCATTCGTTATTTTCAAATAATCGATCCTACAAGAAAATCTCTTTCAATACAAGTTGCTGTACAGTAACAAATATACCCCCACACATTCTCCTCGCTAGATGCCAAAACAACGGTTTATCATACCGATTCTCGTAATTGTTAAAATATCCACCAATCAGGGATCAAGGGTCAGTAGCTGACTTAAACGTAAAGATGAAAGTGAGAGTCGGTGCGACGGAATTATTTTACAAGAACCTTTTTTGAAAACGTTTTTCTATGCTTTTAAGTTTTTGACCAGCAAACTCAAAATTACACGTATTTATTCCTACCTGCATTCTGAATCTGACGCCAGGTCAAAACTTTGAAACTTGAGTCTCATCTCCTTACCATCTGGAATCGAAAGATTGTAGATGCAGTTCATGTTGCCAGCATAGAAGCCGTCTGCGTATGTAGGACTTTTCAGGGTATTGTTCATTACTGACCCACATGAAACTGAAAAGTAAGCGATGCATTTCAAGATCCTGTCGTTTCTTAACTAGATTCTAGATACACGTATATACACAACAACCATCCCAACTCACACAGGAAATGGACACTCATGCAAACCCACTGCTTGGAATGATCAAAGTTTATTTCTATATTGTAGTGAATTTCCCTTCAAAGCCAAAAAAGTATGTATAAAGTTTGGTTTGCCTGTGCTCCAACGTACGGGGAAATTCAAACCCCTCCTACTATAAAAGAGGGTTGGCTGAACGTCCCTTGGGCTTAAACCGTGCTATTGAAGTTCGTTAAGAAGAATAAAACTTGAATATTTATCCACTAGCTATAGGCAGATGGAGATAGATGGATACTTTATGGGCATAGTCGTCGCAGCCAGAGGTTAAATTACGTATAAACATATAAAATATAAAAACTACTAAATTATAGAAAACGCAAAGATTAAAATCGATTTTAGAGAAGTTATAACTCTAAAGAACACATATGCATAAACTGCTAACAAAGTTTTATTTAAAAAAGCTGATTGCTATTCTAATGAGTTTACCCGAAGGCATTGGGAATTAATAAAATAATTCCTTGCATGCCTGAGGGTGTAACTATGCGAGACTGGTATGCGAATCGAGTATGCAGTAGCTGACCGAGACGGTGATCTCTGTCCTCTAAGATATTCATCGAAAAGGGACTGACACAGGCACTGATGATGAACCGCTAGTGAAAATTATAGGTCTAACGAAGCTAGAGCGTTGTCGTAAGATAAGGCTAGGTGGGGCATATGATGGAGAGAGCCAAATCATCGATTAGGTACTGAGGTAACAAAGCGTGAAACACAGGAATCGCGTAATTGTAAACAGACCTTATACAGCTTGTGTAAAACCTAAGCAGTTCGGCCTTTTCGATATAATGGCGCTTTTATTGCCTATAAGAAAATACAGCCGTTTGTATAATTAGATGCTTTCTTTACCATCTCACCGATCAGACATGTGCATATTCTAAAGAAGGTTGCTGGTACATGTTTGAGTCCGTTACTGATTGCCTCAAATTCATCGGCTACTTTTTGGTAACCATCTAGAGTTGACCAAATTTGGAAGGCGCTTGCGAATATCCAGTAAAATGACGTCAATTATTCGGGTAATCGCTAAAAAAAGTGACGGAAACCGAGAAGCCTTAATCGAGAACGTCAGGCTGCGTTAGCTCAGCTGTTTGCTTCCAGCTGGCAAAGAATATCCCTGGTAGACCTAACATCCTTTGTACCCCAAATTTACAAAAGAACAGAAAAATTGTAATGAACTCAAGACTCCAGAAGAAGTAAGCACGTTTTAAACTAAGAGTTACTTTAAGTGAATAATAAATACGCTAACCACACCTTCCTCGATCTGCATAATTCAACAGATCATGCTAAGCCTCAACCAACAATTCCTAAATATGTCATCAATATTGCTTTCAAAGATTTATTCCTCATCCTCTTGGCATTTATTCGCAATCATGTTCTTTTTTGCTGCTATATTTACTTTTGTTTGCCGCGGTTCGATTCTATGACCAATTTCCCTTCTTAAAAACACTTCGCTGCACCAAAATTAAAACTCGTCTATTGGGTTTCACAAGAATGAGGACAAAACCTAAAACAATGAAAAAACTGTTGAAGAACAATTAAGTAAGGGTTGTTTAACTGGAACAATGGGGTATGCGATATATTCACCTGGTACGACACCAGGTGAACATGTCACATACCCCAGATGGATAGGTAAATAACATGCTTATTATTTCACGTGTGAGCTTTCGAAAAGCAATTGCTTTTGAAAAATCTTTAATTTATTTCTCTAGAGATGCTCATTCCCAAAAGCCTTGAATTGTTTGAGGTTGAATTCTAAAATATGGAAATTGGTCAATTCATATGGAGTAGTCAAACAGTAGTTTTACCATAAAGAGATAAGTGACTCAGAGAAATACGTATTCTTAACGTTAAGGCGGAGCAGTTTGAAAACTCTTTTGGACCTTCTACCGCGACAGATTTTTGTGTCAGGCGTCCGACGAGTCACATTGCAAGCCAGGCTGTTCTCACGTAGACGTTTGACAGCTTGGCTTAGGTGTAGTTTGTAATACGACCCACGCGATTTTCTGGCTGGGAAGGGGGACCGTTCACCTCTGCGTGGCTCCGCTGAAAACTGAGTAAGAATCAACGATTTCCACGCCAAGTCAATATTTATCATCAGAAGTTAACGCAATCGCACGTGAAACCGATTGAAGACCCAGTTAAACCTGTTAATTAGGTGTATATCAACATTCATATTCATGCTTAAGGTATGGTAAAATGATTGATCAGCGCCCCACAGCCTTTACTGCTCCATTATTTGTCTACTAATGCAATCTAAATTACTATTATGACGCCAATAAACCTTTCCCAAACCTCAATTCTCAAAACAAAAACCCCGCTCTCATAACTTATTAAGCTATGTTTAGACCGGTTTTCGCTCACCCATAAAGTACACTCACGCGCTATATTCCTTAATACCTTGTATCTCCTTGACTACCTCAGGTGCTGTCCTGTAAGAGCTGCTAATAAATGCTTTAGCAATAACGAATATTAACTCTTTCCTTTACACACAACAGTTTTTATTTAAACGAACATTCCATCCATAATCATCACAGTCAGTCGTTTCGAATAAGACTGTTCTAGGGCTTAGCACATTTTTACAAGTCTCCTCCAGGTAGGTCTGTCGTTGGCCCTCTCCTGCCATCGGTTGAGATCGATGTCTCTCCAATTCATATTTCTCTTGGCAACATATTTGAACCTTAATCTAGGCCTCTATTGATTACGCATTACCAAACAGGCCTCTACTGATTACGCATTGCCAAACATAGATGAAAGTATAACAGCTTCTTCGGTAGTCTGTTATTATCCATCCTATGCATGTGAGCCAGCAATCTAAGATTTTTCTCAATGAGAATATCAGCCATTGATGGAAGTCCTGCCCACTGGTTGGAAAGGCGTAGTGATCTACATCCTGTCAGGATACCACGACTATTAATTCTCACAGAAGGTGTGGCACCGCCAGGGTTTAACACCTTAACCAACTGATACAACAGATGACAAGGTGGTATAACTCGTCGTCCAACTTACATGCTCCATAACTTAGATAGGCCTGCTACCCCTGTGAAGGCAAGTGTTATTTCTCAACCAGAACAAAAGCCATGTAAACGTCTCACCATCATCACCGCCTGTCATTTACCCGAGCTGAAGTCATCCGTTGAACACCGGTATTAGACGCTTTTATTTAAAATGAAAAGTAATTACCCACGGTAGTCCATTCAGGGAGCTTACAAAGCATACCTGCTATCAATAGGAACCCTGACTTCACTAACTAGACTATAAATAATAATAATAATAATAATAATAAAATATGTACAAGGTAATATAACAAATGAACTAATAACAAGATCGTTTAAGATTAAGGACATTTACAATCATGACTATTAAAAACCATACTTCCATGGTAATAAAAGGATCTCTTGGCCACTTCTGTTCTTCTGGCAGGCAGATGCAAGAGATTGCTCTGGCGGGTTGAACGAGCACAAATGTCCTTGGTAAAAACAAAGTAGTTCTTAAAATACTGAGGGCACC
Organism: Porites cylindrica; assembly: GCA_964035525.1. Taxonomy (NCBI): domain Eukaryota; kingdom Metazoa; phylum Cnidaria; class Anthozoa; order Scleractinia; family Poritidae; genus Porites; species Porites cylindrica. The sequence goes on from OZ037779.1 coordinate 29,783,600, forward strand.
GGCAATGTATACATTTCCTTACAAGTTTTAGGATGTGTTTATCGCGTCTGGACCATTTCAAAGCTTTCGTCGCAGTGTCACTACTAGGTGTTTAAATTACAATTCTTCCAACGCACTTCCTCAGAGTTTCTAGAGTTCCACTATTTACTTCCCCACAGCACCCCCAGACCCCAGCACAATACTCTAAAGTAAGTCTAATCGTAGATAAAAAAATGGCATTAGCACTATGTGTGGTGATATAACGACAAACACGTCCTAACAGAGCGACCCGCCTGCCAGCTTTAGACACAATTGCTTTAACATGTTCGTTCCAACTGAGGTGTTCATCAAAGATGACACCCAGGTACTAAAACTCAGTAACACGCTTCATAGCAGACCCTATTAGCGTTTACAGGACGAAAAGGAATTCTCTTTCGTTAGAACAATGCCTAAATCTCTTGCCGTGTCAACATGCTTTATGGCCTTGAGCGGACAGATGTTCGTTTGAGGATTCCTACGAACATTAAGAAACATTATGAAGCTCCCCAGATTGTAAACATCTTGAATCACGGAAACAACCCTGTAATATCGCCAGTCAGCTTTCCTTCCATTCTGCCATGGTCACGGGCTGTCATTTCTCCTCCGACCTTAACGAGGTTCTGGTATCGACGAGCTTATCATGTTTTCAACGTCTTTAAGGGGGCAGTACGGTTAAAAGCGTTATTTTTCGTTGATTTCGACCCTTTTTCTTAAATATCTAGCCAAGATTCCATTCAATCCAAAAATAACTCAATTAAGTTACAGTCCTTAATTCAATAATTATTTATCAACTTTTCAACGATTTTCGGATGTTTTTAAAGTATAATGTTTAGGGAGGGAGTAGCCTGCGTAGCTGGCGGTATTGTCTCGGTGCACCATTTAAGTTTTGGCGGCGGAGCCGTGATCCAAAAAAAAAAGTGGGGACGAGGCGTTTGAATTTCTCGCGGCTTACGCCGCTCTTGGTGGCTTCGCCGCCAGATCTGAAAACTCGACTACTACAAAATACCGCCAGCTACGCAGGCTAGGAAGGAAGATGTTTAAAATTTTGGGAAAATGGGAAGATAAATTATTGGATTTGGGGGTTGTTAAAAATTGAAATATGAAGTGAATAATTTGTAGACAATTACCAGATAGTCCACCACCACAACAATTGAAAGGTGCCTCTCATCCCATCAGCGGACTAACTGCACTGGTTTATGTGTATACCTTTTCAAACCTAATTTATTTTCTTCCCAAATCAACATCATTTCCCCAAAAAACTACCTGTAATGCCTTCTTAACTTCGCTCTTCTTGAAATTGGAAATCAAGGTTCTTTTTTCCTACACCACGTTTGATTGTTTAATTTATTTTATTTTTCAGAAGAAGGCAAGGACACCACGGGGCAAATATATCAACTCAGAATCTGGAATCACGCTCACCCCGGTAAAGAAAGCAGATAACAGTTAAGACCCGCGAGGCGGGAAGGCCCTTAAATTAAGGATACATTCTTTTCATGCAAAGCTGCCATAACTATGCTGACTAAGGGGACAAAATGCAGTACTCAATACATGTATCTGGAGCTGAATAAATACGACTGCTCGTTCGTTTAAGTGTTCCGTATATCATCTCTCCTCTCATTTTTTTATGATACCTGACACCCATTAATTTTCACTTGTTAAATAACATACAATGAAACCTCTACAAAGCGGACACCTTCGGGACCTTCCCAAATGCCCGCTTAATAGAGGTTTGTAAAAATAGCACAATGTTTGTTAACGATTAACATTCAACGGTTACTAGTACCTTGTACTGTGATAAAGTTCCATGTTGTCAAGGAAACTAAGGAAGCTGTGCCGTACTTTGTGCAAGACTTTTAGGTTAACTCTGATCGCGGATGACAATCATAGCTAATCAAACGGCCGGGTATCGGTCATTTGACAGCTAAATGTATCGATTTATCTTTATCAATCGACTACAGTACGTATTTCAAGGAATTGTCAATTCAGTCCGGTGTCCGCTTAATAGAGGTTTTAAACAATAGAAATTAGCCAAATACGATTTATTTCAGTGTCCGCTTCCGCTTAATAGAGGAGTCAG
>OZ037779.1:29790694-29805694 GCA_964035525.1 Porites cylindrica
TGCCCAGAGCTTCTGACGTTATGATTTTGTACCTTTCACAGGACGATAAGTTACCTTCATGTGGAATTTGATATGTTTCAGATTAGCACTATGGCCAACTTTGAGACAGAAGTTTATGAATTTTTGAACCTTTTTTCACTCGTCCAGGCGAGCTCTCGATACTGTCGAGACTCGCAATTTTTTAACTTTTCTCACGACAAGACTCCCAATCTCATGGTTTTTAGGAAAATATCATTCTGAAATGAAATGTTTCTTTGTTGTATCAAAAATGTTTACTGTTGCTCAATCGTAATTGATAATTCTCCTCATGTAAATGCAGAGAATTGCAAGCTGTACAATGCCGTCAGCAAGAGAGTTCACGACGGTTTTGTTAGACATTTAAAGTCGCTCATTATCGGACATGTGTTCTTCAATTGCGACGAAATGAGTTAAAGTGCGGCATTTACCGTCAAAACCCTGCTTATTGTTCTCGAATATATCTCTTAATTCTTCATAAATAAAGGTCTGCCAGCTTCAAAGGGTTTTAATTTTCTCCAAAGTGCCTTCTGGATCTGAATAACTAACCGATTTTCTTTAGTCCGTGAAAGTAATGTTTTTCTGCAATGCTGTATCACGCTGGGCTCGGCTCATTACTTTTCTTTGCAGAATGTTGAATTAATATCACGGATAGTGATTTACAGATCCAAAATCATAAGAATGAAGTGCAGCTTAAACTGAAGCTACATCAACTATGGTGAACTGCATTGTGACTCAGTAAACTCCAGCTTAGTGTTTTTCTAAAGGGTAGTGTGAGTCTTTTGACTGTAGCGCGTAGTTCCTCCCTTGGTAATAGCTTTTGAATAAGCTTAACAGTCTTTGGACTGTTTTGTTATTGCCACTTTGTAATCAGGCAAGACCATGGTTTCGGTTCTCCACACGAACCTCGTCAGTTGCCGGGTTGGCTTTGTGCTTAGTTGCTTTTGCAAGAGCAACTTTAATTAGTTGTTCTCTTCTCGTGGCGAGAACGGTACAGACGTTTTTTCTACTAAGCTTGGCGGATCGAAATTCGTGTTTTCCTACTGGCTACTGAACGTAACCAAATACGGAGAGTGAATTTCGATCCTAGAGGTGTTTTTTTCTTTTGTGCTCTTTTGGAAAGCATTTCGTGAAAATGTTAGCACTTCCTTTTCTGGGAGAGTTCAAAGACTCTTCTCTGCGCGCACAGAGTTTCCGTACACTCCCCCTAAAAACTGGAGTGGATATATGCGTTCCCTCTTAGGTGCACAATGTTGAGCTTTCTGTAACATTAGTTGTCGTGGCGTTATAGGTACCGCGTTGAACTTACACATTTAGGCCTAGGGTTCGACTTCCACGGTAAGAATTTTTTTTCTTTTGGTCGTTTTGATTTTGTTTTCCTAGTTTTTTAATTTATTTTTTTCTCAAACATATTTTCATTTTCTGACAGACTTAAATTATGCCGGTAGACTAATTGCAAGTTCATTGTCAGCTTTCATTTCTAAAAAAAATAATGCACTAGTTAGCCATAGGCACCCTTTGATTTGTCTTGGATCCTCCATTTTGTCTTGCTAGACTAAGTTACATGAGTAACACGTTCATCCTTGTAAATCCTTGTTATTCTCAAGCCATCTTGCCGTGTAACCCGTACTAAGTTGTTATCTCACGAATTGAGTGTTTCTTGCGAAACAACAACAGCACGTCAGTTTTTTCTTAAGGATGTGAATGAGGTCAGCCACAATAGTGTTTATCAAAGAAACTATTAATTAAAATGACAACTACGGTAAATTTATTTACTTTGAGATGATCGAGTCTATTTTGAAAATAAAACTTAATATAATATATTCATCTGAAAACACCAAATGGAAACACAGAATTTTGACACTGTGTATTTCATTTTGGTATTTATTAAGTGAGAAGTTTATGATTCCAGAAGTAGTGTTCATGGCTGTGTAGTGTTTATGGCCAGAAGTGATGTTGGATCAGTTTAGGTTTCTGGGAAACTGCCTACCCACCCCACCCCTAGCACATGTTAATGCCCTTAAGTAACACGTCAGTGATAAACATTGGTTAGGGGTGGGGTGGATGTGCAGTTTTGAAAACGTTTTTCTTGTGCTTCTTTTTTTATTCAATATTTTAAATTTAGTGTTGCTTTTTTATTGGAAATTTAGTGGACCTTTCAGTCTGGCACCCAATCTGCTGGTAAACAGTTGGATTACCTTTTGAGAGAGGGGGATTTTGAATGCCAAGAAACTATAGCACATGTAAAACATATGCTACTCTCTGATTTTTACATGGGTAAAAATGACACTTTCTGGGCATATCTCAAACACAGGATGTTAGGATATTTAATATTAAGGTATCTTTCTGCTTCACGTGTTTAATATCCGCCAAAGCACCTTTTATTCAGGGTCATCATTAAAAGGATGGCTTTTCATTACACCTGCAACATTTTGTAAGTGTTTTCAATGGTGATAATGGATCCTCGTAGCTTTCTTTTAGTTCTTGACCCCGTTCCTGCCGAAAGGCCAACTCCGAAAGAGTCTTGACAATAATTAATATAATGTCTAAATAAAACTCTCCAGATTAAGGAGATCTATTTTTTCTTGTATTTTTAAATACCTGTTCATAAACAAATTCAACGAGCACGCATGCTTGAATTGTTTTGTTCACGTACTTTCTTATGCATGATTTTTTCGCTTAAATTTCTTATGTAGGACCATTTTTTGGTACGTGCCCATCCCCCTACCCCCCGCCCCCCCCCCCAAAAAAAAACAATTAAATGGTCCGTCGCTAAGTAGCGTGCTAGCGACGACCGGAGATACGTCTGCGGTAGTAGGCTATACGCGTGTATAATTACACGAAAATTCAAGGGCCTCGATTGGGGAATTGGAGACAAATTACATGGCACGTCATTTCAATCATCGTCGAAAATAAACCGCAAGCTCATCATAAGGTTCATTTGCATACGATAAAAGTTTACAACACCCGACCAGTTAGTCTTTGCTAATTGTGTTCACTTTTTCCAAAGTTATCAACTCTTTCAAGCGATAGAATTCGTGGATCTAACCGTTCTGGAAAAGCTCTAAGTCGCATTTATAAATCATTCTTAAGCCTTCTTCGCAAAACATGCGTGGCTTCGGTCACGCAACGATTCTTATTCCCAGTTTTCACGGTCTCCGCTAGGAACGCCTGGGACCCCAACGCCCTTTTGTGTCTTAAATACGAAGAAAAACGGCTTGCAAATTATGAGTCTCGCTGCTTACACAAGCGAGACTAATAACTCGAGTCTGTGGCGTTTCTCTAGTCATAGACAAGATGCCCTATTTACCAACTAGCCACCACCGATTAAATCGGCAACCTCGTTAAAACCGAACCTCCTTCTAAATTTCAGACTCAGTTCATAACATTAAGTACCGAGTAAAATTTATGAAGATTTGTATCGAGCCATCAGAACAAAACGGGACGGGACTATAGTATATAGTTAACTTTCCTGTAAAAGGACTCGAAGGACCATGTTCGTACTTCGACAGTTGAGGATTGAATGATTTATTTAAATGTTGTTAACACCTCATGTTCTTATACAAGTTACGTAAACTGAATATATTACATTTCATGAATATTTCAGAACACTTGCTATACAGTTTATAAAGGGCCGCCAACCAAGAATAGTCTGCGGGCTCCTCTTGTCGCCCGCAAAGAAGTATCCAGAGGAAACTTGATGAAGGGAGATTGTTCCACTGTGCTATTATTCTTTAAAAAAAAAAAAAAGATCCTCGGATCTGGTGGAATTTGTATAGGGATAAAAGAAATTCTGGGCGGGCGTGTCTCGTTATCCATTTCCCGGCCGGGATGAAGTGGATTCGTTCAATCTTAGAGGTGGAGCAATTAGGGCCATTTATACGAAGGAAAATAAGAAGCGTCCGCTTTACATAAGACGCGAACTTCACCGTATAAAAGGCACATTTAATTTCGTCTGAATTAAGACGCGACTTAGCCAAGAGCGTCTTACCTAAGAACAGGTGTTAAGGGCTATCCTTAGTTAAGACGCATCTTATCTTATTTCAGACAAAATGTGCCGTTGAAACGGTAAAGTTCGCGTCTTATTTTGGGCGCGTCTTATTTTTCCTCGTATAAATGGCCCCAAATGTAAAGTTGTTACCTTTTTCTTCAACGAAGAGTATTTCAAATCCTTTCTTGTTCTCGAGCAGCCAGTCCGAGTGGAATGTTAATACAACGTAGTTTCCTGATACAAGAAGGTCTCTCACACTGTGCTGGTCACCGCAGTATCGAGCTTCTTTGATGCCATTCGTTATTTTCAAATAATCGACCCTACGAGAAAATCTCTTTCAATACAAGTTGCTGTACAGTAACAAATATACCCCCACACATTCACCTCGCTAGGTGCCAAAAAAACGTTTTATCGGACCGATTCTCGTAATTGTTATAATATCCACCAATCAGGGCTCAAGGGTCAGTAGCTGACCTAAACGTAAAGATGAAAGTGACAATCGGTACGACTGAATTATTTTACACGAACCTATTTGAAAACCTTTTTCTATGCTTTTAAGTTTTTGACCAGCAAACTCAAAATTAAACTTCAGATAAGAAAAGCTAGACGTATTTATTCCTACCTGCATTCTGAATCTGACGCCAGGTCGAAACTTTGAAACTTGAGTCTCATCCCCTTACCATCTGCAATCGAAAGATTGTAGACGCAGTTCATGTTGCCAGCATAGAAGTCATCTGAGTATGTAGGACTTTTCAGGGTATTGTTCACTACTGACCCACATGAAACTGAAAAGTAAGCGATGCATTTCAAGATCCTGTCGTTTCCTAACTAGATTCCAGATACACGTACATACAAAACAACCAGCCCAACTCACACAGGAACTGGGCACTCAAGCAAACTCACTGCCTGGAATGATCGAAGTTTATTTCTATATTGTAGTGAATTACCCTTCAAAGCCAAAAAAGTATGTATAAAGTTTGGTTTGCCTGTGCTCCAACGTACGGGGAAATTCAAACCCCTCCGACTATACAAGAGAGTTGGCTGAACGTCCCTTGGGCTTAAACCGTGCTATTAAAGTTTGTTAAGAATAATAAAGCTTGAATATTTATCCACTAGACAGATGGAGATGGATCGATACTTTATCGGCATGCTCATTGCAGCCAGAGGTTAAATTACGTATAAACTATAAAACATAAAAACTACCAAATTATAGAAAACACATAGATTATAATCGATTTTAGAGAAGTTATAACTCTAAAGAACACATAAACATAAACTACGAACAAAGTGTTATTTAAAAAAGCTGATGACTATTCTAATGAGTTTACCCGGAGGCATTGGGAATTAATAAGATAATTCCTGGCATGCCTGAGGGTGTAACTATGCGAGACGGGTATGCGAGTAGGGTGTGCAGTAAGTGACTGAGACGCTGATCTCTGTCCTCTAAGATATTCATCGAGAAGGAACTGACACAGGCGCTGATGATGAACCACTAGTGACAATTCTAGGTCTAACGAAGCTAGAGCGTTGTCGTAGGATAAGGCTAAGTGGGGCATATGATGGAGAGAGCCAAATCGTCGATTAGGTACTGAGGTAACGAAGCGTGAAACACAGGAATCGCGTAATTGCAAACAGACATTATACAGCTTGTGTAAAGCCTAAGCAGTTCGGCCTTCTCGACATAATGGCGCTTTTATTGCCTATAAGAAAGTACAGGCATTTAGATGCTTTCTTTACCATCTCACCGATCAGACACGTGCATACTTCCATGGTAATAAAAGGATCTCTTGGCCACTTCTGTTGTTCTGGCAGGCACTGATGCAAGAGATTACTCTGGTGGGTTGAACGAGCACAAATGTCCTTGTTAAAAACAAAGTAGTTCTTAAAATACTGAGGGCACCGGCAATGTATACATTTCCTTACAAGTTTTAGGATGTGTTCATCGCGTCTGGACCTAAGACTTGACCATTTCAAAGCTCTCGTCGCAGTGTCACTACTAGGTGTTTTAATTACAATTCTTCCAACGCACTTCTGCAGAGTTTCTAGAGTTACACTATTTACTTCCCCACAGCACCCCCAGACCCCAGCACAGTACTCTAAAGTCGGTCTAATCATAGATATAAAAATGGCATTAGTACTATGTGTGGTGATATAACGGCAAACATGTCCTAACAGACCGACCCGCCTGCCAGCTTTAGACACAATTGCTTTAACATGTTCGTGCCAACTGAGGTGTTCATCAAAGATGACACCCAGGTACTTAAACTCAGTAACACGCTTTACAGCAGACCCATTGCTTTATAGCAGACCTTATTAGAGTTTACAGAACGAAAAGGAAGTCTCTTTCGTTAGAGCAATGCCTAAATCTCTTGCCGTGTCAACATGCTTTATGGCCTTGAGCGGACAGATGTGCGTTTGAGGATTCCTGCGAACACCAAGAAACATTATGAAGCTCCCCAGATTGTAAACATCTTGAATCACGGAAACAACCCTGTAATATCGCCAGTCAGCTTTCCTTCCTTTATCAGCAAAATGTCATTCTGCCATGGTCACGGGCTGTCATCCCTCCTCCGACCTTAACGAGGTTCTGGTATCGACGAGCTTATCATGTTTTCTACGGCTTTTAGGGGACAGTACGGTGAAAATCGTTATTTTTCGTTGGTTTGCACCCTTTTTCTTAAATATCTAGCCAAGATTCCATTCAATTCAAAAATGACGCAATTAAGTTACAGTCCTTAATTCAATAATTATTTATCAACTTTTCAACGATTTTCAAATGTTTAATTAAAATTTAGGGCGGGAGTAGCCTGCGTAGCTGGCGGTATTGTCTCGGTGCACCATTTAAGTTTTGGCGGCGGAGCCGTGATCCCAAAAACAAGTGGGGACGAGGCGCTTGAATTTCTCAAGGCTTAAGCAGCTCTTGGGGGCTTCGCCGCCAGATCTGAACACTCGACTAGTGCACAGTACCGCCAGCTACGCAGGCTAGGAAGGAAGATGTTTAAAATTTTGGGAAAATGGGAAAATAAATTATTGGATTTGGAGGTTGTTAAAAATTAAAATATGAAGTGAATAATTTGTAGACAATTACCAGATAGTCCACCAGCACAACAATTAATAGGTGCCTCTCATCCCATCAGCCGACTAACTGCACTGGTTTATGTGTATACCTTTTCAAACCTAATTTATTTTCTTCCCAAATCAACATCATTTCCCCAAAAAACTAACTGTAATGCCCCCTTAACTTCCCTATTCTTGAAATTGAAAAACAAGGTCCTTCTTTCCTACACCACGTTTGGTTGTTTCATTTATTTTGTTTTTCAGAAGAAGGCAAGGACACCACTTGGCAAATATATCAACTAAGAATCTGGAATCACCCTCACCTCGGTAAAGAAAGCAGATAACAGCTAAGACCCGCGAGGCGGGAAGGCCCTTAAATTAGGGATACATTCTCTCATACAAAGCTGCCATAACTATGCTGACTAAGGGGACAAAATGCAGTACACAATACATGTATATGGAGCTGAATAAATACGACTGCTCGTTCGTTGAAGTGTTCCATATATCATCTCTCCTCTCATTTTTTTTGATACCTGACACCCATTAATTTTCACTTGATAAATAACATACAGTGAAACCTCTACAAAGCGGGCGCCTTCGGGACCTTTCCAAATGGCCGCTTAATAGAGGTTTGTAAAAATAGCGCAATGTTCATTCAACGGTTACTCTATACTGTGATAAAATTCCATGTTGTTAAGGAAGCTAAGGAAGCTGTGCCGTACTTTGTGCACAACTTTTAGGTTAACTCTGATCGAGGATGACAATCATAGCTGATCATACGGCCGGATATCGGTCTTTTCACAGAAAAATGTATTGATTTATCTTTATTAATCGACTATAGTACGTATTTTAAGGAATTGTCAATTCAGTACGGTGTCCGCTTAACAGAGGTTTTAAACAATAGAAATTAGCCCAATACAATTTATTCTAGTGTCCGCGTCCGCTTAATAGAGGTGTCAGCTGAATAGGGATTCGTTATAAAGAGAAATATCAGACGTTCGTTTCAGGATCCGGGTTAGTGTCCGCTTAATAGAGGGTGTCCCCTAATTGGGGGGTCCGCTTCATAGAGATTTCACTGTCTTCACTTGTCAAGTTTTGAGGACGTTTTGTGTTGCTCAGACTTTCTAAGGGGCCTGTTTATATGGAGGTGGGGGACCCCAGATAGGTGAGGTAACATGCGGCGGGTTACCCCACCTATCATGTAAATGTAATCAAATTAAAATGAGAGATCATGTGGACAGGCGGGTTACCCACCAAAGCGGGTTACCTCACCTACCTGGGGTCCCCCTGCGCCATGTAAACAGGTCCTAAGGGAGCAAGGTATACACAAAATGGCCCATCCTATTGCAATAGTCACACTTCAAACAAAGAGGGCTTGAAGAACGTGCCTTTTCGCCACAGCTGTTTTCTCCCCGTGAGTCTCCTTGAATACTTTTGCAGCTATGTCCAAGAACATCACCCAAAAGGCGCACAAACAACCTGATCAGTAGTACTTGTTATACAGACTCCATACTTCTTGCTTTTTGATAATAGGCGTGCTGTATATAAGCGCTCGACTAAGTGCTGCGGTGATAAGTCAATAACATCCTTTACCGATAGCCTGAATTTCATCCGATTACTTCGAGTCGTTATTACTCCCTCAAGTGATAACGTCTGAATCAGGCCAGCCGTTAATGCCGTCCAGTGACGTCACTACTCCTTTGTTTTAATTCACGTAAAAAGTTTAACACGATTTTCAAGTGGCAAACCAAGAAATATCGTTTGGAAATGTCTGCATGATACAGGATGGCTTTACCTTTTTTTCGATCGTAATTCATGTTTAAGTTTCAAACTATCAACTGCATGCAGTACTCTTAACCGGTTGTAATAGGCCACTTCTGAGTTCCAAAAACCCTCACTTTCAAAATGAGGCCAAGTACACAACCTTTCTTGTGAAAATGACTTTTATTTTCACGAGAATGAAAATCATTTCCATATCAAAGGCTGAGCACTTAACCTCGTTTTGATACAGAGGCCAGATGGAACTCGGAAATGGCCAATTCCATAATCAAACTCGGTCGCAATCACGCAATGAAATAAATACACACACGGAACACTTCGTTCAAAAACACAATGATTTGCTTTAATTCAAAAGAAGCTATTTGGTCTTTAAAGAAGAAAAAAAGAAAACAAGGAAACAAGAAAGAAAAGGTAACAGAATCATTACACTTGGCTTTGAAAGTAGCTAGAAGGTCGTATTACAATATTGGTCTCAGAAACTTCGTATAAACAAAATCACTGCCGAAACCACAAAGAGGCTCTAAATGAAAAACCTACCGACTTTCCGCAATGATTCTTCATTCACAGTTCAATTAAGCATTTCAGTTTCGAAGACGAGGGCAAATTTGCTGTTTACGATAAAGATTTTCGAAATGTTTGAAGTCCACGCAAAGCATACCAGGGATGTGATCCGCTGAATATCAAGCGACAATCCCGCTAAAATTTCTCGTAATTATGCATAACTGTGCGAATGTTTAGACAATCAACCAATCAAAATCACTACCCGGTTTTCGGGTAGTGATGGCGTCACTGGAAAGCATTAACGGCCGGTCGATTCAAAAGTTGCTGAGAGGAGAAAACGACTCGAAGCAGTCGGATGAAATTCAGGCTTACCTTTACCGACTGCCTCAACTGTTTACACACCGAACGCAGTCCGTAAATTGAACAGAGAGTGTTTCTTTCTCTCTTTAAAACGTCAAGAAAACAGTAATCCAACAACATGCAGTTACATACCAAAGGATCATGAGAAAAGGAGCTAGTTCTCTCTCCACTGTCAGCCACTGGCTTAAAATGCTAACAACAGTCACTTGCATAAATTTTCACCAACCGATTACCGATTGCCTGTGGTGTTCTTTCTAGCTATAGACTAGATGCCTATGTCTCCTCGCTTCAGCCCTTTGTAAACATCCAACGACCTCTAGAGCCGACGGAATTAATAAAAACAACAACGCTCTTAATATCGGTGTTAAGTTTCACTTGCTTAGAGATTAGAACAGAAATGAGGAGGCGATTTATTCCAGACGAAACAGGATTTACTTGCTAAAAGTTTTTCACTTCCTACTTTATTGACGGTCGAGTATTTTTCAGGAGATTTACTTTTTATATCGTATTCGACGATTTGTTTCTGAATTGATTTAGGGTCGGACCATTTAATTTTTGTGGGGGTGGGAAGCGGGGGGGTTTGCAATTTCTTCTGAGTTTTTTTTTTTTAGCATTACTATTTGCAGGAATTTTTTTTTTCACCAAAATAAGTCTCTGCAGGGATTTTTTTTTTTACCATTCTATGTTATTTTATTATACCTTGAATAAAAACCTTGAAGAAGCCCGATCCCCTTTTTAACTCGTGTCTTACGCGTAGCGTAAGGAACGAGTTATTGTGGACACTGCGATATGCAAGTGTGTCACTCAGATGTAGACACCTTTCGTAATTAGTCGGATCGCACGAAAACTTCCGATGTCAAAAAAACAATTGTCGTAGATCGATCGTTCCCGTTTCGCGATCAAGAAGTGCTGAGCGTGCATTGTGCCCAGAGCTTCTGACGTTATGATTTTGTACCTTTCACAGGACGATAAGTTGTCTTCATGTGGAATATGATATGTTTCAGATTAGCACTATGGCCAACTTTGAGACAGAAGTTTATGAATTTTTTGAACCTTTTTTCACTCGTCCAGGTGAGCTCTCGATACTGTCGTGACTCTCACAATTTTTTAACTTTTCTAACGACAAGACTCCCAATCTCCTGGTCTTTAGGAAAACATCATTCTGAAATGAAATGTTTCTTTGTTGAATCAAAACGGAAATGTTTACTGTTGCTCAATCGCAATTGATAATTCTCCTCATGTAAATGAAGAGAATTGCAAGCTGTACAACGCCGTCAGAAAGAGAGTTCGAGGCGGTTTTGCGAGACATTTAAAATCGCTCATTGTCGGACACGTGTTCTTCAATTGCGAAGAAATGAGTTAAAGTGCGGCTTTTACCATCAAAACCCTGCTTATTGTTCTCGAATATATCTCTTAATTCTTCATAAGTAAAGCTCTACCACCTTCAAAGGGTTTTAATTTTCTCCAAAGTGCCTTCTGGATCTGAATAACTAACCGATTTTCTTTAGACCGTGAATGTGATGTGTTTCTGCAATGTTGTATCCCGCTGGGCTCAGCTCATTAGTTTTCTTTGCTGAATGTTAAATTAATATCACGGATGGTAATTTACAGATCCAAAATTATAAGAATGAAGTGCAGCTTAAACTGAAGCTACATCAACTATGGAGAATTGCATTGTGACTCAGTAAACTCCAGCTTAGTGTTTTTCTAAAGGGTAGTGTGAGTCTTTTGACTGTAGCGCGTAGTTCCTCCCTTAACAGTCTTTGGACTGTTTTGTTATTGCCACTTTGTAATCAGGCAAGACCATGGTTTCGGTTCTGCACACGAACCTCATCAGTTTCCGGGTTGGCTTTGTACTCAGTTGCTTTTACAAGAGCAACTTCAGTTGTTCTCTTTTCGTGGCGAGAACGGTACAGCCGTTTTTTCTACTAAGCTTTGACCCTAACATTAATACCCGCGTGGCGGATCGAAATTCTTGTTTTCCTACTGGCTACTGAACCTAACCAAATACGGAGTGTGAATTTCGATCCTCTTCTGCTTGAAACTAGAGGTGTGCTCTTTTGGAGAGCATTTCGTGAAAATTTTAGCACTTTCTTTTCTGGGAGAGTTCGAAGACTCTTCTCTGCGCGCACAGAGTTTCCGTACACCCCCTCTAATAACTGGAGTGGACATATGCGTTCCTTCTTAGGTGCGCAATGTTGAGCTTTCTGTAACATTAGATGTCGTGGCGCAACACAGTAACGCGTTGAACTTACACGTTTAGGCCTAGGGATTCGACCATCTGCGATAAAAATTTTTTTTCTTTTTTCTTTTTGCTCGTTTTGTTTTTGTTTTCCTAGTTTTTTATTTGTTCATTTATTTTTTTCAAACATATTTTCATTTTTTGACAGACTTAAAAAATTCCGGTAGACTAATTGCAAGTTCATTGTCAGCTTTCATTTCTAAAAAAATTAATCCACTAGTTAGGCATAGGCACCCTTTGATTTGCCTTGGATCCTCCATTTTGTCTTGCTATACACTAAGTTACATGAGTAACACTTTCATCGTTGTAAATCCTTGTTATTCTCAAACCATCTTGCCGTGTAACCCGTACTAAGTTGTTATCTCAAGAATAAAGTGTTTCTTGCGAGACAACAACAGCACGTCAGTTTTTTCTTAAGGATGTGAATGAGGGCAGCCACAATAGTGTTTATCAAAGAGACTATTAATAAAAATGACAACTACGGTAAATTTATTTACTTTGAGATGATCGAGTCTATTATGAAAATAAAACTTAATATAATATATTCATCTAAACACACCAAATGGAAACACAGAATTTTGATACTGTGCATTTCATTTTGGTATTTATTAAGTGAGAAGTTTATGATTCCAGAAGTAGTGTTTATGGCTGTGTAGTGTTTATGGCCAGAAGTGATGTTGGATCAGTTTAGGTTTCTGGGAAACTGTCTACCTACCCCACCCCTAACCCATGTTTCTGCTCTTAAGTCACACGTCAGTGAGAAACATGGGTTAAGGAAGGGGTGGATGGGCAGTTTTGAAAACGTTTTTTTTGTGTTCCTTTTTTTATTCAATATTTTAAATTTAGTGTTGCTTTTTTATTGGAAATTTAGTGGACCTTTCAGTCTGGCACCCATTCTGCTGGTAAACAGTAGGATTACCTTTTGAGAGTGGGGGAATTTTGAATGCTAAGAAAGTATAGCACATGTAAAAGATATGTTACTCTCTGACTTTTGTATGGGTAAATATGACACTGTCTGGGCATATCTCAAACACAGGATGTTAGGATATTTAATATTAAGGTATCTTTCTGCTTCACGTATTTAATATCCTCCAAAGCACCTTTTATTCAGGGTCATCATTAAAAGGATGGCTTTTCATTACACCTGCAACATTTTGTAAGTGTTTTGCATGGTGATAATGGATCCTCGTAGCTTTCTTTTAGTTCTTGACCCCGTTCCTACCAAAAGACCACCTCCGAAAAGAGTCTTGACAATAATTATAATTATTATTATTATACAACTTGTGTCTGTGTGTGGCAAATGGATTGTACTGATAAAAGAAATTTTAGTGTTATGCCACAATCATATAAACAATAAATTCAGTTATTGTTTTCAACATGAACTGATTAAAATGGTCCTGAAAATGTCTTCATTGCAGATTTATTTGAGCAATCTTGGGGGGATGAGTATAAATGTCCGCTCCGGACTCTCCAGATTAAGGAGATCTATTTTTTCTTGTATTATTAAGATTCAACGAGCACGCATGCTTGAATTTTTTTTTTCAGGTACTTTCTTGTGCTCCCCCCCCCCCCCCCCATAGAAACGAAATGGTCCGTCCCTCAATCAATCAACTTTATTTAAACACGGTAAATGGCTCAGCAAGCTGGTTTTCAGACATGCCGTGTGATAATTACAATTTATAAAAATTAAGACTAGTGATTAACTAACAATACAATATAACAACAAGAAATAAGTATTAGAAATAAGTTAAAAACATGATAAAAGTTATATCCTAAGATATGGCGAGTTTAAAGCTAGTAAGATCCCCCATCTCACGTGTTTCATTTGACAGTTGGTTCCAAGCCATTGCACCCCGATAAGAAAATGAGCGCTTGAGAAAATTTGTTTTAGGTAATGGTAGTTGGAGATCATAGTTAGAACCCCTCAAATTATAGTCATGAATTTCAGAGGTTCTATGAAACTGCTCCCGAAGGTACGTCGGACAATCATTACTGAATATTTTAAACATAAAGTAGCGTGTTAGCAACGACCGGAGATACGTCTGCGGTAGCAGGCTATACGCGTGTATAATTACACGAAAATTCAAGGGCCTTGATTGGAGGGAAATTACATTGTGATGAGAACATGGCAAGTCATTTAAATCATCGTCGAAAATAAACCGCAAGCTCATCAAAAGGTTCATTTGCATACGATAAAAGTTTACAACACCCGACCAGTTAGTCTTTGCTAAGTAAGATTTTTTTTTTCGAGCACCGAAGTGTTCACTTGTTCCAAAGTTATCAACTCTTTCAAGCGAGAGTTATAATAAAACTCTTTCAAGCGATAGAATTCGTGGACCGACCCGTTCTGGAAAAGCTCTAAATTGCATTTATTAATCTTTCTTAAGCTTTCTTCACAAAACATGCGTGACTTCGGTCACGCAACGATTCTTATTCCCAGTTTCCACGGTCTCCGCTAGGAACGCCTGGGACCCCAACGCCCTTTTGTGTCCTAAATACGAAGAAAAACGGCTTGCAAATTATGAATCTCGCTGCTTACCCAAGCGAGACTAATAACTGGAGTCTGCGGTGTTTCTCTAGTCATAGACAAGATGCCTTATCCGCTAGTTTACCAACTAGCCACCACAGATTAAATCAGCAACCTCGGTAAAAGCGAACCTCCTTCTAAATCTCAGACTCAGTTCATAACATTAAGTACCGAGTAAAATTTATGAAGATTTGTATGGAGTTATCAGAACAAAACGGGACGGGACTATAGTATATAGTTAACTTTCCTGTAAAAGGACTCGAAGGACCATGTTCGTACTTCGACAGTTGAGGATTGAATGATTTATTTAAATGTTGTTAACACCTCATGTTCTTATACAAGTTACGTAAACTGAATATATTACATTTCATGAATATTTCAGAACACTTGCTATACAGTTTATAAAGGGCCGCCAACCAAGAATAGTCTGCGGGCTCCTCTTGTCGCCCGCAAAGAAGTATCCAGAGGAAACTTGATGAAGGGAGATTGTTCCACTGTGCTATTATTCTTTAAAAAAAAAAAAAGATC
>OZ037779.1:29808194-29835694 GCA_964035525.1 Porites cylindrica
CCACGGGTGCGCGAGGCAGCGCGAGCTTGGCCTCATAGCTAACAAAATTTGGTTCTTTATCCACCCGAGAAATTTAAATTTGGGTAGTCACTTGTCCGTACGCCTGTCCGTCTGTCTTCCGCACCACGGAAATGCTGTCAAAAAGGGTATCCGTTGACCAGTATCACATGACCTCATCGCGGGCTCAGATGTTGACCCATTGAAGTTTCGCACAATAGGCCATTTCCGAGTTCCAAAAAATCTCAGTTTCAAAAGGAGGCTAAGTGCGAAACCTTGGGCGCTTTCCCTCTTTCCATTCAACAAAAATTCCGGTTTGAAATTTGGGAAACTTCACGTGCTCAATGGAACGGTACATTCCAGTTGCACAGACCCGACCCAAGCCACCGCGCGTTTTGGTATTGTGGCCTCGCAGCAGACTCAAAATAACACTCTAAAAGAGAAGAGTAAATACGGTTTATATCCTAAAGAACACTCGACTGTCGAAAAGGGGCGGTGTAAAACTAAAGGCGGAGGAATCCTATTTCGCGTAGAAAGCCTATGAAAGCAAGTGAAGGTAAAAAATTCTCGTGAATTGAAACGATACGTTTCTCAGAATATTCGAACGATTCGAAGCAATTCCTGGAAGTGTACGGTAAATAAGTTCGGTGTTTTGGCCAAATTTATATTCAGCCAGGCTTTGTTGTATTCATTTCAGCTTAATTGATAAATTGCTTTAGTTAAATATCGTGGACAGGTTTCAGACAAATAATACGCTGATTCTCACAGACTTTATACACACACTTTTTTCACCTACGTGTCGTGTTGTGTCAGTTATTTGACACTGTTAATGGCAAATATCAAAAACCGAAAAAAAATTGCAACTGACTCAAACTGTTTGAGACGTCATGGCTTTACTCACAGTACTTGACTTTCCAATGGAAACTACTTGTTCTTCAGTAAGCAGGATAGAAAAGAGCGGTACTGGGGACAACAACTTTGGCAAATGGAAAGGCACATTTCGGTCCGACCGACCGAAATGACCAGACCGGTCACTGTGGACCACCTTCAAAGCTGGTCCCGAATATTCGGGTCGGACCAAACCGAAATGGTCCGTTCCATCTGATGAACCAACCGAAATTTCCGGAATTTTGGGTTGAATGGAAAGCGCCCCTTTGTTGTGAAAATGAGTTTTATTTGCATCATAATTAAAACTCATTTTCATATCAATGGCTTCGCACTTAGCCTCGCTTTGAAAGTGAGATTTTTTGGAACTCGGAAATGGCCTATTTTAAAGAAACAAGAAATGCTAACACCATTACATGGTTACGTCATTGGGCAAGGCTATAAGCGTAAAATGCTATAAGAGCAAATATTGTTTGCGGGCTAATTGTAACGCTTAAGACTGTTTTAATAGTGGATGGGTGATGTCATCTTCATTTCAGAGAAGGCGTTATCAAAATGGTAGACGTATTGACCTTTCGCCTTTAAAGTCGCTCGCTTCGAGAAAAAAATCACGCATGCATGTTGTATATCTTATAAGGAAAATGTGGTGCATTTCATGTTGATACGCTCTTCAATCAATTTTTTGTGTAAAATGCGAGTTTATCGCAATTTCGCCTATTTCCAACAGCATTAGCCTCCCACGCAGACATTCTTAGGGGTTCGTCACGCGTTCCCCGGGCAGGAACACGTGACGAACCCCTAAGAACGTCTGCGGGGGAGGCTACAAAAGCAGTTAAACAATTTTAAATTATAACAATTTCACCTCAAGCATGAAGAAATGCTTAGTTTTTTTTTTTTTTTTTTTAGATTTACTTAAATAATTAAAATTATTTAAGTAAATCTAGATTATTTATAAATAAAATGGCGGCTATTTTGCAACCGCACCTTCTTGTACCATGGGTGAAAGTCCGAGGGTTAAAGACTGACGTGAATTTATTTCTTCTTTAACAAATTATCTCTTGAAACATTAGTACGTGCATATTGGGGACAGGAAAGAATATTTATCAATGTAGGAGCATAAGAGTGTGGGAAAACAGAGTTCTAGTCCTTGAGGAAGCAGATGTGATGAGTCGTATTCATAGCACGGCAAGAGTATCGTCTACAGAGGCAGGGTACTGTTTTGCTACGTATTTCTTCACAAGTGTTATATCCATGCTTTATTAAAAACTGAATCATTGGATAATGCAATTCTAGCATTTTGATTGGCTTAGCCGTTATGGTATATGAGCCATTATACCATGCTCTCCATATATGGTCCCTCCACGCGTCAGTTTAAAATTGGAAGCTAGCTGAGACTTTTTTTCGCGAAGGATAGAACGGCGCCCGAAGCAAACTGTTTTAATTCATTTCTTAGAATACTAGAAATGCAATTTCATCAAAAGAAAAAAGACAAAAACAAACAAAAAAGCCACAAGAGCTTGTTTGAAAGTTTGTCGAAAAACTCATGAAAACACATGGAACTAAAGTACCTTGACCAGCTACGAAAGAAGACAAGTGTTGTTTCTTCATGATCGCGAAGCCATTCGCCGATCGAGTCACTCGCCGATAGATAACTGCGGCTTGTTTATCCGACATCAAGAATATAAATCACAAGTAACCAGCTACAAATACAGGCTATGCAGCCATTCACTAGAGCAATCGAGGCGGCAGTATAGCAAATGATGTATCGGTCCCCAGAAAGGTCACCTCAGGACTCCCGGGATGGAATTTTTTGTACAGTGCCCAGGCCTTATTTCCTTGGCCGCGCGTTGATCTGGCCCGGCTGCTTCGGCGAGCATATTCTCGGTCTGTTTGGATTATATCCTTCGAGTTTGTCAAAGTCTGTGGGATTCGTTTCTGTATCTGGGAAAGCTTCATTGGTTTCTATATCTGCTGCTATCCTATTTCTACGATCCTGGCATGTTTATTTTCCGTTGGAGTTCGAATTTCGTGGAAAAAGTTGTGTTGAATGAGAGCATGTCGGCGAAAATGGCATCTCGTGTTTCCTACCTTGTATATTATTATTGTACATAGAGTGAATTTGAACAAATTACTGCAAATTATCACGAAACTTCGTTGGAGCAATACGGACAACAACAATTAACTGCAGAGTAAGTTTCATTGATCTCTATTTAGCATTTCCTAGACATTTTAGGATGGTATTTTTACCCCATACAAACACCGTAATTTTACTGGAACCGTACTGTGGTACTATCACAGAGCCTGGGTGACCTGTGTTTATCCGAAGCGCTTGGCTCTTTCGGCTTACTCCTCCTTCGAGGAGCAGGCACAGGCTTTGTTTGCGTACTGCCACTTCCACTCATTTTTGATCCTCTACTTTATATGCCACATTTGACAGAGAAGCAATGCTAATGCTACGTTTTTTTTCTCTCGCCTCACACGCCTTACGGGCGTGTGAGGCTCGCGCGCTTCGCGCTTAAGACTCTTACTCCACGCTTTACCGATTTCTTTACTGATTTTGAGAAATAAACCGATGGTTTTGTAGTCTACTGGAAAGAACATTTTTGTCTTTTTCTCTCGAAGAAAGACGTATAATACGGTCAAACATCAGTACTATACAGTAAAATCTCAGTACCATCTTGTTCAATCCCCGATATCAGGATCTTCTTGAGAGCACAGTTTAAAAAAAAAAAATTGCGAAATCGTTAAGAAATACTGCACTACAGCATAACCCCGAATGAAAGATTGTATAGTGTTCCTAGTCAGACTTAGAGTTTGCTTAACAGCAAAAAAAGGCTGAAATTACCTCTAATTTTGCCTATTTTATCAATATTAGTTGTATTGTTTGTTTATCAGTTTTCTTGAAAATGCCGCGCACCTCACCTTGACCTCTAAACATCAACTTTGACACCTTACCTGAATGGCAACTTACTTATATTCTTTATTTTATTTTATTTCATTTTATTTACTTTTTATGAAAGAATCCCTTCTTATTTCAACATACCATGCTGATTTTCAATAAACAATATCGTGAGCTGGAATCCCAGGTATCGTTGAGAACGGTCAGAGAAGAATATTATTAATGCGTAGTTTCCATAGACCAAAACTACCTTCCCACTAAGTACTCTCCCACAATATGTACCAAGTGCTCTGTTGTTATCGTCTACAATCCTCAAATAATCATACCTAGAAGGGAAAAAATATGTTTTTTACTTTTCAAGGGCAGTTAAATTCATAGAAATAACGCTAACCGCCAAGAGAACATAGAAGCCTTTTATGTTCTCCTGCCTCAACTAATTGCGAGTCGTGCTTTATGGTGAAGTTAAGGAAGCTCCAAACGTTTCTGTGGAATATCAAGCCGCCGATCAAATTCTTTCATTTTATGTTGCACTTGAGTCACTCCCGAGCAGTTGAATTGTCGCAGTCTACAAATGCCAATTAACGTTCAACAAGAGGCTTTTATGTTCTCTTGCTTTCGACCTACTTACAGATGACAAAGGCTTGTAAAAGGGATTTCACTCATCTCAACTCACGTAAAAGCCTTGAGGCGTGAAATCTTAATTTGGATTTTAAAAAAGCTATGGCATTTTCCAGATCGAAAACCATATCATTGGTCAGATCTTGTTTTAACCAATGAGAAGTCTCTACACCTTTTGAGCCAGCTGTCTACGAGCACCAGCAACGAACATTCGATTTTGTAAATAATAGTTCGAATTTTATTCATTAGGCTGCGAAACAGCCGACTCCAATCGATATCTACCGCTAGGAACATTTCGAGAGAGAGCCGTCTGCACCGAAACAACAGAAATACCATACTGATGAAGCAAAAGCTGTCACCTGGTCAATAACTAATGAATGCACTGTTTAGGCAGTATTTTAGGAAAATAAAAAATCGAAGAAATCGTGGAAATTATATTTTCGTCGGAACAATTCTTTAACAAAATATCATGGTTTCTATATATGTTACTCTACTTCAATTTTTTATCCGGGAGCAAATGACACATTTGGGACCCCATTTGGGCGGTGGTTTGGCTCCACTTGATCTATCAGTGCGGGAAGGGGATCGTTAAAATTTTGCTATGGCGTTAAATTGTGCTTAATGTTGGCATAAATTGTTAAATTGTGCTTAATGTTATTGTGTTATGTCAAAGGAATTATGATGGCTTTTTGTGTTATTTCTTTTATCTAATAATTACTATTACTTTCCAAATCAACATTCAAAGTTTTGTTGATTTTCAGCCTTGAATTAAGCCGCGCAACGCGAGCGTTGGATGGGGTGAACCAAAATTGTCTCAAAAATTCGAGAGTTTTAAAAATACAATCTAGCGGATTGGGGCCATTAAGAGCAGGTACGTACATGAAAGTCTTTCAACGCACAAGAAATGAGCGAAATCTATTTTTCACTTCATATCGACCAGACCACTAATTTACTGGCAGATACTCTTTAATTTTTAAAAGAATTAAAGAGTATTAAAAGAATTAAAGAGTATCAGTGTGTTTTACATTCTTCTTCGTGTTATCAGTTTCTAAAGCTAGGTCTATCTTTATTTTAAAATTAGAGTGCTATTCTCATTGGTCGGTGTTTTTCCCGGCAGGATATACTTACCTGCCAGCCTGGGTTTTTAGAAACCTGATTTTGCCTTATTTCTAGGCCTAATATCACAGATCCACAAACTTGCAACGTACAAGCCGAATGTCGGAATTCGTGAGTATGTTTTGACCAGCAAAAATGTTACGTTTTAGAGTAAAAAGTATCACTTGAAGTTAAGTTCCTAGTCTACTCTTACGTACCAAAGCTGAGTCAGTTGATTGGCAATTGTTTGTCATCAGTCGCGTTAACTTTATTGTAAACGGCAAAAGTGAATCTGTACCACGTGACCAAGTTTTCCCTTTTCTTGATGTTTATTGTTCATTACTTCTACAAAAAAATGAATTGTATAACGCCAGTTTTATCCATAAGAATTGGTTTGAGCTGTTTTTATACCTGCTATTTTTTTTAATTTTGAGATCAACTCAACTTGAATCTGACGTTTGCCGTTTGCCGTAAACGTGACTCTAAAGCTGTCTATTGTTAAATTACTTACACGCATGTATCCCCTCGTTCCAGAGAAAAAGTTGAAAAACTGATCTTCAGCGCCTTTCCGGATGGAATGGAAACGTTGTACACACAGTGCATGTTATTGGGGTATCGTGTTGGAAATCCAGGACTTGTCAAGGTGTTGTTTACCACAGAACCACATCCTATAAAATCAGATTGTAATTTTATACGTAGACTTGTGTTCTCTTAATCAATAGAGAACTTAAGGGTCTCGCCCTCAATGTTCTTTTTTTCTATGTTTTTTGCTTTTTCGAACGTTTTAGATGACATAACAAACTAAACGAATTTTCTAAATCCCACTATTTTCCCACTGGTTTAAAAATGCAATGTGGCAAACTTACAGGATATTACCTGAAATCAAATCTGACCTAGGGTGATTGACTTTTTGAACACGATAGGTGGATCACGAAAATTGCCAAAAAAACCTTAAAGAAGAAAAGTTGCCAGATGTTTGGTAGTTAAACACTGGTTTCTGTTTTCTCCGTGTCAGCTGATCGGGTGGACAGACAGGAGAAAAATAGGGGCGTATAGTATATTCTGCGCCATAAAAATACATGCTAGCCCCGATAAGAGAGCACAGAAAATGCAGACTCAACAGCCGCTTAAGGAGATGTCCGTACACAACTTTTTTCATAGAAGATAAGTTATTACAAGTGTGTCGTTCCATGTTTTGCTAAAGTTCTCCGTATATTCCCATTAGCATGGTACACACGGCCAAAATAGAGATCAGACAATGTTTGAAGGACCATGAAGTGGTCGCTTACAAGAAGTCAAAACCAACGGAAATCATTAAACCGTCAGAACCAAATAGAATAGTCGTAGTCGCCTACAGGAGGTGGTCGTTTACTAGAGGTTCCAACTGTAGGGCTTTCACTAGGAACGTTTTTCGTGTTTTGGTTAGATGGTCGCTTACGAAAGGTAGTCACTCACATAGGTTGGACTGTACAATATACTCACTTGAATCAGCACTCTGAGCTGAACTGTAACACAGCATCAGCGATAGCACAAATACAAACTTCATCCTCCTGTTTAAGTAAAACGTGATGTTAAGGTGTTGTTCAGAAGGGCGCCCGGGAGGAGGGTAAGCAGAATCAATGAGTTTCCCTGTTGCAATTGTTGGATAAAATAATTGTTAACTATTCTTTCCCTTTTTTAATAACTTCGAGGAAGACAATCAGGGGCACCCAACGACGGTTTCCTTCAAAATACGTTGAAAACACTTTTCAGGCTATCCAGAGTACTTTTAGATCTCTAGAATGCTTTCTAAGTGGCGCTACAAAATTTTTATCTGTTCGGTCATCCTAGGGGAACTTAAGTCTTTTCGAAATTACAAGGGCTTTAGTATTTTTTTCCGAAAATTGTAGGTGTAATTTAACGTTTTACGAAAGTAAGAATTTTTCTGATTCCTCTCTCCATCACATTTTAGAATCCGAAAATTTTAGGTTTCGTTTTTCTAAGAAAAATAGTGTAACTTGGGTAGTAAAATATTAAAAATTAAACTTCTCAAAATCGTAGGGAATTTATTAGAAAAGCTTGGAAAATTGTACATGAACGGAACGTTCATCTAGAAATTTTTAGCCGTCCTCAAGCAAAAGAAAATTGTAGGCAATATTTGCTTCTCCGAACAGATATTTTACATAAAACAGTCGTTAGGTGCCCCTGAACAATACTCTGCGATATAAATAAGATAAAATTACCGCTTCCAACAATAGGAGGAAAATCTGGTTATATTATAACTTTAATCAGAATCTGTAAGCCCAAATGGAGAGAAAACACAAGTGACAAAGTCAAGGTTCGCTTTGTTACGTGCTACTTTCACTTGGTTGGCGGGGAACTAGCGCGCGACTGATTTATTTCAATTTAACAAAGCGCAGTGGCAAAAGTGCCGAGCGGTGAGCACAGACGCATTGCAATTGCTTGTCGAAACTTATATGCAAATATTCGGCATAGCACACATTCCACCTGGATGAACCATTCCGTTTGCTATTCTCTTTCCCCCGCTTTTACAGAAACGAACGAAAATTTCTGAACCATTTATTTTGTGTGGATAACCAGTGCCAGGCTTCCCGCTAAGAAGAAAATGGAAAATCTAGTTGGCATTTTATGGTTGGTACAACTCAATCCCGTTACTTTTTCTCGTACCAAAAAAAGCTACCATTTGAGTTTGACGGAAAATTTTCGCCTAGATCTCCCTATTTCCGCATGCGTTCTAGCCAACCGCTGTTTTCCTTTTGACTAATTGGGTAAAAATAATGTTCGAACAATTTTTAAATTTTCGCATTTTATATACATCACTGTTCATTCCCCCAAGTCACGACCATTTAAAGTCTGAAAGGCGGACAGCAAATATTTATGAATTTAGATAATTTTGTTTTCAAATGATCCCCTGGCTACATTTAATGACATCTCTAATTGGCGCGAAGATCACGGCATATATGCCATCAGTTGCACTATACAAGAAGTCGCTTTATTCAGTTTAAAAGGAAACTATTGGATTAGAAATAGTAACACAAAAAGGAATTGCTTCGGTCCATGATTTTTGATTTTACTGGAAAACAAGAAAGGGGCGATGAATAAAATTACAACCTTTTTAATTTAGTAATGGTATCCCTGGCAACTTGTATTCTTAAAATTACATACAAAAAGTGGCAAAAAGACCAATTATGAAACAACAGTCAGTCCGCTAGAAATAAACATCAGCATCAGTTTCGGGTCACATGTATTGTCGCGTGTTCACTTCCGTTTTAATTGTGCTGGTTTTCTCTGCGTTTTCACCCGTTCTTTTCGAGCATCTCGGTCTTCAGCTTTTCCTTTTTGATAATGCTTGATGTGGTGCAATTTTACCCCTGGTTTGATTTCTTTTTTTGTCCTTTTATTTGCAATTCATTGTCTTATAATTCTGAGCAAGATTCTAAGAGCTGATTGGCTAACCAAAGTGTATTAATGGCGTTTAACGCACCATTCTCAGTCTTTTTCACTTTTCTCTTCAGCAATGTTCTATAAAAAATAGTCAGAGTTTTTTTTAACTTAACATTAATTTACAATGTGATTAAACTTTCATTTGAAATCTTAATATTCAGTTTTGCTTTTGCTGCTATTTGAAAATAAAATATATTTCTAAACTTTTTGCAGCTGGGACCGTTGTTGTTCAAATAGAAATCGTCGCTTAACTTTTGCAATGCAAAGCACTCAGCTTGGTTTGAACATTCAAAGGTTTAGAGACTTCTTGTTCTT
This sequence comes from Porites cylindrica, assembly GCA_964035525.1. Classification (NCBI taxonomy): domain Eukaryota; kingdom Metazoa; phylum Cnidaria; class Anthozoa; order Scleractinia; family Poritidae; genus Porites; species Porites cylindrica. The sequence goes on from OZ037779.1 coordinate 29,817,448, forward strand.
GCTCTCTTCTCGGGATGGAAAAAGACCAGGCACGAGAGATCAGCGGAAAAAAAGCCGAATGAATGAACCCACAAGATGAGTGTACAAAGACGGAAATCTTATGTTATACTGCGCCTAGTTCGGTATTTGAACTTCTCCTTTTCTTAACAACCAGCCTGTCCGTGTTTTTGCCGGTAACGCACTGACTCGGATAAAGGTGGATTTCCACTGTCGCATAATTTTTACATGCGTACGCACTTAAATTTTACGGGCCTAAATAAAATAGAGACAGTGTATGAAAAGTCAAGCGTAAAGGTGAGAGTTGAACCTCGCTCAACTTTCACGTTTTACTCGTGGCCTTTCATACATTACCTCTATGTCATTTACGCGCTTAAATTTTACGTGCGTTCGCATGGAAAAATTACGCGACAGTCTCAGTCCTTAACTCAGTACAACATTCAAAAACAGAGAATAAATTAAATTGAAACCGAGGATATAGAATTGAACAACTACATTTGCATATTTCCACTTTCCGGAGAAGTTCGCGCTCAAGGCTCTTCTGTATATGTGCTCGTCTAGGATATTTACCCGGGCTGGCGCGCAGTACTGAAGAACACGACATTGACACTACAATCAGGTCGAGGTCTACTGTTTATAAGCAACGTAACTCGATATAACTTACATTTTTCCCCCTTTTTTGTATTTTCTTTTTATATAAAGGCTATATGCCTATTGTACTTTGCTTTTAAAGTTTAGCATAAACCATTGACCTTAAACTGTACTACAATCATGAGCTCTGATCAACTTTTACCGGCAGCAACTCTTCCTTTCTTCTCAGTCTTATAATTAATGTCAGACGGACATTCATGAAGAAAAATTAAAAAAAAGGAAAAAAAAAGCAAACAAGCAAACAAAGAAAAACTAAAGTAAGTTAAGGATATCCCCTTCGTTTCATGGAAAATAGCTTTTTAAGTCTCAAATACCTGAAATACCTGATAGCATTAAGAATGTTGATCCTGATCCTGAGTTTTAGCCGTAGGGAAAGCTTGAAGCTGAAGCAAAAATTATGTTTTATCAACAGGAACTTTAAAACGTTTCCAGCTGCTGTTTATAACAACTTTGAAAGCTAAAACTGTTTGACTGAAACAAGAATTAAGTAAAGCGTCAAGTAAATTTGAAAATTGTAGGAAATTCACCATATTGAAATGGATCGATAATACCACAGCAGGTTTTTACAGCGGTATAAACTGAAGCTATTAATTATTTTTGTATCCCTTTTGAAAGGGCAAAAATATAAAATAACGTTTTGAAAAAGAAAAAATACCATTTTACCCTCTGCAGAAAAGCATGAAATTTTACTAAAAGATTTCATGGAGATAAATTTCGCATAATTTGTGCGTGCATTTTAATAAAAATAAAAATTTATGCATATTTTTGCTATAATATTGTGTTTTTTGAAGGAAAAACTAATAAAAGCAGTTTCGTCTGACATCGCAGAGATCGACAATATGCCTCAAATAATGAACGATGCGTAATTCACTATAAATTTATTTTTATAACGCCACCAGCTTCGATTCAGATTAATTTCAAAACTTGTTTTTAAATTTGTGGTTCAACTCTCAATATTTCAGTACTTAATTCTAACGCATTGATGGGCTCCTAGTGAGACGCAAGAATTGATGACGACCAGGATGTATTCAAGCTTATTCAGGGGCGGCGGGCGGGGTGAGAGTAATTTATCAAATTATTATACTGGACCCATGTTCATAAAACATGACACCTCTTCCGGTACTACTAGGTGCTGATCTAAGGCCAGTTGCAGAGATATAACAAATGCACAGTTAAAGTCTTAACTTGTGCAGTTGCTTAAAAAAGCCTAAAAAAATCGGGGGCTTGCCGTGATTAACCCTGACTGCGATACCGATACAGGACTCTAACCAATTTGCGTCGGCAAGCCACGCCACGTAACTGGGAGCTGATCATTCAATTTGTTCGTATTATTATACCCGGCAAAGATGAAGATGAAATGCCAATACATGAATTTTCTGTATTGGAACCCCGGAAAGAGGAAATAAATGCAAGATTGTTCCTGTTAAAGACGAAACGTATGCCCGCGAAAAGTGCTGCTCCAGTATCGCAGAGGTCATGGTTCGAATTGCAGCAAGCCTGAACTTTTTTCAGGCTTGCTGGGATTTTAATATTGCTTCAATTCGCAGTTACAATATACGAAATTCATAGCGGAGCTCCACGCGCGCGTGGCCGGAGCACCATAGCTAAGTAAATCTACCCATCCCAGAAAATTTGATAATCACATGAACGTACACCGACCGCCGACCGCCGACCGTCCGACGGCACCACAGGATAACCAATGTTTACTCTCACACTTTTGACTAGTTTGGGAGCCCAAGAGAAAACTAATTGCACATCAATGTTGTGATCAATTGACAGCCGTCAAAACAGGGCATCCGCTGACCAGTATCACCTGACCGTACAGCGAGCTCAAGTGTCGACCCATCGAGGTCGAGTATTTTTTGAAGTTATCCGCTGACAAATTACCAGTTTCAAATGATCGCAGGCTCAAGTCAGGAGGCTCAAGTTTATTTTTTTTTCAAGGATTCATATCAAATATGTTGTGTTTATGTCACTATGGCCCTGCACTATTAGGATTTTGATTTCAAACTGACCTCGGAAGCGAAAATTCAGCCAGTTTTTTTAAAAGTACAGGAGGGGAAGACCTTATCTTACCATGGTCACGCGTTGGTCACGCTCTGCGTCCAATTTTTATACTCTGATTAGTCAAAACTGACAGGTGAGATCATGTAGAAAAATTATACAGCATCAACAAAGGAGACTTTTGTCTGATTGGTTAATCTCATCCGTGATTTCATTGGTCAATCTGTAGAAAGTGATTCTAAGAGCGGCAAAGAACGGGAAGGCGAGAGGCAGCTTTGGAGGCGTCGGTTAACATTTTCTCTCATACAGATTGATAGTGTGTTTGTGCAAGAAGGACCCGGTTTAAATGGAAACTGTTTCGTTCCCCGAAAACATAGATTGGTGCTTACTATTTTTGGCAGAGGCTTCGTACTATAAGGGGAAATCGTGACGAGTGATCGACGGATCAATCCAACCCGGTGAGTCAAAACCTACCGTGTTCGGCGCAGCGAAACCCGCGAGACATTGAGGAAAATTTCGCCTTTCCAGAACTGTCGGTCATTATTACCGGAGTTTTCAGCGCAGGAATGAATTACTGTTAAATAAAGTAAGTTGTTTTACAATGAAAACGTGTGATTTTTATCGTAGTGATGATATTTTAACTAATACAGCGATAAGAGCCTATTCATTGACGCTGTGGAAAATTTGAAAGTCAGTTGAAAGTACATGATAATTAGCACGCAACTCAGTAATAATAGCTTAATTTCTCTAAACGATGTTTGATGGGCCCCTATGATGGGGCTGAAAAAGTCCGAAAGATAACCAACTTTCGATTTTGGGTGTGGTCATTTGGGGTGGCCCGGGTCAACCTATTTTTTCGCGGGAAATCTAGTGCCGCAAAGATTCTGGGAACGAAAATCGATTGTTGTGCAATGGAAGCCATGATCATCGAAAATGAGGAGAAAATGGTAAAGTTTGTTGGCAAAACTCCCTGCAAATGGACTATTCTATTACTACTATCAGTGGAAATATTACGTTCCTCGTTCTGTGGCATTTGTGGGCAAATTAATTCGCCGGTGTAGCTGTAAATCACTGGAATGTTGACCACGTTTTGCGCTGTGTGCAACCACATCGTGGCTTTAAAATTTAAAGGATTCGGCTTTATGCTTACAGGTAAGCTTTTGTCTATTTTCCCTTTATATATAAAGAAAATCTTTAGTTATATTCTTTTAAGAAGAGTATTCCTTGTCTGAAAGTTTAGTTTCAGCAAACATGGAATGTTTGTTTTCTTAATTGATTCAGTAAATTAACGGTCAGTGTAAAATACAGACTGCGCACTGTTGTTTTTACCATGCAAATGAGCAGGTGACAACAATAGTCCCACTGTTTTCTAATCCTAAAAATAATAGTCCGCAGTCAGTCCGCAGTCTGCATTTTACACTGCCCCGTAAATTGATGCTTGAAGCGGGAAATTTACAGTGAAAGTGTTTTTTGCTTTAAACTCCTGAACTTTCATCAATGTTAAATTTGATATTGTTTGTAATATTTCTATTTGCATGGAATTTCTGGGAATACACGTTCATAAAATGAATATTACAGTCAAACCTCCATCTCTGACCGCTTCGCTTTTATACAATTATCTCCAACATTTAACAATTAGTTCATGCATTAGTGTTGAGATATTGAGTATGCAGAAAGTTAAGAGAGCACAAAAGAGAGTGTAAGAGTTGCTTGAGGCGCAGCCGAGAGCAACTTTAGCCTCTTGAAATATGCATGGCTGAAGCATGAACTAATTGTTTTATAACATCATAGTGATGAATGCATCAGTTAATGTAAAATTTTATTATTGTAGCGCATGCTCAAGGAAGTGCATGTCAATGTTATGTGTTACATATAATAATTTGTAAATTGGGGGAATCGCTTCATTGACAGGGAGGAGATATTAAGGCAAGGAAGAGGGGAGTAAGAGTTGAAGGTACAAAGGAGGTGCAAGGAGCAGCAAATATAATATTATTATGTTTTCATATTCCTTTGGCCCATTATTTTTGGTCCAAGAACTACCATAGAAATTCATGCAGGAAATGAATGAAATTGAACCTGATCTGCTTCCTGGGGAGGGGAATGGGGGCGGAGTTACTCCGAATTTCAACTGACCAAGTGACAGGGATGATCAAATGGGGGCAAAAATCAAAACCCAAAAAAATCCCTTGGGATTCAAACAAAACCGCCAAAAAATCCCTGCACCAAAATTCAATCCCCCAAAAATCCCATGCCGAATTTCCGAACCATAAAAATTTTCCAGAAAGCATTAAATGATATAACACAAAAATAGAACCATTTAGTTTTGAATACCCAAAAAAGTCCCATCTTAAATCAAGCTACCCCAAAAGATTCGTGCCAAAATGTTCCTACCTATAAGCATCCCGAAACTGAAAATTTCAAACCCAGAAAAATCCTTCGATTGTTGCTGTCATTTGAAATCCGGAGTACCCCCCCCCCCCCCCCCACCCCTACCCCAGATCTGCTTGCAAGATAAAAAGAATTAAAAACCCCAAAATTTGCAGTGATCAACAATAACTCTTAGGTATAGGTGGTCCTTACCTAAGATGATTTCTGTAACTGCCTTTAACAGTGTCATACACACTTGCAACGCAAGCATGAAAGTGAGGCCTTATTAGGGCCACCACATCTACTGCAAACTTCAAAGAAAGGGCGGTAAAAACAAGAACAATTTGTGATTTAGTTAGACATTAAAAATTAACCCCAAAAGATTTTCCTTGAGTAGTTATAGTAAATGAAAGTGTGTTGGAAAGTGGACAGTGGAGAAACTAACCGTAGGCAAGGATCCTTCAGAAATACATGAAAAATCAAGTCTTTTTAATAATACTTTATTCAAGACTTTTACAACATGGTCAGCGATCAGCAAAGATGGCAGTCGTGTTTTGCGTACTGCATGTGATATGTCTTCCGTTCACTGCTTAATGCAGATTCTTACAGCGTTTTTTTTTTCCTTATTGTTTGGTGTCTCCGTGTGTCCATTTATGTAACAAGCAAAATGCCATCAAATGACAAGCCTTCTTTGAAGGATCTTGAGTCGCTGCTCGATAGTAAACTCAAGCCGATTCATTCCAGACTAGACGACCTATTCAAAAATTAATGTTGAACAAGGCTCTACAAGCAAGACTTGATTCACTTGAGGCAAGGAATGCGAGTTTAGAAGCCGAAAATGCTAAACTGGCCAGTAAACTGCAATTCTGCCAAGCTTCGTTGAATAATTTAAAACAGTATTCTCGCCGTGAGTGTGTAAAAATTTCTGGCATTCTTGAGGCAGAAGACGAAAACACAAGGGACATTGCAATAAAAGCTATTTATCCTTAGGATATTTCTCAGAGCAAATCTGTGCCTTTCTTTTCTACAATTCATTTCAACATAAGAAGTCTTTCTGCTAACCATGATGGTTTGACAATGTTGTTATCAGATTTACAACATTCATTCAATGTTACTGGCCTTTCCGAAACAAAGATAAAAAGTAACTGTGATCTAACTAGCAACATTGCTATTGAAGGATATGATTTTGTATAGTTTGGGGCAACACTTATGACCATAACATTAAACCACTTCAAATAATACAACGGAAAGCAGTCTGTTTAATTACTTTCTCCAATTTCGATGCACATACAAGTCCTCTGTTTGCTAAGCTTAACCTTCTTAAACTTCAGGATCATATTAATTTTTTATTTTCAATTAAATTATTCACACTTTATAAAATATTTACATTATATAATAATAGTAAGGTAGGAATACACTAATAAAGTAGAAGAAGAAGGAAAAAAAATAAAATTAATGTTTTGGGTAGAAGTGTATGGTGGTCAGAGGAGCTTAGCTTTCGAGCTAACTACCGCCATATTATGATTGGAAACACATAATAAACATGTGCTTGGTGCCATGGCAACTATGGACAGCAGTCAGGTTATGTGAGACAGTCATATTACAATTGTTACCTTTGAGAGTTAACTAGAATTCGCTTATATTCTTTTTTGAATTTATGGTAGCTAAGTGTTTTTATCTTAGTAGGAATCTCTTCCCAAGTTTTGGTTATGGCAAACTTAAATGTGTGTTTGCTGTAATTTGACCTTACACGTGGTACATGAAAGTTAAGATTTGAGGCATATCTGGTATTGTGTGAGTGAATATCAGACACCTTTACGAGGTAGTTTTGAAACACTTCAGGGATATCGGCTTCACTTTGTGAGATTTTGTGGGCTAGCTAGCAAGGAGATTTTGAGTTTAAAAATGCTATCTATGTTAAGTATATCTAGAAGTTTGAGGTAGGGTGCACTACTTTCTCTATCATGTCCAAAAAATATGCAGTGTATACATTTATTTTGTTTTGTTTGAACTTTAGTTAATCTACTTGGGTATGTGTTTCCCCAACTCATAATTCCATAGTGAAGGTTGGGGTAGATAAGTGAGTAATGTATTTGCTTGAGGGTGTTTAAAGTTAAGAAATGGCATAATGTAAAAAGGATTCCCAAGTTTTTAGATATTTTGCTGTTAATGTGCTGAATGTGGGGAGCGCAATTTAGATGTTTGTCAATGTAGATACCTAGGTATTTGATGTAGTTCTTTCCTTCAGTATTGTGTAAATTAAGCTTAAAGGGACTGGTTCACGATAATGTGCATGCGCGCCATTTGTCTCTTTAGAATAAATTTGTCGGGTCAACACTAAATTTGAAATCGCCATTACCAGTACAATCATTGAAAATCCTTTGTTTTATTCGGACATCCGTCGCTTTGGCTGATCTAGTTATACTTCGGTAGTGGTGATTAACGTGTGGTTGTGTCGTTTGACGGGTTACGTTTTAAGAAGACGCAAAAAATAATGATTTGATCATGGAGGTTCAGAAGAGTATCGTGGCCGTGCGACAACAGGATGTTCTCAAGAGTCTTTGGAGATAGAGAAGCTTAGCCTATCGATCTGGTATGGTTCTAGGAGTGGTGTGTGGCTTACGAAAAGTATACACGACACTTGGAAAGTGGTTAAAGGCATGAGTTTGTTAAACATTGATTTGATTTTCGACTCCGACCTGTAGTTGTACCGCAGCAGGCCGCGCGATCTTCACCGATCTGGTACACTTGAAATGTTCGTTGTATCTTTGCGTTACGATCGTATGTTTAAGAATTGATGTTTTTAAAATAAATTATTGCCTGAATATGCTGTTTATAATCTAGTTTCTTTATGTATGCTACTCGATAACATTTGTTTTGTGGAACACTGACCGGATGCAACGTGAATGAATTTGTTCATTTGCTGATAAGCATTTTAAATTTATGCTCAATTAAGGATAATCTTTATACTCATACGTTGTGTGTTTTTGTCACCGGTCAGGTGCTATTTGTAGGTATTTCTGGATTTATATAAGGCGAACTGAGAGAACAGTAATAAGATGTTTGTTTACAAATTTAGTTTGCCGATCAGTGACTGCTTTGTTAGCGTGGGTGCGACCTCGTAAAAATACACGTTGGTAAATGTTTGTTTCAAAGCAGGATAGGGCTGTAAATCTTATTCTTATCGGCTGCAACATATATCTGAGGAGTAGCAAAGAATAAACTTGAATTATGGGGATAAGTAAAATCAAACCAAATGCCCGGAAATACTCTCGCATTGCGAACAATTAATTTGAATTTTGTAAATTTACTTGCATGCATCTAACTCGCTTCTGATTGGTTGAAAAACAATCAGCTACTATCAAAACTCACACATGCGCATTATCGTGAACCAGTCCCTTTAAGTTTATTTGCTTTTTGGGGGGAGGAGACTGTCATATAGTGGGTTTTCTTAAAGTTTACAGAAAGTTTATTAGCTGAGCAGTAGCTAAGAAGATGGTTGAGTTCCTCATTTATAGTTTTTTCAAGGTCCTTGCTCAGTAGAATAATTAATTTTTTTTTTTCCTGAAGCCAAATTGGTGTTTAAAAAGAATGTTTTCCTTTTCTATGAAATGACTTAGCTGATTGTACGCTAGTCTTCCAAGGATTTTAGCAAACGGAGAGAGGACGGTAATGGGACGGTAATTGCCAGGGTCTGTCACTGCACCAGTCTTAAAGACTGGGGTAACCTTTGAGATCTTGAAAATATCCAGGACAATACCTGATTCAATGGATTTATTAAATAAGCTTGTGAGGGGAGTTGAAAGCAGATTGCTGGCAATCTTGATTAGATAGTTAGGGATATCTATAGTAGCTTTGTGCCTATCGAGGCCAGATAGTGCTAGCTCAACTTGCGCTGAATCCACCGGGGAAAGAAAGAAACTAGAACTATGAGTTGCTGGCAGGAAAGCATCAGGTTTTATACTTGAGTGAATTGTAGATGCCAAATTTGGACCAATATTTATAAGGTACTCATTGAACTGATTGACAATGTCATGTTTGTCAGTGTAGGTTTTTCCATTGAAGTGTAACTTTGCTGGTACAGTGTGCCCTTTAGGTTTCCTGTTTATAATGGTGCCAATTAACTTCCATATATTTTTTAGGTTGTTCTTATTTAGTTCAAATTGCTGCTTATAGTAGGATGACTTACAGGTCCATTTCAGCTTATTCAGAGTATTTGAGTATTTTTTATAGTAATTTACCTTGTCTAGATCTTTAGAAAGAAAGTGCGTGCAATACATTTTCTGCTGGTATCTGTTATCCATTGTTTGTGAATCTTTTTGTTTTAGACGGCTGCAGGTATGCGTTTAATTGGCGCATGTTTATTGGCTGTGCCTTTAAGTTTTTTGGCAAAGCTGCTGCCTTTAGCATGGATGTCGGTTGGGTCATTTAGGATGCTACTCCAGTCAACTGACTTTATGTCATTCAGATAGATCTTAGAGACAAAATTTGAATAGTCCCTGAAAAATCTCTTTGGATTTAGCCTTGTTATCTGTCGTCTATTGAAACAGAAAGTGGGCAGGTGGTCTGATATGTCTGTGGTTACAATACCAGGTATGATTTGGTCAGTAGAGGCATTTGTGTAAATATGATCAATAAGAGTTGTAGTATGGCTTGTGATCCTAGTAGGTTTTGTTATGACTGGAAGGAGGTTACTACTGTATAGCATATCAAGGTAGTCTTCAGTTTTGGAATGTGTACCTACTCTTAGACAGTCAATATTCATGTCCCCTAGGACAAAAACCTGATGCTTGGATTGGTTTAAGGGACTGACGAGGTTTTCTAGTTGAGATATAAAGTTATCAAGATTAGACGATGGGTGCCTGTATATACATCCCACAATTATACTAGGTTTGTGTTCCTGTAAGACTTCAATCCAGCAGGATTTTGCCTCAACAGGTTTAAAGCTTAAATCTGACCTATGAATTGCATTTAGGGAGGATGAGATGTAAATACCAACACCACCAGCCATTGTTTTAGAATCAGTACCGTAAAATTTGTAGTTAGGAAGATCTATGTTTGCTGATGAGTTACAATTAATTCTAGTTTCAGTTACAGCAATTACGTCAGGTATATTATCAAAGCAATATAAGAGGTTGTGTAAGAGCTCGAAGTTTTTTGCTAGACTTCTAATATTACAATGAAAGAGAAAAATGGAATCGTTATCTACATCAGCTAAAAGGAAAACATTGACAACATATTAAATCAGGGTCAGATTCATCGAACTTGTCAGGATTTGGAAGGATTTTGTACAAATCAACACCATGGTGTGAATTCACTGACATTACCAGAACTGAGTACAAATCTAAATTCTCTTTCATCTTAATGGGGGTATCCAAACATTTGAAGAAGCCATTATTAAATAACTACTAACTTACTACAAGGAGTATTAACCAGATATTAAAGTTTCATTGTGATGGAGCAATGAAGTCTTCGAATTCTTCAAATGACTTGTTGTAAATGTAAAGTCTGTGAGGTTTCGTGTTTACGTAGATAGATCTTACCATTATTCGTCCATAGGAATTTGCACTTGTTTTCCTTCTTGAATTTGTTTACCCTTCCAAAGAGTTCACTGCGATACTGGGTTAGGGATTCATTAATGTACATAGCAGAGTCTTGGTGGATGCTTTTCCCCATCTCACAAGCCACGAATGGAAGCACCCTTGCTTTTTTCCCGCCAAGGTACTTGCGTGACTTGTAGAATTCGTCACGCTTTTCTCTACGGACGAATTTGACAATAAGTCTGTCCTTCTTACCCTTAGTATCGGGCAGTCGGTGGGCTATTGAAATGTCCTGCTTGGATGGAGTCTATGGCTGCTTCGGCATCGTAGACTGAGCCATTAAGATGGTTGATTTTGTTGTCTTAGGCTTCGCACCAGTTGTTAAGATCGTTTATCGGTTTCTTGGTAGACTGCATTGATTTTAAAATGGAATCATTTTGCTGTGACGATTCAATCGAGTTGAGACGCTGCACAGATTAGTTATCAGGCAGTTTACCTTTTCAATTTCAGTCTTCAGTTCGTTTCTGATTTCTTTCTTGATGTTGGGAAGGAATTCCGTCTTCCAGATCTTTCGAATGTTGTCGACAGTGAGCGGTTCTGAGAAGGAAGCCATTTTGTTGCGGAGCTCAGGAGTCGCGTCCGGTCGCCATGACACCCAGGCTCAGCAGGCTCAGCGAGGTACAAGTATTCATTGGACATGTACCTTGTTGAAATGATGTTTGTTGAAATGATGTTTACCAGTTGGTTATAATTATTTTCATAGTAAAAATCTCCGTTTCTTTTTCTGGCATTTGTAATTCATAAATTATGTTTTAAAATGTGCCTAGCACTAGCTAACCTGTTTACATGTTCATGTAATGGTTAGTGGCAGCTTCCTGCTGTGTTTACTTCAGTTCATCTCAACTTAACTCAAGTACTCTTCAGAGCTCTTTCTATCTTAGTTGTTTTTGTTGTTTTTGAGACTTGTAATGAATTTTGTTATACATGTTAATTAACCTCAAATTTCTGTTCAAATATTACCACCTTCAGTAGTTTCCATGATTACTGTAGTTCATTCTCAAAAACTTTCTGTTAATTTACAATTTTCTACTCTCAAGTACTGTACTGCAGTGGAGGTTTGCTAGCCAAGTGGTTGACACCTGGAACTTCAGATCAGTTGATCTGGGTTCAAGCTCTACCATCTTCTTGTTTTCATAGACAAGAACCTTTTATCTTCTATGTCTCTCTCAGATGTATGCATATAAATATGTGCGGCCGATGACTCACTGCTAGGGGTAACCCTCAAGGGTGCCACTTGAAAATTATTGAAATTATTTAATTATATGGTAGACAGTTAAAGTAAAACTCAACAAATTTTGCCTGTGTAGGTTGCTTTGTTAATCTTGTCTATCCTGTGTTGGATTTGCATTTTAATTTAGAGTTATTAGCGAGTCCTGCTTAATTCCATGGATATTGGCTCAAAACCTTTATTTCTTGAGTAAGACAATATTTTTATTAAAATAATTAACCAATTTATTCATTATTCAAGGCAATTTTATGATATCTTTTGAGTGATTTTGACATGTACCTGTGTCCTTTGCTAGTGAATTTTACTGGTGAATAAGGAACATGAACTGTAAAATAATTATTTGGCAAAACTCTGATACATGTGGTGTAGATTAAAAGACCAAAAAAGCCTAATTACTGCAATCAACTACAATCACTAATAAAGATCGCTGAAATTAAAGCGTATGAAAATATCCTATCCACTGCATCTTATAGCAATCTCAGTGGTTATTGCAACAACCATCAGCGATCCCATTCTTATGTAAAGGGAGTTTCGATAATAAATTATGCAGGGCTTATGATTATTTCGCGTGGTTGCTGAACCGCGAAATTCAGGTAAATCCACAAAATCCCATGAAATTCACAAAAACACACAAGAGACCGCAAAATATTTGCAACTTAACTGTTTGTAACCTTTCTTAGGCTGCCCGATACCCTATAAGCATTGTTTTTACTTTAACTTTGTGAAATAACATAAGTAATTTTGTCTTAACCAGGGAAAGGTTGAGAGCAAGGTGGGCTCAGAGGGGAGACAGGTTGAACCCGATTGAAGAGGTTTGTACAAATTCTCATGGTTACCGGTATTTAGCAATTTATTAATGAATGAGGCTGAGTAGGGAATGAAGAATTTGCCAAATCGAGGAGGATACGTTATCCACTGAGGCCTTGATAGTGGATGTTATGAATATAAAGGGCTGGTCTGCAAATATACTTCAAATAGTAGATGTTGTCTGTCGAGGTGTCTCCTTGCTATGTTTAGACAATAGTTAGCCGTGAAACGAGTAAAATGTTCCGCAGAGTGTTATGCAATTTTTGTTTTCACAACCAAAACAACTCCACTTCGTCCTTAGGTCTTCTCGGTGAACAGTGCATTAACTGCAAATGTGCTGCACTTTTGACATCACTGGTTGATTTATTGCAAAATTTTTCCAAATTTGCTCAAAAATAGCTGCTTATGCTGAATTATGCGTGTGCTTTTAGCCAGCTTATAGGTATATTCTGGGTAATAATTAGAACATAAAACATTTCTTTTATCTGTTAAGCAGCCACATGTTAAGTGGTCGCTTCAAGTCTAAACTGTATGAATCTGGTACATCAACAATTGCATGCAGGATTTTGCTGCAGTTTTGACAAGCATTGTACAAAAGGTTATGTTTTTAAATTAATTCAGCTTTGTTTGTTATCATAGTCTGCAGATTTGGATGAAAGTGGAGTTGGGGATGACAATGAGGTATGCACATTCATTGTTCACTGATGGTCATTCAGAGACTTTTGGGATGTTTAGTTTAAGAAGTGATAAACTGCAACCCCGGACAAATCCTGTAGAGACACACTACAAAAATAGTCTTTTTGCACTCACCCTGACAAAAATGCTTACCATCGCAAATTAAAAGACCTTTTCCCCCTCCCCTATTGCAATGTTGTTTGCAGTAACACCAGAAAATGCTCACATGGGCTGTTATGCCAAAACAACAGTGCAGCAGAGCTGGGGAGGGGGGTGGTAGTGTGTATCATTTATGAAGCAGTTCTGCAACATCCTGCAAATAGCATGTGTGATGACCTGAAATTTATATAGTCTGGTTGTTTATTTTTTTAAGGAAAATTAATGCCATCAAATGACAAGCCTTCTTTGAAGGATCTTCGGGACTCAAAGTTTAAATTTGAGTTTGGTAGCACTTGTGCTACCAGATGTAAATTTTTAGCCGCCCTGCCGAAATTTTAAGAGCACAGCTGAAAATTTTAGGAGCACAGTTTATAATGTTGGGAGCATCTATTTCAAAAGAAAAAGTAAAAAGCTTAACAGTGCCACGTTTATTTGTCATCTTCAGTTTGTTACTTTTACTTCAGTCCTGTGATTGATAAAACACAGCCCATTTGCTACGCAGTAATACCGTTGTGATTTTTAATACTAATTTCTCTTTTTGACAGTACAGCTGTGACTAAAGAAAACTTACACTTGAGAAAAATTCAAAACTGACAACAATGAGTGCGTCAAACGAGAATGAAAGTTAATCTTTAATGAATTTGTTAAATGTGCAATGACTTACATGTACCTGGGATATGACTTAAAAACTTTCTTACCTGGAAAAGAAGGCTCTTAATCCGCACTGTTTTTGTTTTGATTGACCTTAAAACTGATCGTTCGAAATGATCGTCCATTGCGCAAAAAGCATGTGTTTCGTTCGTAGCATTATATGCATGTGTCAGCCGTGTTTATCACAAAACAGAAGAGTCTGGGATGGAGTAAAACATCGAAACGAAAAAGAACATTCGAGTTCGTGGAATCCATTGGGAGAAAAGACCAATTAAACATATACCGTCTTTATACCCTTGCGAAATAACTTTTGGAATTCCTAGGAATTCCTAGGAAAAAAATCCTAGAAATTCCTAAGAATTCCTAGGAATTCCTAGGAATCGTAGGTGTGAATTTTCACGGTAAATTCGGACTGGGAATTCCTAGGAATTCCCAGTTTAAAAAGTTCTGGTTCTAAATTCCTAGAAATTCCCGGAAATTCCAAATGGAAATGAAACTAGACTTGGAATTCCTAGGAATTCCTAGGAATTCCAACCTACAAGAATTTAAATCACAAAAAATTCTTAGAAATTCCCAGAAATTCCTAGTAATTCCTAGGAATTCTTAGGAATTCCTAGGAATTCTAGGAGTTTACAGGTTTAACATCATGTCATCAATCAAGGTCCAATGCCAGGATAGTAAAGTATACACAAATTTAATGATTAATTACCAACTGGAGAAAGCATGGAAATTGCATTTAAACAAGTTTATGATAATAATGTTCAAAATCACATCTTATGGTACATGTTGTTTTTTAAAAAATTGAATAAAGCAATTAAAGTCCTGAGATATAAATTGTTCTTGAGTCATTATTGAAAAATTGTGGGACACATTTGTAACTGGAATAATACAGCAAAAGAGTCTTGACTGAATTAATTTTACAGCGGGAACATATATGTAAAAAAAGAAAAAGTCAGGCCAACTTGATTCCAGCAAGCTTATCTGCTAAGCCCTTATTAAGCCGCTCTTTTAATTCAGGACTCAAACTGAGAACAAAATAATGAACTGGAAACTAAAATACTTGTAGTACATGGCGTTTAAACATACTTGTTCATGCCTACAGTAGAACCCCGGCGGTGAACTCGAACTCTAAAGGGAAACGAAAAATAGTTCGATTTTAAGTGGGGAATTCGAGTTATCGGGGTAAATTTCCTACTAAGGTTGGAACGTTCCATACCATATTACACCCCCCATATCAAGCCCCAGCCAGGCCCCGACCTACCATATCGGGCCCCGACTTACCATATCAGGCCCCATGTATATTAAGCTGGGTTTCCGGTAATTCACTTATATTTAGATTTTGTTTCTTAAAAATAATAGCCTTTTTCACAAAATAGACGGGTTAACTATCCTTCATGACGGATAACGGCAGACAGTTAAGGTCAGACAGATTATTAGTCCCAATTTTAAGTAACCGTTCCGTTTTCACATTAAGACAAATTATAATGTCTGACGCCAATTATCCGAATCATCCGCTCGTCTGTAGTGTGAAAGCGGCCAATGATAATGTCAAGATTTTTATTATTAATTGGGAAAATATTGTACCAAAATGTATAATATTAACAATCTAACATTCATTGCTTAAAGCAACATATACAGAGTGTCAGGTAGGGACATGTCAAAAACAAACAAAAAATCAAGGTAAGGGAATTTTCTACAAAGTCGTGAACATCTTTCATTGATATGTTCAAAGACCAAAATTATATTTTCCTCGCGCACAAGATCCCGGGTAAAAAGGCGTAAAGTTTGTAAGTGAAGACAAGAATATTGATAGTCTGGAATAAAAGGGCCCAAGCAAATGTAAACGTGCATTGTTTATTCCACGTTTAATCACCGCATAACATTACAACTCTTTTCTGTCCTTGTCAAACTGTATTCGTTGTTCAGCAATTTTAACTTTTTATTTTCCTGCTTGGAGCAAAGGTCAAATCAACTCTGGTCACGCCAGCAGAAAGCTGTAACACCATGCTTTGTTACTACTCTGACTTTGTTACAGGAGACCACTATTACGCCGCAAAATGTAATAATCGCCGCAAATTGCAGTACTAATTCAAGATGCACTAAGAATGGCCCCAAAATGTAATAATATTTTTAACGCAAAATGTAATAATCTTTCAACGGAAAATGTAATTATAACTTTCCGACGCATAATGCATAATTTGTTTCCTTCCCTATCAAACTCAGTTTTTATCCCCGTACGTTAATCAAGTTTTGTAGTTTTTCAAGTCTTGTAACTTTCTAGTTCCTAAATAAATATTGATCTGTTATCTCTTGCTTCCCTGTAAGAGACGTGTGCATGATACTTGCATTCCGCCCCATCTTTGCATACTTTTACTTTTATTGATCATCAACTGTCATGAAATGGACGACGTTAACCGTTAATTAACATTTCTTGAAATTAACCAAAAATATAAGGACTGTATGTAGAGTACTACTAGCTACAAAATCGTCACTCAAAAAGTGAAGTCGCGCCCCTACAAGCTTTTTCCAGTTCCGCCTCGTTCAATTAGTCAAATGTTAGCATATTTTCTTTAACACTTGAATTAAAGTAGGCAATTCCTAGCACACGTCATAGTTGTGCAGTAGCGGTAAAAAATGCACGTACAAAGAAGCGTGATACATGACCGTGCATAACAGTTTTTTAAGTTCCGCAGTTTCTATTTTCTTTCTTTCTTTCTTTTTTCTTTTTTTGGTAGTTCTCATTTCCGTCCCAGTCCTCGTTGCTTAAGCTCCCTGATAGTAAGTACAATTAAACCTGACTACTCCGAGTCCACCAATGGATCATTATTAATTCCGGATACACTAGCACAAAGTGGAGTGCGGAACCCGGGGTGTCGGGTGTCGGCATCGTATGAGTCTGAATAAAATCTCAAAGACCCTCGTTTCCCTCCGATTTGCGAGAACCCTGCGGTATCCCAGGGAGCGCATAATCTCATACATTACGTAGTATTTCTTTTTGACTCTTGAGAACTAGTGAAGCAAACGTTCCCGCCGTATAGAAAGCGCTCAGCTTCCTGGCATATATGGAGTATCATCTCAGGGATAAGTCACAAAGGACAAATATCTTATCGAATCTTACCTGATCTTTCTCTCATGGCCTTTAATTAGGCTTCCTCGGTGTCATTCGCACGATTTAGCTGATATCGGGAATGGATAAGGGAAGGAAGAGTGATCGCTCACTACTTTGACACTGCTTAACCTTAAGACAACTGTTTCAAATGAAATTTATGCCTAATGAATACAAACTTTTCTTGCTTGAAAGCATAGTTTTAAGCGCAATCTTTACAGCGTGTTGTAGTTCTGGCTCAAATACATTTCATCAAGAAGTCTAGGCGTGCCGCCTGTAGACCGATAGAGGGAGAGGAAATCCCTACATATAGAGACTTTTCGGTTTAAAATATTTAGAATAAGCGCTATCTTTATTCATTCAACTACAAATGGATATCGTCACGTCATGAAGTCTGGACGTGCCGCCTGTAGACCGATAGAGGGAGAGGAAATCCCTACATACAGAGACTTTTTGGTTTAGAACATTCAGAATGAGTGCTCTCTTTGTTCATTCAACTACAAATGGATATAAAAAAAACTGTACGGTTTACAAATATTTAGAATTAAGCGCTTATCTTTAATAATGGTAAAGTATCTCTTTTCCATGCTTTACACTGTTTACTCATGAAACTAAATGTATGATCAGGAACTTAAGACAGCTAAAACATGTATTGCGTTGTTTGCTTGTCACGTTATCTTTCAAATTTTGGCGGGCTTCACCTTATATTTCCGCGGGCTTTCTAGGGATCTCTACTGCCTCCTTCTATAATTTCTCAGGACATTTCGTCGGTGCTTTAGTAATATTCATCGTTAACCGTTTGATTATCCTCGATTGAAACCGTAGGATTCTATCTACCAATCGAATATGCATTCGCTAAGTCAACCATGCTCAGCGCATTTTAGCAACACACAAGCTTCAATATGTGAAATCATTGTTTCTGTTGGGTCTTTAAAACCCAGATTATTCGCCGATGAGCAAATATGCACACAGTGAGCAATAAAATCAAGCCTCTAGCTTGTG
>OZ037779.1:29843194-29898194 GCA_964035525.1 Porites cylindrica
CGGTTTTACCCAAAAATTAAGCCAGTGTTTCCAAGTTAACAATGACTTGGAATTATTGAGAATTCCTAGGAATTCCCACAAATTCTCATTGGTGTTTTAGCAATTCCCAATAATTCCCATAAGTTCCAAAGACAGTTTCCTTCAAACTTGGAATTATTGGGAATTCCTAGGAATTCCCAAAAATTCCCACTGGTGTTTTAACCCATTCCCAAGTATTCCCAAATATTCCAAGGTTTTTTATCTTTGCTCATTTGCATGTCTTGGAATAACTTGGAATTCCTAGGAATTCCCAGAACTCTGGGAATTCATTTCGCAAGGGTTATCTGGTTCGAGTTCGTAAGTATAATCGGAAGTAAGTCAGTTGCACTGTGCTTTGGGTTTTATGGCGCACAGCTGCGATTACACATGAATTTTTAGACGCACAACCAAAAATCCAGTCGCATATGCGACCTTTTAGTCGCTAACTTTGAGCCCTGATCTTGAGTTGCTGCTCGATAGCAAACTCAAGCCGATTCATTCCAGGCTAGACAACCTATTCAAAAAAGTTGAACAAGGCTCTACAAGCAAGACTTGATTCACTTGAGGCAAGGAATGCGAGTTTAGAAGCCGAAAATGCTAAACTGGCCAGTAAATTGCAATTCTGCGACGCTTCGTTGAATAATTTAGAACAGTATTCTCGCTGCGAGTGTGTAAAAATTTCTGGTATTCTTGAGGCAGAAGACGAAAACACAAGGGAAATTGCAATAAAAGCTATTTATCCTTGAGGATATTTCTCAGAGCAAATCTATGCCTTTCTTTTCTACAATTCATTTCAACATAAGAAGTCATTCTGCTAACCATGATGGTTTGACAATGCTTTTATCAGATCGATTTACAACATTCACTCGATGTTATTGGCCTTTCCGAAACAAAGATAAAAAGGTAACTGTGATCTAACTAGCAACATTGCTATTGAAGGATATGATTTTGTATGGTTTGGGGCAACACTTATGACCGTAACATCAAACCACTTCAAATAATACAACGGAAAGCAGTCTGTTTAATTACTTTCTCCAATTTCGATGCACATACAAGTCCTCTGTTTGCTAAGCTTAACCTTCTTAAACTTCAGGATCATGTTAATTTTTTTTTCAGTTTTATTATTCACACTTTATAAAATATTTACATTATATAATAAGTTAGGAATACACTAATGAAGTAGAAGAAAAAAGAAAAAAAAGAAAATTAATGTTTTGGGTTGAAGTGTACGGTGGTAAGAGAAGCTAATAGCTTTCAAGCTAACTACCGCCATATTATGATTGGAGACACATGATAAACATGCGCTTGGTGCCATGGCAACTGTGGACGATTATGCCAGCAGTCAGGTTATGTGAGACAGTCATATTACAATTGTTACCTTTGAGAGTTAACTAGAATTCGCTTATATTCTTTTTTGAACTTATGGTAGCTAAGTGTTTTTATCTTAGTAGGAATCTCTTCCCAAGTAATTGGTTATGGCAAACTTAAATGTGTGTTTGCCGTAATTTGACCTTACACGTGGTACACAAAAGTTAAGATTTGAGGCATATCTGGTATTGTGTGAGTGAATATCAGACACCTTTACGAGGTAGTTTTGAAACTTTTCAGGGATATTGGCTTCATTTTGTAAGATTTTGTGGGCTAGCAAGGAGATTTTGATTTTAAAAATGCTATCTATGTTAAGTATATCTAGAAGTTTGAGGTAGGGTGCACTACTTTCTCTATTATGGCTAAAAAATATGCAGTGTATAAATTTATTTTGTTTTGTTTGAACTTAAGTTAATCTACTTGTTAATTGGGTATGACAAAAATTGTGTTTCCCCAACTCATAATTCCGTAATGAAGGTAGGGGTAGATAAGTGAGTAATAATTATATTTGCTTGGGGGTGTTTAAAGTTAAGAAATGGCGTAATCTGAAAAGGATTCCCAAGTTTTTAGATATTTTGCTGTTAATGTGCTGAATGTGGGGAGCCCAATTTAGATTTTTGTCAATGTAGATATGTAGGTATTAATTTTGATGTAGTTCTTTTCTTTACTTATTGTGTAAATTAAGCTTAAGTTTATTCGCTTTTTGGGGGGAGGAGACTGTCATATAGTGGGTTTTCCTAAAGTTTACAGAAAGTTTATTAGCTGAGCAGTAGCTAAGAAGATGGTTGAATTCCTCATTTATAGTTTTTTCAAGGTCCTTGCTCAGTAGAATAATTAATTTTTTTTCCTGAAGCCAAATTGGTGTTTAAAAAGAATGTTTTCCTTTTCTATGAAATGACTTAGCTGATTGTACGCTAGTTTTTCAAGGATTTTAGCAAACGGAGAGAGGACAGTAATGGGACGGTAATTGCCAGGGTCTGTCACTGCACCAGTCTTAAAGACTGGGGTAACCTTTGAGATCTTGAAAATATCCAGGACAATACCTGATTCAATGGATTTATTAAATAAGCTTGTGAGGGGAGTTGAAAGCAGATTGCTGGCAATCTTGATTAGATAGTTAGGGATATCTATAGTGGCTTTGTGCCTATCGAGGCCAGATAGTGCTAGCTCAACTTGCGCTGAATCCACCCGGCAAAGAAAAAAACTAGAACTATGAGTTGCTGGGCGGAAAGCATCAGGTTTTATACTTAAGTGAATTGTAGATGCCAAATTTGGACCAATATTTATAAAGTACTCATTGAACTGATTGACAATGTCATGTCTGTCAGTGTAGGTTTTTCCATTGTAGTGTAACTTTGCTGGTACAGTGTGCCCTTTAGGTTTCCTGTTTATAATGGTGCCAATTAACTTCCATATATTTTTTAGGTTGTCCTTATTTAGTTCAAATTGCTGCTTATAGTAGGATGACTTACAGGCCCATTTCAGCTTATTCAGAGTATTAATTTTGAGTATTTTTTTATAGTAACCTACCTTGTCTAGATCTTTAGAAAGAAAGTGCATGCGATACATTTTCTGCTTGTTTCTTATAGAATTTAATAAGGTATCTGTTATCCATTGTTTGTGAATCTTTTGTTTTAGACGGCTGTGAGGTATGCGTTTAATTGGCGCATGTTTATTGGCTGTGCCTTTAAGTTTTTTGACAAAGCTGCTGGCTTTAGTGTGGATGTCAGTTGGGTCATTTAGGATGCTACTCCAGTCAACTAACTTAATGTCATTCAGATAGGTCTTGAAGTCAAAATTTGAATAGTCCCTGAAGAATCTCTTTGGTTTTAGCCTTGTTATCTGTCTTCTAATGAAACAGAAAGTGGGCAGGTGGTCTGATATGTCTGTGGTTACAATACCAGGTATGATTTGGTCAGTAGAGGCATTTGTGTAAATATGATCGATAAGAGTTGCGGTATGGCTTGTGATCCTAGTAGGTTTTGTTATGACTGGGAGGAGGTTACTACTGTATAGCATATCAAGGTAGTCTTCAGTTTTGGAATGTGTACCTACTCTTAGACAGTCAATATTCATGTCCCCTAGGATAAAAACCTGATGCTTGGATTGGTTTAAGGGACTGACGAGGTTTTCTAGTTGAGATATGAAATTATCAAGATTAGACGAGAGGTGGCTGTATATACATCCCGCAATTATGCTAGGTTTGTGTTCCTGTAAGATTTCAATCCCGCAGGATTCTGGCTCAACAGATTTAGAGCTTAAATCTGACCTATGAATTGCATTTAGGGAGGATAAGATGTAAATACCAACACCACCACCCATTGTTTTAGAATCAGTACCGTAAAATTTGTAGTTAGGAAGATCTATGTTTGCTGATCAATGAGTTACAATTAATTCTAGTTTCAGTTAAAGCAATTACATCAGGTACATTATCAAAGCAACATAAAAGGTCGTGTAAGAGCTCGAAGTTTTTTGCTAGACTTCTAATATTACAATGAAAGAGAAAAATGGAATCGTTATCTACATCAGCTAAAAGGTTATGGAATAGTACCCAGAGCTAGGGGTTGACAACATTAAATCTGGGTCAGATTCATCGAACTTGTCAGGATTTGGAAGGATTGTGTACAAATCAACACCAGAGTTGATGAAGTCACTGACATTACCAGAACCGAGTACAAATCTAAATTCTCTTTCATCTAAATCATTAAATGGGGGTATCCAAACATTTGAAGAAGCCATTATCAAATAACTATTAAGTTACTACAAGGAGTATTAACCAGATATTAAAGTTTCATTGTGATGGAGCAATGAAGTCTTTGAATTCTTGAAATGTTGTAAATGTTTCATGTTTACGTAGATAGATCTTACCATTATTTTTCCATAGGAATTTGTACTTGTTTTCCTTCTTGAATTTGTTTACCCTTCCAAAGAGTTCACTGTGATACTGTGTTAGGGATTCATTAATGTACATAGCAGAGTCTTGGTGGATGCTTTTCCCCATCTCACAAGCCACGGATGGAAGCACGCTTGCTTTTTTCCCGCCGAGGTGCTTGCGTGACTTGTAGAATTCGTCACGCTTTTCTCTAAGGACGAATTTGACAATAAATCTGTCCTTCTTACCCTTAGCATAGGGCAATCGGTGGGTTATCGAAATTTCCTGCTTGGATGGAGTCTATGGCTGCTTCAGCATCGTAGAGTGAGCCATTAAGATAGTTGATTTTGTTGTCTTGGGCTTTGCATCAGTTGTCGAGATCATTAATTTTATCTGTTTCTTGGTCCACTGCATTGACTTTAAAACGGAATCGTATTTATCGCTGATCAATTGCTGTGACGATTCAATCAAGTCGAGATGCTTTGACAGATTAGTTATCAGGCAGTTTACCTTTTCATTTTCAGTCTTCAGTTCGTTTCTGATTTCTATCTTGATGTTGGGAAGGAATTCTGTCTTCCAGATCTTTCGAATGTTGTCGACAGTGAGCAGTTATGAGGAGGAAGCCATTTTTGTTGCAGAGCTCAGGAGTCGCGTCCGGTCGCCATGACACCCAGGCTCAGCAGGCTCAGCGAGGTACAAGTATTCATTGAACATGTACCTTGTGGAAATGATGTTTGTTGAAATGATGTTTATCAGTTGGTTATATTTTTCGTAGTAAAACTCTCTGTTTCTTTTTCTGGCATTTGTAATTCATAAATTATGTTTTAAAATGTGCCTAGCACTAGCTAACTTGTTTACATGTTCATGTAATAGTTAGTAGAAGCTTCCTGCTGTGTTTACTTCAGTTCATCTTAACTTAATTCGAGTACTCTTCAGAGCTCTGTCTATCTTTTATAGTTGTTTTTGTTGTTTTTGAGACTTGTAATGAATTTTGTTATACAATTGTTAATTAACCTCAAATTTCTGTTCAAATATTACCACCTTCAGTAGTTTCCATGATTACTGTAGTTCATTCTCAAAAACGCTCTGTTAATTTACAATTTTCTGCTCTCAAGTACTGTACTGCAGTGGAGTTTTGCTAGCCAAGTGGTTGACACTTGGAACTTCACATCTGTTGATCTGGGTTCAAGCTCTGCCATCTTCTTGTTTTCATAGACAAGAACCTTTTATCTTTTATGTCTCTCTCAGATATATGCATATAAATATGTGTGGCCTATGACTCACTGCTAGGGGTAAACCTCATGGGTGCCACTTGAAAATTATTGAAATTATTTAATTATATGGTAGACAATTTATAAAGTAAAACTCAACAAATTTTGCCTGTGAAGTTTGCGTTGTTAATCTTGTCTATCCTGTGTTGGATTTGCATTTTAATTTAGAGTTATTAGCGAGTCCTGCTTAATATTCCATGGATATTGGCTCAAAACCTGTATTTCGTGAATAAGACAATATTTTTATTAAAATAATTAACCAATTTATTTATTATTCAAGGCATTTTATGATATCTTTTGAGTGATTTTGACATGTACCTGTGTCCTTTGCTAGTGAATTTTACTGGTGAATAAGGAACATGAACTGTAAAATAATTATTTGGCAAAACTATAGCAGTGGTCACAGTCATTGGAAGCTATGCTTAACACAAACTGCAAGACATCATCTATTTTTGGTCATGTAGATTTGTAGACAAACAAAGAAAAAGGTCACTATTTCAGGGCTCGAAAAAAGTCGTGTCTGGTATTCCAGGATGACTAGATTTTGTTGCTTGGCAAGTAACTTCTAAAGCAAACTTGCCTGATGTATCCAGGCAAGTCGAACCAAATTCCAACTAAATCATTGAGAGCTGCTTGCTCAAAGGACAACATCTTGTTCCTCTTGTACCCAGATACTGGGGCAGAAGTATTAAATACATGTATATACCTTACTGGTTCTAAATTTCACTGATCTTAGATTTTGCCAATTGTATTTTTTGCAATTCGAAAACAAATCCGGAAATTAAAGATGCAAATAAAATTTCTCATGAATTAAAGCACTCAAAATTTAATAACTGTAAAGAAAATTCAGATCACAGAAAAAAAAATTATTTGCGCTTGCGTGTATGTTAAAACTCTTAGTGTTGTACATGGAAGTTGCGGCTCATTGAGAAAATCCTACATTGTATATATGTACGTTGTGATAAGTCAAGTTTTTTCACACATGTTGGCCTTTCAAAAAGTGAGTCTTGCAGTGTATAGCCACCTTTGTATTAAGTTTAATACTAGAGAATGCGAAACGATAACCCTGCAAAGTTTTTTTATGGGGGATTTGATTCATTTTTGGATGATGAGGGATTTTCCACCAATTTGTAAAGGGACTCAGGGGGTAAAGAAAGTCAGTTTGACAGTTTGCCATTTGGGCAAGCTGTATCTAGCATGTACTAGCCTAAGAGTCTCTTTAACTGCCCTGAAAAAAATATTTGATGAGCAGGATTGTATATCTGTAATTTGAACTCCCCAAAAAACTTAACCTGCCCAGCGGGCAATTAGTTAAGAACAGAATTCACTAGCCCAATAGCACGATCCCCTAGCCACAGGCTACTGGACACAAATTTCTTTGCACACTGGGACTTGAAATGAGAGATAATTTTGGTTACAAGGAGTGACTTATAACTCATATTTTTGGGCCTCAAATGAGTTATTTGTATGAACAAATACAGTGTCTTCACTCTTGGGTGTTGCACTGAAATTTTTTTGCAACATGTTGCTTGTTCAGCTTGTAATATGGGCAAAAATACTTTTTAACTTCTAATGGATTGTGACAACTTAAACAAAAATGTTGCCTGTTTTACTTGACCTTTCAGCTCTTGAAACACCTTGCAATCAGTTGCTGGGTCTGGTTTTATAATGTATGTGCTTTGTTGATAAAGTACACGTAAATTGTATACTGTAAATACAGTAGTTTTAAATACCCTCCTCTCCAAAGCACAGCCACAGACTCTTTAAAACTGCACAGCATAGAAGATTGAAGACAACCAATGCTGTTGTCAATGAAGGCTCGTACAACCAATTGATTAATAAAAGCTTGACTTATCAATTAACACGTTTTAGTAAATTAACTCATTAACATGATAAATTGCCCTGACATGTTCAACTGGCTGCTACATTACCATCTACTGGCTACAGAAATGTAGCCGCCTTAAAATTCAAAAGTGACATTATCTATTAAAGTACATACGGCTGAGTATTTCATTCCACGCTTAAGACCTGTTGTAGGGAAATGAACTTCAGATAGATAAGTGTTGTGATTCACAACTCTCTTGTCCTGTAGAAATTTATTGGTTAGAGTTTCTCTCCTCCTCCACAGGGAGGAAGGGGATCTTGGTAGAGTGACTTTGCCTAAGTGGCGTAATTAAGAACTCTTTAAAATTTATTTCACTCTTTCGTTTGTTACAGAAAGAATCTCAAGAATTGCCTTTATCTTTATCATTGACCACATCACGAGAAGCCTCCTCAAGTGTCTTCTTGTCCACATCAGAACTGGAAGAACTTGTTACACCAACAGTGGCTCCAGCCACCCCAAGCTATGATGCTGATTTGTCCATTACTGTCGTAAACCACGCAAGTAGCAGTGACTCACACTCACAACCAAGGGAATACATGGTTTCATCAGTAATCCTTATACCTCCCAGTAATCCAAGCCAGATTCAGTCGTCCCAGGGAAGTCAAAATGTTAGAGCTGGCACTTTCTCTGAGGGAGTGGTAGTAACAAAAGAGCCAGAGGTGTTCTCTTCAGTTTTGCACTCCGTGTAAGTAAACTTTACAGTGCAATGAATTAAAAAAATTAATACCACAAGGTGAAAAACAGATGAAAGGGTAAATTTAAAGAATGAAAATAATACACCATTAGTTTCCTCTATTTACCTTATATTATATTATTTACAGATAATTTTTATCTGTTTACTATTGCAGCCCTCCAAATCCAATCAGCAGTGAGCCCACGCCTACTGCACCTTCAGCAACAAGTCCAAAGGAGGAAGAAGACAGCATAACGGCAGCTTTAAACCAAGCAGCAGAAGAGGAAACCAAACTGAAGGAAGAAGAGATGCCTTCATTTGATGAATTTAAAAGAAGAGTTTTACAGGAGGAAGAAGAGAAAAGTAAACAGCAGAGTGCTGAGAACTCAAGTGGAGCTGCACCCAAACCCAAAGAAGTTAAAGGAACGAAAACAAAGCAATTATGCCTTAGTAGACTGTGGTGCAAAGATCTTAGATCATAATCCATGTTTTGAACAGCTGTGGCCAGAAGGTTTATTATGTTCAGCAACTTTCTAACATCCTATTACACATTCATTGCACTTGTTTTGTCTCATCGAGGCTTAAAGAACGAGATATATTACGCATATATCATGCCTTTTTCGCCTTCTTGTGGCTTAATGAGCGACATATTTAGTGTACAACACATTTATCATGCTTGTTTCGTCTAAGGCTTTAAAGAACAAGACATTGCACATATGACACCTATAATTGTCGTATTAACGAATCCCTTATTTTAAGTACCTTGTAGGTAGAAATTTCTTTCTTTTTTTGGAATTCATTCGATGCGAAGACAATTTTTAGCTGAATTAAACAGATACATTGTAGCAAATAGTGTGACATAAACTCTGTAAGTACCTTATGTGCTGTCCTTCATTCAATTAGGTTGAGATGTTGAGTCACTTTGGCTTTACTGCCCACTGAGCCTTCTGCGTGTGCACGGCAGCAGCATGATGGAAGAGCTGGAAGACCATGAAACAGATGGACAGGAAGAGAACGATAACAGCGACAGTGACAGTGATGTGACAGTGTTACCTCCTGATCCTAGTGCCAAGGTTGAAGATCAACCCAAGGAGCAAAATCTGTTGCAAAGAGCAGCTGATACGGTTTTTAATCTGGTCAAGAAATTCACTGGAAATGGGCATGATAACAAGCAAGATAAGGAAGGAGATGATAGTAAACTCGGCGCCCAAGACAATAAAATGACTGCTTCTGAGAAGGAATCCCAAGGTGAAAGCCTGGGCAAAATTGTCACTCTTGTTGGTCATGAAGAGCTCAACGAAAATTCACAAATGAGTGGTGACAATGCCTGTATAGTAAAGCAAGGTCACGGTCGTGATAGAAACGCTTCACAAGGAAAATGTGTGTCTGGTAATATAAGCCATGAAGATAGTCCACCTTGCAGCAAAGCAGATAACGAGGGAGAGACTCGTACATGTAGCCCTGCTCCGTCAGCATGCCAGTTGTTTGCTCAGGTATTAGGGCACTACAGTCTGGGGTGTTTTGTGGGACGAATACTGTTTTCAAAGAATGAAAACTTTACAGTATCAATGAATTTATCCACGAGTGGTGATTACAAGCGAAATTTAATTGTAGCTCATGAAAAAGATAAAGGTGAATCTTATGAAAAGAAAGAAAGTCAAGACCAAGAGAAAGTTCCTGCAGAACAGGCTGGAAAGCCATCTACTGCTGACAACTCAGAAGAGAAGAGTGCTGAATTAGATATCGTAGACCAAGAATTCTCTGTTATCATTCCTGAAATGTCTTCCAGCGTTCTAAAAATATCAAATGAAGTTACCAGCTCAGGCGCATCGGGAGTTTCAGAATATGTTGACCCTTCGCCCGGAGTTTTGCAGCCTAGCGAGTCACTAAACATTTTCGTGTCAGAGAATGAGAAGAAGAGGGAAACTGATGACAAAACCCCTTCATTACCAGAAGTGTCAGTTGTTACGTCCGTACCCTTAAATGCCACTCTGCCGGCTTCTTCGTCTGCGGTACTTAAAAGTTCCCAAGTGCCAGTAATTAAGGATTCTTTTGTTGATGTTCCACAAGGTGAATCCAAGTTACACGATCAGCAGGAGTTAAATTTACAACCTGTACAAAGCATTCCTGACAGACCGTCAACTGTGTTAGGAAGTGAACAGGCACACTCTGTGACAAAAGGCACTTCTCAACAGCCATTGCCTTTGAATGTGAAGGATATAAGTTCCAAAGATGAAGAGAAAGTAGAAGACAATGTAACTGTTACTGATGAATTAAACAGTAGCAAGGGTAAAGATCAAACCGAAGCTACACCATCAGAATGCAAAGGGCCAAATTCAATTCACATTATGTCACAATCTTCTCCAGATATTGACGTCTTGGAGACAAAACTCACTGACAAAGATGGACGAGAGGGTACTGCTCAATTACCTGCAGAGGTACATTTAGAAAAAGAGCCTATACATAGTGCCAGTGAAGCGTCAGAATCAACCAAAGCAACCGATTTTTCAAGGATAAATTTAGAACCAGTTACAACAGAAGGTGAAGGATTGAAACCAGATTTGGACAACCAGGAGCCGGGTATTGAAAGCACAAAATCGACATCCAAAATGTTGGAATCTGAAAATGTGGATCCAGTTATTCAGCCTACCATTCCTCCTAGTATTGACATTACTGACACTTCAGACCCTGTTCTTCCATTACCAGCTCCTCCTGTTATTGGAGACACAAGCTTGCCTAGCCATGAGTTTTCAACTGCAGCATCGTCAGCAGAAGCTACTCTTGATACTTCAATCCTCAGCAAAGCTCAACAAGCCGCTGTTTCTTCTTCAGCTGGACTATCGTCAGGGGTTGGGTCAGGAGGGCAGAAGGAATCCATATTTGTTCGTCTTAGTAACAAGATCAAGGTTCTGGAACAGAATTTGAACATGAGTACCCTGTATATGGAACAGCTGCATCAGAGGTAACTTTTACAAATCTCTTCAATCTGTCGTTGATACAAGTGGTTACAGCACCATGTTCTCTTTAAAGCTTTATTTGTGTGGGCCCAGGCTCCGGCCCCAAAAGGGAAAAGGCGGAAAAAAAAATCAGCAAATGAAGTGGTGGAAATGACCTTTCCCACACCCCAGTCCATGTTTTTTTTGTTGTAGTTGTAGTTGTTGTTGTCGTTTTCTTTTTTTGGCTGTTTCGCCCTGTTTTTTGCCTTTTCTTCCACTATGGAGCCTGGTCCCAGGCTAAAGCTACACGTACATGTACAACCTGATGGACAAAACTCTTTAGATGGTTCCATCTATTCATTTTTTTTGAATTACGCGCTACATTACCATCTCCTCTAAACATCTAATAAAATTACCCCAACCCCTCCCCTATTCAGTGGTGGTTTGGCCTTTAAACCAGTGTATATAATTCTGGGCCCAGTTGTTCAAAGGCCGATTAGCACTGAACCCAGGGTTAAATTTAACCCGAGTTTCTTTTTCTTTTTTCGAAAGCATTTTCTCGGACAATTTGCTCTGTTGTTTTTAAGACCATTCAAATATCAACTTGTTGACAAAAAGAATTAAACTGAATTTACTTTTTAAGCTTTCATATCTGAATTCATATTTCGCACTAACCCTAGGTTATCTTAACCCAGCTTTGAACAACCCGGCTCTGGGTCCGGTTCCTGAAAGGTCGATTAGCGCTAATCCAGGATTAAAATTTTGTTCCATTTTTGTAATTTACCTTCCTACGTATTGCTTAGAGTAACCTTTTGTGTTATCATTACTGTATAGGTAAAGGCTCAACAGTATTTTTTTTTAGCTCGAGTTGCATGTCCTTAGACAAGAAAACCTTGCTTTAAACTAGGCTTAATCCTGGGTTAAACTTAACCAACTTTCGAGGAACCAGGCCCTGGTATTACTCAAAAAATTGTTGGAAGAGAGGAAGGGGGAGTAAGACAATTAATTTAAGCAAGGGGTTTCATTTTAGTCCGAATGACAGGAAAAATAGGTCTTTTTCAATTTGTATCAACCGGTTTAGATCACAGTTGTAGCTGATCTCTAAAAGCGTTTACCGTAGTACATGACCAGAGTGAAATAAAAGTAGTTTAGAGTTCTCGGAGAAAGTGCTAGGGACAATCCCATCACTTCGTATCTTTTAGTTCCTTCTTCAGAGAAGTTATGTTTATGTAGCCTGACATTCAGACGTTACTGAGGGAGTAAAAACGACTCAAAATAGTTGTCTGAAATTCAGGCTTATGTTTAAGGTCATTGCGAAGATTCTTCTCCCCCCCCCCCCCACCCACCCTCTTTTTTTTTCTGGGGGGGGGGAGTTAAACAGGTTTAAATCTTCAGAACTGCAGCTTGTGCCTTGTGTCTTTTCTTGTTAGAATGCACGTTGTGTTTGTCTGGTTTTGATCTTATCAAGAGAAACAAAGTTGATGCTTTATGATGCTAATAGGAGTTGCCTTATTTCCGGTCACAGATACCGCAAGTCAGTGGAAGAATTACAGAAGAACTCAGATAAGAAAGTTGCCCTGTTGACCAATGCTACCAAGAAGGCAGAGACTATTGTATGTATAATCTTTATAGTTCTTATTGTTGGGAAAAAGTGGTGAGAATTACGAAGCAATCAGTAATTCTAACCTTTGTCGAAGCGAGTGTTGCCTACACAACATGTTCTTAGCTTAACATTGATCTGAGGAAGTTGAACCTTCACAAAATACAATAAACACCCGCTAATACATTTGTAAGAACCTGTGGATTAAGGACCTGCTGGCAGAAATTTGGCATTTTAATACCCAAAAATGTAAGAACCTGTTTAGCCAAGCAAAATCAAGCAGGTTCTTGTATGTGTCTTACAGGTAAATACTGTAAAGATAAACATTTTTACCAAGGAGTTTGACTTCGAGATTGCCAAGTGATATTTCAAGAAGATACTCACACCAAACTGTAATTACAGATAGACGTATTACTGTAGTTCCTCCAACGAAAAAAATGTTTATAAAAAGTACAGTTGTAATTGTCTTCATGAACCTTACATGAGCGGTTGCAAAGTACAGTTGTGAATAAACTATTAATAATCACAGGAGTTCAGGCTTTAGGAGTAATCATTGATCGTTTATTGCGACAATGCTGTTTCGTATGGTCCGAAATTGTAGGACCACACTCATCAGGCAACTCCAACGATTGACCGTTAAAATTAAAAGCTGGCAGTAAAATATAGGGATGCGTTAAGAGATAGTATCTAGGTAACAGATGGATTGTGTCTTAGTTACGTTACTCTAGGGTTCTGAAGTACATATCCGTTTCTGTGGAGGCATGAACTCGCTAGTTCGTTTCGCCTGTTTAGGCTACAAAGCTCTTTTTTACAAATGATGATAAACTTTTCATAAAGACATAGATTACATTTTTTGCCAATGTTGCTATAGGTTTTACATTTGTTTAAAACTTTTATATCTGGAAAGATTTCTTAGAGTCTTGTAAAGTCCAAATATATTTTGAGAGTTCCGTTTCATTTCTTCTGTTCGAGCGTCGAAAGGAGGACTGATAAACACTGTATATTTAAGGACCAAACTCTCAAGTTTCTTTATTTTTCTGGTATTCAACAACTACATCTCTATTGAAATGAAGAACCTAATAAAGAACGTTCTTAGCCTAAATTATCAATGATTGCCCCAAAATAAAAGAACCTTGTTTGCCAGGCCTCAAATAATGTAGGTTCTTATTAGTTGGTGGTAACTCTTCCGTGCATTTTCTACCCCTCAATTCGCGAAAATGTTTATCGTCCTCTTAAAAATTATCCGTTTGAGATTGGACGAGATTAGTACAATAAAAATAACTTGGCGTGAATGCCCTACTTTGCAGCACACTGGTTTCGACTGAGCGTGCTCCTTGTCAACGATCTTAAGTGCTCAACGAATTAAAGCTATGGAACAAGCTCGAGTTGGATGAATTAAAGGGGCTGTGTCACGGCAGTCCAGTTCATTTTGATTAATTTTGCCAATTACTCACCCTCAATCGCTATGGAACTTAAAGTAGGCAAAGAAATTACACGTAAATGACAACATCAGAGATCCGAGACAAACAAATGTCTCCCGAGTATTATTTTTGAAGTTGCAAGCAGCAGGGATCAACTTTGAAAAATTGTTAGGCTGAACAGTTTTCAAAAACCCTAATTTCAATCCGTTTCAATCTTCTTCAGTTTTGCCCATCCGTGGCATTTGTTGTTTCCGTTGTGTTATTTTAACCTTCCTTTAATGTTTTAAGCGGTTATTTTTATGTTTCTCTTAATTTAACGGGCATTTTGTAATTTCCTAATTTGGCTGAATTTCCTGACACAGCTCCTTTAACTGCTGTGAAAGACAGTTTCAAACTTACTCCCACCCAGATGCTCTCTATTGGCCCGTCACTTTAAGATAACGTCAACACTGGTCTAACGATGGTAGAACCTTTAGCGCAACCATTTACGTTTGATGGCGTTCGCCACGTTCCATCAAGCGCCGCGTTTGGTATACGTTCTACAGTGTAGACGATTTCCAGTGCAAGTGTTTTGTTTACATGCACATATTAATCGAACCAATGTTACTTCTTTTTAAATGTACACTTTACACATTTCCTTCTGCAGATCAACAACCAAAAGGAACAGATCACTAAACTGCAATCAAAGCTGGATAACCTGACCAACGTAGTTGGTGATATGAAAGCCCGTATGGATCCACTCAATAAGGTAGTGATGGAGCGCCATGTTATCGGTCTTTGCATTGAAATAGTCTTAATTCTTCTTCTGTTTATACTGTTTGCAAAGAGAAACAATAATCAGGAGACTCCTAACTCACCCGGGAGGTCAGTGCACCTTATGAACGGTCATGGCCCCCCTCGACTTGCAATTGAAGATAGCAAACGCAGCAAAGCGACTGTCTTGTCTGAAGGTGAGTACTACGTTCGTGCACTAGGAATATTCATCTGGCATTTTATCAACTTGATATCAACATGAAATGTCTCCCTACATACCTCCTTACGTTCTGCTTAGTAGTTAAAAATATCAACTTGGATTACTTTTTAGTTTGCTATTTCTGAGTTCCAAAAACTCTCATTTTCAAAACGAGGCTAAGTGACATTGTTTTCTCGTGAAAGTGAGTTTAATCTGCATGACAATGAATATTATGTTCATATCAATTATACTTCAGAACGCATTTATGCAACAAGAGGTTTTCACCGAACCCTTTATTTGTGATATCGAAGCAATATATTTTGTTCATTCATTTGTTCATTTTTACCACCACATTGCAAGTTACTGAAACATCTATTGTCGGTCCAATGTGTACAGTGTACAAACGTATTTATTTTTTTAGTTATTCATTTCTGTTATTATTATTATTATTTTAGTTCCTAGGTTAAGTGGAAAAGAACAGCTTCTTTTCAGTTTTGTCAAGATGGTGGAACCGGAGAGTATCGGAGGCGGCACTGATACAGATCACCATGACAACAAATTACTAAAGGCAGGTTTTCACACAATGCAGTTTTGTATTTTATAATTGAATGGTGAAAGCTAATCCTTGATGTTTGAATTTAAATGTTAAATGTTAGTCCACTAGAAAGTTTCTAGATTAAGCTCGAATTATCATTCGCCAGCTCTGTTTATTTCCAGAAGGGGAAAGAATAGGGTGTATACTGTTCCATTGCAAATACAGCCGCCTCTCGTCGCTCTCCGTCGCTAGGAAATAGGGAGCTTTAGCATCGACGACGGCAACTGCAGGGAAAACGTCAGTTTTAAAATGAATTCCCGTTTTTTCAATCTTTGTCGTGTTTACTCCAATTTACTGAAAATGGCAAGTTTAGGCGAATTTCCCTGGAGTTGACCGCACTCAAGTTTAGAGAGCGAAAAAGAGATTCGTCGTCGCTTGTTCACGTCCTCCATAAAACTTGCAATTAGGCATTTTCACGTCGTAGTCGTGCAAGGACGGTAAAGAAATGTACAAAAAAGCGTGATGCACGTGCAAAGTTGTTGTTTTGCGTAATAAGGCTATTGCTTTTTTGACGTCCTATTTGCCGTCGCCGTCGTCGTTGCTAATAAAGCTCCCTAGTTTAAGATACGGAGACTACGGACTACGAACTACGGCTGGACGAGCGTTGTCTTTTGTTTGTAGCACTGGGTTGAGTCGTGTAAATATAGAACGTTAAGATTGCACTACAGACAGTAGACTACGAGAGAAGAGGCGGACAGGGAAACAACACGCAAAGATTTTCTTGTTTTCATCACAGTTCACAAAAATGCAAGTCAGTTTTGCATGTGATCTTATCTTTAGATCAATGAACAAATTCTTCCATATTTGAAGGAAGCAATTACGTCGGGTGAAATTGGTGAACAAAGTTTTGGTTACACAGGTTTTATTTTTTTCGCCCATGAATACTTATGTCAAATACTAACGAAATAGACAGAAATAGTATAATAGCTCATTTATTAGATTGTCCAACGTACTGATCTGATATAGTTTGAAGTATTGAAATGCCGAGTTTCGATTGTCTCGAAGATGTTGACATCATTTTCATTCAGCAAATGTGATACAAAAACTCGCATAAACGAAGGTTACACAAGTAGAAAGACACATTAGTCAGTTCGAACAAACATTGAAACTTTTCAAGTGCGAAGAGAAAGTAAATTAGCTGCATGATTTCTCTTCTCCTGGGCCGTCAATCTGAATTCTGCGTATAAACAGCTTAGCTTATTTAAATATGAGCTTAGCTAGATAAAAATGTAGTCACAACAGTGAATTAAAAGCGTAAATCTGAGCAGAAATTAGACACAACTTACATATTTCGCTCCCCTCTCACTTAAAGCAGGTGAATTGAAAACTTTTTTACGAAAAGACGAGATTCTTGAATTACCGAGACGGCAAAATACGAGCAAAATAATCAGTGAAAGGTTCCGGCAATTCTGCTTTTTACAAAAAGATCAACTCTGCTACTTGAAAAGAGCAGAAAATTAACTTTCTGCATTTATTTTTCATAGAACAAAATGCAAAATTGTTACCTTTTTTGTTAATGCTAGTCGATTAGGTGAGAAGGAAAGAAATAGGAGGGTATTTTAAGCTTTCGAGGGAACATATTTTAATGTCAATATTGTCCGCTTTTCATCCATTTCTCACTTTACCAAACAAAACTTTAAAGCGCCAAAAAGGTACCTTGTTTTCAGTTTGAAGCGATCTCTTCAAAAGCGCGAAAAAGGTACCTTTCTTGCGGTTTAGAAACGTTCCTATCAAAAGAGCAAAAAAGGCACCTTTTTTGCGGTTACAAGCAATCTCATCAAAAGCGCGAAAAAGGCACCTTTAAAAATAAATGATGTTTCAATTAAAATCCTACTGATTGACAGATGTCAAGCAACCGTTGGCGCCGCTAACGAACGATACACAGACGTTTTTAGGGGACTCTATGTCCCGTTTCTACAATCGAATTTCGCAGTACCGAATCTAATTAAAACGAGCAAAACCCATCCTAGACTGCCCTAGAAACACCTGTATGGGAGGCTATTCCTCAGTGGCCCCGGCTATTTAACAGAAATGGCTCGGACGCGCAATATTATAATTATCGCGTCCTGCATTATTGGCATATTTTCCGAGCTACGTACGCGGACGAGGGTCTACTATGGGGAATCATCGGACTAAAAAAAAAAAAATAGCTGGCTCCTTTTAGCCGATCAAAATTGAGAAACTAGACTGAAGAGATCCGAAAATACTGGCTACCATCCAAATGGATGAAATAGCTACTGGTTCTTTCAAACTAGATGCATGTGGAGGACCTAAGTAAGCCGGCCCATTTTTAAGCGTGGAGCGAAGACTTAAAAAAAGTCCTATATGAAAAGTCGAACCATTTTAATCTGCGAAAAAAAATATATCAGATTCTACGACGATCTACGACAAACAGCAGAGAAGTGTTTTTTTTCTTTTGAGTCTAAGCTGAGCGGGTTATCATAATAACTGTTTTGTTTCGTGGGTGCCTTTTTTCACTTCTGAACGATGGAATCCACTTCGTATTCGTTCAGTCGTCTTATCCCATATTTAGCACAAAACAATCGCACGTTTCTTTCTGAAAAGCCTCTTGTTACTTGTGGAAAGTTTTGTCCGAGAATTTCACTGACATGTTTGTACGTTTTATTGTCTTCAATGAGATTCCTTATTAAAGTAACATTGCTTTCCATTTATTCCGCCATATTTGTCTCTTGACTAGTGGGTCAGTCAATTCAAGCAAAACAAATG
Organism: Porites cylindrica; assembly: GCA_964035525.1. NCBI lineage: Eukaryota > Metazoa > Cnidaria > Anthozoa > Scleractinia > Poritidae > Porites > Porites cylindrica. The sequence continues at coordinate 29,861,513 of OZ037779.1, forward strand.
GCCCCAAACGGTTGACATCTGTCGATCAGTAGGATTTGAAACGGCTTTCAAATATAGTTTGAAAACGCCATTTATTTTTAAGGTTCCCTTTTCGCACTTATAAGAACATCGCTTCCAACCGCAAAAAAGGTACCTTTTTTGCTCTTTTGATAGGAACCTTTCTAAACCACAAAAAGGTACCTTTTTCGCGCTTTTGAAGAGATCACTTCAAACTGAAAAAAAGGTACCTTTTTCACGCTTTAAACTTTTGTTTGGTAAAGTGAGAAATGGATGAAAAGCGGACAATATTGACGTTCAAATATTTTCACCCGGAAGCTTCAAATACCCGCCTTTTTTTTTCTAAAAAGGTACCTTTTTTTAACTTTTTACCTGATCGACTAGCATTAACAAAAAAGGTAACAATTTTGCATGTTGTTCTATAAAAAATAAATGCAGAAAGTTAATTTTTCTGCTCTTTTCAAGTAGCAGAGTTGATCTTTTTGTAAAAAAGCAGAATTGCCGGAACCTTTCACTGATTCAAAATGTTCTCCGTAGTCCCGACTACGCGAAACAGCTCAACAACTCACCGTAGCCGCAGGACTACGCGGGAAAAATGAACAGTCACGTGGTTTTGATCATGCGCAATAGCATGTTTAACCGTAGTCGTAGTCCGTAGTCCGTAGTCGCCGTATCTTAAACTCCCTAATAAATGTCCCGACCAGACGGCGTGGAACGATGTGAGTAGGCTGTATTTACAGGATAGTAGGATTTCTTGTCTCTGATTTCATGCTGCTTCCTCACACGACAAATATTGCACTACTTTGATCAAGCTGGAATTTCTTTCGCAGGGAGCAATTCTAAATAGAGACCTTTAGATTTGTGAGCATGGACGACTCAGAGGTTTTTTTGCCCCTTCTCAGAAAATAGTAATCCCAAAAAATTTTGTTGCACTTTTTTACTAGAAAAGTTAGAACGGTTATTTTTATTGAAGGAGTTTGAGCCCTCTCCCGATCGCAGAATGATAAAACTTCTAACATTTGATAACTTATTTCCGCCTCAATGACATTCTCGTTAAAACGCGTAGTAGAATGACCACGGCTGTCACGTTTTCCCGCCAAAATGATGTTGGCTCACGCCTCGCACTTCTTGCCATTGACAAAACCTCTTCCTTGTAGTCGTCCTCGTCTTAGAATCTAACGGTCACTATTCTTAATCTAGAAATGATTACTAACTGTAGTACTCTATTTCTTGTAGGGTAATACCTTCAATACCAGTGAGAGTAAGGAGAAACGTCATCGCAAGCGTAAAGGGTCCAGTACACCTGAACTTCTACCTGACAGTCCTAGCTATGAAACGTCCAACGGACCCGAGCCTTCCCCTGAAAGTCATTCTAGTGCTGACGCGCCTAGGTCAGCGGGTGTTGTCAGTCGTACAGCTGGGCTGCTTTTCTCGAGTGCTCGTGGGTTCTTTGGTGGCCTTCACAATCCATGGAAACAATCAAAACCTTCGACTGTCCATACACCGTATTCACAAATGGCGGACACGCGGGAAAAAACTGGTGCCTAGTCATGAAAGCGAGGCGTTGGAGGGTAAACAAAAATTGCAAATGAAGACTTTCAGTAAACTTGCAGAGTGTTTAGCACGGATTCCACCTAAAATAACTTTGTATGGACGTCTTTTTAAATACAATGACGTGGGACGTCTTCTGCAGTTTAATGTTTAGTACTGATTTGCTGTTTGCAATGAAAAGGGACGCGTATATCTTCAAGGAAACAGGATGATTTTGTAGGTTGCCGAAGCCTCAGAAGCTCGACAAGTGGGTGATGGCTGGAGAAAAGCGGCAAACTTGTTGCCCCAAACTTCACGCTGAAACCGAATACGAAAGCCAGCTCACTGCAATTCTGTAAAACAGAAGTAAAAACCGATATTGGTGGCAAGAAAAAAAGAAATAAGTGACGGATATATGGCCTACTTGTCAACTGGAGAGACCTCCGCCACTACTCAAAACAGGTCAAGTCGAGAGCGGGTGAAAGATTCATTCACGAGACTCATTCATTCATGTCAGTGTCATTTTACACATATCTATGTATGTTTGTATTTACAACTTCCTTTGGATGATATTAATTCCGTCGCTTTGGAGTGAATTGTTAGAGGTACGTTGGCAGAGCTTAGCAAATTCAGTGCAAATTTAAAATCTTTTGATTTCTTTGTCATTGCGAAATAAAATAATTTTATCAAAACTAGAAGCTCTAGTGTGTGAATCTTGTGGCTTGCTATTTGCCTGGTCTCCTTTACGGCATTATCTCGGAGAGCTCTTGGTAAAAAAGTGGTATAAAGCTCACATTTTACTAGGTTAAACTTTTAAGGCAATGTTTGTGTCAGGACTGAACACGGCAAGCTTCTGTTTCGAATCATTAAATGCGAGTCTGGATCCGTTTAAGAAGACCATCATTTTATTTATTTATGTATTCTTCACTTTTGAAATATTATGGAACGTGAAGTTAAAACTCTTAACAGCCAAAGATAAGAAATAGGAAAATTACTCGCTGAAATGAAATGTGGCCGGCTTACCGAGTCTGCCGAGTAACAAGTTGAAATTTTGAGCGTACTCCACTCGATCGCTCCTGCATTTATACCAAAAAGATAGTTCTAATTGATGTTCTTCATCGATAAAGACCAGAGAATAACGTCCTGGCAAGTAAACACCAAACATAACTTCATCGAAACCTCAGTCACCGCTTCTTTCCTGTCCTCCTTTTTTCCATCTCGATTTGAACTGTTTTGTTCAATGGCACACGTCTCTTGCGTCATATCCATCGCTTATTTCTCTTTTTCTTGCCACCAAGATTTGCATTGTTTATATTTCGAACATTAAAAGCAGAAGACATCCCACGTAATTGTATTTAAGAAGAAGTTTTAGGTGGAATCCGTGCTAAACACTCTTCAAGTTCACTGAAAGTCTTCATTTGCAATTTTTGTTTACCCTCCAACGCCTCGCTTTCATGACTAGGCACCAGTTTTTTCCCGCGTGTCCGCCATTTGTGAATACGGTGTATAGTGATCCCAATATATCCGCAAGAAGCGAACTCAGCCAAGCTAGCAAAAGCTCGCCGAGACCAAATAATCCGGGTTTATCCCGAGCAAAGAGTCTTGAGTTAGTTCCAGAGAATGCATCAATTCAAAAACCTGCACCACCACCACCAGCACCGACCCTTTCGTCCGAGTTTGGCGTGATGTTGAAGCGCCCACCAGATTGTTATTACCCTAAGAAAGGCCCCGCAAAGAACATTTTTCCTGGTCCCGTGAAATATGGGAAATATGGCGTGTTAGATTCTCAGTTGGCTTAACTAAGGCCCCTCGAGAACCTCACGCATTCCTCACTCCATGCTATTGAAAGTCCGTTTTTAAGGATGACTGGAGTATGAATTCGTTTGGTTTTCGGGGGTGCTGGTAGAAAAATACTTTGTGGAGAACCGTCAAAGTTATTGAACCTTTCTTGGTTTACAACCAAAGGCTCCTAATTGGTATACAAGTACAAAAATATCTTTGTTAAATTTTGTGGAAATACTTGACGAGAACTCCCAAATCCAGTCGCAGCTTTATTCTTCTTGGCAAATCCTCGGTTGCTTTTACAGAACTACTGGAAATGCTTGTATTTTAAGGCGCATAGTTCTGTCGTTTACTTAAAAAACGTAATTTGCCCTATAAAGACTGCTGCGGTCTTGCCAAAAATATGGTGGTCAAGTTGTTCCACTTACGGTTATGGTGAAATAGAGTATTACTAAGAATAAGAATATTGTTATCCTAAGGCAGATTTAAAAAGGAAGAATAAATAGAACGGGTCGTTTTGCTTGGTTTAGGAGTCATGGTCAGAGAGGTTGTCTTCTTTCAAGAATTTTGTCAAGCGTGCGACGTTTCACAACTTCCACAAGCATTTTTATTGTCGCACCATCTTCCAGTATATTTTCCGAAATCTGTTATGCCCTTTCTTAGAGAGCCCAAGTAGCCGGCTCTTTTACAACCCTCGTTTTTGACTCACGCTTAAATTGTCTCACTAGTTCGCTCTCCAGTCCAATTATGATATTTAATTTGTGCCGGTCCATTCAAAATAGCCCTCCTTAGGAAAAATCCTAAGGGGTTGCTGTATACACAGACTAGACAATTGGTTATTTATCAGTTAGCTGGTATGAGAAAAAAGATCTTGCACTACCTGTTTAGCCTGCGTTGCAGCCGGCCCACGTACTCGTCTAAACCATTTGTATAGTCTGTCTGCGAATTAGTGCACAAAAGCTCGTTCTAATATCCTGCAGAGTCGCAAGGACATATGTGAGCGTTTCTGATAGGCGGGTTTCTTACAAGCCGCACGATTGGCCTAATTTTTACGTGTGCGTGACGGTTGGGCGCTGTGACATGTCAATTAAAATTCACAGAAGGGAGTTGGCAAGGATCGTTTACAGTAATCGAAAGATCAGTTCGAACTTTAGAGCCGTCTTCTGAGCAAAAAAACGCTTTGAGATATTCATAATTCCTTCAAGGCCAAAATTTGCTAGTAAATTTGCCGGCTGGTTTCCCAGCGTCTTCCAATCGCTGCAGATGTACTATTGCGTATTCTGTAATCTAGCCGACAGTTCTAGATTCAAAATAAATGAAGAAATCATCACGTTATTCACGATAAAAAAAAAAAAAAAAAAAACTACACACATGTAGCTATTCAGGTCCAAGCGTTTCGTTGAAAACCAAAGAAAATTAGGTTATTTAGCCGCAATAAAGAAGCTTAAGGCTTAATCAGAGGTAAAAGAAAATCATTTATGCATCTGTGATCAAATCCTCTTAGAAAACATTTGCCAAAAAATAAACTACAGGAACTAATTACTCAATATGTATGAAACAGACCAGCTTCACAACCTCTAAATGTAGCTAAAGGTGAGACTCAAAGAGGCAAAAAAAAATTGCTCAGTCAAATTGTAGAATACTCCATGCACTGTATAAATTACGCAAAAAGAGAGCAAGAAAAACATCTGTTGTTCAAGCTACTCTAGGGGTCTCTAAAGTCACGTTTCACACTATCACGAGCTTAATCTCTCTGGTCACGAGCTATGAGTCATGTTTGGCCTGTCAACGCTTAATTCAAATCGGACTAATCACAAACTGCGAAAGAAAATAGCCAATCAATAACGCCGACATATATCCATGCTACTCTACGGGATTCGAACACGATATTGTGCACTAATTCGCAGACTCTCTATACAGAAGGTTTAGAGTGTCTGCGACGCAGGCTATACCTGTTTTGCCTTGTGCGACATGTCAGACATGTGATCAAGCACATGTGTAATTTGGATTAACCTTTTAGCACACAAAGATACCACATAATGGTCTCCCTTTTCCTCTAATTTGAATCATTAGGCTGAATAGCCTGTCCTGTGGGGAACAGGGAGGTTGCTTTTCTCGAGATTCTCGGCGTATCACTCAGAAATGACCACAAACTCAGATAAAGTTTAAAAGCCATTAATTTATTTTAAAGAATGACATCAAATATATAGAAACTGACAAAAGCTGGACATTAGTTTATGAAATAGGCCACTGTCGATATATCCATTGACGTCATGTCCTGAGAACACGAGAAAGAAGAGTGATGACTTTCGTTTCTTCTGGTTTTCTTGGCCTGGCTATGAGTTTGAATAATAGCACGATATATCAAAGTGACCCCATTCATACCGAAGCCCCTACAATATTTTATCTTAAAAATTTATTATTATCATTATAAAATGAAGCAATATTATTATGTAAATACGCAATATGTATTAAACGAATAAATGTATAGTTGTATAAATTAACCATTGAAACGTTCTTGCTGGTGCTGACTTCGTTCCTGGCGTATGAGCCATTAAGTAAAAGAATTATATAAATTACGCAGATCGAGGATGGGTATCGGATGAACGCCGAGGTGGATAACTTCTTTCGCCTCTCTGACCCTGATTGTCTGCCTTTAGAGAATAGTGTGTTATATATACTGACTTCCAAACCAGACCTTAGCTGTAGAAATTGTAACAAAGGTTCCTGCATTGCTTATTGTATTGGCAGCATTGGTCGGAAATGGAATGTTATTTTTTTCCGAACTGCCCTGATAATCCGAATCTTCACTTTTCATACCCAGACGTGGGTTTCCCAAGTGATCTGCTAATGACACTATTTGAAAGAACACAAAAATCTAAACTATAATCACTATAATTATTATTCAACACCAGCAAAGGTCTCTACAATAGTTAAGCTTTTTTTCTTCTACCGCCGCAATATTGTTATGGTGAACCGAAGTGCCTTTTATCACCTTACTCCTGATGTCACCTTTTTGAGTCAAAAGTTCGTTTCTCCAACACATGACATGACATGTGTATAGCGAGTGGCAATGTTGTTATCTAACCTAGCCGATTGAAACGTTCGTAACATTGACTTGTAGCCACGGAATTATGTGGTAGGTTAATATCTGGTGTCTGAGGAACTGTGAAGGCTATGATCAGTCACACTATACCGGAAATTCCTTGCACCGACACGAAATAATACCGGATTTTCCTTTTGTCAGTTCATATAGAAGAACGGTGATTTTCCGGCTATTTCTGTTGGGCCATCCCAATAAAATGTTTCGTTTCCCATCGCCCTCCCCTTCGTGAAGGTGGGTTGGTCGGTCGGGCAAAATAAAAAAGAATGATCACATGGTTGCATATGAAATCTCACGTTTAGTCTGCAAGATAGAATCGGATGGTAAAAGATGTATATTAACAGGACTATCAAATGTCTAAAGAGGCTACAAAAACGAAGTATCGATGATAATTTAAGACAACTGGTGTTAATAAGACAAGATCGTGTGCTTGTAAATTAAAGTACTTGTTTCTTTACAAATGATTTTGGAATTTTTTTTCTTTTTTACTTTTCCAAAAAAATGGGTCGGTCGGGCGATGGGAAACGAAGCATTAAATTGGGATGGCCTTAACGAACGAAACTGCGCCGCCGCCGATCTTGAAAAGTGGATCATCACATATCGTATAGGTCTCTGTCATTTCTCGTCGCAGTGTGAACAGTTTTTCAAGTAAAATGAATAGGGGCTGGGAGCCAGTGATATGAAAGTAAATGTTAGGAGAGAGGACTGGGATTTAGTACACCAAACTGGTCTCTCGGCCAACCGGCCGCTTTGGTGCGATGTTCTATATGTGTGGACGACTTGTTCCAGTTCTACACTGTTGTCGTTCATACTACCGGATACATTTTCATGTCTACACGAAAATCTATTTCCAGTATAGTGTGGACAGACTAAAAAAGTAAAAGAAGCAATCCGAACTACTAACAACTTAATAGTCAGTTGTAGAGAATGAACCGATTGTTAAGTCCCTACAATTGTTATATTACCAGTGCTATTCAGTAATTTCTCGATGTCTTTCAAATGAAATTAAATATTATTAGGTATCTTATTGTAATAACTCATTAAACAGTTGTGATCGTCATCTCAGTCCTGTTTCTTGCTTGGCGAGGGAACTCCCATATGAAAATGACAGGGTTGCCCGTCTCTCTTAGACGTAGACATTGCAGTTTTTGGTCTCACTTTGGCTGTGCAATACAAAAAGCCAATATTTTAAACCATAAATGTATCACTTAACCCCCTGCAAACGGACGTAACCGTGTTGGCCAACAACTCGCAACGTTGTTTAACTTTGCCGTTGTTACGTCCGTTTGCGCGTAGCTTTAGGTTGTGCGTAAAGAAATAGGGAGCTTTAGCAACGAGGACGGCAACGGCAACCAGGACGTCAAAAAAGCAATACGTTTATTACGCAAAACAACAACTTTGCACGTGCATCACGCTTTTTTGTACATTTCTTTACCGTCCTTGCAAGACTACGCCGTGAAAATGCCTAATTGCAAGTTTTATGGAGGACGTAAACAAGCGACGACGAATCTCTTTTTCTCTCTCTAAACTTGAGTGCGGTCCTCAAGTAATCAACTCCAGGAAAATTCGCCTACATTTTCCATTTTCAGCAAATTGGAATAAACGCGACAAAGATTGAAGAAACGGGAATTCATTTTAAAACTGACCTTTTCGCTACCGTTGCCGTCGTCGATACTAAAGCTCCCTAATATCTACTATGAAAAGACGTTGTCATAAGTCATAATGAGTTAGAGTGTTCTACTTTTGGCCGTCATTTGTGATCGTAACTGAGGAGACTGGTTATGAATACTGGCAAACAATAAAGATGAAAACAACGTTGTTTAGTTTATGGGTATAGTTTCTTGGTGTTGCAGACGGTGCAACTACAATTATTAATCTACTTATCCGTCGAGCATTACCCTATGCTTTCATATTAGAGCTTCCCTCTCACCCCCTCCCCCCCCCCCCCCCCCCCCACTATAACAATCTAAAGAAAAAAAGGGTGCTTTGACAAAAATTAAACCATAGAGACCCTACAGAAATTACAGCTTCGTATCAAGAGTACTAGCTTTACTGGTGTTAGTGGCGGATGCCTCACGGTAACATGGCTGGTTCTGATCCAGTAGTCTGAAATAATAGTAAGGGGTATCTTCTGTCATCATCTCTTCCAGTATCGGTACTAGTTGAACGAATGAGGGTCGTTCATTTGGATCCTCCTTCCAACAGTCCATCGTCAATTTGTATCTGTTGAAAAAGGAGTACATAGTTTAAAATACCGCTACACAAGGATATGTCTCCATTTACTTTGAATATTGAAGACACTTATGTTCTATAGGCTCTTTTTATAATGGGGCAATGTAAAGGAAAGAGGCGCGCTGAAGTTTCCACTCCTTGGAAAAGGCTGACAATTTTAGAAAAAAAAAAACTCTCTGTAGTACTATGTGTATATTTCTTCATCGTGCCCTCTATTCGGAGGTCTTTTATTATTTCTATTCAGACTTACATTTCATCGCTGCACGTGTTGGGTTTCTCCATGCGATATCCAGATTTAAGTAAACTGCATAGCCTCATAGGGCTTATCCCAGGGTATGGAGTACCCCCTAAAATAACAAAATAAAGATCAATGCTGTCTTATCAAAGATTATCAGGCTTTTCTAATTTTTCATTTTGAAATCGCACGTCCTCTTTCTTTAAGGTCTATCATTCGGCTCCATTCAGAAAAGTGCCCCAGATGACAGTCTTTATAATTCTCTTCTTCAGGCAAAGGCTAGCTCGCTGAAGGCTTTTGTCCAGCGGCAGTTCTTTTTTCTTAGTAAACGCGTTTTCGGGCTATTCTCGATCTAATTTATTTTTCACAGGATCCATCCTGTGTACTGAGGCTCCCAAGTTAGTTAAAGTGCGATGATTCTTGACTTAATTGTCTACCCTCAAGAAAGATCGTGAATTCCTCACCAGGCCTCTTACAGATTTTCTTCACCTTAGTCTTCTTAACATTGATCTTCATATCATATTCCCCCGCGCTTTCCTGCATTTTACCCATCATAAGTTGAAGACTTTTAACTGAACTGGCTAAGGTTGCTTGATCATCCGCGAAGCGCACTGTCTTGAGATAACTTCCCACTCGAATACCTTCATTCACACACCTCAAAGCATCTCTTAGCATGGCCTCAGAATATATGTTAACGAACATGGGGGATAACGAGATAACTTATCTCGTGCCACGGCCAATCACTGCTGGTACGGATTAAATTCTGCGATTTCAAAATGGCTGTAATAAAGTGATAATTCAACTTCGTGTCGTGCAATTTTAGTCTGAAATGATACTTCTAATCTCAAATCGAACTCGCACGCGAAATCACGCGATGATTTCAGACCAAAGTGCTCTCCACTCAGTTCAATGACCATCATGTTATATCATTTTACCAACCTCCAGGTGGGTTTAAAATAACGTAATGTACAAGTTTACCATTACTGAGAATTCATTTCGCCAAGTGACACTTGATATCGGGTCAAGTTGTTGTTAAGAGTATGACTTATAGGCTGGATTGTTATGAGCCTGCGCTCCTCCCCGGTAAAGACGGCTGAGAGAGCTGCGGATATGAGCCTATTATTTTTTCTAGTTTTTTAGCAATCACGACATTATGCCAGAATGGCCTCTTTTATAAAGCGGTTCAAATCTCCTGTGACTGCGATCCTAAAACCGAACAGTAATCTTTTCTCTAACTACTTTCTTGGAGGATTCCTCTCAATTCCCTCGCGTATAGGAAAACGACAAGTAAGAGTATTATTCTACCAGCATCAATATACAAAGATTTTTAAAACCAACTTACCCATGGTGGCTAGTTCCCACAAAACAACTCCAAAAGACCACCTGCAATAAAAGGAAGCAGATAAAGAAATAGCAAGAATTAAATTTCATAGAAACATCAATTTTGTTTATCTCGCCCAATCGAAGGTGATACAGATTGTGGAATCCTGGAAGTTTTTGCTCGGAATCATGGACCTTGGAATCCGGAATCCTGCTAACTATGAAATTCTGGAATCTAGGCGTTTTGAAAGCTGGAATACACTGAGTTGGAATCCGGAATCCAGTATCTGGAATGCGGGATGTGGAGTGTGGAATCTAAGATCTAAGGTGGTCTCAGATTAACTTCATCGGCTCAAAGTTTCTATTTATATCTCATATTTTCAAGTTTCACGCGTGGAACAGGCTAATGTTTTCCAAATACTTGAGTATTCCTTGAGAGTTCAGACAGTTCTAAACATTGCAGGGTCTATGTTATCTCGAACCTCAACGTCACACTGCATCACAAGAAGCCCAAGCTTGGCCTAACAGTGACCTTCTTAACATATCTTATACTTACACGTCAGTCTTGAAAGTAAAAATGCCGCTTTCCAACGCTTCAGGTGCCATCCATTTCATTGGTAGCTTGTGTACGCTCGTAACTTCGTATATCTCACTCTCATTTGCATGGCGTAACAAACCAAAATCAGCGATCTTCACCGCTCTGTCCTCACCAAGTAAGATATTACGGGCTGCCAGGTCACGATGAATGAATCCTTTGCTGGCCAAGTATTCCTGGCACAGAAATAACGAAATTATTTCTCAAACATTTTTAGTTACCAGATACCTTTAGATCAACACAAATTTCCATTTTGATTGGTCAATATGAAAGTAGAATGGAACCTCGATTTTACGATATGGCAGGGGGATAGCAGTTTAATCGGGATATCGTTCTAAATGAACTCCCGACTGATTTAACGATTTGACGGAAAGGCAACCAAGTGGAAAGAAACGTCTGTTCCAGGCTCAAAGATGGCCCGCCACCGCCCCCTTTTCAATTCTAGATCACGCGTTTATATTTTTGCCGGTGCCTTACGCTTACACGACATCCCCGCTATCGAGAGCCTGGAAAAGGCTACTGTAAGCTGTGCCAGGCAAACGGTCCGGAAAGCGGGAGGAAGTGATCGTGGGTCTATTCATGAAGAATGGAAGGAGGATTTCCGTCACAGCTGTTGGAAAACGAAGAAACAAATCATGGAATTGGCCAAGAAAACCCCGCAACGTATTCTTTTCAGCAAAAAAAGCCGTTAAAGTTGAACAAGCTAAGTGAACTACAGTCGACTCCCGATAACTCGAACCCTCGCTAACTCAAACCTTGTGCTAACTCGAACCAAAATCGATTTCCCCTGGATTTCCTTCATACATTTACCGTAATTTTACCCTCGGTAACTCGAACCCTCGATAACTCGAAACTCCCGCTAACTCGAAGTAATTTTTGTTTCCCTTCATATCACTTCCAGACAATTTTACCCTCGATAACTCGAGGGGATGAATATTGGCTGAAAAATAAGGTTTTTAAGTTTTTCAACCGCGGAAGAAAGCCCGTTGACACCTGTTGACACTTAATTAAATGCTGTTTTTCAGGGAGACTTGGGGTGAGTGGAATGAAGCCCTCCGTGGAATACCAGGCCGGAAAAAGAAATCTTTTAAATATGGGCAAGAGGCAGATTTCTGTGCTTTGCAAATGATGACTAAATTGCTCAAGGCATTCCTCAGTCGAAAAAATTCTTACCATCCCTTTAGCAATCTGCCACGCATAACATAGAACTTCTTTCCCAGAACTGTCTTCTTCATCATCTTCCTTGCCCTCACAGCTGCTTTCTTCTTTCTCGATGGTGATCTTTTCTTCGACATTTCTTAAGGGCTCAGCAAGAGTGAGCTCTTTTTCTTTGGAGAAATGGGCAATACTGATCGAAGGTAACACCATCACCGACGCAACCGACCCCTTTCGCCCTTCATTTTGTAGAAATGACGTGTTGACATCGTCACTTTCTTCTTCCTCCTTGTCACCTTCGAAGCCCAGGTTTAAGCAAGAAGGTTCCATCTCAGATCGAGGAGCATCGTTGATTAGAATTCCTCTTTCAACGTCGTCCAGGTCGATTTTAATTTCCATCTTCTCGCTGGAATGATAACCACCGTCTTTTCCACTTTCTTCATTCTTTTTTCCCCTGTTCTCCTCTTCCACGTTTTCATCCAGGACATCTTTTGTTTGCAGGTTCCTGGACACCAATTTCGGTCTCTCAGGAACAGGAGGCTTAAGCCTTTCAACGACATCACTTTGCTGACTCTTTTTCATTGTAAGCTGCAAAAAAATATTGAAATGAATTCCGTCTGATCATGAAACGGTTTTGTCAGCAGAAACAATTTCAACACTATCAGTTGGTTAGCCGAAGTATTTTCCCCAATTTAAAAGGAATCCATGTGAATTGAAAGATTTATTTACTTAACCGACGTTAAACTGAAAATCTAGCCGGGAATACCTTATGGGCCAGCTTTCTTTAAAGCGTCCACGGAAAATTCAAATGGATTAAACGTCATATCTCGTACAGGGCTTTCGGGACGTGTAATGTGTAATTTACAACACTGTTTGGGGGACTTTGCCAGACCGCTTAAGGTGCATTTTACAAGTAATGAAGGAATGAGTAATGATGCCCTCATACATGAGTGTGAAAGTGAGATAAACCACTACACCGGCCACTACGTGCCCTACTCTTCACAAAGAGCAGGTGTGTGGGTTCTTTAACGTCCCACAGATTTATTACATGTGCAAGGGCTTGTCAAACGGTGCCTACGGTTTATCGTCCTTATCCGAGAAGACCAGAAAGTCAAACCGTTTGCAGTTGTTATACAAAGGCAGCACTTTCTCCTCAGTTCTTTAAAGACCCTGGGTGTTGTTCCCGCCGGGGTTTGAACCAACGGCCCCCCGCTCAGCAGACGGTGGCGGTTTTGAAACTCTGAACGGACAATCATTATGTCCACCAAAACATTTTGAAGGGTCTTTTAAAAAGAAACTTTTCTACTGCTTCGGTCGGGGGGGGGGGGGGGGGGGGGGGTGAAAAGCAAAACTCTGGTGTTATCGGCTGATTTGAATAACTCATCTTGCTACCATTGAAAGACCGTGGATCGAAAAGCTGACTAGCATTTTGAGTGGAAGCCCTTTGTCAGCTCGAATCAAGGACGGTTTATCAAATGGCGGACCTCAACTGTTGGTGAATACATGGGAAAATGAGAAAAGAAACAAGTAAATTACTAGAATGAAAAGCGTTCGTTGAAGTAAACTATTCTTGTCCTGTTACCATGTTCAAACAATAGAGTAGCTCCACCATTAGTAATCCCGTGATTCATTCTGACCAGAAAAGGTTAATGCCCACCTGGGGGGAGGGGGGTACTTTAAAAAATTTCGAATAGTTTAGACAAGCGAAAACCAATATCATATTAAAGACCCAAACATGGAAAATGAGGCCCAGTTCAAGGGAAAAACAAAACCTAAGAATTAAAGGAAACAGAAAAAAACTTCTTTGAATCGCGCTCCTAATCAGCTCTAGGGTAAAGTTCAGTTTTAACAGATCTATGATTTGTTTCTCATGTGTTGGGCATTAACGCACATGAATTTTACTTGACAGAATAACGGTACCATATTTAAGGATGGAGATCCTCATCCTATCGGGCGGGGGTACCCCCAGGGGTAAACGTTCAAAATGTCGTTTTGTTTTCTTTTCTGACCACCTTTCCCTCTCCTAAGACAACATTAACACTACCTTCTCACTCAGGGCAAAATGTGGCTTAGGGGAGGGATAGGTGGCCAGTTTCCCGGAAACCTTAACTGATCGTACCAGGGCAAGCTTGGCTTAATTAATTCAGCGTTGAATACAAATTTTTGTGTATTTATCGATCTTTGTTTTCCGAATACATGAATAGCATCTAAACAGTCTGGCTGTATAAACCGCGTTTGGAAAAATACGAATATCCGGTTGCATCGATATCTACATTCAGTTATTGCACCTCTGTCTTTGAGAACTTAAATTATAGGTAACATGTACAAATTCTCACTTCAAGTTGTTTAGCATCTTATTATTTTTACTGAAGACGATGGTTTTTAGACGTGTGATGAGGGAGAGGATTTTCCTTCTGCGTTAAGAGACCACACAATGTAAGAAAAAGAACATACACGCCCAGAACGATGTTCATTAGAAAATTAAAGTGCAGCACAGAATACTAATGACGTCAGAGTGACTAATTTGCCATGTTTGTCTGAAATCTGCCATTTTTGTTATTTTCACGTCAAAAGTCAGACAAACTTGACATTTTAATGACAAAAAGACAAACAAAATTGAGGAATTCGTTTGTCTGAGTTTGAGTTCTATGAATAATATCTGTGCGCAGCCCTATTCCGAATGGAGAGAAGATATTTTTTAAACAAAAGGCAAAAAAGAGGCCAGCAAATTTTTATTGATACAGCTGATAAAGTAATGATACCTGTTGCCTTTTGTTTCTGAGCCACTGAAGAAGATCTCCGTTTGGAACATATTCCAAGATTAACATGATGGGATGTGATTGGATCCAGTAGCCGAGCATGCTCACAATATTACGGTGTGTTCCGACTTCCTTCATCAACTCAATTTCCCGAACTAACTGCCGTTTGTCCTCTTCCGTGGCATTTTCTAAAAAAACAAAAGACATTTAAAGAAAATCCAGGTAACAGTGTACGTAAATGCTACACGATATCAGTTACTAATAAAAAACTAAAACGAGATGTAAAGAAAAAAAGAACTAATTAAAATGAAAGTATATTTAACCTATGAAAATATAACACAGTCAATTGCTCAGGTCCTAATTTCTGCTTGAGAAAAAATCTATTCGTTAAAAAATTGGTTCCCTGAGTTAAGTGAGTAGATAAAACAAAGTCTCAAAGAAAAACCGTTAGTTCTCTTCATCTAGCGATCACAAAGCACGACATGGAACATGATGTAATACTGGAAGATCTTATAGTCCGGAAACTTGTCTCTTTAATTCTAGACGTCAAGTTTTGTGTTCTTTAATTGCTTCCCTATTCTCGTCCCACGGGTATTCTATCTCCAGTAATATGACTTTCCTTGAGTGTACATTTGTAATCCTAACCATCTATCCAATTGGCTCATTTTCATTGACTCTACATAGACAGGGACATTCCAATATGCTTTTGTAGTTGAGTTTCACCGAGGGTTTTCGGCTCACCGTCATCGTCGTCAAATAAATGTTTTAAACTTAAACGACTAGAAAGCAGTACCTCGTAACACTGACAAAAAAAAATTGTTAAACAAAACTACGAAATGAAAATAACGCTTAGAGGTTTTTAAAGCTTTAAGATTACTCTTAGAAGAACGAATATTCAAACTCCATTTTACACTGTATGTGCTCTGGAGAATCATTCCAAAGTTTAGGGGCACAAAACGAAAAAGCATGATCGTCCGATAAAAGTTTTAGCCTTGATCTGGGTGTCACTAATTAACAAGTTCATGGTTGATGATCGTGAACTCCTAACAGACATGTAAGTTTGAAACAAATGACGATTACAGCTCGGACATGAATGATTTAAAATCCGCTACTCATGCTCTAAGTAAAGCTGCAGTAATGTGGTCATATTTGCAACCACATACGATCAGATAAAGTTCTCAAGTGACTGAATAACGTATTTCGAAAGATCACATAAGAGAACGACCAATCTACACATTACGAAGGAATGCACTAACATTTTGAATTGGTTTAAAGAGATAATCTGTTATCATGTCACAGCTCTGAGAAGTGATCATGCAGCCTGCTCTGTTTTGCATTTTTTATATCTGTGTGGTTTTGTTGAAAGGTGCCCGCTCGGTTTTTGCTTGAACACGGGCATCGATTTAAGCGCTATATACTTTTTAGTACGTTTAAATAATGTGACATAAACTCGAGCCTGTCTAAGACCACTTATAACACGACCAACCTTGCAGCACACCTTATCAATGTTCTGATCTCACTGAAGGTTTTTGTGTCTACAGTAATTTATTCACTGCAAATCGTGTGGTAAATTGCAAACATTCAGGGAGGTCATTAATATAAGTAGAAAACAAAATTTAGATCTAAAATGGGCCCCTGAGGTACATCACAATGTTACCGACTGGGGCATTGAGATGCTGTTTTCCACGATATAATGTTTGCTATCTATTGGATTAAATATTCAAACCTGTTACAAGAGAGGCTCTCTTGCCTGTTATTAATAAGAATCACTCCCGTGAATAGCGTTTGCTGAAAGAGTAAGTTATCTTTTTGCCATATTCTGAACTCACACACCTGGTAGAACTTTTGTAGCAACAATACGTCCCTCATGCGAATCCAAACGGTGATCCTTGTGTTTGGAGGATGTATTCTTTTCAGGTAACCCCCTCATCACGCTCTTATAAACTCTTCCAAAAGCGCCTCGTCCCAGTTCCTCCATGATAGTAACCCGCTCGTGTGGGACTTCCAGCAACATAAACTCAGCAATGTCAGACTCACTGGATCAAAGTGCAAATTAAATGTCAATGAAATTTCTCGTAATTAATCATGGGCTTGTGGTAACGCTTAAATCAGGGACGGCTTCCTAGTTGATACTATTTAGTCAAAAGTTACACTGCCTTGGCCTGTAAGAAAGGTCACTTGTGGCTTGGGAGTGAGTACGACACCAGATAGACATGCCCAGACACTTTATCATGGAACAATTCAGCAACAAAGAATAATATTCTAAATTTGAGTGATATTATCATTTGAATGAAATACCGTTTATCATTCCTCTTTGCTCTCTTACGGCAGACAATTATCCCCACCACCACAGCAGAAAGAGCCACGGAAACTCCCAGCATTATCCAGGCAATCTTTGCAGTATCATTTTTGGCGATAGGGGAGCCTCCTGTAGGATCATTTTGGCTAATGAAACCGCCTGATGTAGGATCACTTTTATTGGTAAGATGCTGTCTGGTCACTGAGGGAAAAAAGCAATCGTTAATGCTAAGAACTGTAACAGTTATACACATCATTGAAAAAGTAGCTTTAATGTTTAAGTAGCACCCGGGGCGGCTTATTTAAGAAATGGAAGCTCTTCTTTGAAAGGGATCACTTCGTTCTTCAGAATTTGAAAGCCTGGAAAATTACATGGTATATGACGATGAACCCTTGGCTGTTGAAGAATGGTTAAAAAAGTACGTAAGAAGAAGTTAAAGAAAATGATAAGCTAGAGCGTGTACTACGGGTTTAAGAGAACTACGGGTCAGTTCAGTTGCTGAGTGCCGGCAGATCATTTCGTACGATCGCGTGAAGAAGTAAGCTTATGTAAATAATCGAATAGCTGCTTGTTTGGCGGCATGATTGCTATGATGTATGAGGAGAGTTGTTAGCATTCGCTATAAAAAAGCGGTATTTTTGGATGATTCTAGTTACCCTGAATGTAACGTACGTATGTTCAGGATTAGGGCACCTGTTTAGGATTCGTTCGATTAACCTTGTTCTGGAATACAAATATATACGAATGGCGTATAATCTTATTTTTTTTATTGTTCTCATCATTCCTATTATATTTCGGAGAGCGTAAATCAGAATAATTACAATAACAAGAGTAATGGCAGACGTTTTCGGTGAAGCGAAAAGGTAACAAGAAGGGCAAAAATTAAACGCATTTGGTTTGTTAGCGGTATTAGCAGAACAACAACTTTGCACGTGCAACACTCATTTTTAACTCGTGGGTACGCGCGAGCGTACCACGAGTTATTGCAGGGGCTGAGATATGCAAATGAGTCACTCACTCACTCGCAGTAGACGCACTTCGTAATTAATCGGGTCCGAACTCGAGAGCGCGAAGATCTATCGTTTCCAAAGAAGCACGCGCTCGCCGAAGTTCGGTAGCATCAAATTCTTCGCTGCGAAAGTGCATCGTGCGCTACAGCACGGTTAGGATAGAGGTCTTACCAAATTAAGACAGGCAGGAATCTTTCAAATTAGTACGATTCAAAAGCCTTTGACCCGTCCAGGCGTTAAACTTGACAAGAAGATGAGCATTTGCTCGTCGACTCCTTCAACTTCGACGCTGGCTTGATCTCGTACCTTGTAGTACTGTAGTAGGTTATGTGTATGAATGAATTTATGGCGGTCAGTATAAAACACGGAATGCGAACTACCGACTGCGGACTGGGTATAAAATACGGACTGGTGAAATGTATGGTAAATAAAGGCACTTCTTCTTCTTCTTCTTCTTAAGGACTCCCCAAGATCACGGGGGGAAATGGATGTGAGTTTGAGCATTACCTTTTTAAAATAACAGCGGATGTCGACATAAGAAAACATAAGCTAATGTTTTGCGTCCTACTTCGCGGAGGAGTTGTGTCGGCTTTGTATCGCATATGTTCTTTCATTGCCATGAAATGCGTTTACATTGTTTTTTACTGTCAGTAGCCTGGTTTCAATTAGCCTTAATTTCATCCCATTCCTTCGAGTCGTTTTTATGGCTCGATTGTTTGCCCCGGTCGTTTGCCGGCGGAAGTTCCATATAAAAAACATTAAATTTGAACGCTTATCATGTGACATCCTCAATGGCGTAGTGGCTATGTGAGGTCGGGTCTAACCGAAGGTACTGGGTTCAAATCCTGCTATAGACCTTCTTGTCCCCTTCTTCCTTTTTTTTTCTTTTTTGTTTTGTCTCGTTTGCTTATTTGTTTTGCTGTTTTTTTTTTTGTTTTTAAATATATACTTAAATAACTGTTACTAAAGTGCAATAAACAGCAAGAAAAGTATTGTGTTTCCAGAACAAGGATAGTATATTTATAATATGAATTTCTATCATTTCCTAAAATTCACTGTGGGAAAACCAGAGGTGATAACTAATTGATTATTTTCTAAACAACGTACCCACGAGTTGACGATAGTCTTTCTTTGATTATACAGTTCTCCGGAATGTTACTAAAACAGTGAACGACCACGGGGAAAAGGAAAATGAAAAATGGGAACAAAACCTAACTTCAACCCTAGCCCACTCGGTAAATTCATTTCCAATTCTCTGTTTGTTCCCCACTTTTCATTTTCCCGTTCCCCTTGCTCTCGTTCTCTGCTCCCCTTTCCCCGTTTTAGTAACGTTCCGGTTCTTCGCCGTCATTATACGACCACGGCGTGAGACTGTCAAGTTTTACGTTTATGGAGGATTTGAACACATGAGAGCGATTTTCTTTTCCAAACTGATATACAATTCTTTAGAATTTAACCCTTATGAATATCGGCCAACATTTCGCAACTTAAACGAAATGGACCCGAAGTAAGAGCGATAAAGTTTGAAAAAGCGTGAGTTCGGTTTTTAAGTGACGTTTTCGCCGCTGTCGCCGTCGTAGCTGCTGAAGCTCCCGGGGCTCTCCTCATGAAAAGGTTTACTGGAGCAGATGAAAGACGTATTTCCTTACACGAAGAAATTAAATCAAAGAAGCTATTTCTCAGTCACCATATCCTCCAATTTTGAGCAGCTTCCAGAACTTTCCAAATTAAGTTATTTCTCCAGGAAAAAGGCAAATGATAATCATATGACAATTTTCGTCCGTCAAATCTTTCTTTAGAATTTCCTCTACAAAGGAAAAAATAAACAAAAAAAACAAAACGAAACAAAACGTAACAAAATGAACCAAAAAACAATAATTTCTCCTGTCAACAATGTGAATTATTGCATTGACGTCATCTCTGTAATATCTTTGAAAACAGAACGATCGTTGAACGATCGAGATGGCCATGAAAAATGTAAACATAAAACGTCATGACAGGCTATTTGAAGGAGAACGATCGCTAAAAGTATGAAAATTACAGATTAGCTTCCCATAAGCGGAGGCTTATCTGTCCATTTTTGTTGCTGTTCTTGAAACATCTAAAGACTTTCATGTGGTAAATTCCGTCGTCGTTTGTTTTACTGTCTACGTGGCTTGCTTCTGAGGGAGCAGAAGCGGGTGCCAGCTTCTCTAGAAGTGTACAGTTTATGGGCGTTCGCAGAGGTTTGAGTGATTATGGTTTAGTGTCTATACCAAATCCCTATCAGCTATTGGACATACATAAGGTAATGTCGCACCTTCAGAGTGGGTTTTAAATTTCCAAGAAACTGACCAGTCGCTTTGAACTTCTCCAAACCAGGAAGACACTCCAATTTCATACCCCTTGTCGCATTCCAGAGGTAAAAGACGAAAGGTGGTAGCAGGAACCGTTAATTCTCCCCATTCAGCTTCATTGCCTAGTGGCTTTATCTCCCTATACCGTACAGTGCTCTTCGTTATGGTGCATAGTTCTTTTCTACTCCACGTTACATTGACTTTACAACCATGTATTTCCGACTCTTTGTTGTTTATCACGGGTGTAATTGGTTTGCCTTTAAATAATGAGAATAATACTATGATTATTTAGTGATTTCCACCGATTTTTTTGCAGTGATAGATGAATGTAAAAAGGTACACTACGAAACCTACAAAACTATCTAACAACTTATTAAACTCGAACAATTAACAACCAGCTCACCGACGCCATCTTAAGTAACTGATATAATTATGCGCATGCGTTGAGTCCTTTAAAAAGAGTTTTTGGTTAATTCCTGCGAGACCGAGGTCCCTTGAATGTGACAATAAGCACACAAAAAATTGATTTTGTTACTTAAATTTGCCTGTAATTAATTTTTGAAACTTGACAGTGGGCGCTTATTCGAGGAGGGCGTTTACTCGAAGCTAGGCGCTTACTAAATTTTCACCATTTTCAGCAAGTTTAGTATGTTTATTTTGGAACAAAACAATAAATGGCAATAATAAAACGCGAAGATGTAACAAAGCAAGGTTTCTGTAAAATACTCTGAAGAAAACTCCTTCTCAGGGGAAGTCTCTTATTAGTACTTATTCAATTTCAATTTCAATTTCAATCTCATTGTCACTCAAGTCAGTAAGTGATTTCTCTGGTGCTGCCTCCTCGATGTCCGACGTCGTAACGTCGGCAAATGGCAAAATAAAAATGGTGTCCCTAATTAGTACTTTCGTATTAAATATATCAACACTCAAATAATTAAGTGCATTTTTTTAGATACTACTCTTGCCTTTGATTAAGTCACCAATCTGCTTCACGGATAAAGCTTTTCCAGTCACGTAAAGATCCATGATTGCTCCAACAAACACCCCATTTGCCATTGGCATCCGGACTAAACCCGGATCATTCCCTATGATGTACTCTGGCTGATAACGGCCTAACGATGAGAAGAAATACTCATTCCATTGGTCTATCAGTGCCTCCTCCGTAGCATTAACGAACACCTTGATCTTATGCAGCTGACAGGTTACTGCTACGTGATTCCAGTAATTGATTTGTAAGTGGAAAGTGTTGTGTATCGATAAAATGAGTGTAGAATTCTTGACTGTAACGTAAAATAGTTTTCCACCCTTTGACCAAAGCGCCATTATAGGCCCGTGAACACCAATATACTTTACCCAAAATGCAATTGTAAAGTCACAGGTTGTTATGTTAATGTTAGGGACAGTAGCATAGGAACCATTCTGACTGAAAGTGGCCGCTTTGCTTCCGGGACACCAGCCTTCAGTATGGTTAACGGTACCAAAATACCTGTAAGATAACAAAAACCAATGAATAGAATCTAGCTGTGAATAAAAGAATTACCTGTCATAGGAACATGCAAGGCACTATTTTACCCTCGAATCCTAAGTTATGAGACAAAAATTAACCAGTCAACGCTATGAGTGTAATGCCACCTGCAGCAGTCAGAAATGCAAATGCATAAGTTTTGTGGCGATGCTGAAACCTGGATGTCATCATGAAAGAGACAATGGTTAATCTGAAAATTTATTTAAGAGTAAGAGAGAACTAAGAAGGGAGGTCGTTGTCGTATAAAATCTTTTGAAATACGAAAGTAGGGGTAAGGCATAAAAAGCCAAGCCTCCACCCCCCACCCCCCAACCCCCCCTCGTCTCGCCCCCAACATTGAACAAACTAGAGACATATAACCCCACTAACCTCACATCTGGATCACTGCCATCTAGAAACCAGCGGCGGTATACGGGTTTTCCTAACAAAACGTACAAGTTCATTCCAACAGTAAAAATATATGGCGATATCAAACAAACCTGTAATAATAAGCTACTCTGATTTCATTATACTTCGGTCTTCCGTTTCCGTTTATAATGTTTAGAACCATAAGCATTTTACGAAAACTTAGGACTCTTTAACTGAGACCGAAAAAAGGCATGTATACGCTCAACAGCAAAGCTTTGAGATGAAATAATTCTTAGTTCGTCTGAACTTTGTTTTTGCTTGTTTGTTATTTATTGTTTTCCCAAAGAATCCCCACAATGCATAGGAACGACGTGTGTCATTAATTCCTTATTTTCTATCTTGGGCCAGTTCTATGAAGTCACGCCGAAGCCAAAGTATCAAGCTTAAAGGTTTTTTCAATAGGAAATATAATGAATCAGACCTAAAGAATTCACGTTGTTATATTCATACTACTTGTGCTGGCGATTTTAAGGGGGAGATTATATTGGCTGGGCCGCCAGCTCGGAATAGTGTTAACAGGAACAGCTTCACCCAAGGCCTTAACAAGCAACTTACTTGGCCGACTTATCAAGAAGGTACGCAATTCTTTACACACAAGAAACCAGTTTTTAAGGCCCAGTGGTCACGAAATGCCACAGTAAATGTAAATTCAACATGTTTAACATCCTACGAATGACGTTTTTATTGAAGATGTAAGTACAATTTGCTGTACATTGAGTAAGGAGTGGAAGGTTTAGGGTACCTGTTTAGGATTCTTCGATCAACCTTATTCTGGGATACGAATACGTAGAATCGCGTGTAATCTTTTATTATAATTATCATTTTTTTTCATTATTCCTCTTAATGCTTCGGGGAGCATAAAACGGAATAATTACAACAACAAGAACAATGGCTGACTTTTCTCGGTTACGCAAAAAAAGCAACGAGTGGGGCAAAGAAGCAAAAGGATTTTATAACATAACAAAAGTAAATCGCGCGCTCTGATTGGTCAGTTAGCCACTACCATTTGCAAGAGGGTGCACGCCAAGAAACTGAGCTGGCGCGGTAAAATTTGAGCAAATTCAACAAATCTCCTCTCCTGACGGTAAAATACACCGATGAAATGCACAGATGAAAAGTGGAAGTTAAAGAAAATACTTAGCTGTCGTTTTGAAGTAAAAAAGACAAAAGATCAAGCGACAAATTTGCCCTGGATGAATTAAGCAGCACTGTTTTCCTCGCGGCTAGAATCGGCTGAGGGAAAATCGAGCGAGCGAAGATTTAAGGTACGTTTTGTGTTTTTTATAGAAGAGAAAGTCTGTTTGAAATGTAAATTTATCAATTAGCGTTGTGTTATTGACTTTTTGGTCAAGCTGATGCTAAATTCAAGAAAATATTTTAGGAAACAAGCTCAAATTCGAGACAGCTTTGTTGTGAAGTTTTCATCGCATCGATTAAAAATTTTAGTTGAGTTTATTAAAAGGGCACATTAAGCTGGAATAAGCGAATTTCATTTGAGTAAAGAAACATTTGGGTTTTCAAATAATTTTTTTTCAAAAACTAACTTCTGTGTGTATTATTTTGTTCCTCAGTGTCCATTCATAACAGTCGTTCAGAGAACGGTCGAAAAACAACAACTTCAGCGCCGGCTGTTTGTCGGCGAATTTCACGGATGCAACTTTGACTTTCATAGCTGGATTTCCCCAGATATTTCGATACAAAGCTAGTTAATTTCTTTTTAAAATTGATGTTAGTTGTTATTCTAAAGGAATTACAGTCAAATTTTCTCATTTCTACTTTACGTTTATTTCAAAAATTGTCACATAAATAAGCTTGATAATTATGTCATTTATTTAGTTTTAGTTTATTTTTTAGAGTCGCTTTAGCTGGTGTTTATAGTTGTAGCTGTAGTTTTCCCTTAAAGTTTTTACCCTAATATTAATAGCAAGTAAACAGATGCCAAGAGAATAACAACACAAAACGTTTTGAAATTTACCTGAAGACGGAGAACGGTTGATTCAGCGAAAGAAAAACTCAAAGGCAAGTTTTTGAAAAACGTAGAACAAGATTTGTTTACGCGCGGGTAGACGACAGCATACATCAACGCGGATCGATGACTCAACCGAAGGCAAATGGAAAATAATGTTTTTCTCTTTTGATTATGTTATAAAAGAAATGGTAAATGTTGCAGGTGTGCAACCATGGAGTTATGGATGCACTTGGGAGGTTTGCTAAGCACTCAAGAAGCTAGAGTCGCACTCGGCTATCGCCTCGTTCGACTCTTACGCTTCTTTCGTGCTTAGCAACCTCCCGCGTGCCTCCATAACTCCATGGTTGCACGCTGCACGTTTACCATTTCTTATTGGCAGGACAACAGCTTTGCACGTGCAGCACGCTTTTTAGTCTCGCTTGCGCAAGCAGCGAGACTCATAAGATGTGCAAGCCGTTTTTTTTCCTTCGTATTCAGGACACAAAAGGGAGATCATGTTCCCAGGCGTTCCTAGCGGAGACCTTGGAAACTGGAAATAAGAACGGTTGTGTAACCGAAGCCATGCATGTTTTGCGAAGAAAGCTTAGGAAAGATTAATGCGGCTTAGAGCTTTTCCGGAACGAGTAGGTCCACGAATTCTATTTCTTGAAAGCGTTGATTACTTTAGAAAAAGTGAACACTTCAATGGTCGAAAAAAAGAAAAATTAATTAGCAAAACTTTGATGGTGAGGCTAACTGGTTTGGGTGTTCAACCTCGTCCCCAGGGCTTTTCTCTCAAAAAATGGGTGGGGCGGGAAAAGGCCCTGGCATCGGCTGGTCACGTGTACAGCCTAAATATTCCTGAGAAGCTAATTTATATGCAACCCACTAGTTTTGCACTGGCAGAAGGGAGTAACAATGGAAAATAATAACATCACGAACTGTGTCAATTTTGTTCTTTGTCAAATGTCAATTTTTCGCGTGTGTGCGATTCAAAAGCTTAAGATCCATTTAACTGCGCATTATTCAAATGCTAGAAGTTTATGAAAGGGCGTACCGGCTAAACGTTGTCACGTACAAAATATGCAAGATGCTTCAGAGTTGAGACAAGCTGTTATCAACTAGTACTTCATCTGAACTTCATCGTGACTGTGGAATTACTGTACGATCAAGCGGAAAGTGATTTTGTCCAATGTCAAACAAAAATGTGGGCCTTTGCCTCCGGGATCTGCAGTGAGTTTAAAAAAGATGAACTTAATTGAAATAAAATTGTTCATCAAAATGCTTTATGGAGTCTGGTCTTGTCTACAAACGGACCATGAAACAAACAAATCTCCGCGCCGGATGCAAGTCAGCCCTCCTGCCAGGGACGATAACAGGTCGCCTGTCTGAAACATTTGAAGACCTCTTATATATTTTCTCTTTCGAGGATAAGTACAAAGGATTTTCCTCATATTAAAGGGAAGATTGATTGATCGATTGGAATCAACTAGAGCTCTCATCGATTTTAAATGGACCCAAGTCTTTCTTTGTTGGTCAGTCGTTTGATCGCAGAGGTCAACGAATTTTTTTAAAATACGGGTCATGCAGGATAAGTCTAAACCAACGAGTGTCGCTATGATATGGCCGAGAGTTAAGGTGAATAGAACTAGGCTGTGTGCGGCGGCCCACTTCGCAAGAAATGAAATAAAATGTCAGAAGAGTCGAGAAAGCGGACTTTCCCAGTACAACCTTTATGCATGTACGATAGCTTGTTTGTCATTTATACCGCTCTATAAGCGGAAGTTTTACAAATGTTACTCGCTTTCCCCTTCATAGAAATCGGAGGAAAGCAAAAAATTACCATGGCCAGTATCTGTGACAAAAACGAAATCTTGTAAAACTTTTCGTTAGTCGTCAAGGATATAAAAGGTCGCCCAAGATCGCGCGCTTTGAGGTTACGCATAATTTTAGCTTTTTACATAGCGCTAATTATTACACCCAGGATTTTAGGGTGTACGAGGGGACACGTGACCAGCCGATGCAGGGCCTTTTCCCGACCCCACCCATTTTTTGACGGAAGAGCCCGGGGGATTAGCATGTTGGGTGTTGTAAACTTTCATTGTATGCAAATGAGTCTTTTGGTGAGCATGCGGTTAATTTTCGGCTGTTTGGCAATGATGTAATTTTCCCCGAATCAAGGCCCTTGATTTTCGTGTAATTTATACACGCGTATAGCCTGCCACCGCCAACGTATTTCCGGTCGTCGCTAAATCCTGTTTCTTGCAGAATTAATCGCCTCCTAGACTGTGAGCAGTCTCTTATTTTTCTTTTAAGTCATAGTAGGTCGAGAGCATAATTTCACTTTTTTGCTCGCCGAGCGTGGCCCTTAGGAAAGAAGGACGACCGCCTCCTCATTTGTTATCTTATCTCCAAGCAAGCGAGACTCAACGCTTCTGAGAGCAACGCTCCATAACAAAGCTGTGATATGAAATATCTCTTACTTCGTCTGAACTTTATTTTTGTGTGTTTGTTATTGTTTGTTGTTTTCCCAAAGGGTCTCCACAATGCATAGGAACAACTTGAGTCATGAATTCCTTCTTTTCTATCTTGGGCATTCTATGAAGTCACGCCGAAGTCAAAGTATCAGAATTAAAGGTTTCTTCAATAGGTTTCTTCAGCGGTCACGAAACGCCATGACGGTAAAAGTGATAAATTAAGCAAGGATTTGTTTGTATTTTTTCCGAATTCCACAAAAGAAGGATGTTACCAAAAAAAAAGTACCTTTGCAGCCATATAGTTCCACCCTCATTGATATGTGGTTATGCCAAGCTGTTGGTTGAAAACGTGTGTAGCGTGCTACAATCGGTTCATTGAGTTCGTTATAAACGGTAGTATTCTCGTCTGTGTTGCCAAAAAACACCTGAAGCACACCAAAAAAAAAAAAAAAACCAGAACAAAACAAAAACAGTAGTTAGATGGACAATTAGTAGCGGTTTTGGCGCCATTTGACTGCTATTCACAATCGGAGGGTGACATTTTGTGTCGCTAGGCACTGAATTTCATAACACCCTTGGTCCCTGCACACCTAGACGTAAGCTCTAATACTGATGAAAGCTGTTAATAATAGCATCTGGAGATGCAAATAGGATTGTTTTTAAAACAAACACTATGAACATGAAATTTGAGTATCTGGCAGAGGTTTTGGGGAACAAGAGACCTTGACCATTTACTTCTAGAAAACACTGAAGAGGTATCCTGAAATGGCGTCTAGGGAACAGGTTAACGGCTGAGTCTTTCCAGTAACAGGGGGACATTGATTTTCTAGTTGAAAATAATATCATTTTAATAAACTTTTGCTTTTAGACTTCTATTGTTCGACAATTTTGCTGCTTCTCTGGTCTTTTGCAGTTGGTTGTTACTTGGTTGCGAGTAGACTGGGGCCTGAGGTCGTTTTCTTCCCTCCAAAGAACTGCTGACTATTTTTTCTTTACGCTTTGCCCGGATACCTTTTCAGGTTCTGCAACAGGTTAGGCCTGACCCCCATTACAACTCTATGTGCTTGAAACTTCGGAAAGCTGACAACATTGAATTTTCGGGAACATGTTAGTTAAAATTTCCTTTAGAAAACAGAGTGAAATTCAAAATTATTTTGGGGAACTGTACAGTACCGCAAATGAGCCCCGACCACAACACCCCAAAAGGAAAAGGATGGCTAAAATGGACCACAAATTATCCTCGACCCCAAATGATCGCCATCATCTTGTTTGCTCGGTGCTGGAATCTTTTTTCAGCCTCACTCACCCGACTGACTCCTCAGAGGGAGTTGAATGAGGAGATTAAGTATGGTGACGAATGACGAAGATCAAAGTACACTTTACCAATGAAGGGGTAACCGATGCACTAGCCTGAATTTCATCCGATTACTTCGAGTCGTTATTACTCCCTCAGTGACGTCTGAAACGACCGGCCGTTAATGCCGTCCAGTGACGTCACTACTCCTTTGTTGTAATTTAGGCAAAAAGTAAAACACGATTTTCAAGTGGCAAACCAAGAAATATCGTTTGGAAATGTCTACATGATACAGAACAGCTGACAGAATTGCTTTACTTTTTTCGAAGGTAATTCATGTTTAACGTACAAACTATCAACTGCATGCAGTACTCTGAACCAGTTGTAATTCAAACTCGGTCGCAATCACGCAATGAAATAAATACACACACGGAACACTTAGTTAAAAAACACAACAAATTCCTTTAATTGAAAAGAAGCTATTTTGTCCTTAACGAATAAAAAAGAAAACAAGGAAACAAGATAGAAAAGCTAACAGAATCATTACACTTGACGGTGAAAATAGCAAGAAGACCGAATGAGAACATGACATTGGTCTCAAAAACTTCGCATAAACAAAATCACTGCCGAAACCACAAAGCGGCTCTAAATGAAAAACCTACCGACTCTCCGCAATGATTCTTCATTCGCAGTTCAATTTAGCAATTCAGTTTCGAAGACAAGCCAGGGCAATTTTGCTGTTTACGGGCGCGATCCATTCAACCGAAATTTCCGGAAATTTGGGTCCAAAACTCAATGGATTGATTTGGTCCAACCAGAAAAGTTTCGAAAAGACAGGTCCACCTTTTGAGGTGGACCACTTTTCCCGGTCGGACCGGTCGGAGTTTTGATTGAATGAATCGCGCACTACGGATAAAGATTATCGAAATGTTTGAACTCCAAGCAAGCGTTAATCCACCAATGCGATCCGCTGAATACCCGGAATAAGCGACAATCTCGCTAAAATTTCTCATAATTATGCATAAATTATGCGAATGTTTAGACAATCAATCAATCAAAATCGCTACCCTGTCTTCGGGTAGCATAGTGACGTCACTGGACAGCATTAACGGCTGGTCGATTCAGAAGCTGCTGAGAGGAGAAAACGACTCGAAGCAATCGGATGAAATTCAGGCTACCGATGCATAAGATCTCGAAACTCACAAGATGATTACTTTGATAATAACTTTTTTGGGTTTAAGGGTTACATTCAGTGAAACAGATTACTGAACTCTATTTTGTTTCCTTGCCGGGTCAGCTATTTGCTGTATCTACTAATTTTTTTTTGACAAGCAACAATCACTTCATTAAAAAAGTAACATACTCCGCACAATATAAATGTCTGCAGTGCCAGGTGTCTAACCTTGTGTTCAGTTTGTCCCTGTTGTTTGTACAACTGGAAATTCAGACCGTCGTCGCTATATTTCAGCGTGTAATTTATTACCCACTGGCTCTGGAAATTAATTCCTTGCGTTGCCACCCGTGTGACAGTGACAGGATTGGTACCTAAATCAATCTGTAGCCATTGCTCAGCGTCATTAGCGTAAGCTGACCAAGATCCTTTCAAATTCAGTCTACCCTGACTGGCTTCATGGTTGGCATCAAGCTGTGACGAAGCACTAATCTGCCCGTCAGAGATCGCTCCTTTCTCCATACCCAGAGCCTCTTGACATTCTAAATAACAAAAGAAAGTAAAAGGTAACACCACAAAGATTGAGTGCTACTTGGAAATCAATGGATGTGGTTCTGTCAATGAAAATTCCATAAAAGTCGCCATGCTTTATTTAAGATTTGTGACACAAATACATTAAAATGTTTAAAAGGATCGTTCACTGAGGGCGAATGGGAAAGAAGAGGACTAATAGCCATTTGGGCCGACCCTATTAATTAGTCGAACTTAATTAGTCGGACTCAATTCATTTTCAAAATGTACATGGTCTACAACATTTACCAGTGAAAATAAATTATTAATAGTAATTTATGCATTAGGTTCGGCACATGAAAAGTCAGTCGACGTTTGAAACGAAGTCGCTCCTATAAGTCGAAACTCTCATGTCCGCCGTTCGAATTAATTTATAGTTCGATCCAAATTAGATATATCGAACTTGATTGATTCAAAAGTCAATCTTTTTCTTGTATTTAACTGAAGGATTTGGTTCGGTAATGAAAAGTTCCACGTTTGAACTGGGTCTGACAAAAAAAAATCGTCGGGGCGACGTTTTTACTGTTCACAATGTTTTGGTATAGAGCGTTATACTTTTCACCTACATGGCCAGCGGCTATGCAAATTGAAACAAAGGAAAGTTTTAACCTAAGAAAAAAATTCAACTCCCACAGGATTGGCTTGTCACACCAACATGGCCGCCGTTTGATCGTGTTGACAAACCAATATGGCGGACTTGACGTCTTGCAAATTGTCGTTTTGTGATACACAAATCACTAACAACCATGGTGGTACAAAAAGTTCGACTCAGTAAATCGATACTATCGCCTGATGAAGACCTGCAGTGTGCGGTCGAAACGTCGTTATCAATAGCAAAGTGACAATCGTGCGACAAACGATAAAACTAGACCCTTTAATCCAATTGTTCTAATTTCTAATCGTAGTTTTCATTGAGGCTGCACCTAAAACTCTCGGATATGTGTGGAGGGAAATGATAGATGCCTTCTTTCTCTGACAATTTTAGCGCCTTCTGAAAAAGCCAAAAAGAGCTATTTCTAAAAATTTGATAATGAGTTAACATGTTCCACGTCGATTCTATGGCCTGACTGCACAGGGCATTGTTACATATACTTGGATGCAGATCGGCAGTGTTTTGTGTCCTGTGATGAAAAATAATTTCATATGCTTGTTTATTAATAAAGTAATGGGTAACATTACCCGTAGCTCGTTCCTCTTTGGACCAATATTAACCGGTGACTTCGCGCTTTAAGGGGCCGATCGCTTATTACGTCTCGGGGGTGGCGGCGGTTGGTGGGGGGTACAATTTTCTAAGAGGCTTGATTTTGAGGGGTCAATTATTTTGAAAATGCATAAAATGTGAGAGGGGTCGAAATATTAAGACACAGGACTGGCTTTCTATGTAAAAGTTGTCAGACTATACTATGATTAAAGCAAATCCACGTTTCCTTCAAAAGTAGACAAAAAAATTTGCTTCGGCGGTTCTTTGTCAACAACAAATGTTACCCGTATAAAGCTTGGCTCAGAAACCAGCTATCAGCTATTTCTACTACCAGGAATGTAGCGTACATGTACGCAGATATGCTTATGCATACAGCTGAAATCTGTATATAGATTTTTTTTTTATCTCCTGAAACCATTTTTATCATTAAATTGGAATAAATATTTCCAATTATATTGGCTTTTTTGTGTTAGGATTTCCTTTATCCTTTTACTGGTTAAGTGGAGTTTAATGGATCCGAATTTGAAGCCACAGACCTTGGTTGAGACTTTTGACCAAGCCAACTCTACTATTCTATCCCGGAGTATAATGTAGCTCTCATAACTTTGTTGACTTATCCTGTGCATACCTGAGCGTAGCTTTTGCGGTATGAAGAGACCGGCAGACTCCTTTACGAAGGACCATGACAGACGAGAGATTGAGCTCTCTTGCAATTCTGCATATACACAAGCACAAGGACGTAATTGATATTCAGTGGCGGATCCAGACCTTCAGATAAGGCGGGGAGGGGGAGGGAGGGGAGGGTTCGGGCCTCATTTTGGTCGAAAAATGGGGGCCCGGGTCCCCCCGTGGCCCCTCCCCAGGATCCGCCACTGATATTGATGGCATCATAACAGAGTTTGCGCGTCTGAAGGGTACACATCTCGCCCTTTGCTTGTAACGACCTTGATGCCGTAATCAGTCCGTACCTTACTGATAACACTAGAGATAGATGGGTAAAATAAACAACTAATGACTGCATTTTCCCTCGTCTTTATTTACTGAAAATATCCTGCAGAAAACGCAACATATGGCATTTCCGAGACACCAAATTTAAAAATTTTCTGCTGGGAGAGCATGCCACCAGACTGCCCCAGGTTTGGGGCGTCTTCGGCGCTCTAACTTTTCTTCCCCCGCGTGAACCTTCAAAATCTCACGGTACGCTGCCAACTACTTGTATTTTATAGCTAATGAAGTCAATGCCTAAGGATGGAAGAAGAGACTTGATCTAGAAGGGGTTGGAGGGTGGGGGTGCGCAGTTTGAAAATTGCTATTGCCAAGGGGGAGGGGGGGGGGGGAGGGGGTACAAATTTCATATGTAATTATTTTGGGGGGTAAAGTTTTGATACAACAAGTTTCTGAACCCCCCCCCCCCCCCTCCCGGGACGTAATAAACGACCGGCCCCTTTCAAATTCCTTTACAACATCCTCACCATTATTTTTTTAACGCTGCATGGAACATCAAGAGAAAAACAAGGGTAAAAAGAAGTAAGAGACAAAAATTAGAATTATACGAACCATTACAACTGACTTCGTTCACTTCCTCGTTCCAGTATCCGCTTATTCCGCACCGAACAGATGAAGGACCACTAATTGGTTTTCCATTAGCGCAGGAAAATGAGCAAATTGAGCCGTATTTTTGATTGTATAAAACACAACTGTTGGGCAAAATTTGTACATCATTTAAGGAGGAGAGTTTTCGGCACGTAAATCCTTTAAAAGAGGAGATATAAAGAAAGTTTTAAAATTAAAGGAGATAAACAATCACGACACTAACAGTAGTTTACTTAGACCTTTAAATCATAGTTAATTGAGTGGAATGGTTATGAAACCCGTCAGACTCCTTTGTTATATGTTTTTGTGGACCTGAAAGTGCACAACGTTCAAAAGAATTCCTATCATTTTGATTGTATTGACCAATAAAAACGTTGCATTAATTTATTCCGTAACAATTTGCCAACAGAAAACAAAGGATTGTGCACTTTCACGGTGCTTTGAACATAAACTGCAGCACTGTTGTTTTTATCACTGATGTTTGCCGCTTTTCATAACCAGTCTCCTCTAATAACTATGTTTAAATGTGTCAAAAAGTTTATAACCGCGTTTTGCTTTTGTCTAA
Organism: Porites cylindrica; assembly: GCA_964035525.1. Lineage (NCBI taxonomy): Eukaryota > Metazoa > Cnidaria > Anthozoa > Scleractinia > Poritidae > Porites > Porites cylindrica. The sequence continues at coordinate 29,894,618 of OZ037779.1, forward strand.
CGCAATAATAATAACTGTTATCTGGGACTTGATCCTCAATTTAGGCTCTTCATTAATTGAAATTTCCGTTTTTTGTTGTTGCTGTTTTTTTTTCTTCTCATTTGTTTTATTTTTAATTCAAATTCATTAGAATACTCAACACAATGGAATGAAACTTCTTCCAACCAAAAAAGAAAAAAATCACTCTTTTCTTTTCGCTGCCTGCCCGACTATGCAGTCACCGGCCTTGTGCTCGTGGACGTAAGGACATTTTAGCAACATACTTTTTCGCAGAGGAGTTATTTGTGTCCATGATTTCAGTTAAATTCGCGATTCGCCTTAGTTTGCTGCAACCTAGTTTCAGGGTCCTATTCTACTCTTTCTCCGGAGCGTCTCTCTTATTCGAATTCCGGAGAGTAGGAGAAGACCCAGGAAACGAGGTTGTGTTTACTGCAGAATCGAACATAAAACCGTCATGCAATCGCGTCACAAATCTGGTAAAATATTATCCAATCCTCCAGAAAACCGCTATTGGGCAATGACCGCAGACGAATAACAGCGACTTAATGACAATAAAGAGTTTGTGTGTGTGTGTTTGTAGAAAATATAAATAGGTAGGTAAACCCCCTTACTTAAAGTAACTTTTGAAAATGCGCTGCACGAGTGCATAGCGTTAGTTACTATCAAATATAAAATACTAATCTAGTCTTGTAGGAGCTATTATTATTTCAATCTACACCATTGTGACTTTTCTTTAATAAAAAAATGCCAGAAAACATTTGAGATACATCTCTTTGAATATAAAAGTAATTCATTTCTTGTTGTCCGAAAATAACGTGACCTACCCGAGGACACCTCACAAGAATAATGAAGAGGAGTATTACAGTTCAAGTCATTCCATTTCCATTTCCTTGATGGATCCATTTCTACGCAATCTTCAGGGCCTCCTTTAAAGTTGTTTGGTTCGTTAGAATCAAAGTTTAGGTAAACCGCTAACGAACCATCAATCCATTGCCAGCATGACTTATTACTTAAGTCTCGGTGCAAACCAATCCATGTCCTGCTTCCCCAAACAATTTGTTGTTGTTCAGCTGGTGAATCCAACATTGCGAGATTAGATCCGAGTGCTTCACACGCAAATTTTGCCGCGATCCATTCCAGGGTATTAGAGGATAGTTTATAGCAAGTAGATTGGTGTTGAGTCCAATCAAGAGGGCAACCTATAAAAGATAATTAATTATATAAAAACTGACGTCAGAATTGTTATTTCTTCGATTGAGTTTAATTAAGACTGCTCTGATTCCCTATTATGCGTACAGATTAGGCACTAAATTGAGAGTTGAGATAGATCTTTGAATTTTAAAATCTGGTCGTTTCTAAATATTTCTTCACTGTGCATAAAATTAGATATACACAAAACTTGCTCAGGGCAAACATAATGCGAAAAAGTACAAACTAGGAGGAAATAAGGGGCAAAGATGGTAAATACTGCATTTGCCCGTGAATTTGCAACCCTATCATGTAAATTAGGATGCAATTGCCTTATTTACCATCTTTCCCCCTGGTTTCCTCCTAGTTTGCACCTCTTTGCATCATATTTGCCCCGAGCAAATATTTGGTGTTAATCTAGAATTTTCGTGCAGTGCTGATTGAACATGCCCGTCGGTCATTTCGAAGTGTTTTAAAATAAGCGCGCTTGTACTTGGCTACGTCATACGTTTTTGATGCATTGACGCTACAAGATTTTTCTTATTTTCTAATTTACAACTAAGAAATGAAGGACTTGGTTGATTAGTTCTAACTCGGAAATAACCAGTGATAAGGCGGTCCTTGTATTCTTTTTCCTTTGGAGGCAACTTTTAGGTGATTTTCGCGCTCCCTCGACAAAAAAAAACGTTTTTTTTTTTTAATTATTGCAAGGTTACGCAGAACTTTGGCGCTGCATTGGCATGGGGAGTTAGTTTCATCTACGGAGTTGATAAACTTGATTTCTCACCTTAAAAGATTTAAGAGCTGACCCCTCATGCTATATTCTTTCTGAATATAATAAATGCCACCATCCACTGACGATCTATAGCTTCTGTTCACTTTCCCGGTTTCTCTTACGAATATCTCTAGGCTGCCCAGACTTGTAGGGGAGAACAGGGGGCTTGGGACACGGGAGAATACAGGGGCACCCAACGAGGATATAGTTCAAAACCACTTAACATAGCATTGGTGAACGTATTTTAGTATTCAAACGGTAGATATAGGCATATTTTTATCCCCTAAAAACTTTTCATCTGTTCGGATTTCCTAGAGGAAAGTCTAGTCATCCGAAAATTATAGGGATAAAAACTTACCTTTTCGAAAATTTCAGCTAGGAAAAGGCTCCCGAAAATTCTAGGTGGCCTTTTTTAGGGTCAAAATCCGTTAAAAATGGGCAATTATACCATTTTGTAGATGTTCAAAAACCCTAGGAGAGGCAGGCAAGCAAGAAATTTTACAACAAATGCTCCGAAAATTCAAGATCTCAAATCGTCTTCCGAACAGATATTTTCCCGAAAATTGCCGTCGGGTGCCCCTGAGAATACATGGGGGAGAGAGGGGTGCGGGGGGCGGGAGAGAAAAGGGTGAGAGGCAAAAGAAATAGAGGGAAATTATTCAACAATGCTTAATACTTGGCAATGGAAAAAGAGCTAAAGGTAGGAAGCCAAGAAAAAAAGGGGCTTTTGAAAAAAAGCTTTTGTGATTTAATTAACGATTTATTCAACTTTAATACTTAGTTAATACAATGTATTAATAATTTATCTTCTCATAAAACATGAATGGTACAATCAAAGATGATGAAGTAACCAAGCAAGAAGAAGAAGAGAAACCGCCACCAGCTGTTGGGTTTTCTAATAACGCAGACGAGACACGATAATTTTTCTGAGAGGTTCGACAATAAAAGAACGGAAATGATAATACCAGATAATACCAACGAGGCGACATGTCACGCCAAGTGTCATAAAAGAGTCTTAAAAGCGAATCTCATAGCAAGAGAATGTGATTACTAGATAAAAAGAATTCTTGACGACTTGAAAATGCCTAGACTGGAAGAAATCTTCACAACAGTTGTTATCGTGTGTCATTGCTACGATATACTCGCAGTTTTCGCGAGTATTCTGCTCGGAGCTAGTGGATACCTCGATAGACTTTGGAGATGAACTGTATAGTAGTGAGATCAGTAAAGATGAAAACTAAAAGAACCGTTTGCGACTACGAAAATGCTTAAGCTGACACAAATCCTCGAACATTTAGCGGTACGAGGCAAGTTTGTCGTTTTTTTATTTTATTTTCTGTTCATTGTATAAAACAAACAGATTCCATGTTGTAATGGGTCTGTTCGGTAATAGATCACAGAGGACGTCAAAATGTTGTAAAAATATGAGTGGTTCTCTCGTCTACGGCTCGTGTGCCACTTTGCTGTTTTCACCACTGTCATCTATCACTGAACAGACAAATGGCAACATGGAATCTATTTGTAAAAGGTATTACAAAGTGCGATGATTACAAATTTGCTACAGTAAACACCCTAAGCTCCTTCATGCCTGATGTTATATTCTGTTAAAGAACG
>OZ037779.1:29903194-29930694 GCA_964035525.1 Porites cylindrica
CTAGAGGACCCGGACTTTGGAAATTCAACAACACGTTACTGAAAGATGAACATTATGTGTCCAAAATCCGTGAAACGTACTCCCGCACACGCGCTTTTTACTCCAATTTGACAGACGCACGCCTTCTTTGGGAAATGTTAAAAATGGAAACCAGAGCGGCAACCATTGCTTATAGTAAAAAGAAAGCTAAAGCGACCACTAATAGAGAATTGGAAATTAGGAGACAGCTCGAAATTCTGGACCGCAATATTTGCGACAACTTTAACTCTCCCAATATCGCGCACATCCTAGATGAATATGAAGATCTCAAAATGGAACTCCAATCTATTTATGAGGAGAAAGGGAGGGCAGCTATTTTTAGATCGAAATGTCGATGGGTCGAAAAGGGCGAACGTCCAACAAAGTACTTTTTCAATCTGGAGAAAAGAAACTACAACAGGAAAACCATCACTGAACTGCGAACAGAAAGTGAAACAGTAACAAACAACGAGTCTCAGATATTAGAAGCTATCGAAAACTATTATAGCGAATTGTACGCATCAGCAAATAATTCACAGGAAAATAATGTTGATGAATTCACCGAACATTTAAAAATTCCAAAACTATCAGATGCAGACAGAGATAGAATAGAAGGTCCATTATCTTATGAAGAATGCAAAAAAGCTTTAGACACTTTTCAAAACAACAAAGCTCCAGGAGAAGATGGTTTCACGGTTGAATTTTATATGTTTTTTTTCGATCTGCTAGGACACGATCTTGTTGCTAGTTTCAATGCGGCCTATGATGCAAATGAACTCACCATTTCACAACGAAGAGGCGTTATTACTTTAATTCCCAAAGAAGATGGCTCGCTACTAGAACTTTCAAACTGGAGACCGGTAACACTGCTAAATGTTGATTGCAAGATAGCAACTAAGGCAATAGCAAGGAGAATAGAACCATTATTACCAAATCTAGTGCACACTGATCAAACCGGTTTTATCAAAGGAAGATATATCGGGGAAAATATTAGGCTAATAATCGACATAATGGAACATACGAAGTCAGAAAGCATACCTGGCATTCTAGTATCTCTAGATTTTCGGAAAGCTTTTGATTCTCTAGAATGGTCGTTCATGATGAAAGCACTGGATATATTCAATTTCGGAACAAGTATAAAAAGATGGATCAGTACATTCTATACAAAAATTGAGAGCGCGGCGATAAACAATGGTTTCATGACCAACTGGTTTAGACCGTCAAGAGGAGTGCGACAGGGGTGTCCCCTTTCTCCGTACTTATTTGTGCTTTCCACGGAGATATTATCCAGCAAAATCAGACAAGAACCAAGTATAACAGGAATCAAAATATTCGGGCACGAAATCAAATTGAGCCAATTCGCAGACGACACAAACCTTTTCTGTGCAGATTTGATCTCCGTTGAAAATGCTCTGAAAACGGTGGGAGATTTTGGGAGGCTAGCGGGTCTCAAGTTAAACATAAAGAAATCGAAAGCAATTTGGTTGGGAAAATGGGAAAAAAACAAAAGTTATCCTTTACAACTAAAATGGTTACATAGTCCGACTCGCCTCTTAGGAATTCATGTCTCTTATGATGAGAAGGGTAACAATGAATTGAACTTTAATCTGAAAATACGAAAACTTCAAACAAAGCTGGATATGTGGAGATCTAGAGACCTCACACCTAGGATTGTCACAATTAATTTATTCAGCTTCAATTCTTAATGTTCCCGAAGATATCGCAAGCACAGTGAAAACAAAGTTTTTTAGTTTCTTATGGAAAAACAAAAGGGATAAAATTAAACGAACTGGGCTCTATCAGGATCTGGGAAGAGGCGGAATACGTATGGTAGACATCGACATAATGTTTAAAGCTCTAAAACTAGCCTGGATTCCAAGATTACTGACTCCAGGGAACCAGAATTGGAAAACAGTTCCTGATTATTACCTAAGAAAATTCGGAGGTTTGAACTTTTTACTGAGATGTAACTATGATGCGAAATACATAAAATCTATTCCATTGTTTTACCGAAAGATTCTAGTATACTTCAGTGAATTAAAAACTCTGTACAGCTTTGATCAAGCACAAAATATAATTCTATTCAACAACAAAGAAATACTTGTTGACAGTAAAACCTTTTTTATCAGGGAATGGTTTAAAAAAGGTATCCTGTCAATACAAGATCTCTTAAACAATACCGGTCAACCGATGACCTATCAGGAATTTACGAATAAGTATTCCTGTAAAACTAACTTCCTTCAATACTATCAAGTTATTAGCGCTATCCCAAAGCACCTATTAGCCAAAGCAAAATCAACGAAGCCAATTAATAAAGAGTTATATTCTGATAATAATCTTAGTCTACAATTAAATGAATCGATAACTCTATATCTGAACAAAATCAAGACTAGCGACTTCTATACGTTATTATGCACAAAAATCCACACAACAGGTCATTCTGGGCCACAGAGATGGAGCAAAGATCTTTTCTTGGATGAAGATAAATGGGAAAAAATATTCACCTCCCTAAAAACCGTCTGTAGAGAGACCAAATTAAAGGAATTTCAATATAAATTAATCCACCGAATTGTAGTCACCAAAAAGGAACTTTACCGCTATGGAATCAAGGAAGATGATGAATGTATATATTGTGGTGAAAAAGACTCTATTAATCATACTTTTAGAGACTGTCATTTCGTCAAGATTTTCATTCAACGGGTTATCAACTGGTTCAATATAGAAAACAAGATCAATCTCAACCCATCTAGCGAAGAAAGACTGTTCGGCATCCTCTCGGACTTACATGAAAAGGTACTAGTAAGGAAATTCAATTATACCATGTTGTTTATGAGATACTACATCTACGCCAACAAACTACACAACAAACCAATTCTCCTCCAAGACTTCGTTGGTAAAATGATAATTAAATACAGAATTGAAAAGCTATAAAATAGACATGAAAAGTAACTCCTCTGCCCTTTTTTTTTTTTTTTGTGTGTGTGTGTTTATGTGGGGGTGTGTGTGTGTGTGATGTACTAGAATTGTAAGTAGTGTAACCATTGTAATTATTAGTAGTACGAGCATCGTATGGATGGTATTGTCAGTATAGCCAATATTGTAAATAGTGTAAGTATAGTGAATATTGTTAGTAGTATTTAGTTTCAGTAGTGTTTAGTACTGTAAACATTTAATATATGTCTGTAAGGCAAAAAAAAAAAAAAGAAAAAAAAAAAGAAAAAAAAAAAAACTGACAACTGACATTTGTACCCCCCCCCCCCCCCGCCCCCGCCCCCGCCCCCGCCCATCCAGACCCTCATTGCTTCTCGTACTGTTTGATTAAGCGTGTTACCTTGTGATGATGTAATACTAGCTCTTTCAGCTGTCTTACTCTCGGATAAGCCCGCCTTTAGTCATATTTAATTTGTTTACTACTTGAAGTAAATATTGTAATCGGCCGAAACATTTAGTTACAATTTTGATATATTTTTACGAAACCTGTAACCAAATTTTATTACCAAACTGATGTTTGTAATTTTTCCTTTAAGTCTGATGTTGTTTTTATAAGAAACAGTTAAGTTCTAGTACTGAAAATCTACGAAATTCGTTAACCTTGCGAGGAGGCGTCATCAGGTCGCAGCTGTCTTCTCGAAATTCATGACAGTTCGCACCTTAAAGTGTGTACTCGGCTGTTTCTCCATAAAAGTAGGACGCTAGAGCTTACATTGCCTTTCTTGAAACTGAAATTGTAAAGTTACCGTGAAGAGAAAGAGAGCATTAAATAACTGAAGAACAGAAGAAAACCGAGTGTTCCTGTATATAGACGCCCCGAGCTAATCCCCTTTAACTGGGTTCCAGGCTATATTACAATTACCCTCTGTATCTCAACGCTACATGGTGACAGTATCACCTACCGCAGCCACCAGAACATAACACCCCAGGCCAGGATAAATATGTGCGACCTGAAGCCCTATATTACTTTCTTTCTTGTCTTAAAACCAGTTCAGTCAAACCATCAATTGTCTGCTTGTATATATGTTCATGAAGGATGCTGTACTTACTATTGATTTCACAAATGTAAGGAAGACGGTCAGAACATGACGTATCATTCCATTTCTCTGACGTCATTCTGAATGCCACACATTTCTCGTTTGCATAGAACCCGTTTGGTTCACCAGTATCCCAGGAAGTGAAATAAGCGGTTGACCCATCGACCCACAGCCATTGTCGCAAGTTTTTGGGATCCTTGTATAAACCAATCCACCAATAAAGTTTGCTTGCACCTGCACTCTTCAACAACTGAGCAAATTCTCGTAATTCAGCTTTCGAATTCAGTACAGCGAGGTTTGATCCCACTGCTTTGCAGGCGGATTTTGCTGAGTTCCAGTCCAGGGGATTGGAATGGACTTTGAAACATTTGCGATGAAAACTTGAAACCCAACCTCGTGGACAAAGTACTGAAAGGAAATAACAGCCCTCGTTATTCGGATGCTGGTACGGTGGTATTGTAATGAAAGTAAGAGTTGAAGTAAATGGGAAGTAATTAGCACAATGGATTCAAGAACTGTCATCGGTCTGTCATACCTATTGCCGAGATAGATTTTGAGTTGGTTTTTCGAAATAGATTTTCGAGTTAGGATTCGAGTTGGATTTTCGAGTTAGGATTCGATATAGATTTCGAGTTGGATTTGCGAAAAAAAATCACTACGCATGAAGTTCGATCAAAGTACGTAGGACTTTTCAGTGTCATGTTACTATATTCATATGACAGACGAACGACTTAAACTGAAAGTACATGAAACTGAAAGTAAATGTATGATTTCATGATCAAAACCTTGTGTTTTAACTGAATTACAGATATACACTCTTTTTTTTCTATAAGAATATATTTTGTAAGAATAGCGAGGCTGAAATTTGTAAAATCTTAAGAATATTCTAAGAATAAACCCCACCGAGGCTGAGATTTCGAAAAGGATGATTATTTTGAGTGATGAAGATCTAAAAAGTATGTTTTAACTTAACTGTATCAAGTTATTGCTTCCTCCCACGGCAAAGCTACCCAACAAAACGAAGAAACCTTCATTGGTTATATAGCCAAATGCTCAGTGTTAATGACAGTTCGATGAACGGTACATGAAATACATATCTATAGTATACAGCCAAAGAAAAATAATAACAAAATAAATGCACAAACCGCAAAAAAGGATATTATAAATTCTTTCTTTTTCAATTATAATTCAAGAATAATACATGAGTATTTTCAGGCTAAAATCGGCGGAAAAATAAGAACATTCAGCCTGGCCCGAAAAAACAACATTCTTATATGAAAAAAGAGTGTATAACCAAAATGGGACGTTTTTATCCAAACGGTGATCATTACCCGATGTAGTTTTTGCCGATATAAACGTCTCAGCGGTGTAGCGAGCTTTTCGACTAGTTGTAGAACTGGCTGACTTTCATTTTTTTACATCCTGATATATAATTGCAAGCAGAACTACTTTTACTTTTACCGCTTTTTCTTTATTAATCCGCAAAGGCGGAAACCATTACGCGGATATAGTACGCACTGACCTCACCAACACTTTGATTAAGCTTTTTAGCTCATCCCAATAGGCCATTTCCGAGTTCCAAAAAATCTCACTTTCAAAACGAGGCTAAGTGCGAAACCTTTGTTGTGAAAATAAGTTTTATTTGCATGATAATTAAAAATCATTTTCATATCAATGGCCTCGCACTTAGCCTCACTTTGAAAGTGAGATTTTTTGGAACTCGGAAATGGCCTATTCAACTACACATATTAACTTATTCCAAGCGGTAGAGGGATCAAACCAAAAATTTGTAGGCCCGGGCCTACCAGTCTATGAGCTGGCTACGCCACTGCGTCTGTCATATGAATAAGATAAGACATTTTCTCTCAACCGGCTTGTCTATTTTCCTTAATAAACGTGCCAGGCCCTTGAACTCCAGCCCAGGTTACACAGGAAAAGTAAAGATCTGTTGAATCCACGTCGAAGTGAGCAGAGTTCATTACGTTCCCTTCAAAGCCAAAAAAAAAGTATTCATAAAGCTTGGTATGCCTGTGATCTTAGCGCAAGTGAGGCGGATGAACGACCCGCCTCAACCCGGGTTCCTTCAGTTTAAATGGTAGGTTTTTTTCAGTTGAGAAGAATAATCCCCAAATAATTATGAACTTCTGTATTTTAAATTAAGTTATAGAACAAGAGTTGCTTGATAAAATAATGGGATCTGGTTTTGTTGCGGAGCCTTAAAGTTATCTAAAATGGTGTAGGTACCTTCCATTTTTCTGAATTTCAACTAATTTCCAACTAAATAAGCGCCCCCTCGATGAAGCGCCCTCTTTCCAATAGGCAGTCCTCCTTTCAGCGCTTATTACAGGAAGTACGGTAATTGATGATCGCAAAAACCTACCAGTGGCTCAGAGGTACGAGACGGAAAGCTGAGACAGAGGGTCTGATAACTGCAGCCCACTAGGACAGTTGTCAGCGAACATGCCTGATATAGGTAGTGATCAAGCACCACGGCAACCGATGTTGCAAGCTTACCTAGGTGTCAGTATCATCCGACCAAAACACCTCGACAAAGGCCACTGAAAAGATCTCGAAATACAAAGACCTTGAGATCGAAATCACGGAAATACGGAGAGTGAAAACAGAGATTATGCCAGTTATTGTTGGTGAGCTGGCACTCATAAGTAAGGGAATGGAACACAATTTAGGAAAGATCTCTGTAGCTATTAACATCAATGAGCTGCAAAAGATCATCCTCTTAGAAACATACAGCGCGCATCCTAAGATTTCTGTTCATCCAGTAAAATATCCCTCTAGCACCTCAAGACCAAGGAATGGGCCCGGTTCTAGCAGAGTACAAGAAGCAACTCACAGCACTGGCACTCTGTAAAAGAGGGCATTCTGGTTGTTTATTAGTGGAAATTACGTTGATTTGGGAAGGAAATAAATTAGGGTAGAAAAGGTATGAACATAAACCAGTTAGTTCGCTAATGGATCAGAGGCACCTTGTTGTGGTGGTGGACTATCAGACCCCGGTTGTTCAAACTTTGGATAGCGCTATTGAACGGATAAACACTATCCAGTGAATAAGTATTAGGAAAACCTATTGCGCTATCCAGTGGATAGTGATTTATCCGGTGGATAGCGCTATCTTCCTTTCGAACAACTGGGACCTGGTATTTTTCTACTACTTATTCTACTCTTTTTTTTAAATTTTAACAAACCCCAAATCCAATATTTTCCAATTTTCCCAAAATTTTAAACATCCCCCTCCCATTTTCATACATGAAAAACATTCGGAAAATCATCCAAAAATTCTCAAAAAAGTATTGCACCATGCATAGGACTCCAACTTAACACATGGAGTCATTTTTTTGATTTCCAATGAAATCCTGGCTACATTGTAGTTACTAAATTTTAAGAAAAAAGGGCGGAAATCAACAAAAGACAATGCTTTTAAACAGACTGCCCCCTTAAATTGGTAAGCTTGAAAAACAGACCAATTTCTGTATATTAAAATTCATTCTTGGCTCCAAGGCTTAGGGGAATAAAACAAAAGAAATCACCATGAGGCTAAGCAATGAATAATACATTTCTTTTGTTTTATTCTCACAGGCCTCGAAGCCAAGTATGAATTTCAATATAATATCGAAATTGGTCAGTCTTTTTCCCACATTTTGATGTTCTACACTCGAAGTTTTGGAAATAATTTAGAACATTGAGCTTGTTACCAGTGCATCTGTTTTAGCCAACTAAGCATGGTTACTTACAAGTAAACTGGCATTATTTAAGTCACCTTAGAACATTATCTTACCGTTTAGTCTTGTGTGTAACTAATGAATCGGGGAGGGGATGGGAAATTGGAGGGGGAGGGGTGCAGGAGGGCTGCAAACCCAACTGTGGGGATTATTGGATGAGATTTAAAAAAAAAACAGCTACAAGTAAGTAAGTAATTAACCAATTAAGCAACAGTTTTATAATGCAATATTTGTAAAATAGATTCAAAAGTCAAATGGTCGACCCCTTAGAGATGTAATTGATGAAAACCGCTTTCAAGATTGCGTACGTGATTTTAGTTCTAGTGTCGAGAAGGCCGAACTGCTTAGGTTTTACACAAGCTGTATAAGGTCTGTTTTCAATTACACAATTGGTACAAACCGGATTGAAACATTCTGGGCGGGGGTGTCTCGTTATCCATTGCTCTGCCGAGATGAAGTAGATTCGTTAAATCTTAGACGTGGAACAGTTAGGGCCATTTATACCAGGAAAAAAGGGCGTGTCCTCATTAAGACGCGAACTTCACCGTATAAACGACACAATTCGTCTGAAATAAGACGCGACTTAGCCAAGAGAAAAACAGGTGTGGTGTTAAGGGCTATTCTTAGATAAGTCGGTTCTTATCTTATTACAGACAAAATGTGTCTTTTATGTGGTAAAGTTGGCGTCTTATTTAGGGCACGTCTTATGTAAGACGAGTCTTATTTCTCCCCGTATAAATAGCCATAATTGTAAAGTTGCTACCTTTTCCTACTTACTAGGAATTTCTTGAGCGAAGAATATTTCAAATCCTTTCTTGATCTCGAGCAGCCAGTCCGTGTGTAACGTTAATACAACGTAGTTTCCTGATACAAGAAGGTCTGTTCCAGTGAGCTGGTTACCGCAGTATCGAACTTCGGTGATGCCATTCGTTATTTTCAAATAATCGATCCTACAAGAAAATCTCTATCAATACTAGTTGCTGTACAGTAACAAATATCTCTCCCCTCATTTTCCTCGCTAGATGCCAAAATAACGGTTTATCAGACTGATTCTGGGGATTGATAAAAAAATCCACCAATCAGGGCTAAAGGGACGGTAGTTGATCTAAACGTATACTCGATGAAAGTGAGATTCGATTGGACTAAACTTACAAGAATTAAGCTATTTGAGAATGTTTTTGTATCCCTTCAAGTTTTTGACCCGCAATCTCAAAATTAAAGTTCAGAAAAGACAAGCTAAACGTATTTATTCCTAAACAACAAAACAGCAAAGAGAAAAGCGACTTCAGTTTTCCAAATATTTTGGACGAACAAGCAGTCCTTATTCAGAGGATTTAATGAAGAATCGGAAAGTCGACTTTCTGATTCGTCATTAAATCTCCTGAAGAAGGACGGCTTGTCCGTCCGAAATATCGGGAAAACTCAAGTCGCTTTTCTCTTTGCTGTTTTGTTATTTATTTCTATATTTTTGTCTTAGATAAAACAGCAGGATTTGGCTGTCGTCATTTATATAAAAATTATTTATTCCTACCTGCATTCTGAATCTGACGCCAGGTCAAAACTTTGAAACTTGAGTCTCATCGCCTTACCATACGGAATTGAAGTATTGTAGACGCAGCTCATGCTGGCTGCATAGAAGCCATTTGAGTATGTAGGACTTTTCAATGTATTGTTCACTACTGACCCACATGAAACTGAAATGTAAGCGATGGATTTCGAGACCCTTTGTTCTTCTAACTAAATTCTAGGTACACATATATACACAAGCAGCCTATCTCACACAGGAAATGGGCATTCATGCAAACCCACTGCTTGGAATGATCAAAGTTTATTTCTATATTGTACTGAATTTCCCTTCAAAGCCAAAAAAGTATGGTATAAAGTTTGGTTTGCTTGCGCTCCAACGTACAGGGAAATTTAGACCCCTTCTACTATACAAGATGGTTGGTTGAACGTCCCTTGGGCTTAAACTGTGCTATTAAGATTGGTTAAGAAGAATAAAGCTTGAATAGATACTTTATTGGTATAGACATCGCAGCCAGAAGCTGCAAATTACGTGTAAACAAGCTAGATGAAAACTACTAAATTATAGAAAACGCATAAATTACGATCGATTTAAAAAATATTATAACTCGAAACAATATCTACATATATATTAAAATATATAAAATAAGAACAAAGTTTTTTTTTTAAATAACTGGTGGCTATTCTAAATGAGTTTACACGGAGGCATTGGGAATTAAAGATAATTTTTGGGCCTGCAAGTTTTAAACTTCACATCAAAAGTCCTGGCATGCCTGAGGGCGTAACTATGCGAGTCAGGAAGTAAGTGAGGAAGACGGTGATCTCTGTCCTCTACGATATTCATCGAAAAGAGTTTGACACAGGCGCTGATAACGAACCACTAGTAATAATTCTAGGTCTAACGAAGATAGACCGTTGTCGTAGGATAAGGCTAGGTGGGGCATATGATGGTGAGAGCCAAGTCGTCGATTAGGTACTGAGGTGACGAAACGTGAAACACAGGAATCGTGTAATTGCAAACAGACCTTATACAGCTTGGGTAAAACCTAAGCAGTTCGGCCTTCTCGACATAATGGCGCTTTTATTGCCTATAAGAAAATACAGGCGTTTAAATGCCTTCTTTACCACCTCAGACACTTGCATATTCCAAGAAAGATTGCTGGTACATGTTTGAGTCCGCTACTGATTGCCTCTAATTCCTCGGCTAATTTTTCATAACCATCAAGAGTTGACCAAATTTGGAAGGCGTTTGCGAATATCCAATAAAATGACATCAATAATTCGGGTGATCGCAAAAAAGTGAAGGAAACCGAGAAGCCTTGAGAACGTCAGGCTTCGTTAGCTCAGCTGTCTGCGTCCAGCTGGCAAAGAATATCCCTGTTAGACTTAATGTCCTTTGTACCCAACAAAAGAACAGAAAAATTGTAATGAACTCAAGACACCAGAAGAAGTAAGCACTTTTTCAACTAAGAGTTACTTTAAGTGAATAATAAATACGCTAACCACACCCTCCTCGATCTGCATAATTCAACAGATCATGCTAAGCCTCATCCAACAATTCCTAAATATTTCATCGATATTCCTTTGAAAGATTTATTCCTCATCCTCTTGGCATTTATTCGCAATCACGTTCTTTTTTGCTGCTACATCTACTTTCGTTTGCCGCAGTTCGATTCTATGACCAATTTTCCTCCTTAAAAACACCTCGCTGCACTAAAATTAAATCTCGTCTATTGGGTCTCACAAGAATGAGGACAAAACCTAAGAAAATGAAAAAACTGTTGAAGAACAATTAAGTAAGGGTTGTTTAACTGGAACAATGGGGTATGTGATGTAATCACCTAGTACGACACCAGGTGAACATGTCACATACCCCAGAGGGATAGGTAAATAACATGCTTATTTTTCAGGTGTGAGCTTTCCAAAAGCAATTGCTTTTCAGAAATCTTTAATTTATTTCTTTAGAGATGCTTATTCCCAAAAGCCTTTAATTGTTTCAGGTTGAGTTCTAAAACATGGAAATTGGTCAATTCATATGGATTAGTCAAACAGTAGTTTTACCATAAAGAGATGAGTGACTCAGAGAAATACCTATTCTTAACGTTAAGGCAGAGCAGTTTGGAAACTCTTTTGGACCTTTTACCGCGACAGACTTTTGTGTTAGGCGTCCGACGAGACACATTGCAAGCCAGACTGTTCGCAGGTAGACTGCAATAAACCTTTCCCAATCCTCAATTCTCAAAACAAAAACCCTCTCATAACTTATTAAGCTTTGTTTAGACTAGTTTTCGCTCACCCATAAAGTACACTCACGCGCTACATTCCTTAATACCTTGTCTCTCCTTGACTACCTCAGGTGCTGTCCTGTGAGAGCTGCTAATAAATCCTTTAGCAATAACGAATATTAACTCTTTCCTTAACACACAACAGTTTTTATTTAAACGAACATTCCATCCGTAATCACCACAGTCAGTCGTTTCGACTAAGACTGTTCTAGGGCTCAGCACAGTTTTATAAGTCTCCTCCAGGTAGGTCTGTCGTCCATCTCCGGTCATCGGTTGAGATCGATGTCTCTCCAATTCATGTTTCTCTTACCAACATATTTGAACCTTAATCTAGGCCTCTATTGATTACGCATTACGAAACAGGCCTCTACTGATTACGCATTGCCAAACATAGTTGAAAGTATAACAGCTTCTTCGGTAGTCTGCTATTATCCATCCTATGCACGTGAGCCAGCAATCTAAGATTTTTCTCAATGAGAATATCAGCCATTGATGGAAGTCCTGCCCACTGGTTGGAAAGGCGTAGTGATCTACATCCTGTCAGGATACCACGACTATTAATTCTCACAGAAGGTGTGGCACCGCCACACCTTAACCGACTGATACAACAGATACAATGTGGTATAACTCGTCGTCCAACTTACATGCTCCATAACTTAGGTAGGCCTGCTACACCTGTGAAGGCTAGTGTTATTGCTCAACCAGAACAAAAGCCATGTAAACGTCTCACCAACATCACCGCCTGTCATTTACCCGAGCTGACGTCATCCGTTGAACACCGGTATTAAACGCCTTTATTTAAAATGAAAAGAACCTACCCAGGGTAGTCCATTCAGGGAGCTTACAAAGCATACCTGCTATCAATAGGAGCCCTGACTTCACTAACTAGACTATAAATAATAATAATAATGGAAACTTTATTTGTGTTTCTGAATGTACAATTGTAAATCTCGCTACGTATAGGCAATTTACGAATGCTGCTTGAGATTGGATTATTAAAAAGAAAAACAAAAAAACAAAAAACAACAACAACAAAAAACAAAAACAAAGCAAAACCCAAACAAACAAACAAAAAAAAAAAGAAATCAAAATTGCATTAAGTCTGGGCTATCCCAGTTCCTAGTTCTACAACAAAAGATGTAATATGTTGCTCTAATGGCTATATTTATCATTTTCTGGATTTTATAAAGTTGCTGCTTTTTGTCAATGCCAATGTCATTCATCATGTCTAAGAACGTGGAGCATTCATCGGAGAAAACGCAAAGGGAACACTATAGAGAGATTTACAAATCTCATGCATCTGTAATTTCTACTCATTTCGTTGATCAAGTTCAGATATTTTTCTTTCTTACGCACTGCATTGTTGTTAAGGTTAGACTCGAAACCAACTGTTAATTCTAGAACATATAGGCACTTGTACTGGATATAGAAAAGAAGATCTGGACGATAATTTCCACCAGTTATTATCAAGGGATTCAGAAAACCATTAACATCTGCATAGAGTGAAGAGGGAACATTAATTACAGGTTGAAGTGACTTGGCAATGAAGTTAAGGATTGAGTCGTGTCTCCAGGTAAAGCGATCAAGCTCTTGTTGACAACCAGCGACAACATGAAGGAGTGATTCAGGATTAAGGCAAAAGGAGCAATCAGGACTTTGTGCTAATCCCCATCTTGCCATATTCTTACGTGTAGGGAGGGAGTTGTTGATGTAGCGGATGGTAAAATTGCAAATGTTCTTGGGTAGATGAGTCTGGGCCTCTGACCAAATAGAATTTACAGATGACAATGAATACTTGATAAAATTTGAGAAGAAGAAACCTTGAGATGTTAGGTGGTGTTGCAGTTTATCCTCTTGATTAGAAAGGAAATAATAATAATAATAATAATAATGAAATATGTACAAGGTAATATAACAAATGAACTAATAACAAGATCTTTTAAGATTAAGGACATTTACAATAACTATTAAAAAACACACTTCCATGGTAATAAAAAGGATCTCTTGGCCACTTCTGTTCTTCTGGCAGGCAGATGCAAGAGATTGCTCTGGCGCGTTGAACGAGCACAAATGTCCTTGTTAAAAACAAAGTAGTTCTTAAAATACTGAGGGCACCGGCCATGTATACATTTCCTTACAAGTTTTAGGATGTGTTCATCGCGTCTGGAACTAAGACTTGACCATTTCAAAGCTTTCATTGTAGTGTCACTACTAGGTGTTTTAATTACAATTCTTTCAACGCACTTCTGCAGAGTTTCTAGAGTTCCACTATTTACTTCCCCACAGCAACCCCAGACCCCAGCACAGTACTCTAAAGTCGGTCTAATCGTAGATAAAAAAAAATGGCATTAGCACTATGTGTGGTGATATAACGGCAAACACGTCCTAACAGACCGACCCGCCTGTCAGCTTTAGACACAATTGCTTATAACATGTTCGTTCCAACTGAGGTGTTCATCAAAGATGACACCCAGGTACTAAAACTCAGTAACACGCTTTATAGCAGACCCTATTAGCGTTTACAGGACGAAAAGGAATTCTCTTTCTTTAGAACAATGCCTAAATCTCTTGCCGTGTTAACATGCTTTATGACCTCGAGCGGGCAGATGTTCGTTTAAGGATTCTTGCGAACATTAAGAAACATTATGAAACTCCCCAGATTGTAAACATCTTAAGTCACGGAAACAACCCTGGTAATATGGCCAGTGAGCTTTCCTTCCTTTATCAGCTATCATTCTGCCATGGTACACGGGCTGTCATCTCTCCTCCGACCTTAACGAGGTTCTGGTATCGACAAGCTTATCATGTTTTCAACGGCTTTAAGGGGGCAGTACGGTTAAAAGCGTTATTTTTCGTTGATTTCGACCCTTTTTCTTCAATATCTAGCCAAGATTCCATTCAATCCAAAAATGACTCAATTAAGTTACAGTCCTTAATTCAATAATTATTTATCAACTTTTCAACGATTTTCGGATGTTTTTAATGTATAAAATTTAGGGAGGGAGTAGCCTGCGTAGCTGACGGTATTGTCTTGGCGCACCAGTTAAGTTCTGGCGGCGGAGCCGTGATCCAAAAAAAAGTGGGAACGAGGCGTTTGAATTTCTCGCGGCTTACGCCGCTTTTGGGGGCTTCGCCGCCAGATCTGAACACTCGACTACTACACAATACCGCCAGCTACGCAGGCTAGGAAGGAAGATATATTTAAAATTTTGGGAGAATGGGAAAATAAATAATTGGATTTGGGGGTTGTTAAAAATTTAAATATGAAGTGAATAATTTGTAGACAATTACCAGATAGTCCACCATCGCAACAAGGTGCCTCTCATCCCATCAGCGGACTAACTACACTAGTTTATGTGTATACCTTTTCAACCCTAATTTATTTTCTTCCCAAATCAACATCATTTCCCCAAAAAGCTAAATGTAATGCCCCCTTAACTTCGCTATTCTTGAAACTGGAAATCAAGGTTCTTCTTTCCTACACCACGTTTGGTTGTTTAATTTATTTTGTTTTTCAGACGAAGGCAAGGATACCACTGGGCAAATATATCAACTAAGAATCTGGAATCACGCTCACCCCGGTAAAGAAAGCAGATAACAGTTAAGACCCGCGAGGCGGGAAGGCCCTTAAATTAAGGATATATTCTTTCATGCAAAGCTGCCATAACTATGCTGAGTAAGGGGACAAAATGCAGTACACAATACATGTATATGGAGCTGAATAAATACGACTGCTCGTTCGTTAAAGTGTTCTGTATATCATGTCTCCTCTCATTTTTTTGTGATACCTTACACCCATTAATTTTCACTTGTTAAATAACATACAGTGAAACCTCTACAAAGCGGACACCTTCGGGACCTTCCCAAATGTCTGCTTAATAGAGGGTGCCCGCTTAATAGAGGTTAGTAAAAATAGCGCAATGTTTGTTATCGATTAACATTCAACGGTTACTCTGTACCGTGATAAAGTTCCATGTTGTTAAGGAAACTAAGGAAGCTGTGCCGTACTTTGTGCAAGACTTTTAGGTTAACTCTGATCGCGGATGACAATCATAAGGCCGGATATCAGTCTTCTGACAGCTAAATGTATTGATTTATCTTTATTAACCGACTACAGTACGTATTTCAAGGAACTGTCAATTCAATCCGGTGTCCGCTTAATAGAGGTTTTAAACAATAGAAATTAGCGAAATACAATTTATTTTAGTGTCCGCGTCCGCTTAATAGAGGTGTCAGCTGAATAGGGGTTCGTTATAAAGGGAAATATAAGATGTTCATTTCAGGACCCGGCTTAGTGTCCGCTTAATAGAGGGTGTCCCCTTAATTAGGGGTCTGCTTCATAAAGGTTTCACTGTATTCACTTGTCAGGATTTGAGGACGTTTTTTGTTGCTCAGACTTTCTAAGGGAACAAGGTATATACAAAATGGCCCATCCTATTACAATATTCACACTTCAAACAAAGAGGGCTTGAAGAACGTGCCTTTTCGCCACAGCTGTTTTCTCCCACAGGAGTCTCCTTGAACACTTTTGCAACTATGTCCAAGACCATCACCCAAAAGGCGCATAAACAACCTGATCAAGTAGTACTTGTTATTCAGGCTCGATACTTTTTGCTTTTTGATAGTGAACGTGCTGTATATAAGCGCTTGACTAAGTGCAGCGGTGATAAGTCAATAACAACCTTTACCGATAGCCTGAATTTCATCTGATTACTTCGAGTCGTTATGTAATATATCAAACATGAGACGCAGTGTTTCATCACCAGATGAAACACCGAGAAGAGAGTTGAAAATACGACGCGCAGCGGAGTATTTTTGACGAACTTCGAGGTGTTTCATCTGGTGATGAAACACTGTGTCGAATGTTTGATATTTCTTCTCAAACAAAATCATTTCTGAAGGAGAAATTAAGGATGCAAATACTGAGCAGTTTTTCATCTGATTTCCAAACACTCATTAAACATTAATTTTCTTTGTATTTTCTTTATGAATTATTAATGAGTTTGAGAATACTCCCTCAATAACTTCTGAATCGACCAGCCGTTAATGCCATCCAGTGACGTCACTAATCCTTTGCTTTAATTCATGCAAAAAGTTAAACACGATTTTCAAGTGGAAAACCAAGAAATATCGTTTGGAAATGTCTGCGAACATGCCTGATATAGGTAGTGATCAAGGACCACGCCAGCCGATGTTGCAAGCTAATCGATGCGTCCGTATCATCCGACCAAAACACCTCGACAAAGGTCACTGAAAAGATCTCGAAATACAAAGACCTTGAGATCGAAATCACGCAAATACGGAGAGTGAAAACAGAGATTGTGCCAGTCATTGTTGATGAGTTGGCACTCATAAGTAAGGGAATGCAATATAATTTAGGAAAGATCTCTGGAGCTATTAACATCAATGAGCTGCAAAAGATCAGGCTTAGAAACATTCAGCGCTCATGCTAGGAAGATTTCTGTTCATCCAGTAAAATATTCCTCCAGCACCTCAGGACCAAGGAATGGGCCCGGGTCTAGCAGAGTACAAGAAGCAATTTACAGCAATAGCACTGTGTAAAAGGGGGCATTCTGGTTGTTTTTTTATTGGAAATTACGTTGACTTGGGAAGGAAATAAACTAGGGTAGAAAAGGTATGAACACGGCATAAACCAGTTAGTTCGTTAATGGGATCAAAGGCACCTTGTCGTGGTGGTGGACTATCTTGTATTTTTTTACTACTTATTCTATTCTTTTTTTAAATTTTAACCCCCAAATCCAATATTTTCCAATTTGTCCAAAATTTAAACATCCCCCGCCCATTTTCAAACATTAAAAACATTCGGAAAATCATCCAAAAATTCTCAAGAAAATATTGCACCATAGGACTCCTGACCAACTTGATACATGGAGTCATTTTGTGATTTCCAATGAAATCCTGGCTACATTGTAGTTATTAAATTTAAGGAAAAAGGGGCGGAAATCAACAAAAAACAATGCTTTTAAACAGACTGCCCCCTTAAACTGGCACGCTTGAAAAAAAAAAAGATTTTTGTATATTAAAATTCATACTTGGCTCCAAGGCTTAGGGGAATAAAACAAAAGAAATCACCATCAGGCTTAGCCATGAATAAAACAAGTATGAATTGCAATATAATATCGAAATTGTTTTTTTTTTTCTCCACATTTTCATGTTATACACTCGAACTTTTGGAAATAATTTAGAACACTGCATGAGCTTGTTACAAGTGCATCTGTTTTAGCCAACTCAGCATGGTTACTTACAAGTAAACTGGCATTAAACAAATCACTTTATATTAGAAATCTTACAATTTAGACTTAGGTGTAACTAATGAATCGGGGGGGGGGGGGGATGGGAAATTGTAGGGGGAACGGTGCAGCAGGGCTGCAAATCCAACTGTGAGGATTATTGGATGAGGTTAAGAAAAAGCTAAGTAAGTAATTAACTAATTAAGCAACAGTTTTATAATGCAATAATTGTAAAATAGATTCAAAAGTCAAATGGTCTACGCCTTAGAGATGTGATTGATGAAAACCGATTTCAAAATTGCGTACGTGATTTTAGTTCCAGTGTCTCGGTACAAACTGGATTGAAACATTCTGGGCGAATGTGCCTCGTTATCCATTGCTCGGCCGGAATGAAGCGGATTCGTTCAATCTTAGAGGTGGAACAGTTAGGGCCATTTATACCAGGAAAGAAAAGACGCGTCCACAATAAGACGCCAACTTCACCGTATAAACGGCGGCACAACTCGTCTGAAATAAGACGCTACTTAGCCAAGAGTAAAACAGGTGTTAAAGGCTATTCTTAGATAAGTCGGATCTTATCTTATTTCAGACAAAATGTGTGGTTTATACGGTAAACTTCGCGTCTTATTTAGGACAAATCTTATGTAAGACGAGTCTTATTTCTCCCCGTATAAATAGTCTTAACCGTAAAGTTGTTTGCTTTTCCTATACTTACTAGAAATTTCTTGAGCGAAGAATATTTCAAATCCTGTCTTGTTCTCGAGCAGCCAGTCCTTGTGGAATGTTAATACAACGTAGTTTCCTGATACAAGAAGGTCTCTTCCACTGAGCTGGTCACCGCAGTATCGAACTTCGGTGATGCCATTCGTTATTTTCAAATAGTCGATCCTACAAGAAAATCTCTATCAATACAAGTTGCTGTACAGCAACAAATATCTCTCCCCCTCATTCTCCTCGCTAGATGCCAAAATAACGGTTTATCAGACTGATTCTCGAGATTGATTAAAAAATCCACCGATCAGAGCTAAAAGGACGGTAGCTGACCTAAACGTATACTTGATGAAAGTGAGATTCGATTGGACTAAACTTACAAGAATTAAGCTATTTGAGAATGTTTTTGTACGCCTTCAAGTTTTTGACCCGCAATCTCAAAATTAAAGTTCAGAAAAGACGCTCGAAACGTACTTAGTCCTAAACAACAAAACAGCAAAGAGAAGAGAGACTTGAGTTTTCCAGACATTTTGGAAGGACAAGTCATCCTTCTTCAGGGGATTTAATGAAGAATCGGAAAGTCGACTTTCTGATTCTTCATTAAATCTCCTGAAGAAGGAGGGCTTGTCGGTCCGAACTATCGGGGAAACTCAAGTCGCTTTTCTCTTTGCTGTTTTGTTATTTATTTCTATATTTTTGTCTTGGTTAAAACAGCAGGATTTGGCTGTCGTCATTTATATAAAAAGTATTTATTCCTACCTGCATTCCGAATCTGACGCCAGGTCAAAACTTTGAAACTTCAGTCTCATCGCTTTACCAGCCGGAATCGAAGTATTGTAGACGCAGCTCATGCTGGCTGCATAGAAGCCATTTGAGTATGCAGGACTTTTCAATGTATTGTTCACTACTGACCCACATGAAACTGAAATGTAAGCGATGCATTTCAAGACCCTTTGTGCTTCTAACTAAATTCTAGATACACATATATATACAAGCAACCCATCTCATACAGGAAATGGGCAGTCTTGCAAACCCACTGCTGGGAATGATCAAAGACTAAGGTTTATTTCTATATTGTACTGAAATTCCCTTCAAAGCCAAAAAAAGGAGGGTATAAAGTTTGGTTTGCTTCTGCTCCAACGTACAAGGAAATTTAGACCCCTTCTACTATACAAGATGGTTGGCTGAACGTCCCTTGGGCTTAAACTGTGCTATTAAGATTGGTCAAGACGAATAAAGCGCTAGCTTGAATCTGAGATACTTTATTGGTATAGACATCGCAGCCAGAAGCTGCAAATTACTTGTAAACAAGATAAAAACTACTAAATTATAGAAAACGCATAAATTACAATCGATTTAAAAAAAGTTATAACTCGGAAGAATATCTACATATACAAAGTTTTTTTTTTAAATAACTGGTCGGTGGCTATTCTAGATGAGTTTACCCGGAGGCATTGGGAATTAAAGATCATTCTTGGGCCTACAAGTTTTAAACTTGACATCAAAAGTTGGGGCATGCCTGAGGGTGTAACTATGCGAGTCAGGCAGTAAGTGAAGAAGACGATGATCTAAGATATTTATCGAAAAGGGATTGACACAGGCGCCGAGAATGAACCACTAGTAATAATTCTAGGTCTAACGAAGGTAGAGCGTTGTCGCAGGATAAGGCTAGGTGGGGTATATGATGGAGAGAGCCAAATCGTCTATTAGGTACTGAGGTAACGAAGCGTGAAACACAGGAATTGCGTAATTGAAAACAGACCTTATACAGCTTGTGTAAAACCTAAGCAGATCGGCCTTCTCGACATAATGGCGCTTTTATTGCCTATAAGAAAATACAGGCGTTTAGACGGCTTTCTTTACCACATTCTCACCGATCAGACACGTGCATATTCCTAGAAAGGTTGCTGGTACCTGTTTGAGTCCGTTGCTGATTGCCTCAAATTCCTCGGCTAATTTTTCATAACATTCTAGAGTTGACCAAATTTGGAATGCGTTTGCGAATATCCAATAAAATGACATCAATAATTCGGGTAATCGCTAAAAAAAGTGACGGAGACCGAGAAGCCTTGAGAACGTCAGGCTTCGTTAGCTCAGCTGTTTGCGTCCAGCTGGCAAAGAATATCACTGCTAGACTTTACGACTTTTGTACCCAAAATTTACAAAAGAACAGAAAAATTGTAATGAACTCAAGACACCACAAGAAGTAAGCACGTTTTAAACTAAGAGTTACTTTAAATGAATAATATACGCTACACACACCCTCCTCGATCTGCATAATTCAACAGATCACGCTAAGCCTCATCCAACAATTCCCAAATATGTCATCGATATTCCTTTCAAAGATTTATTCCTCATCCTCTTGGCATTTATTCGCAATCATGTTCTTTTTTGCTGCTATATTTACTTTCGTTTGCCGCGGTTCGATTCTATGACTAATTTTCCTTCTTAAAAACACCTTGCTGCACTAAAATTAAAACTCGTCTATTGGGTCTCACAAAAATGAGGACAAAACCTAAAACAATGAAAAAACTGGTGAAGAACAATTAAGTAAGGGTTGTTTAACTGGAACAATGGGGTATGCGATATATTCACCTGGTACGACACCAGGTCACATGTCACATACCCCAGAGGGATAGGTAAATAACATGCTTATTTTCACGTGTGAGCTTTCGAAAAGCAATTGCTTTTGAAAAATCTTTAATTTATTTCTCTACAGATGCTCATTCCCAAAAGCCTTGAATTGTTTGAGGTTGAATTCTAAAATATGGAAACTGGTCAATTCATTTGGAGTAGTCAAACAGTAGTTTTACCACAAAGAGATGAGTGACTCAGAAAAATACGTATTCTTAACGTTAAGGCGGAGCAGTTTGGAAACTCTTTTGGACCTTCTACCGCGACAGCTTTTTGTGTCAGGCGTCCGACGAGTCACATTGCAAGCCAGGCTTTTCGCAGGTAGACGTTTGACAGCTTGGTTTAGAGGTAGTTAGTAATACGACCCACGCGATTTTCTGGGTGGGAAGGGGGACCGTTCACCTCTGCGTGGCCCCACTGAAAACTGAGTAAGAATCAACGATTTCCACGCCAAATTAATATTTATCATCAGAAGTTAACGCAATCGCACGTGAAACCGATTGGCGACCCACGTTAAACCTGTTAATTAGGTGTATATCAACATTCATATTCATGCTTAAGGTATGGTAAAATGATTGATCAGCGCCCCACAGCCTTTACTGCTCCATTATTTGTCTACTATAAGTGCAATCTAAACTACTATTATGACTCCAATAAACCTTTCCTAAACTTCAATTCTCAAAACAAAAACTCTCATAACTTATTAAGCTATGTTTAGACCAGTTTTTGCTCACCCAAAAAGTACACTCACGCGCTACATTCCTTAATACCTTGTATCTCCTTGACTACCTCAGGTGCTGTCCTGTGAGAGCTGCTAATAAATGCTTTAGCATTAACGAATATTAACTCTTTCCTTAACACACAACAGTTTTTATTTAAACGAACATTCCATCCATAATCATCACAGTCAGCAGTCAGTCGTTTCGACTAAGAGTGTTCTAGGGCTCAGTACAGTTTTATAAGTCTCCTCCAGGTAGGTCTGTCGTTCGCTCTCTCCTGCCATCGGTTGAAATCGATGTCTCTCCAATTCATATTTCTCTTAGCAACATATTTGAACCTTAATCTAGGCCTCTATTGATTACTCATTACCAAACAGGCCTCTACTGATTACGCATTGCCAAACATAGTTGAAAGTATAACAGCTTCTTCGGTAGTCTGTTATTATCCATCCTATGCACGTGAGCCAGCAATCTAAGATTTTTCCCAATGAGAATATCAGCCATTGATGGAAATCCTGCCCACTGGTTGGAAAGGCGTAGTGATCTACATCCTGTCAGGATACCACGACTATTAATTCTCACAGAAGGTGTGGCACCGCCAGGGTTTAACACCTTAACCAACTGATACAACAGATGACAAGGTGGTATAACTCGTCGTCCAACTTACATGCTCCATAACTTAGATAGGCCTGCTACCCCCGTGAAGGCTAGTGTTATTGTTCAACCAGAACAAAAGCCATTTAAACGTCTCACCATCATCACCGCCTGTCATTTACCTGAGCTGAAGTCCTCCGTTGAACACCGGTATTAGACGCCTTTATTTAAAATGAAAGTACCCAGGGTAGTCCATTCAGGGAGCTTACAAAGCATACCTGCTATAAATAGGAGCCCTGACTTCACTAACTAGACTATAAATAATAATAATAATAATAATAATAATAATAATGAAATATGTACAAGGTAATATAACAAATGAACCAACAACAAGATCTTTTAAGATTAAGGACATTTACAATGATGACTATTAAAAACCATAATTCCATGATAATAAAAGGATCTCTTGGCCACTTCTGTTCTTCTGGCAGGTACATGCAAGAGATTGCTCTGGCGCGTTGAAAGAGCACAAATGTCCTTGTTAAAAACAAAGTAGTTCTTAAAATACTGAGGGCACCGGCAATGTATACATTTCCTTACAAGTTTTAGGATGTGTTCATCGCGTCTGGATCTAAGACTTGACCATTTCAAAGCTTTCGTAGCAGTGTCACTACTAGGTGTTTCAATTACAATTCTTCCAACGCACTTCCGCAGAGTTTCTAGAATTCCACTATTTACTTCCCCACAGCAACCCCCAGACCCCAGCACAGTACTCTAAAGTCGGTCTAACCGTAGATAAAAAAATGGCATTAGCACTACGTGTGGTGATATAACGGCAAACACGTCCTAACAGACCGACCTGCCTGCCAGCTTTAAACACAATTGCTTTAACATGTTCGTGCCAACTGAGGTGTTCATCAAAGATGACACCCAGGTACTAAAACTCAGTAACACGCTTTATAGCAGACCCTATTAGCGTTTACAGGACGAAAAGGAATTCTCTTTCTTTAGAACAATGCCTAAATCTCTTGCCGTGTTAACATGCTTTATGACCTCGAGCGGGCAGATGTTCGTTTAAGGATTCTTGCGAACATTAAGAAACATTATGAAACTCCCCAGATTGTAAACATCTTAAGTCACGGAAACAACCCTGGTAATATGGCCAGTGAGCTTTCCTTCCTTTATCAGCTATCATTCTGCCATGGTACACGGGCTGTCATCTCTCCTCCGACCTTAACGAGGTTCTGGTATCGACAAGCTTATCATGTTTTCAACGGCTTTAAGGGGGCAGTACGGTTAAAAGCGTTATTTTTCGTTGATTTCGACCCTTTTTCTTCAATATCTAGCCAAGATTCCATTCAATCCAAAAATGACTCAATTAAATCAGGGGCACCCAACGGCAATTTCCGGGAAAATATCTGTTCGGAAGACGATTTGAGATCTAGAATTTTCGGAGCATTTGTTGTAAAATTTCTTGCTTGCCTGCCTCTCCTGGGATTTTCGAACATCTACACAATGGTATAATTACCCATTTTTAACGGATTTTGACCCTAAAAAAAGGCCAACTAGAATTTTGGAGAGCCCTTTCCTGGCTAAAATTTTCGAGAAGGTAAGTTTTTATCCCTATAATTTTCGGATCACTAGACTTTCAGCTAGGAAATCCGAACAGATGAAAAGTTTTTAGGGGATAAAAATATGCCTATATCTACCGTTTGAATACTAAAATACGTTCAACAATGCTATGTTAAGTGGTTTTGAACTATATCCTCGTTGGGTGCCCCTGTTAAGTTACAGTCCTTAATTCAATAATTATTTATCAACTTTTCAACGATTTTCGGATGTTTTTAATGTATAAAATTTAGGGAGGGAGTAGCCTGCGTAGCTGGCGGTATTGTCTTGGCGCACCATTTAAGTTCTGGCGGCGGAGCCGTGATCCAAAAAAAGAAAAGTGGGGACGAGGCGTTTGAATTTCTCGCGGCTTACGCCGCTTTTGGGGGCTTCGCCGCCAGATCTGAAAACTCGACTACTACACAATACCGCCAGCTACGCAGGCTAGGAAGGAGGATGTTTAAAATTTTAGGAAAATGGGAAAATAAATTATTGGATGTGGGGGTTGTTAAAAATTGAAATATGAAGTGAATAATTTGTAGACAATTACCAGGTAGTCCACCACCACAACAATTAAAAGGTGCCTCTGATCCCTTTAGCGGACTAACTGCACGGGTTTATGTGTATACCTTTTCAAACCTAATTTATTTTCTTCCCAAATCAACATCATTTCCCCAAAAAACTAACTGTAATGCCTTCTTAACTTCGCTATTCTTGAAACTGGAAATCAAGGTTCTTCTTTCCTACACCACGTTTGGTTGTTTAATTTTTTTTATTTTTCAGAAGAAGGCAAGGACACTCCCACGGGGCAAATATATCAACTCAGAATCTGGAATCACGCTCACCCCGGTAAAGAAAGCAGATAACAGTTAAGACCCGCGAGGCGGGAAGGCCCTTAAATTAAGGAAACATTCTTTTCATGCAAAGCTGCCATAACTATGCTGACTAAGGGGACAAAATGCAGTACTCAATACATGTATATGGAGCTGAATAAATACGACTGCTCTTTCGTTTAAGTGTTCCGTATATCATCTCTCCTCTCATTTTTTTATGATACCTGACACCCATTAATTTTCACTTGTTAAATAACATACAATGAAACCTCTACAAAGCGGACACCTTCGGGACCTTCCCAAATGTCCGCTTAATAGAGGGTGTCCTCTTAATAGAGGTTAGTAAAAATAGCGCAATGTTTTTTAACGATTAACATTCAACGGTTACTAGTACTTTGTACTGTGATAAAGTTCCATGTCGTCAAGGAAACTAAGGAAGCTGTGCCGTACTTTGTGCAAGACTTTTAGGTTAACTCTGATCGCGGATGACAATCATACGTCCGGATATCGGTCTTTTGACAGCTAAATGTATCGATTTATCTTTATTAATCGACTAAAGTACGTATTTCAAGGAATTGTCAATTCAGTGCGGTGTCCGCTTAATAGAGGTTTTAAACGATAGAAATTAGCCAAATACGATTTATTTTAGTGTCCGCGTCCGCTTAATAGAGGAGTCAGCTGAACAGGGGTTCGTTATAAAGGGACATATAAGACGTTCGTTTTGGGACCCGGCTTAGTGTCCACTTAATAGAGGGTGTCCCCTTAACCCTATTCAGACTGGGGGGGGGCTTTTCGAACCCCCCCTCCGGCAAAATCGTGATAACTCCTACACCGAAAGAGCTATGACGTTCAAATTTTCTGACTTTTCCTAAAATTTATCTAGGAACATTTTGGTATAATTACCATGTCCATGTGATTAATCATGTTGCCATGGCAACCAGTTTCTGACACATAGGTTTTGGAAAATTTAAAAAATGGTGATTTTTTTGTTTTAAGATCGCGTTTTTACACTTATAGTGCTTTTTGTTGTTAAAATGGTCTTTTCTTGGGACTAGTTTTTGAATTACATCAAAATGTTTCAACATCGAATATTTGGGGGGGAGGGGTGGGGTAAAATTTGTCACTTTTTTGCTTTGACAAATATGCTGCTCTATTTTCCAAATAACACTTCCAAAGTCATTTGTTTGGCTAATAAACATTAGTTTGATACTTCTTTTATACATTCTGAGCTTTTTCCCCTTTGAAAGTTGCTTTAAATTATAATTTTAACAAAAAAACGGAAATCCAAGATGGCGGATCCAAGATGGCGGATCCAAGATGGCGGACAACCATTTCAAATTTTAAGTTTTATTGCTTCCTATTGCTTTTTCTCGCTGTACAAGTGTTTCCTTGTTATTAGTTCATAAGAAAGGATAACAAAGAGATGACTTTACCAATATTATTGATATTTTTCGTATCTAAGTGGAAAAATAATAAGAAACATTGAAAAATTGGAATATGACGTCACTGTGACGTCATCATTGGGCGTGGCAAGTCAAAACTGGGTGTGGGGCTTCTTTGTACGGAGATGACCATTGTGTGTAAATTTCATGACCCTAGCATTATTGGTTCCAGAGATACAGAGGGGGGGTCCGAGGAGCCCCCCCCCCAGTCACAGATTGATCAAAAAAGCCCAGTCTGAATAGGGTTAATTGGGAGTCCACTTCATAAAGATTTCACTGTATTCACTTGTCAGGTTTTGAGGACGTTTTGTGTTGCTCAGACTTTCCAAGGGCCTGTTTATATGGAGGTGGGGGACCCCAGATAGGTGAGGTAACATGCGGCGGGTTACCCCACCTATCATGTAAATGTAATCAAATTAAAATGAGAGATCATGTGGACAGGAGGGTTACCCACTAAAGCGGGTTACCTCACCTACCTGGGGTCCCCCCGCGCCATGTAAACAGGCCCTAAGGGAGCAAGGTATATACAAAATGGCCCATCCTATTACAATAGTCACACTTCAAACAAAGAGGGCTTGAAGAACGTGCCTTTTCGCCACAGCTGTTTTCTCCCACGTGAGTCTCCTTGAATACTTTTGCAGCTATGTCCAAGACCATCACCCAAAAGGCGCACAAAAAACCTGATCAGTAGTACTTGTTATACAGACTCGATACTTCTTTCTTTTTGATAATGGACGTGCTGTATATGAGCACTTGACTAAGTGCTGTGGTGATAAGACAATAACAACCTTTAGCGATAGCTGAATTTCATCCCATTACTTCGAGTCGTTATTACTCCCTCAATAACGTTTGAATCGACCAGCCGTTAATGCCGTCCGATGACGTCACTACTCCTTTGCTTTAATTCATGCAAAAAGTTAAACACGATCTTCAAGTGGCAAACCAAGAAATATCGTTTGGAAATGTCTGCATGATACAGAATGGCTTTACTTCTTTTCGATCGTAATTCATGTTTAAGGTTCTAACTATCAACTTCATGTAGTACTCTGAACCGGTTGTAATAGGCCACTTCCGAGTTCCAAAAACCCTCACTTTCAAAATGAGGCCAAGTGCACA
>OZ037779.1:29935694-29960694 GCA_964035525.1 Porites cylindrica
TCTGAAATGAAATGTTTCTTTGTTGTATCAAAAATGTTTACTGTTGCTCAATCGTAATTGATAATTCTCCTCATGTAAATGCAGAGAATTGCAAGCTGTACAATGCCGTCAGCAAGAGAGTTCACGACGGTTTTGTTAGACATTTAAAGTCGCTCATTGTCGGACAAGTGTTCTTCAATTGCGACGAAATGAGTTAAAGTGCGGCATTTACCGTCAAAACCCTGCTTTTTGTTCTCGAATATATTTCTTAATTCTTCATAAATAAAGGTCTGCCAGCTTCAAAGGGTTTTAATTTTCTCCAAAGTGCCTTCTGGATCTGAATAACCGATTTTCTTTAGTCCGTGAAAGTAATGTTTTTCTGCAATGCTGTATCGCGCTGGGCTCGGCTCATTAGTTTTCTTTGCAGAATGTTAAATTAATATCACGGATAGTGATTTACAGATCCAAAACCATAAGAATGAAGTGCAGCTTAAACTGAAGCTACATCAACTATGGAGAACTGCATTGTGACTCAGTAAACTCCAGCTTAGTGTTTTTCTAAAGGGTAGTGTGAGTCTTTTGACTGTAGCGCGTAGTTCCTCCATTGGTAATAGCTTTTGAATAAGCTTAACAGTCTTTGGACTGTTTTGTTATTGCCACTTTGTAATCAGGCCAGACCATGGTTTCGGTTCTCCACACGAACCTCGTCAGTTGCCGGGTTGGCTTTGTGCCTAGTTGCTTTTACAAGAGCAACTTTAATTAGTTGTTCTCTTCTCGTGGCGAGAACGGTACAGCCGTTTTTTCTACTAAGCTTGGCGGATCGAAATTCGTGTTTTCCTACTGGCTACTGAACGAACCTCGTCAGTTGCCGGGTTGGCTTTGTGCTTAGTTGCTTTTACAAGAGCAACTTTAATTAGTTGTTCTCTTCTCGTGGCGAGAACGGTACAGACGTTTTTTCTACTAAGCTTGGCGGAGCGAAATTCGTGTTTTCCTACTGGCTACTGAACGTAACCAAATACGGAGTGTGAATTTCGATCCTAGAGGTGTTTTTTTCTTTTTTTTTTGGAAAGCATTTCGTGAAAATGTTAGCACTTTCTTTTCTGGGAGAGTTCGAAGACTCTTCTCCGCGCGCACAGAGTTTCCGTACACTCCCCCTAAAAACTGGAGTGGATATATGCGTTCCCTCTTAGGCGCACAATGTTGAGCTTTCTGTAACATTAGCTGTCGTGGCGCTATAGGTACCGCGTTGAACGTACACATTTAGGCCTAGGGTTCGACTTCCGCGGTAAGAATTTTTTTTTCTTTTGGTCGTTTTGATTTTGTTTTCCTAGTTTTTTTATTTATTTTTTTTTTTCAAACATATTTTCATTTTCTGACAGACTTAAATTATGCGGGTAGACTAATTGCAAGTTCACTGTCAGCTTTCATTTCTAAAAAAAATAATCCACTAGTTAGCCATAGGCACTCTTTGATTTGTCTTGGATCGTCCATTTTGTGTTGCTAGACTAAGTTACATGAGTAACACGTTCATCGTTGTAAATCCTTGTTATTCACAAGCCATCTTGCTGTGTAACCCTTACTAAAGTTGTTATCTCAAGAATTGAGTGTTTCTTGCGAAACAACAGCAGTACGTTTTTTTTTCTTAAGGATGTGAATGAGGGCAGCCACAATAGTGTTTATCAAAGAAACTATTAATTAAAATGACAACTACGGTAAATTTATTTACTTTGAGATGATCGAGTCTATTTTTGAAAACACCAAATAGAAACATAGAATTTTGACACTGTGCATTTCATTTTGGTATTTAATAAGTGAGAAGTTTATGATTCCAGAAGAAGTGTTTATGGCTGTGTAGTGTTTATGGCCAGAAGTGATGTTGGATCAGTTTAGGTTTCTGGGAAACTGCCTACCCACCCCACCCCTAACCCATGTTTCTGCCCTTACGTCACACGTCAGTGAGAAACATTGGTTAGGGGTGGGATGGATGGGCAGTTTTGAAAACAATTTTCTTGTGTTTCTTTAAATTTAGTGTTGCTTTTTTTATTGGAAATTTAGTGGACCTTTCAGTCTGGCACCCATCCTTCTGGTAAACAGTAGGATCACCTTTTGAGAGAGGGGGAATTTTGAATGCCAAGAAACTATAGCACATGTAAAACATATGCTACTCTCTGATTTTTATATGGGTAAAAATGACACTTTCTGGGCATATCTCAAACACAGGATGTTAGGATATTTAATATTAAGGTATCTTTCTGCCTCACGTGTTTAATATCCGCCAAAACACCTTTTATTCAGGGTCATCATTAAAAGGATGGCTTTTCATTACACCTGCAACATTTTGTAAGTGTTTTGCATGGTGATAATGCATCCTCGTAGCTTTCTTTTAGTTCTTGACCCTGTTCCTACCAAAAGACCACCTCCGAAAGAGTCTTGACAATAATTATAATAATTATTATAATACAACTTGTGTCTGTGTGTAACAAATGGATTGTACTGATAAAAGAAATTTTAGTGTTATGCCACAATGATATGAACAATAAATTCAGTTATTGTTTTCAAGATGAACTGATTAAAATGGTCCTGAAAATGTCTTCATTGCAGATTTATTTGGGCAATCTTGGGGGGATGATTATAAATGTCTGCTCCTGACTGTTCAGATTAAGGAGATCTTTTTTTTCTTGTATTTTTAAGATTCAACGAGCACGCATGCTTGAATTTTTTTTTGAGGTACTTTCCTGTGCACCCCCGCCCCCCCCCCCCCCCCCCCCATAGAAACGAAATGGTCTGTCCCTAAGTAGCGTGTTAGCAACGACCGGAGATACGTCTGCGGTAGCGGGTTATACGCGTGTATAATTACACGAAAATTCAAGGGCCTTGATTGGAGAGAAATTACATTGTGATGAGAACATGGCAAGTCATTTCAATCATCGCCGAAAATAAACCGCAAGCTCATCAAAAGGTTGATTTGCATACGATAAAAGTTTACAACACCCGACCAGTTAGTCTTTGCTAATGAAGATTTTTTTTTCGACCACCGAAGTGTTCACTTGTTTCAAAGTTATCAACTCTTTCAAACGAAAGTTATAATAAAACTCTTTCAAGCGATAGAATTCGTGGACCGACCCGTTCTGGAAAAGCTCTAAATTGCATTTATTAATCCTTCTTAAGCTTTCTTCGCAAAACATGCGTGGCTTCGGTCACGCAACGATTCTCATTCCCAGTTTTCACGGTCTCCGCTAGGAACGCCTGGGACCCCAACGCCCTTTTGTGTCTTAAATATGAAGAAAAACGGCTTGCAAATTATGAATCTCGCTCCTTACGCAAGCGAGACTAATAACTCGAGTCTGCGGCGTTTTTCTAGTCATAGACAAGATGCCTTATCCGCTAGTTTACCAACTAGCCACCATCGATTAAATCGCGATCGGCAACCTCGATAAAAGCGAACCTCCTTCTAAATTTCAGACTCAGTTCATAACATTAAGTAACGAGTAAAATTTATGAAGATTTGTATGGAGTTATCAGTTCAAAACGGAACTATAGTATCTCCGAGACAATTTGCCTAACAATGCAAGCTTTTGGCAAGTAGGCCTCTCAGATATTCTTTCAAAATATCCCAACAAATTCCACTATTTCAAAAAGTTAATTTTTATGACGTCATCACTTTAGAACTCTAATGAGAAGTGTTGATATAAGCTGTCAAATCTGACCAATCAGAGGGTATACCAGGAGCTGGTATACCGGAAGAAGCCGTTTCAAAAACTGATTACAGGCTCTGCCGCCTTTCCTCTTGCCAGTCGCCCCTCCTCCCCTCGTTTTATTTTCGCGCTTTCTCAATCCCCGCGGACCCGACTATCTCGGAGCCTGGAACAGGCTAAGGAAAATTATTAATACTGACTTAGCAGACACTCCCTTCCCTTTTCACTTTCGCGCCTTTCTCCTTCTACCCCACTTTTGCCTCGCTCTTTTGCGCCTGCCAAGAAGACTAAATTTCTTTGGTTGTTCTAACCTTTTAATAGTTAACCTCCACCTAAATACATAGAGAAAGCTTTCTTTCGGTTACTAAAGATTGCTCTACAAGAATTTGAACGACATGATAAATATTATCAATGTTTCTACCAGGCAAATCAAGATAAATTATCAATGAAGAAAAAGTTTCCTTAATTTTCATGGAACCAAAAAAAAACAAAGATGAGTATAATTCTTGCTTAATGATACAAAACTTTTTTCACTTGACGGACTTTTGTACTGCAACAACATCTTTCAAATATTTTAAACCCTTCGGACGTACCAGCAAAATCATACCCCCACCGTGGTACGAGGGCGCGTTGATGGAACCCCTTGCTAGAGTTTTGGATGTGCTGCAGTATTTTGAAAAGGCACTACTTTCAGTGGAAAACCTTTGATCTTCTCGACAAAATGAGGTATAATTTATGGGTGGTGGCGCTGCTGGAGGTCTGTGACGTCACCAAACATGTTCGCCATCTTAGCCCCCATCTTGGATTTTACCAAGAATTAGAAATCAGGTAAAAACGCCGAGAGTAGGAAACGTCTTGTGCTTGACATGTAGTATAATACCTAAATAAGTACTTCGCTTCATTTTATCTACAGGATTTATTTTTATTGTTCAAAGAAGTTGAAAAAACATGCATTTTCGCTCAAAGATGGCTTGACCACCTGCTTCTTATGACGTCATATATCGTAACCATAGAAACTGATCATCACTAAACTTGCTCAAAATGTGAGAGAGGGACAAACAAACGGCTACTGAAAACGTTAGCTGCTAATATTTAATCGTCTAAGAAAAAATACAGAAAAACCTAAGAGGGCTGTGGAGGGAAAAACACAGAAAGACCTCAGGGGAAGATTGGCATCAACCCCCTCCCCCCTTTGTACGTCCGAGTGTTAAAAACTTGACTATTTGTAATGCATTACCACTGCTACTTATCATTAGCCAGCATCACTTCCTAATGGTTTCTTATCATTTAAAATGATTTAATGAACGCCGCTAGCTGATGGATTTTCTAAGTTGTGTTGCTTAACGTTTGAAACCTCCACACCGCTTTTTTAATAGATTTCTTTTAAAGCCTGTCATGGTCTCTCGAAAAACAGCTGCAATAAACGTAAACAACGCAGAAACAATAATTTACAACGGCTTATACCCCGACTATGAAAACAGTAAATGGATACAAATAAGCCGACATGTCACAGTAAGTTTCATGTTATGAAGAAGATCAAAGTCATAAAAGCGAATCTCATAAATAACTAAAGTTTATTACAAAGTGCGATGGAATTATTACAAATTACGACAGCTAAGTTTATAATAAAGTGCGATGGAAGCTTTTTTGTTACAAAGTGCGACAAAGAGAGGTCGTGACACGCATATTGATTTTTTCTGGTCCGCATGATTTGCCCACTGATGCAAGAGCAAAAAACCTTTTTTGGCCTCCTTACAAATGTAAAGTTCTTCACTGTGGCTGATTAACGGTTTTAGGTTGTTAATTTCTCCAAAGTGCCTCCTGGATTTGAATGATTCTAAGCCATTTTCTTTGTGTCCACGAATGTGACTTTTTCCTGCAAGGTTTTGTCACGCTGGGCCCAGCTCGTCAGCGTTTTTAGCAGGATGTTTACTGAATTCTCACGGATAGTGATTTACAGAGCCAAATCACGAAGAAGTGCATTGGAATGAGGGGATTTACCCATTCTTTTCAATCGAAATAATTGTTCATTGTCAGTTGGCGTGTTCAGTTTTTCTCTAATTTGGGAAAGCCTCGCAGCCCAGTTTCTAACCTTTGTTCCGCACGGAGAGCAAACTCTTGTGGAGAAAGACTCTCCTTCCTCGAGGACAACGAACAGTTCGTTTTTCAGTAGGTAGGCCAACTTTGGTAACGTTTCTCCTTTTCTGGTAGGCGCAACAAACACATTTTCCGAACTTATCCATCCACTCATACAATTGCCGAAGTGTGTTTTGAAATTCTACAATTTATCGGAAGTGCTCGGCTCTTTCGGCTTACTCCCCATTCAAAGAGTAGGCACAGGCTTTGTTGGCGTACTGCCACTTCCACTCATTTTTGATCCCCCACTTTATATACTTCATTTCACACAGTAGCAATGCTAATGCTAGATTTTTTTCTCTCTCTCTCTCTCCTCAGACGCCTTACGGGCGTGTGAGACCGCGCGCTTCGCGTTTAAGACTCTTACGTCACACTTTACCGATTTCTTTACTGATTTTGAGAAAAAAACCGACTGTTTTGCGGTCTACTGGAAAGAACATTTTTCTCACTTTCTCTCGGAGAAAGACGTATAATACGGTCAAACGAACGTGTCTTAAACATCAGTACTATGCAGTAACATCTCAGTACCATCTTGTTCAATCCCCGATATCAGGATCTTAATCTTGAGAGTACAGTTGTAAAAAAAAAATTTTTCGAAATCGTTAAGAAATACTGCCCTACAGCATAACCCCGAATGAAAGATTGTATAGTGTTCCTAGTCAGACTTAGAGTTTGCTCAACAGCAAAAAGAGGCTGAAATTACCTCTAAGTTTGCCTTTTTTTATCAATATTAGTTGTATTGTTTGTTTATCAGTTCTCTTAAAAATGCCGCGCACCTCACCTTGACCTCTAAACATCAACTTTGACATCTTACCTGAATGGCAACTTAGTTATATTCTTTATTTTATTTTATTTTATTTTATTTACTATTTATGAAAGACTCCCTTCTTATTTGAACATACCGTTTAGATTTTCAATAAATAATATCGTGAGCTGGAATCCCGGGAGTTGTACAATATTATCAGAGTGGAATGTTATTAATGCGTAGTTTCCAGTTACCAAAACTGCCTTTCCACCAAGTTTGCGCCCACAATATGTACCAAGTGTTCTGTTGTCATCATCTACAATCCTCAAATAATCATACCTACAAGGGAATAATATGTTTTTTTACTTTTCAAGGGCGGTTAGATTCTTAGAAATAACCCTAACCGCCAAGAGAACATAAAAGCCTTTTATGCTCTCCTGTTTGCGCACTGATGACGTCACAAAAACGTGACCCCCGCCGAGACTCGGACAAACATTGGCCATTTCTGCAAGACGTCGTTAGAGCACTGTATGGAAACACACAGTTTGCGATCCGTTCTGCTCGCCCTTTTAGCGTTTTGAGGAGAGTACCAGTTTCGAAATTCGAGGAAGATCCAGGAGAATATAATGTACAACAAATCAAAACATAGCTCAAGTCTTTGGGAGGGGGAGGCGGGCAACGGCCTTTGATCTTGCCGCTTTTTGACTTTCCGTGATCGCCCCAGTTAAGAAATCTGTCAATCTTTCATAGCAAGCATGCGCGAAACGGGCTGGGAACAAGAACACGAAGTTATAGTCTTCGCAGCGATTCGACAGTGTGAAATGAATTCCCTTTTGGTCCCGTTGGCCATTGCTTTCTTTGCTGTAACCAATTTTTGTCGGCGGTAGTGTGGAGCTTACGTTTTCCTTTCTTGTGGTCTTGCGTTTGTCATTACAAGCGGTTTACTACGCTAAGAACGAGACCAGTGAAAATTGATCGTCAACAGACATTGTTTCTCGATGACTCGCTTCATCTCTCTAGATGCAGGCTCTCAAGCTCTGTTTCTGTTTAGGAGACCCACAAGACTAAAAGAAGGGCCAACCCTCCAATACGTATGTAGAAGAGTTTATATTTTCAAGTAAAAGGGCCAAAATTAATTCTTTGAGATATTAAAAAAAGGGCAGTGGCTGTGGTCGAGTAGAGGAGTTGTCAGAGTTGTTTACGGTTTTACTACACCTTTAAGACGACAAGAAATGATGATTGAGAGTCTTAATTCTTCATCCTTGATTGTGAACTTATCCTTATCCTGGCAGAGTTGCGTTGCATGACTGAGTGGCATGGTCAAATCTCGTAGTTCATGTATTTCTTTATATACTAGAAACTAAATAAATTTTGCCAAGAGATCATTCTCTCTTGATTTTGCGCATGTTGATATGCTGAAGTTCTTATCTTCCTGTGATTTAATTTAAACTTTACTGTAGTTTCCAACAAATGAAGCTTAGGCAAATGAAAGGGTAATTATTTTGTGTGTTTGGAATTCTCTTTTCATGACACCATTTATTACACTGCCTTCAGTTTGAGTCCTCATTCAAGTGTGTTTTGTTGCCAACAGAGAGGAAAAAATTATTATAAATTTCAAAAACTACACTACCCCTTGGAACAAGATTATCGTTAAAAAAAGATTAGCGAAGTTCAGAAAATAAATGTTCAAGTTTGCATGTTTTGACAAGGACCACATCTGGCTAAATATGCTTCAAAGGAAATTTATAAAATCAGGAAAATGGTGACATTTCTATTTTTGCCTTTCCTTTGGCCACTGCGATCAGTTTTTCCATACAGTTGCATATAACTTTTTACACCTCTGGACATCAACGTGCCAGGTTAGTTTCCCAAACCTGTATAAAAATGTAGTTAATGAAATCAAACCCTCTCAACTTAAAAATTGCCTTGTACTAGTGGATATGAAAAACAGCATAGGATGCCTTGGAAA
The DNA here is from genome assembly GCA_964035525.1 of Porites cylindrica. Lineage (NCBI taxonomy): Eukaryota > Metazoa > Cnidaria > Anthozoa > Scleractinia > Poritidae > Porites > Porites cylindrica. The sequence goes on from OZ037779.1 coordinate 29,944,219, forward strand.
AAAAATGTAAAATGATTATTAAGATAATATTATTTGTAGTCAACATAACAGTTAGAAGCTTGTGTTGAGGCAGGTAAAAACATTTCTTAGAGAGCATAAACCTTTACTGACTTTGCTGTTACAACAAGTGGTAAAGGGTATTAAAATGTGAGATCTCCGGTCCTCCCTGGGTTTGGTATGCGTAGTAGGACACATTGTTCATTTCCCTACCCTTTTTAAACCAAGAGACCTTATTTTATAATCTGATTCATTTCATTTAGCTTACATAATTCAGTTAGCTTTTAAACTTAGAAACATGGAAAAAAACTTCGGGAAAAAAATGGTGGTACCAAAAATGTAACTATAGACTGCTCTTCATCAACCTTTAGAGCCCAAGCAGACACCCTGTTCAAAAGTCTCAAGGGTGAAATGGTCACCACCCTAAATCAGCTGCACATACCCATCTAGGCCAAATAAGCCAAGGGTAGTGTCGTAGAAAGAACTGCTGAGGGGATTGGGTTCAAGGGACAATAACTTCTTTTGATGATTGATAAAAAAAAAATCAATTTTACCCTGTTTATTTTAGTTGTAAATCAGATTCATAACTTACACCAACAACTGAAGTTGTACATTTTTCAGGCTCCTTTTGATTCTCTTTATAAACTTTGCAAAACATTCAATTTTCTTTTTTCTGTTTCTTGTACTTCAGTCCTTTAAGGGTTTTCTCAACGCATACCCCTCTCTGATGTACTTACTCTTATTAGCAGCTGGATTAGTCTCTTGTCCCCACACTAAACCATTATAATCATTTCAAGTATAATTCAAAGTTATAGGGAAATTTTTGTACAAACAATTTCAAAGAAATAATTGAAACCGAAGTCACTATCTAATATAAAACTACTAAATACGGTATTGCTGTTGGAAATATTTATTGATTATCACTCCAATGATGTTCCAGTGAAGATTTTGAAGGTTCAGTAAACCTCTCCCAGCCTTCTGATATTAAAAATAGCTTGTACTTACAGACCCAGTATATGTGAAGCAAAGTGATTGGAACATTTACCCTGGCTTTTACTAAATTGTATTCTGTATTTAAGCCCATAAATGTTTGTTGTGGCTCCCAGCGTACAAACAAACTTACGAACAGCGAAGTAGAAAATTGTTTTCATGAACATTCATATATGACTGTTGCAAGACTCAAACTAATGTAGTGCGCTCGTAGCGTGTGTTTAGGATAAGGGAGAGAGTCTTGATACCGCTGTTAACGGAAAAATATAAGAGATGGAGCAGGGTGGTCGCTCGTAAAATTCACGGAGCTTGCCGAGATGCCGAATCACGAAAAGTGAGTCACCCATGAACTGTTTATACATCATACCTGCTGATGTCCAAAAATTCCATTAAAAAAAGTTCATGAAAACCTTTTCTTAATGTTTGGAAAAGGGAAAACTGAAAACTGAGCAAAAACTTATTGTCCATCCATGTCTGCATTCTCCGCCATATTTGTTTTGAAGGAGAATTGGTACTCAGTCTCACGCGGTCAAATTTCTTTACTGGGGGCAATCATGTAAACTCGGTTCCAGACCTCGCTGCCAGACCCCTCACCACCCCCCCCCCCCCCCTCACCCCCTTACCCCCCTTGGCTCAAGTGCACAGGATTGAAGCAGAGCGGAAAATGCAAGAACTCTCAAACACCCTGTGTCGATACCTTATTTGCAACCGAGTCGGTAAATGTTTTCAAGATTAGCTGATATTTACCTCCAAGTTTTAAGAATTCTCATCGAATTCTTTAAAGAAAATTTGATAATTGTTTAGAAAGTTCGATTTCTGTGCTGAAGTAGAAACAGTCGTAGCCATACCAGATATTCGATAAGTTCAGATTTTCGTGAAAGACAGAGAGACGCAATTTAGACTGCCGGGCTGTTCCGTGCTGTAGTATTTTGAAAACCGTCCCCACGATTCGAGATTCGAATATCATCAAGCTCGGAGAATTTGTGCACTACAGGACCAAACCCTTTTTATAATTGCTTAGCATTTGCGAACAAACATCAAGTGCTTCAGGGAGGTTTCGATGATAATTTTTCTGATAACTGACTCAGTGCGTCACGCCAATGAATTGAAGAGTTGAAAACATTGAGATTTCACAAAATGCCCAAGGTCGACAACTGAGTCAAACCAAGGGCAATGTTTGAAATCACGTAAGATTTCTAAAGAAACATTTTACGTTTTTAGAAGAATTGAATCAGAGAATTCGTGAAAATGGAATAAATTTAAGACTGCCATGTATCTACCTCTTTCAAGTTTCCCCGTTTCACTGCCACAAAACACAGCGTACTTCGCTTTCTTTCTGGATTTCTCGCATCTATTTAGTGACTCAGACCACTTTTTCGGATTCTTGGGTCCCTCTTACATTCTTCCCAGCTGCAACGCTTGTTGTTTACCATATCCGGATAAAAATGCGTGAAAAAATCAATGTTTTGACTCAACACTCGGTAAAAGCGAATACAAAGCCCTTGAGTGAGAGGCAAAGTTTGTCTGAGTCATGCGGGGGGTCTCATCAGACATAGACTATTTTTACAATCTGTGCGGAACGCTATTGCGAGTCGTGCATGCTTTATGGTGGATTTAAGGTCTCGGTAAAGGAAAACGAGGTGCCCACAGCAAAAAATTCTACTCGCGCGAGTATTTTCGCTACAAAGGCAAGTTATATATAAAATTAAAGCTAAAAGACTAAATTACCTTATAAAAGACTTTATTTCATCGAATTTCAAAAGGCGCTTAAGTTTTTTGCTCTCGAACTCAGAGGTATCGAGTTTACTGCTGAAGCTCCAGCCCTTTCGCGTTGTTAAATATTCACTTCCTTTTTATTGCGTCTGATTGATAGATAAAAGACCTAAAAAAGGGTGTGAGGAAATTTGCATTTGTCTCGTATTAGCGGAATTATTGCATTTCAAACTAAAAAGGCGAATCTCGAGCGCGATTTACGCAAAGAAACTGACATAAAATGAGTTACAAAGGGAAATCGGAAAATTCCTCACACCTTTTTTGAGTCTATATCATTATCCATCATATCTGAAAGTTTCAAAGCGATAGCTTAAAACCTGTCCCGACTGGAGGTCGGAGAAGTTTGCTTTTTGCGTCTAAAATAGAGTGAGAGAAAATCAGCTCTAAAGATTTAGCGCGAGGTCCACGCTTGGCTGGTTAGCTCAGAAAAGGCTCACTTTAGAAGGGTTAAAAAGCACTTTCTGATTTTCTTTTTCTGCCAAAATAAAATTTAGGACCCACTCATGCCAATAATCCAAAAAAACCAAAATCGAGCAATGTACTAAAATTTTCATTTACCGAGACCTTAAGGAAGCTCCAAACGTTTCTGTGGAATATCAAGCCGCCGATCAAATTCTTTCAATTTATGTTGCACTTGTGTCACTCCCGAGCAGTCGAATGGCCGCCGTCTACAAATGCCAATTAACGTTCAACAAGAGGCTTTTATGTTCTCTTGCTTTCGACCTACTTACAGATGACAAAGGCCTGTAAAAAGGGATTTCGCTCATCTCAACTGACGTAAAAGCCTTAAGGCGTAAAATCTTAATTTGGATTTTAAAAAAGCTATGGCATTTTCCAGATCGAAAACCATATCATTGGTTAGATCTGTTTAGCCAATGAGAAGTCTCTACATCTTTTGACCTTATCTACGAGTATAACACCAGCAATGAAAGTTCAATTTTGTAAATAATAGTTTACATTTTGTTTAGGCTGCGGAACGGCCGGCTCCCATCGCTCTCCGCCGCTACGAACTTTTTGAGAGAAAGCCGTCTGCTCCGAAACAACAGAAATACCATACTGATGAAGTAAAAGCTGTCACGTGGTCAATGACTAATAAATGCACTGTTTAGGCAGTATTTTAGGAGAAGAAAGAATCGAAGAAATCTTAGAAACTATATTTTTTTCGGAAGTAATCTTGCACAAAATATCATGGTTTCTATATATGTTACTCTACTTCAATTTTTTATCCGAGAGCGAATGACACATTTGGGACCCCATTTGGGGGCTGGTTTGGCTCCACTTGATCTATCATTGCGGGAAGGGGATCGTTTAAATCTTGCCATGGCGTTAAATTGTGCTTAATGTTGGCAGAAAACGCGGCTGTGTTATGTCAAAGGAATTATGATGGCTTTTTGCGTTATTTCTTTTATCTAATAATTACTATTTCTTTCCAAATGAACATCCAAAGTTTTGTTGATTTTCAGCCTTGAATTAGGCCGCGCAACGCGAGCGTTGGATAGGGTGAACCAAAATTTTCTCAAAAATTCGAGAGTTTTAAAAATACAGTCTAGCGAATTGGGGCCGTTAAGTACAGGTACATGAAAGTCTTTCAACGCACAAGAAATGAGCGAAATCTATTTTTCACGCCATATCGACCAGACCGCTAATTTACTGGCAGATACTCTTTAATTCTTTTAAGAATAAAGAGTATCTTAAAAGAATTAAAGAGCATCAGTGTGTTTTACATTCTTCTTCGTGTTATCAGTTTCTAAAGCCAGGTCTATCTTTATTTTAAAATTAGAGGGCTATTCTCATTGGCCGGTGTTTTTCCCAGGGGAATATACTTACCTGCCAGCCTGTGTTTTTAGAAGCCTGATTTTGTCTTATTTCTAGGCCTAATATCACAGATCCGCAAACTTGCAGCGTACAAGCCGAATGTCGGAATTCGTGAGTATGTTTTGACCAGCAAAAATGTTACGTTTTAGAGTAAAAAGTATCACTTGAAGTTAAGTTCCTAGTCTACTCTTACCAAAGCCGAGTCAGTTGAGTGGTTTTCAATTGTTTGTCATCAGTCGCGTTAACTTTATTGTAAACGGCAAAAGTGAATCTGTACCACGTGACCAAGTTTTCCCTTTTCTTGATGTTTATTGTTCATTACTTCTACAAAAAAGTGAATTGTATAACGTCAGTTTTATCCATAAGAATTGGTTTGAGCTGTTTTTATACCTGCTATTTTTTTTAATTTTGAGATCAACTCAACTTGAATCTGACGTTTGCCGTTTGCCGTAAACGTGACTCTAAAGCTGTCTATTGTTAAATTACTTACACGCATGTATCCTCTGGTTCCAGAGAAAAATTTGAAAAACTGATCTTCAGCGCCTTTCCGGATGGAATGGAAACGTTGTACACACAGTGCATGTTATTGGGGTATGGTGTTGGATATCCAGGACTTGTCAAGCTGTTGTTTACCACAAAACCACATCCTATAAAATCAGATTGTAATTTTATACGTAGACTTGTGTTCTCTTAATCAATAGAGAACTTAAGGGTCTCGCCCTCAATGTTCTTTTTTTCTATGTTTTTTGCTTTTTCGAACGTTTTAGATGACATAACAAACTAAACGAATTTTCTAAATCCCACTATTTTCCCACTGGTTTAAAAATGCAATGTGGCAAACTTACAGGATATTACCTGAAATCAAATCTGACCTAGGGTGATTGACTTTTTGAACACGATAGGTGGATCACGAAAATTGCCAAAAAAACCTTAAAGAAGAAAAGTTGCCAGATGTTTGGTAGTTAAACACTGGTTTCTGTTTTCTCCATGTCAGCTGATCGGGTGGACAGACAGGAGAAAAATAGGGGCGTATAGTATATTCTGCGCCATAAAAATACGTGCTAGCCCCCATAAGAGAGCACAAAAAATGCAGACTCAACAGCCGCTTAAGGAGATGTCCGAACACAACTTTTTTCATAGAAGATAAGTTATTACAAGTGTGTCGTTCCATGTTTTGCTAAAGTTCTCCGTATATTCCTATTAGCATAGTACACACGGCCAAAATAGAGATCAGACAATGTTTGAAGGACCATGAAGTGGTCGCTTACAAGAAGTCAAAACCAACGGAAATCATTAAACCGTCAGAACCAAATAGTATAGTCGTAGTCGCCTACAGGAGGTGGTCGTTTACTAGAGGTTCCAACTGTAGGGCTTTCACTAGGAACGTTTTGGTGTTTTGGTTAGATGGTCGCTTACGAAAGGTAGTCACTCACATAGGTTGGACTGTACAATATACTCATTTGAATCAGCACTCTGAGCTGAACTGTAACACAGCATCAGCGATAGCACAAATACAAACTTCATCCTCCTGTTTAAGTAAAACGTGATGTTAAGGTGTTGTTCAGAAGGGCGCCCGGGAGGAGGGTAAGCAGAATCAATGAGTTTCCCTGTTGCAATTGTTGGATAAAATAATTGTTAACTATTCTTTCCCTTTTTTAATAACTTCGAGGAAGACAATCAGGGGCACCCAACGACGGTTTCCTTCAAAATACGTTGAAAACACTTTTCAGGCTATCCAGAGTACTTTTAGATCTCTAGAATGCTTTCTAAGTGGCGCTACAAAATTTTTATCTGTTCGGTCATCCTAGGGGAACTTAAGTCTTTTCGAAATTACCAGGGCTTTAGTATTTTTTTCCGAAAATTGTAGGTGTAATTTAACGTTTTACGAAAGTAAGAATTTTTCTGATTCCTCTCTCCATCACATTTTAGAATCCGAAAATTTTAGGTTTCGTTTTTCTAAGAAAAATAGTGTAACTTGGGTAGTAAAATATTAAAAATTAAACTTCTCAAAATCGTAGAGAATTTATTAGAAAAGCTTGGAAAATTGTACATGAACGGAACGTTCATCTAGAAATTTTTAGCCGTCCTCAAGCAAAAGAACAGATATTTTACATAAAACAGTCGTTGGGTGCCCCTGAACAATACTCTGCGATATAAATAAGATAAAATTACCGCTTCCAACAACAGGAGGAAAATCTGGTTATATTATAACTTTAATCAGAATCTGTGAGCCCAAATGGAAAGAAAACAGAAGTGACAAAGTCAAGGTTCGCTTTTGTTACGTGCTACTTTCACTTGGTTGGCGGGGAACTAGCGCGCGACTGATTTATTTCAATTTAACAAAGCGCAGTGGCAAAAGTGCCGAGCGGTGAGCACAGACGCATTGCAATTGCTTGTCGAAACTTATATGCAAATATTCGGCATAGCACACATTCCACCTGGATGAACCATTCCATTTGCTATTCTCTTTCCCCCGCTTTTACAGAAACGAACGAAAATTTCTGAACCATTTATTTTGTGTGGATAACCAGTGCCAGGCTTCCCGCTAAGAAGAAAATGGAAAATCTAGTTGGCATTTTATGGTTGGTACAACTCAATCCCGTTACTTTTTCTCGTACCAAAAAAAGCTACCATTTGAGTTTGACGGAAAATTTTCGCCTAGATCTCCCTATTTCCGTATGCGTTCTAGCCAACCGCTGTTTTCCCTTTGACTAATTGGGTAAAAATAATGTTCGAACAATTTTTAAATTTTCGCATTTTATATACATCACTGTTCATTCCGCCAAGTCACGACCATTTAAAGTCTGAAAGGCGGACAGCAAATATTTATGAATTTAGATAATTTTCTTTTCAAATGATCCCCTGGCTACATTTAATGACATCTCTAATTGGCGCGAAGATCACGGCATATATGCCATCAGTTGCACTATACAAGAAGTCACTTTATTCAGTTTAAAAGGAAACTATTGGATTAGAAATAGTAACACAAAAAGGAATTGCTTCGGTCCATGATTTTTAATTTTACTGGAAAACAAGAAAGGGGCGATGAATAAAATTACAACCTTTTTAATTTAGTTATGGTATCCCTGGCAACTTGTATTCTTAAAATTACATACAAAAAGTGGCAAAAAGACCAATTATGAAACAACAGTCAGTCCGCTAGAAATAAACATCAGCATCAGTTTCGGGTCACATGTATTGTCGCGTGTTCACTTCCGTTTTAATTGTGCTGGTTTTCTCTGCGTTTTCACCCGTTCTTTTCGAGCATCTCGGTCTTCAGCTTTTCCTTTTTGATAATCAGGGCTTGATGTGGTACAATTTTACCCCTGGTTTGATTTCTTTTTTTGTCCTTTTATTTGCAATTCATTGTCTTATAATACTGAGCAAGATTCTAAGAGCTGATCGGCTAACCAAAGTGTATTAATGGCGTTTAACGCACCATTCTCAGTCTTTTTCACTTTTCTCTTCAGCAATGTTCTATAAAAAATAGTCAGAGTTTTTTTAACTTTACATTAATTTACAATGTGATTAAACTTTCATTTGAAATCTTAATATTCAGTTTTGCTTTTGCTGCTATTTGAAAATAAAATATATTTCTAAACTTTTTGCAGCTGGGACCGTTGTTGTTCAAATAGAAATCGTCGCTTAACTTTTGCAATGCAAAGCACTCAGCTTGGTTTGAACATTCAAAGGTTTAGAGACTTCTTGTTCTTGCTCTCTTCTCGGGATGGAAAAAGACCAGGCACGAGAGATCGGCGGAAAAAAAGCCGAATGAATGAACCCACAAGATGAGTGTACAAAGACGGAAATCTTATGTTATACTGCGCCTAGTTCGGTATTTGAACTTTTCCTTTTCTTAATTAACAACCAGCCTGTCCGTGTTTTTGCCGGTAAGGCACTGACTCGGATAAAGGTGGATTTCAACCCTTAACTCAGTACAACATTCAAAAACAGAGAATAAATTAAATTGAAACCGAGGATATAGAATTGAACAACTACATTTGCATATTTCCACTTTCCGGAGAAGTTCGCGCTCAAGGCTGTTCTGTATATGTGCTCTTCCAGGATATTTACCCGGGCTGGCGCGCAGTACTGAAGAGCACGACATTGACACTACAATCAGGTCGAGGTCTACTGTTTATAAGCAACGTAACTCGATATAACTTACATTTTTCCCCCTTTTTTGTATTTTCTTTTTATATAAAGGCTATATGCCTATTGTACTTTGCTTTTAAAGTTTAGCATAAACCATTGACCTTAAACTGTACTACAATCATGAGCTCTGATCAACTTTTACCGGCAGCAACTCTTCCTTTCTTCTCAGTCTTATAATTAATGTCAGACGGACATTCATGAAGAAAAATTTAAAAAAAGGAAAAAAAAAAAAAACAAACAAACAAAGAAAAACTAAAGTAAGTTAAGGATATTCCCTTCGTTTCATGGAAAATAGCTTTTTAAGTCTCAAATACCTGAAAGATCATACAGCATTAAGAATGTTGATCCTGATCCTGAGTTTTATCCGTGGGGAAAGCTTGAAGCTGAAGCAAAAATTATGTTTTATCAACAGGAACTTTAAAACGTTTCCAGCTGCTGTTTATAACAACTTTGAAAGCTAAAACTGTTTGACTGAAACAAGAATTAAGTAAAGCGTCAAGTAAATTTGAAAATTGTAGGAAATTCACCATATTGAAATGGATCGATAATACCTCAGCAGGTTTTTACAGCGGTATAAACTGAAGCTATTAATTATTTTTGTATCCCTTTTGAAAGGGCAAAAATATAAAATAACGTTTTGAAAAAGAAAAAATACCATTTACCCTCTGCAGAAAAGCATGAAATTTTACTAAAAGATTTCATGGAGATAAATTTCGCATAATTTGTGCGTGCATTTTAATAAAAATAAAAATTTATGCATATTTTTGCTATAATATTGTGTTTTTTGAAGGAAAAACTAATAAAAGCAGTTTCCTCTGACATCGCAGAGATCGACAATGTGCCTCAAATAATGAACGATGCGTAATTCACTATAAATTTATTTTTATAACGCCACCAGCTTCGATTCAGATTAATTTCAAAACTTGTTTTTAAATTTGTGGTTCAACTCTCAATATTTCAGTACTTAATTCTAACGCATTGATGGGCTCCTGGTGAGACGCAAGAATTGATGACGACCAGGATGTATTCAAGCTTATTCAGGGGCGGCGGGCGGGGTGAGAGTAATTTATCAAATTATTATACTGGACCCATGTTCAGAAAAAATGACGCCTCTTCCGGTACTACTAGGTGCTGATCTAAGGCCAGTTGCATAGATATAACAAATGCACAGTTAAAGCCTTAACTTGTGCAGTTGCTTAAAAAAGCCTAAAAAGAATCGGGGGCTTGCCGTGATTAACCCTGACTGCGATACCGATACAGGGCTCTAACCAATTTGCGTCGGCAAGCCACGCCACGTAACTGGGAGCTGATCATTAAATTTGTTCGTATTATTATACCCGGCAAAGATGAAGATGAAATGCCAATACATGAATTTTCTGTATTGGAACCCCGGAAAGAGGAAATAAATGCAAGATTGTTCCTGTTAAAGACGCAACGTATGCCCGCGAAAAGTGCTGCACCAGTATCGCAGAGGTCATGGTTCGAATTGCAGCAAGCCTGAACTTTTTTCAGGCTTGCTGGGATTTATTGCTTCAATTCGCAGTTACAATATACGAAATTCATTGCGGAGCTCCACGCGCGCGTGGGCGGAGCATCATAGATAAGTAAATCTACCCATCCCAGAAAATTTGATAATCACATGACCGTACACCGACCGCCGACCGCCGACCGTCCGACGGCACCACAGGGTAACCAATGTTTACTCTCACACTTTTGGCTAGTTTGGCAGCCCAAGAGAAAACTAATTGCACATCAATGTTGTGATCAATTGACAGCTGTCAAAACAGGGCATCCGCTGACCAGTATCACCTGACCGTACCGCGAGCTCAAGTGTCGACCCATCGAGGTAGAGTATTTTTTGAAGTTATCCGCTGACAAATTACCAGTTTCAAATGATCGCAGGCTCAAGTTTATTTTTTTTCCAAGGATTCATATCAAATATGTTGTGTTTATGTCACTATGGCCCTGCACTATTAGGATTTTGATTTCAAACTGACCTCGGAAGCGAAAATTCAGCCAGTTTTTTTTAAAAGTACAGGAGGGGAAGACCTTATCTTACCATGGTCACGCGTTGGTCACGCTCTGCGTCCAATTTTTATACTCTGATTGGTCAAAATTGACAGGTGAGTTCATGTAGAAAAATTATACAGCATCAACAAAGGAGACTTTTGTCTGATTGGTTAATCTCATCCGTGATTTCATTGGTCAATCTGTAGAAAGTGATTCTAAGAGCGGCAAAGAACGGGAAGGCGAGAGGCAGCTTTGGAGGCGTCGGTTAACATTTTCTCTCATACAGATTGATAGTGTGTTTGTGCAAGAAGGACCCGGTTTAAATGGAAACTGTTTCGTTCCCCAAAAACATAGATTGGTGCTTACTATTTTTGGCAGAGGCTTCGTACTATAAGGGGAAATCGTGACGAGTGATCGACGGATCAATCCAACCCGGTGAGTCAAAACCTACCGTGTTCGGCGCAGCGAAACCCGCGAGACATTGAGGAAAATTTCGCCTTTCCAGAACTGTCGGTCATTATTACAGGAGTTTTTAGCACAGGAATGAATTACTGTTAAATAAAGTAAGTTGTTTTACAATGATAACGTGTGATTTTTATCGTAGTGATGATATTTTAACTAATACAGCGATAAGAGACTATTCATTGACGCTGTGGAAAATTTGAAAGTACATGATAATTAGCACGCAACTCAGTAATAATAGCTTAATTTCTCTAAACGATGTTTGATGGGCCCCTATGATGGGGCTGAAAAAGTCCGAAAGAGAACCAACTTTCGATTTTGGGTGTGGTCATTTGGGGTTCCAGGGGCCCGTTTCTCGAAAGTCCCGGTAACTTTTCGGGCCCGAAATCAAATATTCAAATCGAAATGTAAAGAATAAGAGCGCCGGTCAGGAGGGAGGAGGCGTCTCTATTGTTTTCGGGTATTTGTCTGTGACCGAGTCATCATGACAGTGTGACGTCATATAGCAACGACTCAGAGCTTCGGGTCGCTTGATCAGTTTAGCGTGGAGAAGCCATGGAAGTTAAACAAAGAAAGGGCTAATACAGGCTTTTGTTCAGCGTTGGTAAAACAACTTGTCGTAAGTGTGCAAGCTTTGTTGCTTCTATTGTTTGTGTGTAAAAGCTGTGTTTGTTTTGTCCGCTCGTTTGTGTTAAATTCTACTCCAATCCACTTCGGGTCAGTGACGTGGGCGCCATTTTGAACTCGGAACTAGATAAATCCACCCTAAACGTCAGCCGTTTTCTCTTTAAATTGCCAACCAAATCTCCTCAGAAGAGGAGGTTTAATTCATTAATAACAGAAGTTTGATACTATAGTTGATTTGTGTTGATGTAACGAGCCATTTTGCTCATCAATCCTTTTGAATGTGAAGATACTGTGTTGAATCGCGTGTGGTTTCTTGGCTTCTTGACTGTCTGGGGTAAATTTTGCAGACTTTAACGCTGTCATTGCGTGTTAAGTTTGCTTGTTTGTTTACTGCTTGTGTCTAAGGTTTGCTGGTTAATCTGGCGCCCCTCTGTTTTGATCAAAGTAATTGCTGGCCTTTACTGCTTTGAAAATTTACTGCTGTTGGTTGTTTTATTCTGTTTTGTTATTGTTGGTAAAATTTGCTATTTGCATTTGTCTGCAGTTTTTTGTTGGCTTTTTCCCCGTATTTTACTTGCCTGTGTTATTGTTGTTGTTGCTTGTTAGCAGTGTTGTTGGCTTCTGTATTTGCCTTTTCAAAAGATTATTCTTTTAATTAATTTAGTGTGACTATTACTTGAGAAAAAAACAATAATAATAATATTAAAGACATATAAAAGAGACAGAAAAAAATATTTTAAATAAAAAGTACATAGCTTAATTTAAGAAGTTACATTATTTTAAAAAGGAAAAATTACTTAGGGAGAAAATTAATAAAGTAAGATCATATTTATATAATGTATATCTATAATTATTTACTTTAGAAGAAGAAAACATGATGAATAAAAATATTTTATTATGTATATATTTGACAATGGGTTTCTTGTTGTATGATTTATATTTTGACATTGCTTGGCTTTTTAGTCCTCACAATCATAAGATTGTGTATCTTGTGGTGGCTGTTGTGCGTGTCCATATTGTTTTTGCAATGGTTGCAATATCTTTCCCAGGCCTTTCAAACCTTCCATGTGCCCTCTGCATCCCTTCAAAGCCCCCATCTTTTTTGGAGACACAAATCCCTCACTCCTTTGAGTTACAAAGTAAAACTTTTCATGTAGTAAAAATGTTGGTCTCCTCTGTTTTGTCCTTTTTTATTATCCACTTCAAAGTAAAGGTAATTCAAAACTTCAACCTCTCAAACTTCCTTGTTTCCCTTTTAGGCTTAACCACCATTCTTTTTACACTGACGTTTTTGTTTTACAGGAAAGTATTGTGCATGGTTTCTTTAAGGCAAATGATTAAGTATAGATCAACTTTAAATTGTTTGTTAGAAATGCTTCTATTCCCTGCTGTTATTACCTTGAAATTATTTCTATCTTTGCTTGATCCAGTTTACAAAATTTTGTTACATGTAAAGCCCCAATTCAACTTTTCACTGGTACAATATTTTTGGAGATTAAAATCACAGGTTTTTTTCTCCTGTCTAATGACCGTGTGCCTTTTTGTTTCTCATGGCTTTTTATGGCTTGGTATTACAAAAACTTGTTCTTTAAACTGTGAACTTCAATATCCTGTTTACTTGGCAACTGCTGCTTTTTTGCTGATAATTTCTGCACTCCCATTTTCATTCTTTGTGGGTTTATATGTTGTGACTATTATTATATTTGAGGAGACCTTTGATGTCAGTTCCAGATCCTGTACAGAAATGCCACTCCTTTTTCCAATTTTATATCTCTCATTTGGTGTACTTTTAAGTTATCCCTGTGCCAGACTGCTTGAATTACACCACCCTGGTTTCCTTTTTAGCATGTTGATAAGATCTAAAAGGTTGATGACAACAATTCAAATTGTTGATATAACAGGCAAGCCACACACCCTCCCTTTTGCACCATATGCCACAATAAAAGATCTAAGATCTCAAATAAATACTAAATTCAGAATAACAAGTGATTTGTACTGGTTGTCATGCTGTGGAAAGCCTTTATTTGATTTTTTACTTTTGGAAGAAATAAGAGGAACAGTTTTTATGCATGGGCGATTGATGGGAGGTGTACAATGCTGTCTGAAGGGATGTGAGAATGAGGCAGGATCAAGAAAATTTGATAGTATGGTTGGGCGGTATGAACTGAAATGTGCCCCTGATGATGTTACACCTGAAAATCTCAAAGATCTTAGGGTATGTGATAAACATTATGGCAGTTTATCAGCAAGAGGGCATAAGCCTCCTAAGGGGAAAAGCTCCACTAGATCACGCAGCGATGCCCAGCTGGGCATCCTGAAAGTTACACCATGTATAGTGCCTTGTTCACAATGTGGCAACAAGGTTTGCCTGAGTAGTGATGTTCCCTGCAAGAAACACCAGATAAATAGTTTTAAAAATATGTTTTCAGTGGGATGCAATTTTTTGGATGAAAGAACTGGCAATAAGACTGATTTACATAATGACTTGTATAGTGTAGATCCTTGTGATGGAACTTTTCCAGACTACATATGCATGTCATGTCAGTCTTTCTATTTAAAATCCATTAAAATAGAGCATGAGTACAAAGAAGCTCAAAACATGTTCTACCAAAAACAAGGTTGTTCAATTTCCACAATAACGACAGAGAATGACAGCAACAAACATGAGTTTTTTGAAGAAACAACTATTAATCCAACTAAAGGACAAGCCACTGTGCTATCAGAAAAAATGGTCTTGGATAGAGAATTTGCTGTGTCTGATGCTTTAAACTGTAAAGCAGGTATTTTTACAGATGTGTTGAATGAAATAATGACACAAACTGCTCCAAAAGAACCAGTAGATGCAGGAAAATGACAGTGAAGTACAGTCATCACCTCTGTCAGTTTATACAGTTTTTCAAACAATTCTTTCATGTATTTTTCCATGGACAGTGTCATTTACTCAGCACACTACAGATAATACCATGAAGGTTACTTTTTCTCTTCCAAATATCGCAAAAGGTGGTGTAATAACCAAGTGGAAGGAGTTAACCCTTTTTCTTCCTTCCGAAATAAAAACATTTCCTTCAAAGGATTTTAGTCCATTTACAGTAGAATTCTTGGGTAACAAAATTGACCATGGGGAACTCCCACACAATATTTTTCAAGAAAACATATTAAACTCTGCTTTGGGTGTCATGCTTAAAACTATTGAAAACTTACCGGTTTGTCCAGGTATATATGATCCAGCCCTTGTTGATATGGCTGAAAGAAAAAGGGAAACAAATTTATACTTTGTGGATGAAAAAGGAGCAAATGTAGATGGAGAGATTGTCAAGTGTGTTAGGAGCTTAAATTGCACCTACAAACTACCTGTCCATTCAAAAACCAGATGCCACAAATGTCAAGATATTTTACGATCTGGCTTTCGTTGGAAAACAAATGCTTCATCTGAATCATTTGAGTCTAAAACAGCCTATGATTCACACACTAAACTCAGTACTCTTTCACGTGCTGAACTCATAGCCAGAGCAAAAAATCTACACAAAGTGGTTGCTCAAAGCCAAAAAAAAGCAAAACGATATTACAGTTTGTACCTAAAAGAGAAACAAAAAAATGTGAAAGCACCAAAAAATTTTCAACCCAAATCATCTGACCTTGCTAAACTAATGGATATTGCCATTGAAAATCATTGGCTTGTTGAAAATTCTGTTCCCTATGCTCTACTTACTGACACTTTAACCTCACTGAAGAAACAGGAGGAGGAATTTGCAAAGCAAGGAAAACTTACCAAAAATAAGCAAAAGCCCCACCCTAAAGGTATGAGATATAACCCTCTTGTGATAAAGTGGAGCTGCATGATAGCAAGCAAATGTCACAAAAAAGGTTATGAGGTAGTCCGAAGCATTCTTCCACACCTACTAAGCAAGGTTACACACCTGAGAGGCACCCACCAAAAAAACAAAAAGTCGGAAGAACAGAAAGAACTTCACACATTAAAGGTGGCAAAAAAGAGTCAAAGTGTAAATCATTTAAAGAGTTGATTAAAAGCATGACTACAGAAATTGACAGTGACAGTAGTGACGATGATTTTGCAAAAGCATTTCAACCATTAATTGATACAGATATGTTCTTTCTGACACTTGATGAACCCACAGAAAGTGAAAAACATGCAATGCAGACCAAATCTTACATTTCTGATGCATTTGATTATTCGCATGAATTTCAAACGGTCAAAACACAAGATCTTTGGGAATATAGGGAATTTGACAGATCTCTCATGCCAAAAGCTGGCAATAATCACGATCATCTTGAACAAGTAAGACGTTTCATTTTGAAAAATGGTTTTCAATATCATGTGATCTTACAACTGGAAGAGCCTATATCACTGAAGGAAACCATCGTCTTTGGGTGGCCATTCAGGAAGGTATACCATTCATACCATGTCGTGTTATTCCTCACTGGCTGCCCCCCAATGGCTCTTACAAAAAGCTTGAAATTGCTTTTTCCACTTTAAAATTTGGGGAAACAGTACTTCCTGAACAATTGGGATTGACGGTTGCACAGATTAGTTTCAATAAGTGCATAAAACAATAACCTTCATAAAAGATGTATCAAATCTATTTCTGTTTGTATACATAAACTTCAACACTATCATAATTATAGTGT
>OZ037779.1:29963194-30008194 GCA_964035525.1 Porites cylindrica
GGTGCAAGGAGCAGCAAATATAATATTATTATGTTTTCATATTCCTTTGGCCCATTATTTTTGGTCCAAGAACTACCATAGAAATTCATGCAGGAAATGAATGAAATTGAACCTGATCTGCTTCCTGGGGAGGGAAAGGGGGGCGGGGGTACTCCGAATTTCAAGTGACCAAGTGACAGGGATGATCGAATGGGGGCAAAAATCAAAACCCAAAAAAATCCCTTGGGATTCAAACAGAACCGCCAAAAAATCCCTGCACCAAAATTCAATCCCCCAAAAATCCCATGCCGAATTTCCGAACCATAAAAATTTTCCAGAAAGCATTAAATGATATAACACGAAAATAGAACCATTTAGTTTTGAATACCCAAAAAAGTCCCATCTTAAATCAAGCTACCCCAAAAGATTCGTGCCAAAATGTTCCTACCTAAAAGCATTCCGAAAATGAAAATTTCAAACCCAGAAAAAACCTTCGATTGTTGCTGTCATTTGAAATCCGGAGTATCCCCCCCCCCCCCCCCCCACCCACCCCGGGTCTGCTTGCAAGAAAAAAAGAATTAAAAACCCCAAATTTGCAGTGATCAACAGTAACTCTTAGGTATAGGTGGTCCTTACCTAAGATGATTTCTGTCACTGCCTTTAACAGTGTCATACACACTTGCAACGTAAGCATGAAAGTGAGGCCTTATTAGGGCCACCACATCTACTGCAAACTTCAAAGAAAGGGCGGTAAAAACAAGAACAATTTGTGATTTAGTTAGACATTAAAAATTAACCCCAAAAGATTTTCCTTGAGCAGTTATAGTAAATGAAAGTGTGTTGGAAAGTGGACAGTGGAGAAACTAACCGTAGGCAAGGATCCTTCAGAAATACATGAAAAATCAAGTCTTTATAATGATACTTTATTCAAGACTTTTACAACATGGTCAGCGATCAGCAAAGATGGCAGACGTGTTTTGCTTACTGCATGTGATATGTCTTCCGTTCACTGCTTAATGCAGATTCTTACAGCGTTTTTTTTTTCCCTTATTTTTTGGTGTCTCCGTGTGTCCATTTATGTAACCAGCAAAATGCCATCAAATGACAAGCCTTCTTTGAAGGATCTTGAGTCGCTGCTCGATAGTAAACTCAAGCCGATTCATTCCAGGCTAGACGACCTAATCAAAAATTAATGTTGAACAAGGCTCTACAAGCAAGACTTGATTCACTTGAGGCAAGGAATGCGAATTTAGAAGCCGAAAATGCTAAACTGGTCAGTAAACTGCAATTCTGCCAAGCTTCGTTGAATAATTTAAAACAGTATTCTCGCCGTGAGTGTGTAAAAATTTCTGGCATTCTTGAGGCAGAAGACGAAAACACAAGGGAAATTGCAATAAAAGCTATTTATCCTTAGGATATTTCTCA
This sequence comes from Porites cylindrica, assembly GCA_964035525.1. Taxonomy (NCBI): domain Eukaryota; kingdom Metazoa; phylum Cnidaria; class Anthozoa; order Scleractinia; family Poritidae; genus Porites; species Porites cylindrica. The sequence continues at coordinate 29,964,599 of OZ037779.1, forward strand.
GAGCAAATCAGTGCCTTTCTTTTCTACAATTCATTTCAACATAAGAAGTCTTTCTGCTGACCGTGATGGTTTGACAATGCTGTTATCAGATTTACAACATTCATTCAATGTTACTGGCCTTTCCGAAACAAAGATAAAAAGTAACTGTGATCTAACTAGCAACATTGCTATTGAAGGATATGATTTTGTATAGTTTGGGGCAACACTTATGACCGTAACATTAAACCACTTCAAATAATACAACGGAAAGCAGTCTGTTTAATTACTTTCTCCAATTTCGATGCACATACAAGTCCTCTGTTTGCTAAGCTTAACCTTCTTAAACTTCAGGATCATATTAATTTTTTATTTTCAATTATATTATTCACACTTTATAAAATATTTACATTATATATAGTAAGATAGGAATACACTAATAAAGTAGAAGAAGAAGGAAAAAAAAGAAAATTAATGTCTTGGGTAGAAGTGTATGGTGGTCAGAGGAGTTTAGCTTTCGAGCTAACTACCGCCATATTATGATTGGAAACACATAATAAACATGCGCTTGGTGCCATGGCAACTATGGACAGCAGTCAGGTTATGTGAGACAGTCATATTACAATTGTTACCTTTGAGAGTTAACTAGAATTCACTTATATTTTTTTTTGAATTTATGGTAGCTAAGTGTTTTTATCTTAGTAGGAATCTCTTCCCAAGTTTTGGTTATGGCAAACTTAAATGTGTGTTTGCTGTAATTTGACCTTACACGTGGTACATGAAAGTTAAGATTTGAGGCATATCTGGTATTGTGTGAGTGAATATCAGACACCTTTACGAAGTAGTTTTGAAACACTTCAGGGATATCGGCGTCACTTTGTGAGATTTTGTGGGCTAGCGAGGAGATTTTGAGTTTAAAAATGCTATCTATGTTAAGTATATCTAGAAGTTTGAGGTAGGGTGCACTACTTTCTCTATTATGTCCAAAAAATATGCAGTGTATACATTTATTTTGTTTTGTTTGAACTTTAGTTAATCTACTTGGGTATTTGTTTCCCCAAATCATAATTCCATAATGAAGGTTGGGGTAGATAAGTGAGTAATGTATTTGCTTGAGGGTGTTTAAAGTTAAGAAATGGCATAATCTAAAAAGGATCCCCAAGTTTTTAGATGTTTTGCTGTTAATGTGCTGAATGTGGGGAGTGCAATTTAGATGTTTGTCAATGTAGATACCTTAGGTATTTGATGTAGTTCTTTCCTTCAGTATTGTGTAAATTAAGCTTAAAGGGACTGGTTCACGATAATGTGCATGCGCGCCGTTTGTCTCTTCAGAATAAATTTGTCGGGTCAACACTAAATTTGAAATCGCCATTACCGGTACAATCATTGAAAATCCTTCGTTTTATTCGGACATCCGTCGCTTTGGCTGATCTAGTTATACTTCAGTAGTGGTGATTAATGTGTAGTTGTGTCGTTTGACGGGTTACATTTTAAGAAGACGCAAAAAATAATGATTTGATCATGGAGGTTCAGAAGAGTATCGTGGCGGTGCAACAACAGGATGTTCTCAAGGGTCTTTGGAGATAGAGAAGCTTAGCCTATCGATCTGGTATGGTTCTAGGAGTAGTGTGTGGCTTACGAAAAGTATACACGACACTTGGAAAGTGGTTAAAGGCATGAGTTTGTTCAACTTTGATTTGATTTTCGACTCCGACCTGTAGTTATACCGCAGCAGGCCACGCGATCTTCACTGATCTGGTACACTTGAAATGTTCCTTGTATCTTTGCGTTACGATCGTATATGTTTAAGAATTGATGTTTTTAAAATAAATTATTGCCTGAATATTCTGTTTATAATCTAGTTTCTTTATGTATGCTACTCGATAACATTTGTTTTGTGGAACACTGACCCGATGCAACGCGAATGAATTTGTTCATTTGCTGATAAGCATTTTAAATTTATGCTCAATTAAGGATAATCTTTATACTCATGCGTTGTGCGTTTTTGTCACCGGTCAGGTGCTATTTGTAGGTATTTCTGGATTTATATAAGGCGAACTAAGAGAACAGTAATAAGATGTTTGTTTACAAATTTAGTTTGCCGATCGGTGACTGTTTTGTTAGCGTGGGTACGACCTCGTAAAAATACACATTGGTAAATGTTTGTTTCAAAGCAGGACAGGGCTGTAAATCTTATTCTTATCGGCTGCAACATATATCTGAGGAGTAGCAAAGAATAAACTTGAATTATGGGGATAAATAAAATCAAACCAAATGCCCGGAAATACTCTTGCGTCGCGAACAATTAATTTGAATTTTGTAAATTTACTTGCATGCATCTAACTCGCTTCCGATTGGTTGAAAAACAATCAGCTACTATCAGAACTCACACATGCGCATTATCGTGAACCAGTCCCTTTAAGTGTATTTGCTTTTTGGGGGGAGGAGACTGTCATATAGTGGGTTTTCTTAAAGTTTACAGAAAGTTTATTAGCTGAGCAGTAGCTAAGAAGATGGTTGAGTTCCTCATTTACAGTTTTTTCAAGGTCCTTGCTCAGTACAATAATTAATTTTTTTTTCCTGAAGCCAAATTGGTGTTTAAAAAGAATGTTTTCCTTTTCTATGAAATGACTTAGCTGATTGTACGCTAGTCTTTCAAGGATTTTAGCAAACGGAGAGAGGACAGCAATGGGACGGTAGTTGCCAGGGTCTGTCACTGCACGGCAGTCTTAAAGACTGGGGTAACCTTTGAGATCTTGAAAATATCCGGGACAATACCTGATTCAATGGATTCATTAAAATAATAAGCTTGTGAGGGGAGTTAAAAGCAGGTTGCTGGCAATCTTGATTAGATAGTTAGGGATATCTATAGTGGCTTTGTGCCTATTGAGGCCAGATAGTGGTAGCTCAACTTGCGCTGAATCCACTGGGGAAAGAAAAAAACTAGAACTATGAGTTGCTGGGAGGAAAGCATCAGGTTTTATACTTGAGTGAATTGTAGATGCCAAATTTGGACCAATATTTATAAAGTACTCATTGAACTGATTGACAATGTCATGTTTGTCGGTGTAGGTTTTTCCATTGTAGTGTAACTTTGCTGGTACAGTGTGCCCTTTAGGTTTTGTGTTTATAATGGTGCCAATTAACTTCCATATATTTTTTAGGTTGTTCTTATTTAGTTCAAATTGCTGCTTATAGTAGGATGACTTACAGGCCCATTTCAGCTTATTCAGAGTATTTGAGTATTAATTTTTTTATAATAACCTACCTTGTCTAGATCTTTAGAAAGAAAGAGCGTGCAATACATTTTCTGCTCTTATAGAATTTAATAAGGTATCTGTTATCCATTGTTTGTGAATCTTTTGTTTTAGACAGCTGCGGGTATGCGTTTAATTGGCTCATGTTTATTGGCTGTGCCTTTAAGTTTTTTGACAAAGCTGCTGGCTTTAGTGTGGATGTCGGTTGGGTCATTTAGGATGCTACTCCAGTCAACTAACTTAATGTCATTCAGATAGGTCTTGGAGTCAAAATTTGAATAGTCCCAGAAGAATCTCTTTGGTTTTAGCCTTGTTATCTGTCTTCTAATGAAACAGAAAGTGGGCAGGTGGTCTGATATGTCTGTGGTTACAATACCAGGTATGATTTGGTCAGTAGAGGCATTTGTGTAAATATGATCAATAAGAGTTGCAGTATGGCTTGTGATCCTAGTAGGTTTTGTTATGACTGGGAGGAGGTTACTACTGTATAGCATATCAAGGTAGTCTTCAGTTTTGGAATGTGTACCTACTCTTAGACAGTCAATATTCATGTCCCCTAGGATAAAAACCTGATGCTTGGATTGGTTTAAGGGACTGATGAGGTTTTCTAGTTGAGATATAAAATTATCAAGATTAGACGAGGGGTGCCTGTATATACATCCTGCAATTATGCTAGGTTTGTGTTCCTGTAAGATTTCAATCCCGCAGGATTCTGCCTCAACAGATTTAAAGCTTAAATCTGACCTATGAATTGTATTTAGGGAGGATAAGATGTAAATACCAACACAACCACCCATTGTTTTAGAATCAGTACTGTAAAATTTGTAGTTAGGAAGATCTATGTTTGCTGATCAATGAGTTACAATAATTAATTCTAGTTTCAGTTAAAGCAATTACATCAGGTACATTATCAAAGCAACCTAAAAGGTCGTGTGAGAGCTCGAAGTTTTTTGCTAGACTTCTAATATTACAATGAAAGAGAAAAATGGAATCGTTATCTACATCAGCTAAAAGGTTATGGAATAGTACCCAGAGCTAGGGGTTGACAACATTAAATCTGGGTCAGATTCATCGAACTTGTCAGGATTTGAAAGGATTGTGTACAAATCAACACCAGAGTTGATGAAGTCACTGACATTACCAGAACCGAGTACTAATCTAAATTCTCTTTCATCTAAATCATTAAATGGGGGTATCCAAACATTTGAAGAAGCCATTATCAAACTACTATTAAGTTACTACAAGGAGTATTAACCAGATATTAAAGTTTCATTGTGAAGGAGCAATGAAGTCTTTGAATTCTTCAAATGACTTTGTTGTAAATGTTTCATGTTTACGTAGATAGATCTTACCATTATTTGTCCATAGGAATTTGTACTTGTTTTCCTTCTTGAATTTGTTTACCCTTCCAAAGAGTTCACTGCGATACTGGGTTAGGGATTCATTAATGTACATAGCAGAGTCTTGGTGGATGCTTTTCCCCATCTCACAAGCCACGGATGGAAGCAAGTTGCTTTTTTCAAGCCGAGGTGCTTGCGTGACTTGTAGAATTTGTCACGCTTTTCTCTAAGGACGAATTTGACAATAAATCTGTCCTTCTTACCCTTAGTGTAGGGCAATTGGTGGGCTATCGAAATTTCCTGCTTGGATGGAGTCTATGGCTGCTTCAGCATCGTAGATTGAGCCATTAAGATGGTTGATTTTGTTGTCTTGGGCTTTGCATCAGTTGTTAAGATCGTTTATCTGTTTCTTGGTCCACTGCATTGACTTTAAAACGGAATCGTATTTATCGCTGATCAATTGCTGTGACGATTCAATCAAGTCGAGACGCTTTGCCAGATTAGTTATCAGGCAGTTTACCTTTTCAATTTCAGTCTTCAGTTCGTTTCTGATTTCTTTCTTGATGTTGGGAAGGAATTCTGTCTTCCCGATCTTTCGAATGTTGTCGACAGTGAGCAGTTCTAAGGAGGAAGCCATTTTTGTTGCGGAGGTCAGAAGTCGCGTCCGGTCACCATGACACCCAGGCTCAGCAGGCTCAGCGAGGTACAAGTATTCATTGGACATGTACCTTGTTGAAATGATGTTTATCAGTTGGTTATATTTTTCGTAGGAAAAATCTCTGTTTCTTTTTCTGGCATTTGTAATTCATAAAATAATTATGTTTTAAAATGTGCCTAGCACTAGCTAACTTGTTTACATGTTCATGTAATAGTTAGTAGCAGCTTCCTGCTGTGTTTACTTCAGTTCATCTTAACTTAATTCGAGTACTCTTCAGAGCTCTGTCTATCTTTTATAGTTGTTTTTGTTGTTTTTGAGACTTGTAATGAATTTTGTTATACAATTGTTAATTAACCTCAAATTTCTGTTCAAATATTACCACCTTCAGTAGTTTCCATGATTACTGTAGTTCATTCTCAAAAACTCTCTGTTAATTTACAATTTTCTGCTCTCAAGTACTGTACTGCAGTGGAGTTTTGCTAGCCAAGTGGTTGACACTTGGAACTTCAGATCTGTTGATCTGGGTTCAAGCTCTGCCATCTTCTTGTTTTCATAGACAAGAACCTTTTATCTTCTATGTCTCTCTCAGATATATGCATATAAATATGTGTGGCCTATGACTCACTGCTAGGGGTAACCCTCATGGGTGCCACTTGAAAATTATTGAAATTATTTAATTATATGGTAGACAATAATTTATAAAGTAAAACTCAACAAATTTTGCCTGCTTTGTTAATCTTGTCTATTCTGTGTTGGATTTGCATTTTAATTTAGAGTTATTAGTGGGTCCTGCTTAATATTCCATGGATATTGGCTCAAAACCTGTATTTCTTGAATAAGACAATATTTTTATTAAAAGTAATTAACCAATTTATTCATTATTCAAGGCATTTTATGATATCTTTTGAGTGATTTTGACATGTACCTGTGTCCTTTGCTAGTGAATTTTACTGGTGAATAAGGAACATGAACTGTAAAATAATTATTTGGAAAAACTCTGATACATGCGGTCTACATTTGTAGATAAAAAGACTGAAAAAAGCCTAATTACTGCAATCAACTACAATCACTAATAAAGATCGCTGAAATTAAAGGGTACAAAAATATCCTATCCACTGCATCTTATAGACTGCATCTTATAGCTATCACAGTGGTTATTGCAACAACAATCACTGATGACATTCCTATGTAAAGGGGGTTTTGATAATAAATATTATACAGGGCTCGTGATTATTTCACGTGGTCGCTGAACCACGAAATTCAGGTAAATCCACAAAATCCTGCGAAATTCACAAAAACGCATCAGATACTGCGAAATATTTGGAACTTATCTCAGCTATTGTTGCGGTTCAATTGCCGCAAACTTGCAAATTTATCTTGAAACGAGCAACATCCCAAAACCACCAGGCGTAAATTATGTTGCAAAAAACTGGGCACTAGCCATAATATAAAAAGCTTTGCCATTGGCTCATTTCTCGATGGTATAGTTGTTGAAAGAGCAAATGATTATCTCTTTTTAAAAAAATGTAAAAATTCTGGTCAGATTATCCCAAAACCGATCAAATTTTAGTGAAATTTGCCCTGAAAATTCCCTCAAATAAGCCATATTTTATTGATTGTTGCTCAGCGAAGTTTACCCCGAAAATTCTCACGAAAATCCCGTGAAATCAGCTGATTTTCCACGAATTTGTCCCTGAAAATCCCGCGAAATTTGACTTTTTTCTCTGCAACCTGTCAGAAGCCCTGATTAAAATGACTACAATATTATTTCCTATGATTGTTCAGCTTGCTGAACTTTTTATAGCAGTGGTCACAATCACTGGAAGCCATGCTTAAGACAAACTGCAAGACATCATCTATTTTTGGTCATGTAGATTTGTAGACAAACAAAGAAAAAGGTCACTGTTTCAGGGCTCGAAAAAAGTCCTGTCAGGTATTCCAGGATGACTAGATTTTGTTGCTTGGCAAGTAACTTCTAAAGCAAACTTGCCTGATGGGCATAGATCCAGGCAAGTCAAACCAAATTTCAACTAAATCATTGAGAGCTGCTTGCCCAAAAGACAACATCTTGTTCCTCTTGTACCCAGATACTGGGGCAGAAGTATTAAATACATGTATATACCTTATTGGTTCTAAATTTCACTGATCTTAGATTTTGCCAATTTTGTTTTTTGCAATTCTAAAAAAAATCCTGAAATTAAAGATGCAAATAAAATTTCTCATGAATTAAAGCACACAAAATTTCATAACCGTAAAGAAAATTCAGATCACAGAAAAAAAAATTATTTGCGCTTGCATGTATGTTAAAACTCTTAGTGTTGTACATGTAAGTTGCGGCTCATTGAGAAAATCCTACATTGTACATATGTACGTTGTGATAAGTCAAGTCTTTTTCACACATGTTGGCCTTTCAAAAAGTGAGTCTTGCAGTGTATTGCCACCCTTGTATTAATTTTAATACTAGAGGATGGGAAACAATAACCCTGCAAAGTTTTTTTATGGGGGATTTGATTTATTTTTGGATGTTGAGGGATTTGCCACCAATTTGTAAAGGGACTCAGGGAGTAAAGAAAGTCAGTTTGACGGTTTGCCATTTGGGCAAGCTGTATCTAGCATGTACTAGCCAAAGAGTCTCTTTAACTGCCCTGAAAAAAAAATATTTGATGAGCGGGATTGTATATCTGTAATTTGAATTCCCCGAAAAACTTAACCTGCCCAGCGGGCAATTAGTTAAGAACAGAATTGACTAGCCCAATAGCACAATCCCCTAGCCGCAGGCTATTGGACACAAATTTCTTTGCACACTGGGACTTGAAATAAGAGATAATTTTGGTTACAAGAAGTGACTTGTGAACAAATACAGTGTCTTCACTCTTGGGTGTTGCACTGAAATTTTTTGTGCAACATGTTGCTTGTTCAGCTTGTAATATGGGCAACAATACTTTTTAACTTCTAATGGGTTGTGACAACTTGGACAAAAATGTTGCCTGTTTTACTTGTAGAATAGGCTATAAACACGTAATGAATAATGTATAAATTGACTAAGGGGGGCAAAATATGTACTATAAATGAACATGTATACATATATATATAAATATAAATAAAAAGATGTAATAGTGGTTGTAGTAGGAGATAGACATTGACATTGTCTATTAAAGTACATGCAGCTGAGTATTTCATTCCATGCTTAAGCCCTGTTGTAGGGAAATGAACTTCAGATAGATAAGTGTTGTGATTCACAACTCTCTTGTCTTATAGAAATTTATTGGTTAGAGTTTCTCTCCTCCTCCACAGGGAGGAAGGGGGCCTTGGCAGAGTGACTTTGCATAAGTGGCATAATAAAGAACTCTTTAAAATTGATTTCACTCTTTCGTTTGTTACAGAAAGAATCTCAAGAATTGCCCTTATCAGATGACTCATTGACCATCACAAGAAGCCTCCTCAAGTATCTTCCTGTCCACATCAGAACTGGAAGAACTTGTTACACCGACAGTGGCTCCAGCCACCCCAAGCTATAATGCTGATTTGTCCATTACTGTCGTAAACCATGCAAGTAGCAGTGACCTCATACTCACAACCAAGAGAATACATGGTTTCATCAGTAATCCTTATACCTCCCAGTAATCCAAGCCAGATTCAGTCATCCCAGGGAAGTCAAAATGTTAGAGCTGGCACTTTCTCTGAGGGAGTGGTAGCAACAAAAGAGCCAGAGGTGTTCTCTTCAGTTGTAGACTCCATGTAAGTAAACTTTACATGCAATGAATTAAAAACTACCACAAGGTGAAAAACAGATGAAGGGGTAAATTTAAAGAATGAAAATAATACATCATTAGTTTCCTCTATTTACCTTAAATTATATTATTTACGGATAATTTTTAATTTTTATCTGTTTACTGTTGCAGCCCTCCAAATCCAATCAGCAGTGAGCCCACGCCTACTGCACCTTCAGCAACAAGTCCAAAGGAGGAAGAAGACAGCATAACGGCAGCTTTAAACCAAGCAGCAGAAGAGGAAACCAAACTGAAGGAAGAAGAAATGCCTTCATTTGATGAATTTTAAAGAAGAGTTTTACAGGAGGAAGAAGAGAAAAGTAAACAGCAGAGTGCTGAGAACTCAAGTGGAGCTGCACCCAAACCCAAGAAACTAAAGGAACGAAAACAAAGCAATTATGCTTCAGTAGACTGTGGTGCAAAGATCTTAGATCACAATGGTGACGCATCTAATGTTGACAGTATTTTGGTCGAAAATAGAGACTTGTATATGTTAAATCCGTGTAGTGCACAAGTGTGGTTTATTGTGGAGCTACGTGATCTGGCTCAAGTCAAAAGCATACAAATTGCAAACTTTGAACTATTCTCTTCTACTCCTGAAAGCTTTCGGGTGTATGTCAGTAAAAGATATCCCACGAGAGAGTGGACTGTGTTAGGGACATTTCAAGCTCGCGAGGAAAGGACGATACAAACTTTTCCACTAGATGAACCAATCTATGCCAAGTACTTTAAGGTATGAATCTGTGAACAGTTTGCTGTCAAGTCGCCCAAAGCCAAAGTTAGTCGTCAGGCCCCAGTTTTTTTAAAAAATGGATAACATTATCCACCCGATACGTCACTATCTACTGGATAACACGACTGGTTTCCCTAATACTTATCCATGGTGGATAGTGCTATCCAAGTTTTGAACAGCTGTGGCCAGAAGGTTTATTATGCTTAGCAACTTTCTAACATCCTATTACACATTAGTCGCACTTGTTTTGTCTCATTGAGGCTTAAAGAACGAGATATATTACTCATATATTGTGCCTTTTTCGCCTTCTTTTGGCTTAATGAGTGACATATTTAGTGAACAACACATTTATCATGCTCGTTTTGTCTAAGGCTTTAAAAAACAAGACATTGCACATATGACGCTTATATGGTTGTCTTATTAACGAATCACTTATTTTAAGTACCTTGTTGGTAGAAATTTCTTTCTTTTTTTGGAATTCAGTCGATGCGAAGACAATTTTTAGCTTTTTTAAACAGATACATTGTAGTAAGTACACCTTAGTGTGACATAAACCCTGTAAGTACCTTATGTGTTGTCCTTCATTCAATTAGGTTGAGATGTTGAGTCACTTTGGCTCAGAGCATTACTGCCCACTGAGCCTTCTGCGTGTGTACGGCAGCAGCATGATGGAAGAGCTGGAAGACCATGAAACAGATGGACAGGAAGAGAACGATAACAGTGACAGTGACAGTGATGTGCCAGTGTTACCTTCTGATCCTAGTGCCAAGGTTGAAGATCAAACCCAAAATCTGCTGGAAAGAGCAGCTGATACGGTTTTTAATCTGGTCAAGAAAATTCACTAGAAATGGGCATGATAACAAACAAGATAAGGAAGGTGATGATAGTAAACTCGGCACCCAAGACAATAAAATGACTGCTTTTGAGAAGGAATCCCAAGGTGAAAGCAAGGGCAAAATTGTCACTCTTGTTGGTCATGAAGAGCTCAACGAAAATTCACAAATGACTAGTGACAATGCCTGTATATTAAAGCAAGGTCACAGTCGTGATAGAAACGCTTCACAAGGAAAATGTGTGTCTGGTAATATAAGCCATGAAGATAGTCCACCTTGCAGCAAAGCAGTTAACGAGAGAGAGACTGGTACATGCAGCCCTGCTCCATCAGCATGCCAGTTGTTTGCTCAGGTATTGGGGCACTACAGTCTGGGGTGTTTTGTGGGACGAATACTCTTTTCAAAGAATGAAAACTTTACAGTATCAATAAATTTAGCCACGAGTGGTGATTACAAGCGAAATTCTATTTTAACTCATGAGAAAGGTAAAGGTGAATCTTATGAAAAGAAAGAAAGTCAAGACCAGGAGAAAGTTCCTGCAGAACAGGCTGGAGAACCATCTACTGTTGACAACTCAGAAGAGAACAGTGCTGAATTAGATATCGTAGACCAAGAATTCTCTGTTATCATTCCTGAAATGTCTTCCAGCATTCTGAAAATATCAAATGAAGTTACCAGCTCAGGCGCATCGGGAGTTTCAGAATATGTTGACCCTTCGCCCGGAGTTTTGCAGCCTAGCGAGTCACTAAACATTTTCGTGTCAGAGGATGAGAAGAAGAGGGAAACTGATGACAAAACCCCCTCGTTAGCAGAAGTGTCAGTTGTTACGTCCTTACCTTTAAATGCCACTCTGCCGGCTTCTTCATCTGTGGTACTTAAAAGTTCCCAAGTGCCAGTAATTAAGGATTCTTTTGTTGATGTTCCACAAGGTGAATCCAAGTTACACGATCAGCAGGAGTTAAATAAACAACCTGTACAAAGCATTCCTGACAGACCGTCAACTGTGTTAGAAAGTGAACAGGCACACTCCGTGACAAAAGGCACTTCTCAGCAGCTATTACCTATGAATGCGAAGGATATAAGTTCCAAAGATGAAGAGAAAATAGAAGACAATGTAACGGTTACTGATGAATTAAATGGTAGCAAGGGTAAAGGTAAAACCGAAGCTACATCATCGGAATGCAAAGGGCCAAATTTAATTCACATTATGTCTCAATCTTCTCCAGATATTGACGTCTTGGAGACAAAACTCACTGACAAAGATGGACGAGAGGGTACTGCTCAATTACCTGAAGAGGTACAGTTAGAAAAAGAGCCTATACGTAGTGCCATTTAAGCGTCAGAATCAACCAAAGCAACTGATTTTTCAAGGATAAACTGCTGCTGCTGGTGTAGAAGGAGGTTGAACTGCGGCTGGTGTAGAAGGAGATTGAACTGCTGCTGGTGTAGAAGGAGGTTGAACTGCGGCTGGTGTAGGAGGTTGAACTGCGGCTGGTGTAGAAGGAGGTTGAACTGCGGCTGGTGTTGCAGGTGGAACTGTGGCTGGTGTAGAAGGAAGTTGAATAATAGTACCAGCTGGTGGGGGCAGTAGGATTGGCTGTAAGATGAGCATCCGCAGTGCTTTTGTGGTATCATCTGCTGCAGGATATCTGATAATCAGCATAACAAATGCAGCATAACTTACGAGTTCTCTGTTCCTTTGATTCTTACTGAAGATGAAGCTGTCTTTGAGACCTAAAAACAGTCATTTAAAAACAAGCATTTTATTAGAGTTTTTGAAGGAGAAGAAAAATTAATTTTAATTAAAAAATTGAACTTCAGGAAAACTCGTATTAAGCGGACACCCTCTGTTATGCAAACAGTAGCCGAAGTCCCCAAATTTATTTCCCTTATTTACTTTAAATGAAACCTTTATTAAGCGGAAACCTCTATTAAGCGGACGTGGACACCGAAAAAGTACCTACCTAAAATGGATGAATTGAATTAGTGTAGAAAAGACAGTTCAAAAATGAAAGTAAGTAAGATTTGGCATCGTCGTGAAATGTAAACTGCTTTCCAGCTTTGTACTTTATAACATCTAAAGCTATGGCAGTAGCCAATTGTGACGCTCAGTAATAAAATGTGGAAACCAACACTTTTAATATTAAGACTTTTAATATTAAGATTGAAGGGGCAGAAAATATCACCAACTAAGGAGACAAGTATTGTGGGTGGAAGAGAGACAATAAACATGATGGCAGAGATCAGGCCTCAAACCACTAGTCGGCAATAATATAGGTTTTACTACAAATACTATACTGACCATTTTCACGAAGAAACTTGTCAATGAATTTAAAGCCATGTTTCCTGACTTGCTTTTCAACTCCAAGTAACTCAACAACAGCTTGAACCTCAAAAAATACATGTTCTCCACGTCTGTAAACTTTAAGTGAAGCTGGCCACCCAAAACCACTAGTCGTATCCTGCAACTCCTCCACAGCAGTCATAATACAGTTTACTATGCTAGAACAAAATCAAAAATAATATGAGGTTGATTGCATTGTTTTCCTCTATAGGGTTCATTGCATACAGTTAGTTTAAATCCCCTTCCAGTGATGACTAAATATATGTACCCTTGAGCTTTCAAAATGGCAGCCACAAGAACAGTCTCAAATCAAGCTTTGATGTTTTCAAACTTTGTTGAAATCCTGGTACACTTCTCTGCATATCTAAAATTATGCAGTATTAGGCTGCCTAAGTTATGTTTTTACCACAACAAAAATGAAAATGAGCAACATGTTACATTGTCAAAACAGCTCAAAATGGCCTCCAGTCCCTCCCTATAACAACAAAAGCATCACAGTGTCTCAGTGACAAAGCCACGCATTTCGGCATGTAATCTACACAAGAAACGTACGGATCTTGCAAACTTTCGGTTTACTTGCGGTGTTCGGATCTTTAATGTAAAGATAAGCTTAAACTTCGCTTAAAATCAGCTGATGCAATACTGTATAAGTATAATGTTTGTCATTATCTTCCAGTTGGGACGATCAAAACTGCTTACATTTCTCTCTGATAAAATGAAACTAAGCAATCGTTATTAATTACGTTAAAAATTTACGCAAGAAAAACATGTGTACTTACTTGCATGTGAGGAAAGCGTCATAGTTCGACGAAATCACAATGGAACAAAAACTTCATCCTAAAAAGTTAAGCGATGTAGTTTCGATCGCCTCGCTGACGATCATACAACCGAAACAAGTACCTCCCTGCTTTGTCGCTGGCCTCAATTTTCAAGTCGGTGGTATATAGTGTTTGTTGACTTCCTGTTCAGCATTTGTTTACTTGTCGTTTTTTCCTGTTCACGGCTGGCTTTCGAATATACCTGAGATTGTGAAACCGGTTGTTCAGCTCGCTCCGGTCTAATGACAGCACGTGACGCAAAAATGTCACATGATACTGGGAAACAATGGACTTGCATATGCATGAACCCCAGTGGAGTGGGGTTCGGAGAATGACACATTTTGACCGCTACGAAGTCGTCATGAATTTAGAGCCAGTTAGAACAGAAGGTGAAGGATTGAAACCAGATTTGGACAACCAGGAGCTGGGTATTGAGAGCACAAAATTGGAATCCAAAATGTTGGAATCTGAAAATGTGGGTCCAGTTATTCAGCCTACCATTCCTCCTAGTATTGACATTTCTGACACTTCAGACCCTGTTGTTCCATTGCCAGCTCCTCCTGTTATTGGAGACACAAGCTTGCCTAGCCATCAGTTTTCAACTGCAGCATCGTCAGCAGAAGCTACTCTTGATACTTCAATCCTCAGCAAAGCTCAACAAGCTGCTGTTTCTTCTTCAGCTGGATTATCGTCATGGGTCGGGTCAGGAGGGCAGATGGAATCCATATTTGTTCGTCTTAGTAACAAGATCAAGTTTCTGGAACAGAATTTAAACATGAGCACCCTGTATATGGAACAGCTGCATCAGAGGTAACTTTTACAAAATCTCTTCAATTCCTTGTTGATACAAGTGGTTACAGCACCATGTTCTGTTTAAAACTTTACTTGTGTGGGCCCAGGCTCTGGCTGCAAAAGGGAAAAGGCGAAAAAAAAAAAAACCCACAAATGAAGGGGCGGAAATGACAAAAAAGTGGGAAGCTGGGGACGGGAATTCTTTTTTTCTGTTGCCCTTTCCCACACCCCAGTCCATGGTTTTTGTTGTAGTTGTAGTTGTTGTTGTCTTTGTTTGTTTTTTCTTTTCTTGTCTTTTTTTTTTTTTTTTGCTGTTTCACCCCCTTTTTCACCTTTTCCTCCACTACAGAGCCTAGTCCCAGGCTAAAGCTACATGTACAACCTGATAGACAAAACTCTTCAGATGGTTCCATCTATTAATTTTTAGAATTACGCGCCATATTACCATCTCCTCTAAACATCGAATAAAATTACCCCAACCTCTCCCCCTATTCAATAGTGGTTTGGCCTTTAAACCAGTGTATATAATTCTGGGCCCAGTTGTTCGCAGGCTGATTAGCGCTTAACCCAGGGTTAAATTTAACCCAGGTTTCTTTTTCTTTTTTCAAAAGCATTTTCTCGGATAATTTGCTCTGTTGTTTTTAAGACCATCCAATCATCAACTTGTTGACAAAAAGAATTTAACTGAATTTACTTTTTAAGCTTTCATATCTGAATTCTTATTTCGCACTAACCCTAGCTTATCTTAACCCAGTTTTGAACAATCCGTCCCTGGGCCCGGTTCCTGAAAGGTCGATTAGCGCTAATCCAGGATTAAAATTTTGTTCCGTTTTTGTAATTTACCTTCCTACGTATTGCTTAGAGTAATCTTTTGTGTTATCATTGCTGTATCTCGGGGTAAAGGCTCAACAGTATTTTTTTAGCTTGAGTTGCATGTCCTTAGAGAAGAAAACCTTCCTTAAAACTAAGCTTAATCCAGGGTTAAACGTAACTATCTTTCGAGGAACCGGACCCTGGTATTACTCGAAAAATCATTGGAAGAGAGGAAGGGGGAGTAAGGCAATTCATTTAAGCGAGGGGTTTCATTTTAGTCCGAATGACAAGAAAAAATAGGTCTTTTTCAATTTGTATCAACCGGTTTGGATCACAGTTGTAGCTGGGCTCTAAAACCATTGTATTGTAGTACATGACCAGAGTGAAATAAAAGTAGTTTAGAGTGCTCAGAGAAAATACTAGGGACAATCCTATAACTTCGTATCTGTTAGTTCCTTCTTCAAAGAAGTTATGTTTATGTAGCCTGAAATTCAGACGTTACTGAGGGACTAAAAACGACTCAAAATAGTTGTCTGAAATCAGGCTTATGTTTAAGGTCATTGTGAAGATTCTCCTCCCCTCCCCCCCCCCCCCCCCCCCCTAAATCTTCAGACCTGCAGCTTGTGCCTTGTGTCTTTTCTTGTTAGAATGCACGTTGTGTTTGTCTGGTTTTGATCTTATCAAGAGAAACAAAGTTGATGCTTTATGATGCTAACAAGAGTTGCCTTATTTCCGGTCACAGATACCGCAAGTCAGTGGAAGAATTACAGAAGAACTCGGATAAGAAAGTTGCCCTGTTGACCAATGCTACCAAGAAGGCAGAAACTATTGTATGTATGATCTTTATAATTCTTAGTGTTGGGAA
Source organism: Porites cylindrica (assembly GCA_964035525.1). Lineage (NCBI taxonomy): Eukaryota > Metazoa > Cnidaria > Anthozoa > Scleractinia > Poritidae > Porites > Porites cylindrica. Next base: position 29,980,798 of record OZ037779.1, read on the forward strand.
AAAGTGGTGAGAGTTACGAAGCAATCAGTAACTCTATCCTTTGTCGAAGCGAGCGTTCATGTTCTTAGCGTAACATTAATCTGAGGAAGTTGAACCTTCACAAAATAGAATAAACACCCGCTAATAAGAACCTGTGAATTAAGGACCTGCTGGCAGGAATTTGGCATTTTAATACCCAAAAATGTAAGAACTTGTTTAGCCAAGAAAAATCAACCAGGTTCTTGTATGTGTCTTACAGGTAAATACTGTAAAGATAAACATTTTGACCAAGGAGTTTGAATTCGAGATTGCCCAGTGACATTACAAGAAGGTACTCGCACCAAACTGTAATTACAGATAGAAGTATTACTGTAATTGAAATTCCTACAACGAAAAAAAGTTTATAAAAAGTACAGATTGTAATTGTCTTCATGAACTTTGCATGAAGGTTTGCAATGTATAGTTGTGAATAAACACTGTATATTTAAGGACCAAACTCTCAAGTTTCTTTATTTTTCTGGTAGTCAACAGCTATATCTCCTTCATAGAAATGAAGAACCTAGTAAAGAACGTTCTTAGCCTGAATTACCAATAACTACCCCCAAATAAACACTATATATTTAAGGACCAAACTCTCAAGTTTCTTTATTTTTCTGGTAGTCAACAGCTATATCTCCTTCATAGAAATGAAGAACCTAGTAAAGAACGTTCTTAGCCTGAATTACCAATAACTACCCCCAAATAAAAGAGCCTTGTTTGCCAGGCGTCAAATAATGTAGGTTCTTATTAGCTGGTGTTTACTCTTCCGTGTATTTTCTACCCCTCAATTCGCAAAAATGAACGTTCACAGGCATTTTGTTTATCATCCTCTTCAAAATTATCCGTTTGAGATTGGGCGAGATTAGTACAATAATAATATGGCGTGAATGCCCTACTTTGCAACACACGGATTTCGACCGAGCATGCTCCTTGTCAACGATCTCTAGTGCTCAACGAATTAAAGCTATGGAACAAGCTCGAGTTGGATGAATTAACTGCTGTGAAAGACAGTTTCAAACTTACTCCCACCCAGATGCTCTCTATTTGCCCGTCACTTGAAGATAACGTCAACACTGGTGTAACGATGGTAGAACCTTTACACAATCATTTACGTTCGATGGCGTTCGCCACGTTCCATCAAGCGCCGCGTTTGGTATACGTTCTACAGTGTAGACGATTTCCTGTGCAAGTGTCTTGTTTACATGCACATATTATTCGAGCCAATGTTACTTCTTTTTAAATGTACACTTTACACATTTCCTTCTACAGATCAACAACCAAAAGGAACAGATCACTAAACTGCAATCAAAGCTGGATAACCTGACCAACGCAGTTGGTGATATGAAAGCCCGTATGGATCCACTCAATAAGGAAGTGATGGAGCGCCATGTTATCGGTCTTTGCATTGAAATAGACTTAATTCTTCTTCTGTTTATACTGTTTGCAAAGAGAAACAATAATCAGGTCACTTCTAACTCACCCGGGAGGTCAGTGCACCTTATGAACGGTCATGGCCCCCCTCGACTTGCAATTGAAGATAGCAAGCGCAGCAAAGCCGCTGTCTTGTCGGACGGTGAGTACTACGTTCGTGCACTGGGAATATTCATCTGGCATTTTATCAAATTGATATCAACATGAAATGTCTCCCCACATACCTCCTTACGTTCTGCTTAGTAGTTAAAAATATCAACTTGGATTACTTTTTAGTTTGCTGTTTCTGAGTTCCAAAAACTCTCATTTTCAAAACGAGGCTAAGTGACATTGTTTTCTCGTGAAAATGAGTTTAATCTGCATGACAATGAATATTATTATCATATCAATTATACTTCAGAACGCATTTATGCAACAAGAGGTTTTCAGAACCCTTTACTTGTGATATCGGAGCAATATATTTTGTTCATTCATTATTCATTTTTACTACCACATTACAAGTTATTGAAACATCTATTGTCGGTCCAATGTGTACAGTGTACAAACTTATTTATTTTTTTCGTTATTTATTTGTTTTTATTTTAGTTCCCAGGTTAAGTGGAAAAGAACAGCGTCTTTTCACTTTTGTCAAGATGGCGGAACCGGAGAGTATCGGAGGCGGCACTGATACAGATCACCATGACAACAAATTAGTAAGGGTAGGTTTTCACACAATGCTGTCGTGTATTTATAATTGAATGGTGAAAGCTAATCCTTGATGTTTGAATTTGAATGTTAAAATGTTAGTCCACTAGAAGGTTTCTAGAGTAAGCTCGAATTATCATTCGCCAGTTCTATTTATTTCCAGAAGGGGAAAAATTCACACATGTCCAATACTCTCGAAACAAACTCGCTTAATAAAAAGCCAGTGAGGGAACACAGAGTAACAATTCGGAGAGGGCCTGGGAGGGTTACATCTAAAGCAGCAATCCACAGGCATCCCAAACCATCAAAATAGAAGTTTTCGAGACACAAGGAGGGAAAATACATTTTATGTTTCTCAAGTTAAAATTGTTTTGGATGAGGTGGTAAATCTGTTTGCCACCAAACACCCACGGAGGCTGGAGCTCGGGACTATCCTGAGGGATTAGTTCCGCAGTATTTTGATGTATCATTTTACATCGTGAAATTACTCCTTTATAACTTAATTCAAACATTTGTATTCGACAAATGTAATATTCAGTTCCTACCAAGAGAGGATAAAGGGGACAGAGAAGGCATCCTCCATACACACCCAATTCCATAGGTAATTCGTCTCGAGTTATTTTTAAGACCACAGATCCCAAGGGGGATTAGACAACAGCCAATCACATAGCGCGAATGTGTTCTGTGGATGACCCACGCTCAGAGCCACGCGTCCTTCACGAATTGAGGCAGAAAAAATGGCGGAAGACGCGGAGAGCAATATTGCTATTCGTTTTGTCGACGAAAACGATTAAAGAGAGATCTCTGCTAAAGCTGTGTCAGCGAAAAGGAAATTAAAAAAGAATCGCCCTTCCTCTCTTGTATAGAGCTAACAGTACAGCAGGGAAATCCTTAACACAGTGAATATTCTCTCAAGATCATTTATAATTCAAATTTGTAAAACTAATTACATGTACATGAATATTACTTGCTACTTGCTTTATTGTACAAGCGACCCGTTTCAATAGACCGGCGAAATCTCTCATTATATTAAGCACTGAGGTTACGATAACTTCGAGTTAAACTGATTTCACGGGTTGTCAAAGAGTCGAGCGATTCCCTTTTCCCAGGTGAGCGCCGACTCATTTCGCTTCAATATTCAGAAATGCTCTCTATCTCTTTACGCTTTCATTGCCTTTCGCACGAAATGTTTTGCACGGCTTTTAGTCAAGCGAAACCTCCACGAAACATCCACGCAGCGCCCAAAGTAACTTTATCCCTATTCTAAAAATAACGCGAGACGAATTACCTATGGAATAGGGTGTGTATGGGGGATGCCTTCTCTGTCCCCTTTATCCTCTCTTGGTTCCTACCGTGTACTTTGCCGTTACAATTTCTCATGTATTGTTACCTTCCTAAATAAACGGATCAGACATTAAAAAATACATTTCGGTAGTTTGGTCCACTTTCGCCTCGTTAGCACCCCCCCACATAAAATCCTGGTTACGGGCCTGCAATCGACACCTTTGCACTGAAGCGTCCATGATCTTTCCTTCTTGCTAGTACCCTAACTGAGTAAACAGCAAATCACAGGACTACAGTGTGTGTTTTAATGTATTCAACGATAATGAACATATATGTTGTAGTTACATTTCTATACCCAAAAACAAAAGAAAAACAAAAATTACCTGAGATAAAAAATTAACAATCTACAACATAAACACTATCTCTTCACTGGAAGCGAAAAAAAGCTAGCTTCATATGTCACTGTTATTAGAAATTTGTGCTTAGAATCACAAAACGAAATTTCAGACGACCTAAAGTATTAAAACTTTCCAGGAAACCCTCTTAAATTTTTATTGTCAATCTAGGCAAAAATACCACATTAGGAACCCCTCTATGCAAAAATGCTGGCTACACTCCTGCTGATTGTTTCGACAACCAGTCCGACAGTCATCTCCAGAGTCCAATACTTTTTGTATTACTGAATTAGAGTCATGGCAGCAAAAAATCGTACTTTTAGCTTGTAAAGTCCTTGTTATGTAAGCCGTTCCTTTACAAAAGATGTGCCTTTACCTTTAAACTCCTCCATCTACGTTGTCAGCCAGACGATGAAACAATGAAAAAAATTAATGTAAAATTGACATTTGACATACCCAAGCAAAGGTCAAATTCACAATTTACCACAAAATAGTGTGTCAAATACCCGGGGTGGGGGGCAGGGGGGATGTTGAAATTTTCAATTGCTCAGCACATAAGGTTTATGCTTCATTAATATGCTTTTATTATGAAAAGATTCGTCATTTTTAAGGAACCTAGGAGTTCCAAACCATTTCATAAAAGAACCTAGACTTGCATAATTATCATCACTCGGATAAGTAAATGTTAAAAACTACACTTCAATACCAGCTCTAACACATTATAATGAATTGCCAACTGGTCTACTTGCATGTACTTGCATGCAGTGGTGCGTATAGTAACTGTAAGTACATGCAGATAATAAATAGTGGTATTTTCCTGGCTACTTACTTTTGGATCAAAATCTCAGGCAAAAGACATCTCTTTCTGAGGGATGCCAAAGTCCTTCTGAGGGATTCCATTTGCAACACACCTCCTTCTAAGGATACCAAACCCCTTCTGAAACGTCTCTTTCGGAGGGATGCCAAAATCCTACTGAGAGATTCCATTTACGAGTTTGAAAATAGATAACTCCGCCGATTCTTCCCTCGGAGGAATTCCAAATTCGCACTTCAGGTTACGTTTTTGCTTTCTTATTGCTCTGATTTAATATCGAAAGATTCCACATTTTCAAGGAACAGTGGAATTTAAGACAATTCCATATGCCTTTTCCTTGCCGTTCAAATTCTTTACTCGTAAATTCTTTTAGAAAGTCATTGATCGAAAGATTCGCCATCTTGGCCATTTTGTCGATCAGGCAACTCTTGTTTCTAGTCCCCCTCGATCGCATCCTTCGTGTTCCCCGACAGTTCGCGTTACATGATCCGACCTGTAGCACGCTCACTTTGTCAAATCTATAAATTGACTTGTTTCACTTCTCCTGGAGTATAACAACGAACTAACATATCGAAATTCGGGAGCTGGACGAATAGAGAACGCATATCGCTACCGCCATTCGCTACACAGAAATTGTTATACTAAATTATCTCAAATACGAGTTCGCTTTTAAAAAGAAATTACCTCATGAAGCGATGCAGTTTTTGATCGATGATCGGACTTCACCAGCCTTTTCTCGCTAACCAAATAATTAAGATTACATACCACATTTTCCCGACCTCTTATACACCTCTCCACTGCGAAAGACTGATACAGTAGACTCTGTTTCACACTTTTCCACCTCGTTCAACATGATGACAATTTTTGATCTGGCGTTACGAATAGAAAATGTTCTTCTCCAGGCTTTCGAATCTATTCGAATCTAATGGATACAATGGATTCCACTGGAACGCCTTTTCACCCCCTTATACAACAGGAGTGGAATTTTCTAAGTCTCTCACATAGAAAAATGTACTTTTCCATCGGAATCTATTCGTTTCCAATGGATCCGATGGACTCCATCGGAACGACTTTCCACCCTCTCATGTAACATGAGTGGAATCCATCTATCATGAGTGGAATCATTCTAAGTCTCTCACGAATAGAAAATGTACTTTTCCATCGGAATCTATTCGTGTCCAATGGATCCGATGGACTCCATCGGAACGACTTTCCACCCCCTCATCCAACATGAGCGGAATTTTTCTAAGTCTCTCACGAATAGAAAATGAACTTTTCCATCGGAATCTATTCGTGTCCAATGGATCCGATGAACTCCATCGGAACGACTTTTGACCCCCTCATCCAACATGAGCGGAATTTTTCTAAGTCTCTCACGAACAGAAAATGAACTTTTCCATCGGAATCTATTCGTGTCCAATGGATCCGGTGGACTCCATCAGAACGACTTTCCACCCCCTCATCCAATATGAGCGGAATTTTTCTAAGAATACACTTGGTAGGACTTTACACCAATAGACTTCCGGTTTTCCGATGGAAAGCAAGGGGATACGACTGGATTCTGGTCGACAGTATTGGACAACCCGCGAAAAATTATGGTGTATACTGTTGCATTGCAAATACAGCCACCTCTCGTCGCTCTCCGTCGCTAGGAAATGTCCCGACCCGACGGCGTGGAGCGATGTGAGTGGGCTGTATTTAATGGATAGTAGGATTTCATGCTGCTTCCTCACACGGCAAATATTGCACCACTTTGATCAAGCTGGAATTTCTTTTGCAGGGAGCAATTCTAAAATAGAGACCTTTAGATTTGTGAGCATGGACGACTCAGAGGTTTTTTTGCTTCTTCTCAGAAAATAGTAAGCCCGGAAAGTTTTATTGCAAGTTAGAACGGTATTTTTATTGAAGAAGTTTGAGCCTTCTCCCGATCGCAGAGTGATAAAACTCCTAACATTTGATAACTTATTTCCGCCTCCATGACATTCTCGCTAAAAGGTATAGTAGAATGACCGCGGCTGTCACGTTTTCCCGCCAAAATGATGTTGGCTCACGCCACGCACTTCTTGCCATTGAGAAAATCTCTTCCTTGTAGCCGTCCTCGTCTTAGAATCTAAAGGTCACTATTGAGAAACACTATTAATCTAGAAATGATTACTAACTGTAGTACTCTATTTCCTGTAGGGTAATACCTTCAATACCAGTGAGAGTAAGAAGAGACGTCATCGCAAGCGTAAAGGGTCTAGTACACCTGAACTTCTTCCGAGTTTGGTGTGATGTTGAAGTGCCCACCAGATTTTTATTACCCTAAGAAAGGCCCCGTAAGGAAGATTTTGCCTGGTCCCGTGAAATATGGGAAATATGGCGTGTTAGATTCTCAGTTGGCTTAACTAAGGCCCCTCGAGAACCTCACGCATTCCTCACTCCATGCTACTGAAAGTCCGTTTTTAAGGATGACTGGAGTATGAATTCGTTTGGTTTTCGGGGGTGCTGTTAGAAAACTACTTTGTGGAGAACCGTCAAAGTTATTGAACCTTTCTTGGTTTACAACCAAAGGCTCGTAATTGGTATACAAGTACAAAAATATCTTTGTTAAATTTTGTGGAAATACTTGACGAGAAATCCCAAATCCAGTCGCAGCTTTATTCTTCTTGGCAAATCCTTGTTTGCTTTTACAGAACTACTGTAAATGCTTGTATTTTAAGGCGCATAGTTCTGTCGTTTACTTAAAACACGTAATTTGCCCTATAAAGACTGCTGCGGTCTCAAGTTGTTCCACTTACGGTTATGGTGAAATAGAATATTACTGAGAATAAGAATATTGTTATCCTAAGGCAGATATAAAAAGGAAGAATAAATAGAACGCGTCGTTTTGCTTGGTTTAGCAGTCATGGTCAGAGAGGTTGTCTTCTTTCAAGAATTTTGTCAAGCGTGCGACGTTTCACAACTTCCACAAGCATTTTTATTGTCGCACCAACTTCCAATGTATTTTCCGAAATCTGTTATGCCCTTTCTTAGAGAGCCCAAGTAGCCGGCTCTTTTACAACCCTCGTTTTTGACTCACGCTTAAATTGTCTCACTAGTTCGCTCTCCAGTCCAATTATGATATTTAATTTGTGCCGGTCCAATCAAAATAGCCCTCCTTAGGAAAAATCCTAAGGGGTTGCTGTATACACAGACTAGACAATTGGTTATTTATCAGTTAGCTGGTATGAGAAAAAAGATCTTGCACTACCTGTTTTGCCTTGTGCGACATGTCAGACATGTGATCAAGCACATGTGTAATTTGGATTAACCTTTTAGCACACAAAGATACCACATAATGGTCTCCCTTTTCCTCTAATTTGAATCATTAGGCTGAATAGCCCGTCCTGTGGGGAACAGGGAGATTGCTTTTCTTGAGATTCTCGGCGTATCACTCAGAAATGACCACAAACTCAGATAAAGTTTAAAAGCCTTTAATTTATTTTAAAGAATGACATCAAATATATAGAAACTGACAAAAGCTGGACATTAGTTTATGAAATAGGCCACTGTCAATATATCCATTGACGTCATGTCCTGAGAACACGAGGAAGAAGAGTGATGACTTTCGTTTCTTCTGGTTTTCTTGGCCTGGCTATGAGTTTGAATAATAGCACGATATATCAAAGTGACCCCATTCATACCGAAGCCCCTACAATATTTTATCTTTCTCCTGCCATTCAAAAATTTATTATTATCATTATAAAATGAAGCAATATTATTATGTAAATACGCAATATGTATTAAATGAACAAATGCATAGTTGTATAAATTAACCATTGAAACGTTCTTGCTGGTACTGACTTCGTTCCTGGCGTATGAGCCATTAAATAAAAGAATTATATAAATTATGCAGATCCAGGAGGGGTATCGGCTGAACGCCGAGGTGGATAACTTCTTTCCCGTCTCTGACCCTGATTGTGTGCCTTTAGCGAATAGTGTGTTATATATACTGACTTCCACATCAGACCTTAGCTGCAGAAATTGTAACAAAGGTTCCTGTATTGCTTATTGTATTGGCAGCATTGGTCGGAAATGGAATGTTATTTTTTTCCGAACTGCCCTGATAATCCGAATCTTCACTTTTCATACCCAGAGGTGGGTTTCTCAAGTGATCTGCTAATGACACTATTTGAAAGAACACAAAAATCTAAACGATAATCACTATAATTATTATTCAACACCAGCAAAGGTCTCTACAATAATTAAGCTTTTTTTCTTCTACTACCGCAATATTGTTATGGTGAACCGAAGTGCCTTTTATCACCTTACTCCTGATGTCACCTTTTTGAGTCAATAGTTCGTTTCTCCAACGTGACATGACATGTTTATAGCGAGTGGCAATGTTGTAAACTGACCTAGCCAATTAAAACGTTCGTAACATTGAATTGTAGCCACGGAATTATGTGGTAGGTTAATATCTGGCGTCTGAGGAACTCTGAAGGCTATGATCAGTCACACTATACCGGAAAGTCCTTGCACCGACACGAAAATGATACCCGATTTTGCTTTTGTCAGTTCACATAGAAGAAAGGTGATTTTCCGGCTATTTCTGTTAAGGAGCGAAACTGTGCCGCCGCCGATCTTGAAAAGTGGATCATTACATATCGGATAGGTTTCTGCCACTTTTCGTCGCAGTGTGAACAGGTTTTCAAGTGAAATGAGTAGGACCAGGCATAGGCTGGGACCCACCTGATATGAAAGTATATTTTTAGGAGAGAGCACTGTGATTTTAGAACACCAAACTGGCATCTCGGTCAACCGGCCGCTCTGGTACGATGTTCGATGTGTGTGGACGACTTGTTCCAGTTCTATACGGTAGTCGCTCATACTACCGGATACATTTTCATGTCTACACGAACAACTATTTCCAGTATAGTGTGGACAGGCTAAAAACGTAAAAGAAGCAATCCGAACTACTAACAAATTAATAGTCATTTGTAGAGATGGAACCGATTTTAGTCCCTACAATTGTTATATTACCAGTGCTATTCAGTATTTTCTCGATGTCTTTCAAATGAAATTAAATATTATCAGGTATCTTATTGTAATAACCCATTAAACAGCTGTGCTCGTCATCTCAGTCCTGTTCCTTGCTGGGTGAGAGGACTCCCATATGAAAATGACAGGGTTGCTCGTCTCTCTTAGACGTAGACATTGCAGTTTTGGTCTCACTTTGACTGTGCAAGACAAAAAGCCAATATTTTTAACCATAAATGTATCACTTAACCCCCCTGAAAAAGGATGTAACTTTGTTGGCCAACAGCTAGCAACATTGTCCAACATTGTTGGAAGTTGTTGCGTCCGTTTGCGCGTAGCTTTAGGGTTGTGCGTAAAGAAATATTTACTATGAAAAGACGTTGTCTTAATGAGTTAGAGAGTGTTCTACTTTGGCTGCCTTTTGTGATCGTAACTGAGGAGACTGGTAATGAATACTGGCAAATTAAACAGTGAAGATCAAAACAACGGTGTTCAGTTTATGAGTATAGTTTCTTGGTGTTGCAGACGGTGCAACTGCAATTATTGATCTACTTATCCGTCAAGCATTTCCTTCATATTGGAGTCCTCCTCCCCTCCGAGTTCCCTATAACAATCTAAAGAAAAAAATTAAACCATAGAGACCCTACAGAAATTACAGCTTCGTATCAAGAGTACTAGTTTTACTGGTGTTAGTAGCGGATGCCTCACGGTAACATGGCTGGTTCTGATCCAACAGTCTGAAATAGTAGTAAGGGGTATCTTCTGTCATCATCTCTTCCAGTATCGGTATTAGTTCAACGAATGAGGGTCGTTCAATTGGATCCTCCTTCCAGCAGTCCATCGTCAATTTGTGCCTGTTGAACAAGGAAGCCATAGTTTAAAATACCGCTACACAAAGATATGTCTCCATTTACTTTGAATATTGAAGACACTTATGTTCCATAGGCTCTTTTTAGAATGGGGCAACGTAAAGGAAAGAGGCGCGCTGCAGTTTCCACTCCTTTGAAAAGGCTGACAATTTAAGGAAAAAAAACTGTTTGAAGGACTATGCAAGTATTTCTTCATCGTGCCTTCTATTCAGACGTCTGTTATTGTTTCTATTATGACTTACATTTCATCGCTGCACGTGTTGGGTTTCTCCATCCGATATCCAGATTTAAGTAAACTGCATAGCCTCATGGGGCTTATCCCAGGGTATGGAGTACCCCCTAAAATAACAAAATAAAGATCAGTGCTGTCTTATCAAAGATTATCAGGCTTTTCTAATTTTTCATTTTGAAATCGCTGGTGATCCCTGAAATCTGATTGGCTCTCAGTAGTGTGATTTATTTACGAATCACACAATCACATCTGTTCTAAATCGCGTTATTTATGTTCTAAGCCACGTCGCACTGTCGCACCTTGCTTTATATCGCATCATTTCTGTTTCGAATACAAAATGAGATGTAAAAGCCCTTTTGTTTGCGCTTTTCAACAGGCTATTTGATCTGCCCACAGGCAAGTCCTTACTTATGGTTCTCGATCTATTAAAGGCACGCCTCTTGACCGCTACCTAAGAGCTGTCATCCTTCACTCTATCCAGTATTCCCGCTAGGGTCTTCCAGGGGGTCTCTTTCCTGGTATTCGTCCCTCAATAACTAATGGCACATGATCACCATGTAGTAGGGTATGACCAAGCCAGACTCTCTGTCTTCTGTTGATGAAAGATATGACCCTCTCCTCACCGACACGCCTCAATACTTCTTCGCTGCAGACCTTGTCAGACCAAGTGATGTTTAAGACGTTTCTCCAAAGCCACATCCCACAGCTCTCCAGCCTTCGCATGTCCTCTTTCTTCAAGGTCCATGATTGGGCTCCGGATGACAGTCTCTGTAATTCTTCTCTTCAGGCAAAGGCTGAAGGCTCTGGTCAGCAGTTCTTTTCTCTTAGTAAACGCGTTCTCGGGCTATTTTAGATGCAATTTCTTTTTCACAGGATCCATCCTGTGTAATAAGGCTTCCGAGGTAGTTAAAGTGCGGTTCTTAACTTAATTGTTTACCCTCAAGAAAGAGTGTGAATTCCTAAAGACCAGGCCTCTTACTGATTTTCATCACCTTGTTCTTCTTATTCTCCCGCGGTTTCCTGCATATTATCCATCATAAGTTACTGAACTGGCTATATAAGGCTGCTTGATCACTCATACTCAAAGCGCACTGTCTTTATGAGATGACCTCCTAATCTACTACCTTTATTCATACCGCTTAAAGCATCTCTTAGCATGGCTTCAGAGTATATGCTAAAGAGTTTGGGGGATAACAAGCAACCTTGTCTGGTACCACAGCCAATCACTGCTGGTACTGATTGAATTCTGCGATTTCAAAATGGCTGTGATAAAGTGATAATTGAACTTCGTGTCTTGTAATTAGGTCTGAAATCATACTTGTGATCTCAAATCGTGCGATTCCAGACCAAATTGCTCTCCACTCAGTTCAATTACCATTATGTATTATCAATTTACAACTTCCGGGAGGCTTAAAAAATAATTACTGAGTGTTCATTTTGCTAAGTAACACGTGATATCAAGTCAAGTTTTGGTCAAGAGTACGAATTATAGGCTGGATTATTATGAGCCTGAGCTCCTCCCCGGTAAAGACAGCTGTCTCTTTTGGACAAGGAACAGGACCGGACCCGAGAGAGCGGCGGAAACTAGCCTATTATTTTTTCTAGTTGTTTAGCAATCACGACATTTTGCCACAATGAGGGTGCTGATGGGGGTACCCAATTCTCAGTTATCTACTGTTTTTTGGCCAAATATCAGTTAACTGCTAACCCCATTGGCACCCTCCAGAATGGCTTCTTTTATAAAGCTGTTCGATTCTCCCGTGGATCTGCTATCCTAAAACTGAACAGTCAGCTTTTCCCTAACTACTTTCTTGGGGAATTCCTCTCAATTCCCTCGGGTATATGACTCTAGAGATTATTATTCTACCAGCATCAGTATACAACGATTTATAAAACTAGCTTACCCATGGTGGCTAGTTCCCACAAAACAACTCCAAAAGACCATCTGCAATAAAGTAGCAGATAAACAAATAGCAAGAATTAAATTCATAGAAATATCAATTTTGCTCATCTCGCCCCATGGATGGTAAAAATTTTTGGCCGGAGTCATGGACTTTAGAATCCGGAATCCTGCTAACTATGAAATTCTGGAATCTGGGCCTTTTGAAATCTGGAATACACCGAGTTGGAATCCGGAATCTAGTATCTGGAATGCAGGATGTGGAGGATGTGGAGTGTGGAATCTGGGATCCAAGATGATCTCAGATTAACTTCATCGGTTCAAAGTTTTCAAGTTTCACTCCTGGAACAGGCTAATGTTCTCCAAACACTTGAGTATTTCTTTAGAGATAGAGTGATAACCGCAACTATAGACAGTGTCATGATCAAAATTGTGCTCTTTTTTTTCCAGACAGTTCTAAACAGTACATTGCAGGGTCTGTGTTATCTAAAACCTCATCGTCAAACTGCAACATGATCACAGGAAGCCCAAGTCCCAAGCTTGGCCTAACTGTCACCTCATTAACATATACTTACACGTCAGTCTTGAAAGTAAAAATGCCGCTTTCCAACGCTTCAGGTGCCATCCATTTCATTGGTAGCTTGTTTACGCTCGTAACTTCGTATATCTCACTCTCATTTGCGTGGCGTAATAAACCAAAATCAGCAATCTTCACCGCTCTGTCCTCACCAAGTAGGATATTACGGGCTGCCAGATCACGATGAATGAATCCTTTGCTGGCCAAGTATTCCTGGCAGAAAAATAACGAAAGTTAATTCTCAAACAATTTTTAGTTACCGTTACCTTTAGATCAACACAAATTTCCATTTGATTGGTCAATATGAAATTAAGGTGGAAGCTCGATTTTACGATATGGCAGGGGGATAGCAGTTTAATCGGGATATCGTTGTAAACGAACTCCCGATTTAACGATTTGGCGGGAAAAGTAACCAAGTGCAATGAAACGTCGGTTCCAGGCTCAAGATAGCTCGCCACCGCCCCCGTTTTCCTAGATCACGTGTTTATATTTTTCCGGTGGCTTACGCTTACGCGACATTCCCACTATCGAGAGCCTGGAACAGGCTACTGGAAGCTGTCCCAGGCAAACGGTCCGGAAAGCGGAAAGAAGTGATCGTCAGTCTATTCATGAAGAATGGAGGGAGAATTTCCGTCACAGAGTGTTGGAAAACGAAGAAACAAATAAGGGAATTGGCCAAGAAATCCCCGCGACGTATACTTTTCAGCACAAAAAACCGTCAAAGTTGAACAAGCTAAGTGAACTACGGTCGACTTCCGATAACTCGAACCCTTGCTAACTCGAATCCTGTGCAAACTCGAACCAAAATCGATTTCCCCTGGATTTCCTTCTTACATTTACTGTAATTTTACCCTCGGTAACTCGAACCCTCGATAACTCAAAACTCCCGCTGACTCGAAGTAATTTTTGTTTCCCTTCAGAACACTTCCATACAATTTTACCCTCCATAACTCGAAGGGATGAATATTGGCTGAAAAATAATGTTTTTAAGTTTTCAACCCCGGAAGAAAGCCCGTTGCTGTTTTTCAGGGAGACTTGGGGTGAGTGGAATAAAGCCCTCCTTAGACTGCCACGCCCGAAAAAGAAAAAAAAAACCCTATTGGTTCTTACTATACTGCTGATTTCTATTTCGAAGTCACCTAAAACGCACACCTTAGTGAACATTATTCATTTAGAGATTAGATTTTTTCGTTAAAAATGTTCATTCATACAAATGAATATACAGCAATTATTGGATGAGGCAGAGTTATGTGGATCACCGGGAGGGTGTTATTTGCGTGACCAAAAAGCCATATATACAGCTGAGCCCCCAGATATATCAAATGAGCTTACAATAGTTAGCAAATACCATCATGGTGGCCATCAGTTCTACTTGCAGATCGTTTACTGTGATTTCCAAAATTCTGATTACTGGAGTATTTGTCTAGTCCTTGCTGCTCATCCAGTCCCAAAAACAAATTTAACCGTTGCATTTTCTTTTGTCTACTTCCTTTCTTTTGTTTCCCTCTACTTTCTACTTTCTATTTTCTGTTATGGTGTGAATGTTAAGCTTGTAAGACGCAAATAAAATAACTAATAGTTAAGTCTTATTCCTGTCATATGGCTGTACTCATTAGACACCTTTTCGAAAATACAAACAGACCTGATTAATTTCAATAGGTACCTTCACAAACGGCTCCATGTGATTTTTTAGACTTCTCGGCCTTTTTTAAAATTAAAATCAAACGGCTCAAATTTACATGCGTTATTTTTCACTAGAAATTCAGCAAGATAGTAGTTAGCCCTATTATAGTCTGTTATCATTAACGCAGCCATTTGAATGCTTGAAAAATCTGCCGTCTCATGGGCATGACCGGATAGCAGATACTTGCAGACACAGAAAAACTAATCGTAATTAAAAGCATAAAAAGGGGCCGAGGCAGATTTTTGTGATTTGCAAACGATGACTATATTGCTCAAGACATTTCAGTCGTAAAATTCCTTACCATCCCTTTGGCAATCTGCCACGCATAACATAAAACTTCTTTCCCAGAAGTGTCTTCATCTTCCTTGCCCTCACAACTGTCTTCTTTTTTCTCGATGGTGATCTTTACTTCGGCGTTTCTTAAAGGCTCAGCAAGAGTGAGCTCTTTTTCTTTGGAGAAATGGGCAATATTGATCCAAGGTAACACCATCACCGACGTAACCAGCCCCTTTTGTCCTTCATTTTGTTGAAATGACGTGTTGACATGGTCACTTTCTTCTTCCCCCTTGTCATCTTTGTAACCCAGGTTTGAGCAAGAAAGTCCCATCTCAGATTGAGGAGCATCGTTGATTAGAACTCCTCTCAGTTCATCGTCGTCCAGGTCGATTTTAATTTCCTTCGTCTCGCTGGAATGATAACCACCGTCT
The DNA here is from genome assembly GCA_964035525.1 of Porites cylindrica. Lineage (NCBI taxonomy): Eukaryota > Metazoa > Cnidaria > Anthozoa > Scleractinia > Poritidae > Porites > Porites cylindrica. The sequence goes on from OZ037779.1 coordinate 29,996,394, forward strand.
TTTCCACTTTCTTCATTATTTCTTTCGCTGTTCTCTTCTTTCAGGTTTTCATCCGGGACATCTTTTGTTTGCAGGTTCTTGGACACCAATTTCGGCCTCTCAGGAACAGGAGGCTTGAGCCTTTCAACGACATCACTTTGACGACTCTTTTTCAATGAAAACTGCAAAAAATATCGATGAAATGAATTCCGTCTGAAACAGTTTCGTCAGCAAAAGCAATTTCAACACCATCAGTTGGTTAGCCGAAATATTTCTACCCGTTCCAAAGGAATCTCTAAGAATTGAAAGATTACTATGCAGATGTTCAAAAACTCATTAATAATTCATAACCCATTGAACTATCAAATGGTCGATAATACGTGCATCACGTTCAGTGACATTATATCTGATAAAGCCTTCCCTTATTAGTATGAGGTGTTTTATCAGATATAATATCACTGCACTGGCCTGTAATCATTAATTATCTGCACATCAACTGACACAACAAATGGTGGCTGAATATTCAATGTTCTTTCAAATTACGAGCAGCTCCTACACAACTGAAAATAAGCTACGCAGTAAATTTACTATTGTGCAAATTAAACTTTGTTCTTTCACCAGTTTAATCACTCAGGCCACTTAAGGCATGACTACCTAATTAAATATGCATATTTTAGTAAATGCTATTTAGAACGGTTTGCTTCCATCAGTGCTCCTGAAAAGTGAACTACAAATGTGTCTCAACGAAAAAAACACGTGAAAAGTGATTTCAAATAACACGTAACATCGCTTCGTCAATGACGTAACAAAACACGTTTTCCTAAACGGGGAAGGGTTGCAAACCTTAATCTTAGGAATTTTCACTACCAAGATTTTACATAAACAGTGTAAATCGTAAATTTGCCTTGTATGATTGGAAATGTTATTTATCCTATTAGCTATTTAACTAATTAATAAGTCGGATGACCCTTTCCCTTTATTTACCGATTCCTATACAACGTAAACACACATACAAGGCGAATTTATAAGAACCTTTTTAATAGCCTCTGAATTGTACCTAAAAGAACTTGTTGCCCTTCATTATCCTTTCCCCATTTTAGAGTAAATATTTTGGCCGTTAATTCTCAATTATCAGTCACGTGACCAAAATCTGAGCTTCTAAAATGCACTCATATTGCTAAGGCCATTAAGCTACATTTTTACTTCAATTTTCAGGATCATTAATAGAAGCAAACCGTTCTAAATAGCGTTTTATCAAAATATGCATATTAATTAGATAGTCATGCCTTAAGTGGCCTGAGCAGCCAAAAGAGCAGTGACTCAGCGGTGATATTGGCTATAGCAGTGTCCAAGCATTTTACTCAAGACTTCATATTCGGAATAACAAGGCTCGAGTAATGGTTTTTTGTTTACCCGCCTATTCGGCCATTCCAGAATTGAAGTTTTTCGAAGACTACTTTTTCACTGCGCTTGTTGACTTTGGAGTACCATTTTCGAATAACTTCCTCTCTTCCTCGGCATTTTTAGGCTTCCGAAAAGGTCTGGAACAAGACGCCATGTCCTCTTCGATTAGTGTCGTTTGTAGACTGAAAAATTTCTAAACACGTGCAAGATTTGATTTACTTACTTCTCACATAGGGTAAAATGTTGGCTTAGGGGAGGGATAGGTGGGCAGTTTCCTAGAAACCTAAACTGATTGTATCTCCTTACGGGGTCAGGCTTGACTTAATGAACTCATTGTTGAACACAAAGTTTTGACAATGTGTATTTACGGAACCCCGTTTTCCAAATAAATGAATAGCATCTAAACAGAAGAAGGTCTGACTGTATAAACGCATTTGGAAAAAATACAGATATCCGGTTGCATTAATATTTACATTTTTAAGCGCATCTCTGTCTTTGAGAGTGACTAATTTGCAATGTCTGCCTGACTTCTGCCATTTTTATTATTTTCATCACAAAAGTCAGACAAGCTTGACATTTTAATGACAAAAAGACGAACAAAATTGAGGAATTCGTTTGTCTGAGTTTCAGTTCTATAAATAATACCTGTGCGCAGCGCTATTCCGAATGGAGAGCAGGGATTTTTTAAACAGTTGATAAAGTAATAATACCTGTTTCCTTTTGTTTCTGAGCCACTGAAGAAGATCTCCGTTTGGAACATATTCCATGATTAACATAATGGGAGGTGATTGGATCCAGTAGCCGAGCATGCTCACAATATTACGGTGTGTTCTGACTTCCTTCATCAGCTCAATTTCCTGAACTAACTGCCGTTTGTCCTCCTCCGTGGAATTTTCTGAAAAAAAAAAAGACATTTCAAGAAAATCCAGCAACAGTGACCTACGTAAATACTACACGATATCAGTTAGTACTAAAACAACTAAAACCAGATGTAAAGATAAAAAGAACTAATTAAAATGAAAGTATATTTAAGCTACGAAAATAATACACAGTCAATAGCTCAGGTCCTAATTTCTGCTTGAGAAAAAAATCTATTTGCTAAAAAAATGGTTCCCTAAGTTAAGTGGCGTTGATAAAACAAAGTCACAAAGAAAAACTGTCAGTTCTCTTCATCTAGCAATCGCCAATCACGCTTTGTAACATGATCTAATACTGGATGATCTTCTAGTCCGGAAACTTGACTCTTTAATTTTAGACGCCACTTTTTATGTGTGCTTTAATTGCTCCTCTGTTCTCGACCCACGGGTTCTTTATTTCCAGTAATATGACTTTCCTTGAGTGTACATTTGTAATCCTAACGCATCTATCCAACTGGCTCACTTTCATTGACTCTGCATAGACAGGGATATCCCAGTATGCTTTTGTAGTTGAGTTTCACCAAAGGTTTTCGGTTCACCGTCATCGTCATCAAATAAATGTTTTAAACTTAAACGACTAGAAAGCAGTATCTCTTAACATTACAAAAAGGAAAAATTGTTAAACAAAACTACGAAATAAAAATAACGCTTTGAGGTTTTTAAAGGATTAAGATTGCTCTTAGAAGAACGAATATTCAAACTCCATTTTACACTGTATGTGCTCTGGAGAATCATTGCAAAGTTTAGAGGCACAAAACGAAAAAGCATGATCGCCCGATAAAATTTTAGCCTTGATCTGGGTGTCACTAATTCACAAGTTCATGGTTGATGATCGTGAACTCCTAACAGACTTGTAAGTTTGAAACAAATGACGATTACAGCTCGGACATGAATAATTTAAAATCCGCTACTCATGCTCCAAGGGAAACCAATGTAATTCTCTAAGTAAAGCTGCAATAATGTGGTCATATTTGCAAACACATACGATCAGATAAAGTTCTCAAGTGACTGAAACATGTGAATAACGTATTTCGAAAGATCACATAGGAGAACGACCAATCTACACATTACGAAGGCATGCACTAACATTCTTTAAATCTGTTATCATGTCACAGCTAGCCCTGAGAAGTGATCATGCCGGCATGCTCTGTTTTGCATTTTTTATATCTGCCGTGGTTTTGTTAAAAGATGCCCGCTCGGTTTTCGCTTGAACACGGGCATCGATGTAAGCGCTATATACCTTTTAGTACATTTAATGCGACATAATCTCGAACCTAAGTGTAGACCACTTATAAAACGACTAACCTTGGAGCACACCTTATCAATGTTCTGATTTCACTGAAGGTTTTTATTTCCACTTTAATTTGTGTGGTAAATTGCGAACATTCAGGGAGGTCATTAATATAAGTAGAAACTAAAATTTAAGATCTAAAATGGGTGCCTGACGTACATCACACTGTTATTGACTGGGGCATTGAGATGCTGTTTTCCACGATATAATGTTTGCCATCTATTGGAATAAATACTCGAACCTGTTATAAGAGAGGCTCTTTTGCCTGTTATTTAAAATATGAATCACTCCTGTGAATAGCGTTTGCCGAAAGAGTAGGTTATCTTTTTGCCATATTCTGAATTAACGCACCTGGTAGAACTTTTGTAGCAACAATGCGTCCCTCATGCGAATCCAAACTGTGATCCTTGTGTTTGGAGGATGTATTCGTTTCAGGTATCCCCCTCATCACGCTCCTGTAGACTCTTCCAAAAGCGCCTCGTCCCAGTTCCTCCATGATAGTAACCCGCTCGTGTGGGACTTCCAGCAACATAAACTCAGCAATGTCAGACTCAATGGACCTAAAGAAAATAGTGCAAATTAAATGTTAATGAAACTCGGCGTCATTAATCATGGGCTTGTGGTAATACTTAAATCAGAGATGGCTTTCTAGTTCATAAAAGGTGATAAAAGTTACATTGCCTTAGTGTGTAAGGAAGGTCACTCACCAGCGCGAATTGACTGAGTGGGACAGACACTTAAGACACACAGACACTTACACAGGAAAAATATCGTCTATTTCCGCATGCATATCATTATCATAATACAAAGCATTCATATAGACAATAACATTTTATCAAATACCGTTCATTCCTCTTTGCTCTCTTACGGTAGACAATTATCCCCACCACCAAAGCAGAAAGAGCCACGGAAACTCCCAACACTATCCAGAGTATAGGAGCACCTGTAGGAGAGTAAAATCGTAAGAGCCTCTCTGGTCACTGACGGATACAAACAATCGTAAATGTAAAGAGCTGTTGATATATAAACATGGTCGGAATAAGTTTCCTAGTAAACTTATAAACGGAATAAGCTTCCTAGGAACTACTTCTCGTTTACGACTCGTTATAGTTTACAGGCCTCCATATTCTGTAATTTTTAATGGTGTACTAGTGAGCAGCACACTTACACTTCCAGTGAACATTTTCACTTGGAAGAAGGAGAAACCATGCTCGCCCCGGGCAACGAAAATTTTCGTGGCCCGGGCGAGAATGAAACTCGCGACCTTCCGAATACTAGATCGGACGTTCTAACCACTGAACCACCAGGGCTCTAGCGTTAGTGAAGTCGGAATTCTACTATACCAGCAGAGTGTACTACATTTCTGTACTGGGAGCTGAGTGCATTGCACTTCCATGCCCAGTTTCTCTTGTGGCTTCTGCTAGTTTCAGTTAAGTAATTTTTAATGATGTATTAGTGAGCAGAACACTTACACTTCCAGTGAACATTTTCACTGGGAAGAAGGAGAAACCATGCTCGCCCGGGGCAACGAAAATTTTCGTGCCCCAGGCGAGCATGGTTTCTCCTTCTTCCAAGTGAAAATGTTCACTGGAAGTGTACGTGTGCTGCTCACTAGTACATAATTAAGAATTAAAGGAGACACTCTCGCAGCCGTTTGACGTAAAATGGGGTGTCCCTCAAGGTTCTTGTCTCGGACCGGTTTTGTTTACTATTTATACACAAGATTTGTTCTCTAAATGCTAGTGCTCGTTTAATTTATTGCGCCCCAAAGTCGTGCCCTATCATGCCTCTGCTTCTCGAGCTACATTGGTTACCTGTTTGCTACCGTTTTGAATACAAAATATTACTCCATACATTTGAAGTTTTGCAAAATGTTTCAAAAAGTTTGCAAAAAGTCTTTCGGACGGAATGTTTCAAACGGAAATTCATGTTCCATTTCTTCAAAGCCATCTTTGATACCAGATTCATGCCTTTGTTGTCGTTTCTCGGGAAATGGAACTGATTTGAACAAATGACAAACGCTATTTCGGGACAAAATTTAGCAGTCCTGCATTTTGCGTACCATTTACCGAAACCGTCAATTGACTGGTTTGCCCACTTAAATGGTAAACGCAACAACCGAAGTCTAAAACAGCGATTGTGTCACAGCAGGTTTGTCCTGGGAGGGGAGAGACAAAGTACTCGGCCAGGCTGACTTTGACCATTCATAACTTTGAAACGATAAACAAAAATCTATCCATCCAGATGTCTTCTTAAAAAATTATATTCTCCGGTATAGATCATTTGCCCCTGAAGATTGACGCTTCCACAACCATCTCTATCTCGAATAATGAATAAATAAATATATAAATATTAAGAATATTTTAACAGGATCAAAAACCCAGCAGTGTATAAAAACACTGTTGTCGTCATCAAGGGGTCCTTTAAAAAATAATCAACTAAACTTTAAAAAGGTAAGAACAGGATACGATAGAACGCTTGATGACTATGAGTATAAGATAAATGCCAAAAGACTATGACTATACTATGGTTAAAACGATCGATAAACGTTTAGTGCTTTTAGTGCTTTCTTAAATAAAATTCTCTGGGAGTTCACTAAAAAAGCTTGGCTCCTTGATAGTAAAAACTCTTTTTCCCACACTCGAGGTGGACTTAAGGCAATTTTACTGTGAAAAACCTGCCAGAACCAGTCTTTCAACATACGACTTAGGCTACGCTCATACCCGGTACCGCACGAATTTTCGACCGGTCAAAAATTCCTGCGATTAGGTGTTCCCAGGGGGGGCTGGCAACGGCCTTTGATCTTGCCGCCTTTCGGCTCTCCATGATCGCCCCAGGGGTAGTGCTTGATGTAAGACTGCCCAAAATGTCGCAGTCTTACACCAAGTACTACCCCCCCCCCCTGCCCCCAGTTAAGAAATCTGTCAATCATTCGAGAACTGTAGCGAGCATGCGCGAAACGGGCTGAGAACAACAACAAGAAGTTCGTCTTCGCAGCGATTCGACAGTGTAAAGTGAATTCGCTTTTGGTCCTGTTAGTCATTGTTTTCTTTGCTGTAACCGATTTTTTCGGCAGTAATGTCGAGCTTACGTTTTCCTTTCTTCTGGTCTTGCGGTTGGCATTACATGCGGTTTACTACGCTAAGAACAAGACCAGTGAACAGTTACTGTACATGTTCCTCGATGCCCGACCTTTTGGCTCACTACAGGCTTTCAAGCTGTGTTTCTGTTAAAAAGACCCACAAGACTAGAAGAAGGGCCAACCCTCCAATGCGTATGTAGAAGAGTTTATATTTTCAAGTGAAAGGCCGAAAATTAATCCTTCGTGATATTAAAAAAAGCGCGGTGGCCGTGGTCAAGTAGTTGTTTACGGTTTTATTACACCTTTAAGACGAAAAGAAATGATGATTGAGATTCTTAATTCTTCATCCTTGATTGTGAACTTATCCTGGCAGAGTTTTGCGTTGGATGATTGAGTGGCATATGGTCAAATCTCGTAGTTCATGTATTTTGTTATGTACCACAAGCTAAATAAATTTTGCCAAGGGATCATTCACTCTTGATATGATCTTGTCTTCGTGTGATTTAATTTAAACTTTACCGTAATTTCTAAGAAATGAATATAGGCAAATGAAAGGGTAATTATTTTGTGTGTTTGAAATTTTCTTTTCATGACAGCAGTTACTACACTGCCTTCAGTTTCAGTCCTCATTCCATTGTGTTTTGTTTTGTTGCAAACAAAGAGGAAGAAATTATAAATATTTTATTCCAAAAACTACACTACCCACTGCAACGAGAGTATGGTTTAAAAAAGATTAGCTAAGCTCAGAAAATACGTGTTCAAGTTTGCATGTTTGACAAGGACTACACCTGGCAAAATATGCTTCAAAGGGAATGTACAAAATTTAAAAAATTATGACATTTCTATTTTTGCCTTTCCTTTGGCCACTGAGATCAGTTTTTGCCATATAGTTGCATGTAATGTTTTACACCTATGGACATCAACCTGCCAGGTTAGTGTGTGTCTGTGTGAAAATGTAGTTCACTGTTAATGAAATCAAAGTAAACCCTCTCAACTTAAAAATTGTCTTATACTAGTGGATATTGAAAACACCATAGGATGCCATGGAAAAAAGTGTAAAATGATTATTAAGAAAATATTATTTGCAGTCAACAATAACAGTTAGAAACTTGTGTTGAGGCTGGCAAAAATATTTTTCAGCGACCATAAACCTTCACTGACTTTGCTGTTACAACAAGTGGTAAAAGGGAATTAAATTTGGGCTTACACTGAGAGGGAGTATGGGTAGTAGGACACATTGTGCATTTCCCTACCCTTTTATAATCCTGATTCATTTCCTTTAGCATACAGAATTAAGGTAGCTTTTAAACTTAGAAACATGGCAAAACTTGGGTGGAAAATGGTGGTACCAATAGACTGTACTCTATAGACGGCTGCTTCTTCAACCTTCACAACGCAAATAGACACCTTGTTCAAAACTCTAAAGGGTGAAATGGTCACCACCCTAAATCAGCAGCACATACCCATCTAGGCCAAATAAGCCAAGGGTAGTATCGTAGAAAGAACTACTGAGAGGATAAGGCTCAAGCCCGACAATAACTTCTTTTGATGGTTGATAAAAAATCAACTTTACCTTGAATAATTTAATTGTAAATCACATTCATAACTTACACAAACAATAAACTTAAGTTGTATATTTTTCAAGCCTCTTCTGATTCTCTTTATAAACTTTGCAAAACATTCAGTTTTCCTTTTTCTGTTTCTTGTACTTCAGTCCTTTGAGGGATTTTCCTAACGCATACTCTTTCCTGATGTACTCACTCTTATTGGCAACTGAATTAGCCTCTTGTCCCCTCACTAAACCACTATAATCCTTTCAAATATAATTCATAACTAAAGGGTAATTTTTGTACCAACAATTTCAAGGAAATACTTGAAACCGAAGTCACTATCTAATACAAAACTACTTTATAACATAACAAAAGTAAATCGCGCGCTCTGATTGGTCAGTTAGCCACTACCATTTGCCCGTGGGTGCACGCTAGGGAGCTAGCGCGGTAAAATTTAGGCAAATTCAACAAATGTCCTCTCCTGACGGTAAAATACACCGATGAAATGCACAGATGAAAAGTGGAAGGTGAAGAAAATACTAAGCTGTCGTTTTGAAGGAAAAAAGACAAAAGATCAAGCGACAAATTTGCCCTGGATGAATTAATCACTGTTTTCCTCGCGGCTAGAATCGGCTCGAGGAAAATCGAGCGAGCGAAGATTTAAGGTACATTTTGTGTGTTTTTTTATAGAAGAGAAAGTCTGTTTGAAATGTAAATTTATCAATTACCATTGTGTTATTGACTTTTTGGTCAAGCTGATGCTAAATTCAAGCAAATATTTTAGGAAACACGCTCAAATTCGAGACAGCTTTGTTGTGAAGTTTTCATTGCATCGATTAACAATTTTAGTTGAGTCTAAAGGGGCACATAACGCTGGAATAAGCGAATTTCATTTGAGTACAGAAACATTTGGGTTTTCAAACAAATTTTTCAAAAAATAACTTCTGTGTGTATTATTTTGCTCCTCAGTGTTCATTCATAACAGTCGTTAAGGGAACAGTCGAAAAACAACAGCTTCAGCGCCGGCTGTGTGTCGGCGAATTTCAGTTGACTTTCATAGCTGGATTTCCCCAGACAGATTTCGGTACAAAGCTAGTTAATTTCTTTTTAAAATTAGTGTTACCTGTTATTCTAAAGGAATTACTGTCAAATTTTCTCATTTCTACTTTACGTTTATTTCAAAAATTGTCACATAAATAAGCTTGATAATTATTTCATTTATTTAGTTTTAGCTTATTTTTTAGAGTCTTTTTAGTTGGTGTTTATAGTTGCAGATATAGTTTTCCCTCAAAGTTTTTACCCTAATATTAAGAGCAAGTAGACAGATGCCATTCACAATAACAACAAAAAACGTTTTGCAATCTACCTGAAGACGGAGAACGGCTGATTCAGCGAAAGAAAAACTCAAAGGCAAGTTTTTGAAAAACATAGAACATGATTTGTTTACGCGCAGACAGATGGCAGCATACATGAACTCCGACCGATGACTCAACTGAAGGCAAATGGAAAACAATGTTTTTCTATTTTGATTATGTTATAAAAGAAATGGTAAACGTTGCAGCTGTGCAACCATGGAGTTATGGATGCACTTGGGAGGTTTGCTAAGCACTCAAGAAGCTAGAGTCGCACTCGGCTATCGCCTCGTGCGACCCTTACGCTTCTTTCGTGCTTAGCAACCTCCCGCGTGCATCCATAACTCCATGGTTGCACGCTGCACGTTTACCATTTCTTAAAAATACGGTATTGCTGTTGGAAATCATCTCTCTTATTGATTAATTGTCACTCCAATGACATTCCAGTGAAGGTTTTGAAGGTTCAGTAAACCCCTCCCAGCCTTCTGATATTAAAAATAGCTTAAAATGACAGACCCAGTATATGTGAAGCAAAGTGATTGGAACATTTACCCTAGTTTTTACTAAATTAGCCTTGTATTCTGTATTTACGCCCATAAATATTTGTTGTGCCTCCCGATGTACACAAACAAACTTACGAACAGCGAAGTAGAAAATCAGTGGTTTAATGAACATTCACATATGACTGTTGCAAGACTCATACCAATATATTGCGCTCCTAGGATATGTTTAAGATAAGGAAGAGAGTCTTAATACCACTGTAAGTGGAAAAATATAAGGGATCGAGCAAAATGGTCGCTTGAAAATTCACGAAGCTTAAAAATTAACTGAACTTGCCGAGATCCCGATTCACGATAAGTGAAGTCAACCAAGAACTGTTCATACATCACGCCTCCTGATGTCCAAAAGGTCCATTAAAAAAGTTCATAGAAACCTTTCTTGATATTTGTCCGCGGGAAAACTTAAAACCGAGCAAAAACTCATCGCCCTTCCATGTCTGCATTCTCCGCCATATTTGTTTTCAAGAAAAATTTGTACTCAGTCTCACTCGGCCGAATTTCTTAACTGGGGCGATCATGTAAACTCGGGTGTTCCGTTCACACGGAACCACACTAACAGTAAGAAAATTTAAATGCCTAGCTAGCCGTTGAAAACTGTGAACGCTAAAATCGGGGTCAAAGTACGGTCGAAAATTTGAACGGCAAGGTGTGTACACCGTGACCGACAAAATCTTTCCACGGCAAAGGCGTGGCTGCATGGATGCGTGTTTACTCAGCTGGAAAAAGACAGGAAAATAGCAAACAGATATTGCGTACATGGGTTTACGAGTCATGTTATTTTCTCGCTTTGCTTGGAAATATTACGGCTCGACAGTTCCGTAACAACAGTGCAAAAATATTGAACGTTTTCGTGTGAACAAAGTGTCCAGTCAAATTTTTCAACCAGTTGAAAATTCGACCGGTACCATATGAACGTAACCTTAAAGGAGAAGCAAACATTACCAGTTGACCGCTTTTGCACTTAATTGTGATTTTGTTAAGAAACCTTCCTAAAAAGCTTTTTTTACCTCTTTCACTGAAAGTGGCTTGGATATAAGAAAATGTGAAATACTATAGAACAATTTTGATATATTCAAATTCATACTTGAGACACAACAATGAATAATACATTTCTTGTATTTTATTCCCCCAAGGTATTGAGTAGGACTTTGATATATTGAAATTGGTCTCTTTTTGCCAGCTTCACCGTCAATTTGCCAAATGTAGAAATGCAGGCCAGTTAAGATGGCCATGAGCATTCAGCGTCCTGACAGTCTATTTATTAGAGGACAACAGTCGCTTAACGTTTAAAAGTTACAGATAAAATTCCAGTAAGTGGAGGCTAATCTGTACATTTTTATTGTTATTGAACATCAGAGGGCTTTGTTGTGGTAAATTTCCGTCTTAATCTGTTTTACTGCCACTTGAGTTATGAATGAGCTAAGAGCTTCCCTAGAGGTCTACCTCTAGCAGAGCAGCAGAGGTTCAACTGGATATCGTTTGGTGTCAATACCAAAACCTATCAACTATTACTTAACATACGAAAGGTAATATCGCACCTGTAGAGCGGGTTTTAAATTTCCAAGAGACTGACCAGTCGCTTTGAACTACTCCAAACCAGGAAGACACTCCAATCTCATACCCTTTGTCGCATTCCAGAGATAAAAGATGAGAGGTGGTTGAAGGA
>OZ037779.1:30013194-30123194 GCA_964035525.1 Porites cylindrica
TGAGGGAGCCCATTCCTTATAAGCCCGGTGGCTTCTCTTGGGCTTCCTCGCCATGAGAGTTTAAGTAAATTTAGTAATTAGATTTTATTTGATTTGTACAATTTTTGGCAAACAAAACAATAAACAAAGACGCGAATCATCAAACCGATAACCCAGCGTCTCACACGAATAATCCTTCTCTAGTGTAAAAACGGCCATTTCTGTTATAATGAATGTGGCGCCCCGGCCTTGAGTTTGGCGTTCGCTTGTCTGTTTTTGCTTTTTTACAAAGATTATTTTTAAACTGACTATTGACATTTCTATGTGTAAAATGATATTAGAAGTGGAATGCTGTGTAAAAAGTATGATCTATCAAATAATGTTAAAATTTTTCAAAAGAATAGCTCATTTCATCCCGAGATGATCCGAACACCTTTATTTTGATTTAAAGGTACAAAAAAATACAGGTTAATTAATATGTAACTTTTTGAAACAAACGAAGTTAATTTTTAACTTTTTTGTTAACCGTAACTGAAAAAAATTAACCGATAGCCGTAAAAGAGCCAAAACTTTAGCCGATAACCGTAAAAGCCACCACCCCATTGAGACCCTCTATTAAATCTAATCAGTCTGTCTAATTCCTCTGGATATTCGTCAGTGTTTCAGTAAGAGAGAAAATCAAGCTTAAGGACTACATTACAGAAATGATAAGTTTATTACTGATTATTACAAAGGGCTATTAATTTATTGTTTTTTCTGCTGAAAGTACTGTATCTCCTTTGCAATACTAATAGGTCAAAATAATTTTCTGTGTCAAGCCTTTATTCATTAGAGCACTGATGTCAGTGCACAAAGCCAAAACTGAATGGCTTATGAATCCTTTGGGCTGCACGCATAAGGCAATTTTTCACATTTTGTGTAAAGATGATAGGGCAAGTACTCTTTCCAATCTACATTTTCTTCCGCTGAATTAATTCTTTACTCATGCTTAGATAATTCTGGAGGCCCTCTGATAGTGTTTAATTTAACAGTAAGAATTAGGCTGTGAAAGGAAAGGCTCTGTAACCGACTGGTTACAGATGTGTTGCAAGAACATACTCTCTCATCCCAACAGTCCTTTCTTGGCTTCCAGTCATGTGCCATTTATAAGCCAAAGACCAACAAGGGCCTCTAGGGTTGTTTATCGTGAACAGTTAACAAAAAAGTAGCTATTGCACAATTTTTCTTCATAAATAATTGTTATTCGTCTGATCACTAAATAAGGTAGCACAATGCTCTCAACAATTTGCTTTAAAAGTTATAAAATACAAGAAAACTGTGGTTGCCCTCGAAAGTCGTACTTAGCTTCCGAAGGAGTTTCGTTGTTATTCACAAGAAAAAAAAAAAGAAAAACTTTAATCCTCAGATCTTTTCTTTATCTCCAGATAACAACTTAGTCTGCCTTACACGATACGGGTGAGCGCAGGAGTACGTGGATTGTAAACCTAAATCACACATGTGATAAACAAGAACATGGCGGCAACTAGCACGAGTCCTAAGCAAACAAACAAAAATACATTTGTTAAGATGTTGGCATTACAAAAAAAAATAAAATAAAAAACGGGACGAAATCTGCGGAAATCGTTTGAGGCGATGAATGAAATGTTTAGTTTCAATAGTTTTTGTATTTGATTAAATCAAGTATTTGCGTTGTTGCTTTGTCTTCTTTGTACTCGAAATTGCGGTTTTGACCTGTAGCACCGTATCATTAAGATCATTGAAGGAGCTTTCAAAATTTTAATTGGCAACAAGGGCCTCTAGGGTTGTTTATCATGAACAGTTAACAATGAAGTAGCTATTGCACAATTTTTCTTCATAAATAATTATGTTATTCGTCTGATCACTAAATAAGGTAGCACAATGTTCTCAACAATTTGCTTTAAAAGTTCTAAAATACAAGAAAACTGTGGTTACCCTCGAAAGTCGTACTTAGCATCCGAAGGAGTTTCGTTGTCATTCACAAGAAAAAAAAAAAAGAAAAACTTTAATCCTCAGATCTTTTCTTTATCTCCAGATAACAACTTAGTCTGCCTTACACGATACAGATGAGCGAAGGATTACATGGATTGTAAACCTAAATCACACATGTGATAAACAAGAACATGGCGGCAACTAGCACGAGTCCTAAGCAAAAATGGTAACATCCGCTGACCATAAATACTGAAAAATTTTAAGAAACTGTTTAAAATTAGGCATATATTATATGAAAACTGGCCTAATGTAGATTTATTGACAATGTTATGGACAACTGAGGTGTTGATAAATAAAATAATAAATGAACAACAGCCTAGAGTAGTCTATTTTGTATCATACTGCAGGAGTAAGTTGTTGTTGATGATGACGACTAGATTTTGCAGTATGTCACCTTCGATAGGGTGGGTAACATAATAGTTTGAGCAACAGTAATATTCTAGTTTTCTAGCTAATCCTAACCACCTCTGATATCTCCCCCCCCCCCCCCCCCCGCCCCCTCCTTGAGCTTGCACACGGCCTTTGCTTACTGAAGCATATGGCATCTTAGTCTACTTGGTTATTGACATGTAATGAGCCAAATTAAAACTTGCTTTCAGTGGTCATTGATTCAGTTCGGGTAAAACTCTTTCCTAGTTGGAAACCCTCATATTATAACATGAAATAATCAATTTTAAGTGAACTAAACAATTATACAATTGTAGATGTGAGCAGATATTGTACTCTAACTCTACAAAGCACATTCAGTTTCAATACAACTGTACTACCCTCCAAAAATCAGTTCAGGTTGGCCCTGCATGCAGTATGCTTCTTGCCTTGCCAAAGTTTGACGAAACTAAATGATTTTCCCTATCCTATTTCAGGTCTGATCCAAAATTCCATCCCCAATTTCAAAAGAGGCCTTGCACTCCACTTTCAAAACATGACGAATGCAGCTACCCAAGAAAATGCTTTTGGGCTGTGCAATACTCAAAGTGTACTTCTTAAGGGGGTCTTCTAAAGCATACAGTCTATATAAAGTGTATATCACTCTACATTTCACTGTTCCAGATAAAAAATTACAGCTATAAAGCTTATTATAACCTGTTCTAGGCATTCAGATAGTGAGAGGTAAACAAGAAAAAATGGCCCTCCTGGTTATAAGCCCCCCTCTAATCTTCCACAATTACATTTTGAAGCTTAGTTTAAAACCAGTAAATGCAAGAAGTATTTCATTTCGAATCGCTTTTTCTATTCTAGTTATATAGCCCCTTAGATATAAGCCCCTCCTTTTTCGAAAAAAAAAAAAAACCTTAAAACCCCTTACCCCTTTGAGGTTTGCTCAAGTGTCCTGAACTTTATAGTGATTGGTCATTACACAATCAACATTCCTGAAAATTTTCAGGCGTTCACGATTTTCTCAGTTGGACAGCAAAATTATTGACAACTCCGTCTTTGAGGCACTGGTGATGATATTTAGTCAGGAGAAGATAACTGAAATCTTTAGGAGGATAAACCTCTAATAGATAAAGGTCCCCTTTCGCAAAACACTAAATGGCCACCAACACCAAATGACCCTCAAGTTTATGATTAGGGTTAGGAAACTGAGTGAATCAAGTTTCAGTTAGGGTTGTCATACAGAAAGAACTGAACTGGAATTTGATTCACTCAGTTTTCTAGTCCGTGGAAGTGTAAGAGACTTTCTCAGATATCTATCAACCCCCTCCAGTAAGGTGTCACTTCTCCTGGACAAAGTTTGTACTGTTCTTTAACCCTGTTTGGGACAGCAAAATGATTAATAATGATTTGTTTTGACATAAACCTTCGGTTGTCTTCACTCAAGTTGTACACAAAAGCTCATGGGCAAAATTAAAACCTACCATTCGACATCTCAAAAAGAAATAAACATAGGAAAAAAACACAACTAGGTAGAGTGAAACGAATATATATATTCTATTTTCCTGTCCACTTTGATAACACTTCACATGAATTGTTTCGCCAAAAGACGTTTTGAAATATTAAAGATAGCATGAGCAGTGATATTTGTAACTTCTGCACAAGCATGATCGGATGTCCGAAATTTTCGGACATCCGGTAAGGGCTGCTTCCAGAGCCCCTCGATTCAAGAACACGTGACCAACCCGTGACAACAAGCGTGACTAGAATGTATAGGCAAGAAAGAGAGCTTTTAGTGCTCTTAGATCGCCTTTAAAGATCTAAAATATACTTTAAAGCTTGATTCTTTACTTTTAACAACAATTTTATCATTTTTGTGCCAATATTTTGAAAGAAATCGAAAACAGGCATGAGCCCGCAAATTGACCGCTGGCTGTCTCTGATTTCTGCCCATGGTAGATGAATTTTACCGTGTTTAAACGACGGGCTCTGGGGACGAGAATTGCTGACGCCATCTTAAGTAATCGAGATGACTATGCGCATGCAAAAAATTGATTTCGTGACTTAAATTTGCCTGTAATTCTGATGTCGGGCCAAAATAAGTGGTAACATGATCAATTTTAAGCTGTAAACTAGCCAGAAGCAGTGGCGGATCTAGGGTAGGGCCCGCCCCCTCCTCTATTTTTAGGCGAAACTGAGGCCCGAAGGGCCGAAAAAAATTTTTTTGGAGACCGCCCCCCTCCCCCAATCTCAGGATCTGGATGACCGGGCCCTCCCCCCTCTTATCTGAAGGTCTGGATCCACCATTGACAAGTGCAAATTATTACAAAAGTTTTTGAAAAATTGATGAAAATTATGACGAATTATGCCAAAACATTATTAAACCAGGACTATAAGAAGAACATTCAATTTTTTAACATCCAACTGACCCCTATTAAGGATCGAAGATTACGATTTATCCTCGGATAGACACTACTCTCACCTTTACTCAGGTCAGAGACCTGCCTCGGAGATAAAGCTATTCCAGTCACATAAAGATCCATGACTGCTCCAACAAACACCCCATTTGTCATTGGCATCTTGACCAAAACTGGATCATTCCCTATGATGTACTCTGGCTGTTAACGGCCTAATGATGTGAAGAAATTCTCTTTCCTTTGGTCTATCAATGCCTCCTCCGCACCATTAACGAACACCTTGATCTTATTCAGCTGACAGGTTACTGCTACGTGATTCCAGGAATTGACTTGTAAGTGGAAAGTGTTGTGTATCGATAAAATGAGTCGGGAATTCTTGACTGTAACGTGAAAAAGTTTTCCACCCTGTGACCGAAGTGCCAGAATAGGCCCGTCAACACCAATATACTTTACCCAAAATGCAATTGTAAAGTCACAGGTTGTTATGTTAATGTTGGGCACAGTAACATAGGAACCATTCTGACTGAAAGTCGCCGCTTTGCTTCCAGGACACCAGCCTTTAGTATAGGTAACGGTACCAAAATACCTGTAAGATGACAAAAACAAATGAATGAATTTAGCTGTGAATAAAAGAATTACCTGTGATAGGAAAGTTCAAGCCACCATTTTACCCTCGAATCCTAAGTTATGAGACAAAAAGTTAACCATTCAACGCTATGAGTGTAATGCCATCTGCAGCAGTCAGAAATGCAAAGGCATAAGTTTGAGGCGATGCTGAGATCTGGATGTCATCATGAAAGAGAGAATGGTCAATCTGAAAATTTATTTAAGAGTTAGAGAGAGCTAAGAAGGGAAGTCGTTGTCGTATAAAAAATCCGAAAGTAGGGGTAAGGCACAAAAGGCATAACCCCACTAACCTCACATCTCGATCACTGCCATCTAGAAACCAGCGGCGGTATACGGGTTTTCCTATTAAAACGAACAAGTTCATGCCAACAGTAAAAATATATGGCGATATCAAACAAACTTCTGATAATAAGCCACTCTGATTTCATTATACTTCGGTCTTCCCTTTCCGTTTATAATGTTTAGAACCATAAGCACTTTAGGTAAATCTAGGACTCTTTAACTGAGACCGAAAAAGGCATGTATACGATTAAAAACAAAGCTTTGTGATGAAATATTTGTTAGTTCGTCTGAACTTTGTTTTTGTTTGTTTTTTATTTACTGTTTTCCCAAACGATCCCCACAATGCATAGGAACGACGTGTGTCATGAATTCTTTATTTTCTATCTTGGGCCAGTTCTATGAAGTCACTCCGAAGCCTAAGTATCAAGCTTAAAAGTTTCTTCAATAGGAAAAATAAAGAATCGGACCTAAAGAATTCACGCTGTTATATTCATACTACTTGTGTTGGATTTTAAGGGGGAGATTGTGTGAGTTGGGAATAATGTTAACAGGAACAGCTTCACCCAAGGCCTGAACAAGCAATTTACTTGGCCGACTTATCAAGAGGGTACGCAATGTTTTACACGCAAGAAACCAGTTTTTAAGGCCCAGCGGTCGCGAAACGCCACAGCAAATGTAAATTCAACATGTTTAGCATCCTACGAATGATGTTCTCATTGAAGATGTAAGTTCTGTATACCGTATATTCAGTACGGAGTGGTGGGGTTAAGGCACCTGTTTAGGATTCGTTTGATCAACATCATTTTGGGATACGCATACGTAGAATCGCGTGTAATCTTTTTTTTAATTTAATTTAATTTTTTCATTATTCCATTTAATGCTTCGGGCAGCATAAAACGGAATAATTACAACAACAAGAATAATGACGGACGTTGTCGGTTACACAAAAAAAAGCAACGAGAGGGGCAAAGAAGCAAAAGGTTTGTATTAGCAGGACAACAGCTTTGCACGTGCAGCACACTTTTTAGTCTCGCTTGCGTAAGCAGCGAGACTCATAAGATGTGCGAGCCGTTTTTTTTTGTTCTTATTCAGGACACAAAAGGGAGATCATGTTGCCAAGCGTTCCTAGCGGAGACCGTGGAAACTGGGAATAATAACCGTTGTGTAACCGAAGCCATGCATGTTTTGCGAAGAAAGCTTAGGAAAGATTAATGCGGTGTAGAACTTTTCCGGAACCTGTCGGTCCACGAATTCTATTGCTTGAAAGCGTTGATTACTTTAGAACAAGTAAACACTTCAATGGTCGAAAAAAAGTTAATTAACAAAACTTTGATGGTGAGGCTAACTGGTTTGGGTGTTGTAAACATTCATTGTATGGAAATGAGTCTTTTGGTGAGCATGCGGTTTATTTTTGGCTGTTTGGCAATGATGTGATTTCCCCCGAATCGAGGTCCTTGATTTTCATGTAATTTATAAACGCGTATAGGGTGCCACCGCCAACGTATTTCCGGTCGTCGCTTACACAAGTACTAAACAAATTCAGAAACAAATCGTCGAATGCGCTATAAAAATTGAATATCCTGAAGAATACTCGACCCTCGATAAAATAGGAATTGAAAATCTTTTAGCGAGGAAATCCTGTTTCGTGCAGAATTAATCGCCTCCTAGAATGTGAGCAGTCTCTTATTTTTCTTTTGAGTCACAGTATTTCGAAAGCATAATTTTACTTTTTTATTGCTCGCCGAGCGTGGCCCTTAGGAAACAAGGACGACCCCTCGCGGTCTAATGGCCTCCTCATTTTGTTATCTTATCTCCAAGCAAGCGAGACTCAACGCTTCTAAGAACAACGCTCCATAACAAAGCTGTGAGATGAAATATTTCTTAGTTCGTCTGAACTTTATTTTTGTTTGTTTGTATTGTTTGTTGTTTCCCCAAAGGGTCTCCACAATGCATAGGAACAACGTGTGTCATGAATTCCTTCTTTTCTATCTTGGGCATTCTATGAAGTCACGAAGTCAAAGTATCAGAATTAAGGGTTTCTTCAATAGGAGAAACCTATTCAATATGAAATTGAAAATGTAAATATTTTAATTTATAGATTTAGCCAGGGCTAAAAGCGAAGCTCACGTTAATAAATTAATAATTTAAATGAAGCATTGAACATTAATCAGTTAACGTTAAGGTACATTCGTGAGACTTTTGAGGGAAAGTGATTTTAGAGATTGGGAAAAATAATTTGGCAGTGCAAGAGTGAAACAAATTTTACATCGAGCAATCTTCTTCGATCAAAGTAGATTAGGCCTAGAAAACAAATTTTTCCCAAACAAAGAAGTTAAACCCAGTCACCCACCTACACCACCTTTATTTTATAAGGTTAATTATATAGCTGTTAGTTAATCCGATATTGTTAGCAGGTATTTAAGTTTATATAGGGTAAACAGAGAGATCAGTAAGGTTTGTTTACAAATTATTTTTGTTTGCGGATCGGAGACTGGTTTTTTAGCGTGTGTACGTAAAAATACACGTAGGTAAATGTTTGTTTCAAAGCAGGACAGGGTTGTTAATCTTGTTCTTATCAGCTGCAACATTTATCTGAGGAATACCAGAGAATAAATATGAATTATGGGGATATATAAAATCGAACATAAACGTTCGGAAGACTCCCGCTTCGCGAACAATGAATCTTAAATATGTAAATTTCCTTGCGTGCATCTTACTCGCTTCCGATTGGTTCAAAGACAATCAGCTACTGTCACAGCTCACACATGCGCACTATCGTGACACGGTCCCTTTAAAACGGGGAATCTGACATCATCGCCATAGGCTCCTCGCAAACGGCCTTGATACAATGTTCTTCTGCTATAGCTCCTTTAAAATTTTTGCTTCCTTAATGACGGTTTCTGTAAAGTCTTGCGCCGTACTGAGCAGCCGTTTTGACATCAACATTTTCGGCTGGCTTTTCTTTCGGTTCGTATTTTGCGACAAAAACCGCTCAAAATATTCCTTGCATTATAATTCATGGCCAACTATCTCTTCCGAGGAAAACCGCGCAAATCACCAAGGCTATCTATTTTTTGACCTAACATCAACATGAGTTGGAAAGGGCAGAACGTTGCCTGCTGCTTTAATCTTTTCTATAGTTTTCTGCCATCTGGAACACCTTTGGGAAAATTTATGACAAGCAAATACAATTTGGTTTTCATACTTTTCTTTATCTACTGGGGATACAGTTTCCTAGTTGTTTTTATTTTTGTGTGTGTGAGAACGGTACTGTTTCTGAATGAGTATCACACAACAACGAGGAAAGGACCATAAAACTAATCCCAAATATGAGAAGGCATCTTCTCATTACTGTTGAATGCCACTGAACATTGCCACACAAAATTACGCACGGCAATACACGATTGCACGGGTTCAATTTCACTCACGGGGGAATTTGTTTGGGGAACGGTATGGAAGGATTGCGTCCGCGTAAAAAAAGTTGAATACTGCTCCCAAGCCGTCGCGCCCGCCGACCCCTGTGAAACTAAGCCACAGTTGAAATAAGAATCTCAAACATTATTGCCAGAGACAGCTTTACTCTCCAGAAAGTTCGGTCACATACATTAGCGCAATTTCTCGTGGTGCTGCAAAGATTCCCGCTTTTAAAGATTCTCCATTTTAGAGTACCCGTTTCCCATTCCCCGATCCCCGTTCCTTGTTTTAAAGATAGCCAGTGTTGATGACTAGCGCAAAACTAAGTTTAGCCATGAAAAAGTAAGTTTTGCCGTAGAAAGTAAGTTTTGCCGTGGAAAAGTAAGTTTTGCCGTGGCAGATGTGGGTCACCGTAAGTTTGAGTTCCCAGTAAACAAGGTTCAAGATGCTGCATAAATTTTCCGCATGAACTCACCTGTCAAATTTTGACCAATCAGAGCATAAAAACTGGACGTAGAGCGTGACCAACGCGTGACCATGGAGAGAAAGGTCAAAAGCAACATTCCTGCCTGTAAAAGCTGGCTGAATTCTCGTGTCCGAGGTCAGTTTGAAATTAAAAGTTAAATAGTGCGGCTCATAAACACAACTTCCTATTTATGTTTCCTAGTATGTTTAGTGTGAAGGATCCTGTTCCTTTCGATCTCCGTTCGCGCGTTGTCTACAAGTTTTTGTGTGCAGGCTGTAATGCCTGTTACATCGGCGAGACTAGCCGACATCTCTCGACGCGCGTTCGTAAGCATCTGAGCAGGGATAGGAATTCACACGTTTATCAGCATTTGCAGCAATCCCAGGCATGTCGTTGTCTAGCTAATAAGAATTGCTTTTCCATCGTGGATTATGCACCCAACAGACTACAACTTATGTTGAAGGAGGCAATGCACATCAAATGGGAGAATCCCACTTTAAATAAGCAGCTGAAACATGCCGACTTAACTCTCTCGTTCTGATATTATTCTTTAAGTTTATTTTATATATAAGTATATATATATCTTTTTGTTCTCATAACATTTTTTGTTATAACCATTGTAATTATTTCAATTTTTACAATTTTTTCCTTGTATTAAGTTTAGTGCTCGCGCAAGTGTTATTCCATGTCTCGCGCATCTTAAAATTGTACGTTAATTTTTCGAAATTTTGATTTGTATCACGTTTTAACTTATAGTCATTGCTTGTATTAATTCAACCGAACTTACAAACGAATTCACAACTGAAGATGATCGTTGAACGATCGAAACATGTCTTGTTTTAAACTTAAAGTTGTTGTCCATTTGTTAAAAATAGTAACTTCCTATTTCCTATGCATTAAAAAAAATTGAACTTGAGCCGATACCTGAGCCCGTGATACGGTCAGGTGATGATGGTCAGCGGATGCTCTACTTTGACAGCTGTCAAATGAACTTCATTAGAATGGCGAGTTTTCTAACGAACGGACTGTTGACTGGGAGTGTGAGTAACACATTTCAGTCGGGGTCGTAATGAAGGATTAATGGAGGCGAAATGTCAGATCGTGTATTTGAGCGTGCGTTGTCAGTGATCTGATAGTGGTCTGCACATGTCCCATTTTGGTAGCTATCGATTGACCTTAATTTGGCTTGTGCACATAACTTTAAACTACTGGCAACCGACTGACAGCCCTGCCCGGTGAAAACGAAGTTTCATTTCATTTTCACTTCCATGTTGGTAAGTGTGACATATTATTATCAGCTTATAAGTAGGGGAAAAACGACTGGTCTTTCATCTGAGCCCGCGAGATGGTCATGTGATTACTGTCAGCGCACGTCTGATTTTAACAGCTTTTAATTCATCCTCATACGGATGGCTTACAAAGTGTCAATTTCTGCAAGATCTAATGTGACATCTGAAATCAGCTTACATGAAGCGTGTGTACGGGTGGGCGGGAGTAAGCTAAGTCATGACCAAATGTCGAATTTCTCGAATGGATAGTTTACTAAATTTTCTTACCCATGGTGCTCCGCTGGCGGGCGCTTTGCGAGCGCGAGAACTCCGCTATTAGCAATAAAGTAAAAAGGCAGGCCAAAAGAGATAATTTAAACAAGGATTTGTTTGTATTTTTTCCGAATTCCACAAAAGAAGGATGTTAACAAAAAAAGTACCTTTGCACCCATATAGTTCCACCCTCATTGATATGTGGTTATGCCAAGCTGTTGGTTGAAAACGTGTGTAGCGTGCTACAATCGACCCATTGAATTCGTTATAAACGATAGTATTCTCGTCTGTGTTGCCAACAAAGACCTGAAGCAGGCCAAAAAAAAAAAAAAGAAAAGAAAAGAAAACAGTAGTTAGATGGACAATTAGTCGCGGTTTTGGCTCCATTTGCCTGTTATTCCCAATCGGAGGGTGACATTTGTGTCGCCAGGCACTGAATTTCATAAAAACTCCTGGTCCCTGCACACCTAGACGTAAGCTCTAATACGGAAGAAAGCTGTTAATAGGAAACTTAAGAACCACGAGTCAGTTCACGACTACGACGTCCGTTGACTGGAACGAGAAGGTCACTTTCGACGGGAAAAAGGAAATTTAAGATGCAGTCGGTCGGTAGGACGACGACGGCACGGAATGTAAACACAAAACTGTTCGTTCGCGACAAAGGTTTTTCTCAATGGCGTCTTTAAAACAATGCAAGATCTTATTTTTTTGAGCCATACGTCTAATTTCAATGATGATGAAGAATTTTTAGTATTGCCTAACCTTTTCGATTGGAAAAATTCCTGCTTTCCGTACGAAGATTATTCACCGTTCAACCTGGATGAGATGACGGCCATAAGCGGGTGCACGCTTTGAAGTTCCAGTCGGTTGTTTTGCCAAATGGCTTAATTGGTAATATGTACGGGCCAGTAGGTAAGTTATGCATTCTATAAAATAGAATGTTTTTAAGACTTCAACGCTCTGTAGAGTTCTCTTGCGGTGAGCTTACTGAATTCCGTATACATACAAGGGTGCGTTAGCCAAAGTTAATAGTTATTATTTTTTCCGTGTTTTTTTTACAGAGGGCAGAAAACATGATGCATCCATGCTGACAGAGTCAAGATTTCTTCGTGACCTACAACAATTTGCTTTTTCCCACGCTGGCCAACCCTTCTGCGTTTATGGGGTTCTCGTATATCCCCTAAGGGTACATCTACAATGTCCGTTTCGACATAGGGTCCTTACAGATGAGATGAAAGCATACAATGCTTCAATGAGTGCCGTTAGGTCCTCCGTTGAATAGTTATTTGGTGACATAATTAACTATTTTAAGAGTCTAGACTTTAAGAAAAACTTTAAAATCGGCCATAGTAGTGTTGGTAAAATGTATATAGTTTCTTCACTTCTTCAAAATGCTCCTACCTGTCTTTACGGTAATCAAACCTCCTCGTTTTTGACCTCGAGCCACCTACTCTAGAAGAGTACTTTAGCTGAATGAAGATCGAGCTCGTCTTTAATTGATATCAGTGAAAGCCTACTAATTAAGAAACATCAATAACATCAAACAATAGCATTCGGCTAGTTGCCCTAAACCTCCTGTCGAATCGAGGATAAGTGCGAAGTCGTTGATGTGAAAATAGTTTTTTTAGTTATGCTAAGAACACTTCTTATCTGATAAAAGACTTTGCAGCTGGCCTTACTAAAAAAGTTAGGGATCCGAGAACACGAAAAAGGCCTCCAAAACTCGCCCTGAGCAGTACCCACGAGAACAGTTTTCGTGTCCTTGTAGGTTGCCAATGGAGAAAATGCAACAAGTAGTTAAAAATAACATTTGTAACAACGGTCGAAACACGATACTTTAACTGATAAAATGTCGAAAATATGGACAATTAATTATAAGAGAGAACTGATCTTCTGTGTATCCAAAGAGAAAACAATAAAAATAACTGTGTTTTACTTTGGGTTAATTTTTCCCATAAAGGAAATTAAAGCCTTTGATTGTTGTTGCTGCTTATTTAAAAGCATCATCGTCATCTGCTGCTGCTGTTGTTGCTGCTTGAGCATAGTAGATAGCATCTTATCTTGATGTTCACTCTTTTCTCTCTCCCTTTGTGGCATACTATCGTGCTCTTCCTTTCTCATCTCCAACTCTTGTTCTCTTAGCTGTATCTCTTTAGAGGCTCTTTCCTTTAAATATTCCATTGCTTCACCTGTGCTCTTTGGACTCTTTCTCTTGGACTTTTTTTCTGCCTCCGGTCCTTCTTCCTTGCCCTTTCGTTTAGCTGTTTGCTCAACCCGTTCTAATGCACGTTTTCGCACATCTTCAGCTACCGCATTTTCATTCGCAAGAGATTTCTTTTTATCTTCATCGTCATTGTCGAGCTTCTCTTTTGCCGCTTTTTCCTTCTCCAAGATCTCCTCGAAAAGATTATCAAGCTTGGAGTTATCATCAGAAATGCCACTGGCCCTCTCTTCCTTGTTCAGTCTTCCTTGGAACTTTAGAAGGTTGTATCGGTCACGAACAGATCGTGGGGTGATTCTAATCTTTGGATACGACGTCGCATTTATTATAAGTGATTCGAAATGGTTTCCCATGCTTTCCGTCCTTTCCCTCTTTCGGGACTTCGTGATTTAAACTGGTACGGCTCGATGTCTAGAACCTCCCGGCACATAAGTATATCATAATCCTAACTCCATGTAAAGTTCGGATTCCTAAAAATAAATTAGAGAATTTGCAGTCGAAAACTGACCGTAATCCTTTGCAAATGTTCGTGAATTAGTAATGTAAAATTAAGGTAAGTTTATATCTTTCGTGATTGCAGTCGTTGCGCTAGCGTTTGAGTAAGATTCCGCCTTTGTGAAAATTCTGTATTTGCAAAAGAGAATTGCATAATTAAGCTATTAGCCAAAGAGCACTTCTTGGAAACAATTGAGGGCTTTACCTTCGCTAGAATCCCTTATTTTAATGACATAAATTTCCTGCACATTTGACTGTAAAAATATTTCCTGTGAAAAGTACACAAAAATGTATGGAAAATATAAGCTTAAGCTTAAAATAAACAAGCGACTGGGCTAACTTACAGCGCGGACAAAACCCTCAGAATTTGTCGGTAGAATCTTTGGCAAGATTTCTGTATAACCCCATACATTAATTATGCATTCATCCATTGTTAAAAGAAGTGGTAGAAAACTGTGCCAAAGACCGTTGAAGTGTTCATTCGTAATAAGCTTTATAAATATATTTACTGAAATTTTGGGTCCGGCACAAAGACTAACGGCTTTCGGGCAGACAAAAAGGCACAACCGCCCTCAGGCTTCGACGAAATTGTTCAGTTTCAAGAGGTGTTCGAATCAATTGTTCAGATCAAGTATTTGACATGTCACTCCTGTGCAATCACGTTTTCACAGTTCATTTTTCCATCACGAAAACGCCTATTTCCACTTACGGTGCTGCATTGCGATAGCTGTTTTCCATATAAAGTTTATTTCCTCTATATTAAGGATAAATCATTTGCCTTTCCTAAGAGCCGTAATTACGGCTCTTGCATTTCCTTGAAATGTACGTACAAAATAAAATTATAAATTTATCACTTACGAAATCGCTCGTTCGGGATCCTCATGTACAGCTGTTGTCATTCTTCGAAAAAAAAGCAATTCATTAGCCGAATTTTCAGTCAACATCGCTTGTTAGGAGAAAAAAGCCCGGTAAAAAAGAAAGGATACCTGGATTTACGAAGACAAAAAAATGCAAAGAACACTTAAAAATCGCTTAAAAACAGTGGATTTAAACGTGCCGAAGCTTGTGAAGCTCGAAGACGTGACTCTACTGTGTTTGGCGTCGTCGACGAGACCACGACGACGAAATTTGCTAGCCGCGCTTGCGCAGTACACTGTATCTCACTTCCGGTCGTCGTCGACAAAGTCGTCGTCGTGGTTCTTAAGTTCCCTGATAATAGCGTGTAGAGATGCAAATAGCATTGTTTTTAAAAGAAACACTATGAACATGAAATTGAGTATCTGGCAGAGGTTTTTGGGAACAAGAGACCTTGACCATTTACCTTCAGGAAACACAGAAGAGGTATCCTGAAATGGCCTCTAGGGAACAGGTTAACGGCTGAGTCTTTCCAATAACAAAGGGACATTGATTTTCTAGTTTAAAATAATATTACTTTAATAAACTTTTACTTTCAGACTTCTATTGTTCGACAATTTTGCTGCTTCTCTGCTCTCTTGCAGTTGGTTGTGACCTGGTTGCGAGTAGACTGGGGCCTGAAGTCGTTTTTTTCCTTCCAAAGAACTGCAGCCGATTTTTTCTTTACTCTTTGCCCAGATGCCTTTTCAGGTTCGGCAACAGGTTAGGCCTGACCCCCATTACGACTTTATGTGTTGAAAGCTGACAACATTGAATTTTGGGGAACATGTTAATTAAAATTACTCTCAGAAAACAAAGTGAAATTCCAAATTATTTTGAGGAACAGGGGAACTGTAGAGAACCACAAATGAGCCCCAACCACAACACCCCAAAAGGGAAAGGATGGCTAAAATGGACCACAAATTATTCTCGACCCCAAATGATCCCAGTTCTTGTTTGCTTGGTGCTGGAAAGTTTTTTTCAGCCTCACTCACCCTGACTGACTCCTCAGAGGGAGTTGAATGAGGAGATTAAGTATGGTGACGAAATGACGAAGAAGAAAAGTAAACTTCACTAACGAGGGGGTAACCGATGCAGAAGATCTCAAAACTTACAAGATGATTACTTTCATGATAACTTTTTGGGGTTTAAAGGTTACATGCAATGAAACAGATTACTGAACTTTATTTTGCTTCATTAGTCAACTATTTGCTGTACCTACTAATGTTTTTGAAAAGCAACAATCACTTCTTTAAAAAAGAAGAGCAAACTCCTCGCAATATAAATGTCTGCAGAGGTGTCTAACCTTGTGTTCACTTTGTCCTTGTTGTTTGTACAACTGGAAATTCAGACCGTCGTCGCTATATTTCAGCATGTAATTTGTTACCCACTGGCTCTGAAAATTACTTCCTTGCGTTGCCACCCCTGTGACAGTGACAGGATTGATACCTAGATCAATCTGTAGCCATTGCTCAGCGTCATTAGCGTAAGCTGACCAAGATCCTTTCAAGTTCAGTCTACCCTGGCTGGCTTCATGGTTAGCATCAAGCTGTGACGAAGCACTAATCTGCCTGTCAGAGATAGCTCCTTTCTCCATACCGAGAGCCTCTTGACATTCTAAATAACAAAAGAAAGTAAAAGGCAATGCCACAAAGATTGAGTGCTACTTGGAAATCCAATGGATGTGGTTCCGTCAATGGAAATCCCATAAAAGTCGCCATGCTTTTTTTAAAGAGTTATGACAGAATACATTAAAATGTTGAAAAGGATCTTTAACTGATGGCGAATGGGAAAGAAGGGGATTAATTAAGGCCAAGTTCAAACGTAGAACTTTTCATGTACCGAACTCTTAATAGCCATTTGGGTCGACCCAATTAATTAGTCGAACTTAATTAGTCGGACTCAATTCATTTTCAAAATGTACATAGTCTACAACGTTTACCAGTGAAAATAAATTATTAATAGTAATTTATTTTTATTTTTTATTTTTTATTTTTATTTTTATTTTTTAATTTACTTTTGCCTTACAGACATATATTAAATGTTTACAGTACTAAACACTACTGAAACTAAATACTACTAACAATATTCACTATACTTGCACTATTTACAATATTGGCTATACTGACAATACCATCCATACGATGCTCGTACTACTAATAATTACAATGGTTACACTACTTACAATTCTAGTACATCACACACACACACACCCCCACATAAACACACACACACAAAAAAAAAAAAAAAAAAAAAAAAAAAAAAGTCAGACGAGTTACTTTTCATGTCTATTTTATAGCTTTTCAATTCTGTATTTAATTATCATTTTACCAACGAAGTCTTGGAGGAGAATTGGTTTGTTGTGTAGTTTGTTGGCGTAGATGTAGTATCTCATAAACAACATGGTATAATTGAATTTCCTTACTAGTACCTTTTCATGTAAGTCCGAGAGGATGCCGAACAGTCTTTCTTCGCTAGATGGGTTGAGATTGATCTTGTTTTCTATATTGAACCAGTTGATAACCCGTTGAATGAAAATCTTGACGAAATGACAATCTCTAAAAGTATGATTAATAGAGTCTTTTTCACCACAATATATACATTCATCATCTTCCTTGATTCCATAGCGGTAAAGTTCCTTTTTGGTGACTACAATTCGGTGGATTAATTTATATTGAAATTCCTTTAATTTGGTCTCTCTACAGACGGTTTTTAGGGAGGTGAATATTTTTTCCCATTTATCTTCATCCAAGGAAAGATCTTTGCTCCATCTCTGTGGCCCAGAATGACCTGTTGTGTGGATTTTTGTGCATAATAACGTATAGAAGTCGCTAGTCTTGATTTTGTTCAGATATAGAGTTATCGATTCATTTAATTGTAGACTAAGATTATTATCAGAATATAACTCTTTATTAATTGGCTTCGTTGATTTTGCTTTGGCTAATAGGTGCTTTGGGATAGCGCTAATAACTTGATAGTATTGAAGGAAGTTAGTTTTACAGGAATACTTATTCGTAAATTCCTGATAGGTCATCGGTTGACCGGTATTGTTTAAGAGATCTTGTATTGACAGGATACCTTTTTTAAACCATTCCCTGATAAAAAAGGTTTTACTGTCAACAAGTATTTCTTTGTTGTTGAATAGAATTATATTTTGTGCTTGATCAAAGCTGTACAGAGTTTTTAATTCACTGAAGTATACTAGAATATTTCGGTAAAACAATGGAATAGATTTTATGTATTTCGCATCATAGTTACATCTCAGTAAAAAGTTCAAACCTCCGAATTTTCTTAGGTAATAATCAGGAACTGTTTTCCAATTCTGGTTCCCTGGAGTCAGTAATCTTGGAATCCAGGCTAGTTTTAGAGCTTTAAACATTATGTCGATGTCTACCATACGTATTCCGCCTCTTCCCAGATCCTGATAGAGCCCAGTTCGTTTAATTTTATCCCTTTTGTTTTTCCATAAGAAACTAAAAAACTTTGTTTTCACTGTGCTTGCGATATCCTCGGGAACATTAAGAATTGAAGCTGAATAAATTAATTGTGACAATCCTAGGGACTTAATTATCAGTACCTTCCCAAATAGTGTGAGGTCTCTAGATCTCCACATATCCAGCTTTGTTTGAAGTTTTCGTATTTTCAGATTAAAGTTCAATTCATTGTTACCCTTCTCATCATAAGAGACATGAATTCCTAAGAGGCGAGTCGGACTATGTAACCATTTTAGTTGTAAAGGATAACTTTTGTTTTTTTCCCATTTTCCCAACCAGATTGCTTTCGATTTCTTTATGTTTAACTTGAGACCCGCTAGCCTCCCAAAATCTCCCACCGTTTTCAAAGCATTTTCAACGGAGATCAAATCTGCACAGAAAAGGTTTGTGTCGTCTGCGAATTGGCTCAATTTGATTTCGTGCCCGAATATTTTGATTCCTGTTATACTTGGTTCTTGTCTGATTTTGCTGGATAATACCTCCGTGGAAAGCACAAATAAGTACGGAGAAAGGGGACACCCCTGTCGCACTCCTCTTGACGGTCTAAACCAGTTGGTCATGAAACCATTGTTTATCGCCGCGCTCTCAATTTTTGTATAGAATGTACTGATCCATCTTTTTATACTTGTTCCGAAATTGAATATATCCAGTGCTTTCATCATGAACGACCATTCTAGAGAATCAAAAGCTTTCCGAAAATCTAGAGATACTAGAATGCCAGGTATGCTTTCTGACTTCGTATGTTCCATTATGTCGATTATTAGCCTAATATTTTCCCCGATATATCTTCCTTTGATAAAACCGGTTTGATCAGTGTGCACTAGATTTGGTAATAATGGTTCTATTCTCCTTGCTATTGCCTTAGTTGCTATCTTGCAATCAACATTTAGCAGTGTTACCGGTCTCCAGTTTGAAAGTTCTAGTAGCGAGCCATCTTCTTTGGGAATTAAAGTAATAACGCCTCTTCGTTGTGAAATGGTGAGTTCATTTGCATCATAGGCCGCATTGAAACTAGCAACAAGATCGTGTCCTAGCAGATCGAAAAAAAACATATAAAATTCAACCGTGAAACCATCTTCTCCTGGAGCTTTGTTGTTTTGAAAAGTGTCTAAAGCTTTTTTGCATTCTTCATAAGATAATGGACCTTCTATTCTATCTCTGTCTGCATCTGATAGTTTTGGAATTTTTAAATGTTCGGTGAATTCATCAACATTATTTTCCTGTGAATTATTTGCTGATGCGTACAATTCGCTATAATAGTTTTCGATAGCTTCTAATATCTGAGACTCGTTGTTTGTTACTGTTTCACTTTCTGTTCGCAGTTCAGTGATGGTTTTCCTGTTGTAGTTTCTTTTCTCCAGATTGAAAAAGTACTTTGTTGGACGTTCGCCCTTTTCGACCCATCGACATTTCGATCTAAAAATAGCTGCTCTCCCTTTCTCCTCATAAATAGATTGGAGTTCCATTTTGAGATCTTCATATTCATTTAGGATGTGCGCGATATTGGGAGAGTTAAAGTTGTCGCAAATATTGCGGTCCAGAATTTCGAGCTGTCTCCTAATTTCCAATTCTCTATTAGTGGTCGCTTTAGCTTTCTTTTTACTATAAGCAATGGTTGCCGCTCTGGTTTCCATTTTTAACATTTCCCAAAGAAGGCGTGCGTCTGTCAAATTGGAGTAAAAAGCGCGTGTGCGGGAGTACGTTTCACGGATTTTGGACACAATGTTCATCTTTCAGTAACGTGTTGTTGAATTTCCAAAGTCCGGGTCCTCTAGACTTTTCAGTTGTCCAAGACAAAGAAATGTAAATTGCTCGGTGGTCCGGTGCTATAGAAGGATAAATTTCGCTTTTCTTCACATGTTGTGTCAGATTTTTTGCAACTAGGAAAAAGTCTATTCTGGATTTCAGTTTTAACACTTTTGATTCATAAGAGTATTTAGGTAGCCTCGGGTGACGTAATCTTTGAATATCTACGAGATCGAAAGCGTCCATAGTTGTCAAAATCAGGTTTCGATAATTTGTTGGTTTCCAAATTGTGCCACCAATTTTATCTATCTTTGATAGTGTGCAATTCCAGTCGCCTCCTACAATAAGCGTGGAAATTTCTGACTTGTCGATAAGGCAATTGTTTAAGTTTTGTAAGAAATCTAATTGTTCACTTTGGCTATTCGGGGCATAAATATTCACCAGTGATAATTTTAGAGAATTCAGAACACAAGTAATTAGCACGATTCTTCCAGCCTTGTCGCTGAATGAGTAATCGATCTTATTTTGTACCGTAGGGTGTAAAAGAATGCAAACACCTTTACTATGCCTGGATCCGTGAGAGAAAAATATTTCACCTCCCCATTCGTTTTTCCAAATAATTTCATCTTCTGGTTGAGAGTAAGTTTCTTGCAAGAAATAAATTTTTGAGTTATGATCTTTGAGATATAGAAAAATGCTCCTCCGTTTGGCTTGATCTCTTATTCCCCTTACGTTTAGAGAAAGTATATCGTATTTTGCTTTCTCTTGCATTACAATAAAAAACAAAAACAAAAAACAAAAAAAACAAGAAGAATATATATGCAAATTTAAAAAAAAAATACAGAAGCAAACAAAACTAAAATTATACAAAACGTAAATTAAAGTAGTTTTTGAGCGTTTCCCTTCTTCTTCTCCGAACTTTGCGTTTTTTGTTCCTGTCCCAAATGTAAGTTACAGTTTTTGTCTTCCTTGGCCGATTGGACATTTAAAGATAATCTAAGTCTTCCAGCTCGTTAATTCTGACCGGCTTACCCTGCGGAGAGGTCTTGACATATATTGATCCATCCATTGACCAGACACTCAACAATTCATTATTTCTCCGCATCTCGTTTGCCCGATTCATTATTTTTTTCCTGTACGAGGTAAGATTCTCGTTTAAAAAAATTCTGTCGGCTTGCACTAGAGTTGACGACGAGCACTGCGGGAAGATGTTAGAAACTCTGACATTTTTTAGCTTAGCCCTTGCCCTGTATAGATTTGTTTTGACCTTGTGGCTTATAAATTTTACAATAATTGGTTTGTTACCCTTCCTATTCAGCTTGTGACATATTTCGATATCCTTTGGTTCCACCGATACATCTAGGGCCTCCGCTAATTTTAACACCACGTCTTCCGTCTCGGTGTAAGCGCATTCTGGTACACCATGTATTTCTATTGAGTTTTTCCTCGTGTATTGTTCTAGTTTGTCTTGAAGATCGTACAATTCACCAATTTCTTCTTCCTGCTCTTGAATTTTCTTTCTTGCTGCCACCAGCTCGCGTTCTACCTCGTTGTACTGCTTCGTTATATGTTCTAGAGATGATTTCAACGCAGTTATATCGTCTGTTTGATGTTGAATTGTGTGCTTGAGATCGGTCATTTCGCTTCTGATTGTTTTGTTTTCGCGTAGGATAGTTGCAGTATTTATTTGAATGTCTACCAACATCTCCCTTAGCTCTGCATTACTGGGCTCACCTTCGGCGTTTATTGCTTCATTTGTCGCTTCCACTAGCTCCGCGGCCTCTTCCTCTTGACATTCCGCCATGTTGGCTCTTTTAAGTGTCGATGGTTCTTCTTCCTCCACTGATCCTCGAGCTCCTCGTTTGTGTTTTCCTCCTAATTTCTGCATTTAATACTTCAGCAAGTGTTTAAACGTTGAATTATTATGTCAAGGCGGTATAAAGTTCTCTAAAATTGGCGTAAAGGGACAGAAACTACGCTCCTCACAAAACGTGCCACCGCACACCGAATAATAGTAATTTATGCATTAGGTAAATCGGCACGTGAAAAGTCAGTCGACGTTTGAAACGAAGTCGCTCCTGTAAGTCGAAATTCCCATGTGCGCCGTTCGAACTAATTCATGGCTCGACCCAAATTAGATATATCGGCCTTAATTGATTGAAACGAAAATTTTTTTCTTCTACCTAATTGAAGGATTTGGTTCGGTAAAGAAAAGTTTGACGTTTGAACTGAGCCTGACATAAAACAAAACAAAACAATCGTTGGGGCGACGTTTTCACTGTTCGCAATGTTTTGGTTTAGAGCGTTTTCACCTACGTGGTCAGCGGCTATGCAAATTGGAACAAAAGAAAGCTTTTACACCAACATGGCGGCCGTTTTATCTTGTTGGCACACCAACATGGCGGACGAGACGTCATGCGAAAGCAATCCAATTGTCTAATTTCTAATCATAGTTTTCATTGAGGCTGCCCCTAAAAGTCTCAAATATGTGTGGAGGAAATGGCAGATGCCTTCTTTCTCTGAAAATGTTAGCACCTGCGAAAAAGGCCCAAAAAAGCTATTTCTAAAAATTTGATAATGAGTTAACATGTTCCAAGTCGATCCTATGGCCTGACTGCACCGTGTATTGTTACGTATACTTGGATGCAGATCGGAAGTGTTTTGTTTCCCGCGATGAAAAAAAGTTTCATATGCTTGTTTATTAATAAAGTACTGGGTAACATTACCCCTAGCTCGTTCTTTTTTGGACCAATAATATATAGATTTAGCCACAGCTAAAAGCGAAGCTCCCATTGATGAATTTATAACTTAAATCAAACAATAATTTTGTATTCCACAAATCAGTTAACTTAAGGGCACATTCATGTGACTTTTGAGGGAAAAGCTAAGTGATTTTGGAGTGAAACAAAACTTATATCGAGTTGATATAGCCTTATATTATATGTACACCCAAAAAATTATCTTCAGTCACATTTAAGAGCAATAATGATTCTTGATCACAGTAAATAAGGCGTGGAAAACAAATTTTTGGAAAAAAAATCAGACCGAATTTTTTGCATTCGGTAAGTTTACAAATTCTTGCCAATAAATCTGGGTGCGTGCAAACCAACCTTTTATTTTTTTTATACATCACATCTGAGAAGAAAGAGTACTATGAGGCGCTGTTTTTATCATACAGACCTCGTACAAAATGCAGTATTTCACAATTTTTCAAGACCAATTGCATTCATTCAATATTCAGGACCATCGAAGCACGCGTGGACTTTTAATTAGCGAAACCGTTCAAAACATTTCGAAAATCACCTATACGGCCAGCCGGTTCTAACTTTTGACAAGCCCCAAATTTGCGAAGAAATTTTAAAAGAGTTACGCTTCAACGTTATAGAGAATTTATTGAGTCTATTTTTTATCAACGGTTTTATAACGATGTGTAATCTTAAAAAGCGTTCGATACGCTTGGCATTTTGAGTACTCCTGCAAGCAATGTTTATGAACGGCTGAAAACAAACTGCAAAGCGATGAAAATTACACTTTTGAGACTACCAACAATCAATAAAGAAATATAATTCGGTAGAACATTTACAGAGACAAGAATTTTCATTCACGAAAACAGATGAGTATTTAAGTGTCTCTAAGAATCCTCAAGTCTTTACCAGCAAGCTTAAAGATTAAGTTTATGTTTTAACCCGCCGGTTTCCCGGTGTTTGCTGTTTCCAAAGATGAACTCACGACAAGAAAATCGTTCAAAGCTTTCTTTCTACAGCCAAAATTATAATTAAATATTCTTCGGTATGTTTTTTTCTTTCTATTTACGGTGAATTAATATCGACTAGAGGCTTTTTAAAGTCCTGTAAGCTTAAGCTTATATCAAACCTCATACTAGGTCAGATCCGTGTCTCAGTCAAATCTTAATACAAATTAAACGTGCATAAACTAGCTTCATAAACTGCGCGCTGGACTTCACGAAATTATATTTAAATACAATAATTACTCAGGCTTACCATATTTCGAGATGCAGCTCCCGAAAGCTATCAAGTAAGGCAAGGATCGCTTGAGCCTTTATAATTCTCGTACGCATCCAGCAAGGTGAAAAACAAAAACGATGCCATCCGAAATCGGATTATCGGCTTTGACAAGCGACGCATTTCTCAACCAAAAACCCAATAAACAAACCAGCCATGAATAAGAGAACACTCTTGATAGCAGCTGTATTTCATTTTGTACATCAGTCAGTCAGTCAGTCAATCTTTATTTAAACACGGTAAAATCCATCAGGAATTTAAAAATTAAAAATAACCTAACTATCCTAAACAAAATTCAAAACCTGACTACAACTAATCTAACTAAAACCTGTTTTTCATGAATGCCGTGTATAACATTAAAAATGAACATTAACTAATCTTTTAAATTGACTAAGAGATTCGGCTTCTCTCACATGACAGGGTAGGCTGTTCCAGAGAACTGCTCCGCTATAAGTAAAGCTGTTTTTCATGAAATTAGTTCGCGGAAATGGGACAAATAGTTTGTTAACAGAGTCCCTCAGGGAGTAACGCGTTTCATTTCGTTTAACAAACTTAGATGATAAATATTCAGGAACAAGGCCATTTAAAGACTTGTATACCATTATGGATTTCTGTATTTGAAATTGAGTGCTCAAGTCTTTCCAATCGAGTTGTCTAATCAAACGGTTAGCATCAGCATCATAGCTAGAGAAGGTTAAAACGCGAGCGGCACGGTTCTGAAGCTTCTGTAGCCTGTCAAATAATGTTTTACCACAATTACCCCAGACAAGATTGCAATAATCGAAATGAGATTGAATTAGTGAGTTGTATATATAGTGAAGGGTAGGTGGAGGGACAAAAGGTCTAATTCTTTTTATTGCTCCAATTCCGGAAGCGACCTTTTTAGATAATTTATCAATGTGTGTTTGCCACCGTAGATTTTCATCAATAAATATTCCAAGCGATTTGACAGAGGAAACGTGTTCTATCGGAACATTATTAATCGAGAGCTCAAGTGGGTTCGACAAAGTACTCAATTTTTGTCTGGAGCCAATTAGCATGAATTCAGTTTTAGAAGTGTTCAAAGTAAGTTTATTGGAAATAAGCCATTTGTTTAGGTTATCTAAATCGTGACTCAGAGTTAACTGTATTGAATTCACATCAACGCCAGCATAAGTAATGTGGGTGTCATCGGCATACATTCTAGGCTGGCACGAAGTAAGGCAGTTTGGCAAGTCATTAATATAAATAAGAAATAAAAGGGGGCCAAGGATTGTTCCTTGCGGTACCCCACATTTAAGAGAGCAGATTCTAGAAAGAGAACCGTTAACAAGACATCGTTGTGTACGATTAGTTAAATACGACCTAAACCAATCAAGAGCTGTACCTTGTATTCCGTAAAGGTTCATTTTAGCTAGAAGGATATCGTGGTCAACGGTGTCGAAAGCCTTTTTTAAATCGAGGAAAACCACAGCATTAACATTGCCACGATCAATATTAAAGGCCCAATTATCCGTAGCTTCCAGAAGGGCAGTTGCAGTTGAGTGTAACGAGCGAAAACCCGATTGATGATTAGAAATGATATCTTCATTGGTCAAAAAGTTATACAACTGATCATAAACAATCCTTTCAAACACTTTAGCTATGACGGAAATGACTGAAATAGGTCGATAATTATTCAGATCAGATGGCTCACCTTCCTTGAACAACGGAGTAACTCTAGCACATTTCCAATCATCAGGAAATATACCAGAGACTAAAGATTTATTAAAGAGATCACATAGTGAAACTGAAAATAAGATCAGCACATTCACGTACAATTTTAGCAGAAATATTATCAAGACCGGTTGCTTTAGATCTACATAATTTGTTTAGATGTGAGAAAACAATGCTGCAGTTAGTCGAGGAGAAGCTGAAATTGTTGTTATTTACCTTTATATTATTGATATAACTTGAATTATTTTCAGCAGTTAGAGGTATTTCATTAGCAAGTCTGGGCCCAATTGTTGAAAAATGGTCATTAAAAGCATCAGAAAGCTCACTAGAATTAGAGATAATGGTATCATTCAATTTCAGTTCTTTCACCGTTGTATTATTCACACGACGGGATGTAAGCTCATTAAAGGTTTGCCACGTTTTTCGAGGATTACCCTTAGATTGAATAAATGCATTAGAATAATAAGATGCTTTAGAAATTTTGATGTCATTGTTTATTATATTTCGCAACTTTTTGTACCTTTTCCAATCGTGTGGATCATTCGATGTAATTGCTTTTCTTTTGGCAGCATCACGATCACGCATGCCTTTCTTTAATTCTGAATTGATCCAGGGTGCTTTATTTGTTCTAGTACGTCTAGTTCGGAGTGGCGCATGAATATTAACAATATCCAAAAACTTCGTTTTCCAGTCAGTCCACAAAACATTTGGATCTTCAGAAACATTACAGGACCAGTCTTGCTGAGCGATATCGTTACGAAAACTCTCTCTATTAAAATTTTGGAAATTTCTATAAGAAATGGTTGAGTGCCCTTTTGAAGGAAAAGTGAGAGATAATTTCTTATAAACGTAAATAAGGCTATGATCCAGTGGAAAAAGAGAGTTAAAAACATCACAAGTTGACTCAAAACTCTGTCAGCTTCAGCTGTCAAAGTAAACAACTTTCAAGATGCTGCATAAATTTTACGCATGAACTCACCTGTCAAATTTTGACCAATCAGAGCATAAAAATTGGACGTGGGGCGTGACCAACACGTAACCATGGTAAGGAAAGGTCTTCCCCGCCTGTATTTTAAAAAAAACTGGCTGAATTTGTGCGTCTGAGGTCAGTTTGAAACCGAAATCGTAATAGTACGGGGCGATACTGATATAAACACAACATATTTGATATGAATTTTAAAAAAAAGGTAAACGTGAGCCTGCGATCATTTGAAAACAAGTAAATTGTCAGCGGATAACTTCAAAAATATTCGACCTTGATGGGTCGACACCTGAGCCCTCGATGCGGTCAGGTGATACTGGTCAGCGGATGCCCGGTTTTGACAATTGATGACAACATTGATGTGCAATCAGCTTTCTCCTGGGCTCCCAAAGTAGCTAGAAAATGTGAGAGTAAACATTGGTATGCCTGTGGTGCGGACGGACGGTCGGTCGGTCGGTCACGGAGCTCCGCTATTAACCAGTGAATTCGCGCTTTAAGGGGCCGATCGTTTATTACGTCCCGGGGGGAGGGGGGTTGGAGGGGGGGGGGGGTACAATTTTCCAAGAGGCTTGATTCTGGGGGATCAATTTTGCAAATGCACGAAATGAGAGGGAGGTCGAAATATTAAGACATAGGGCTGGCCTTCTATGTTAAAGTTGTCAAACTATATTATGATTAAAGCAACTCCACGTTTCCTTCAGAAGCAGACAAAAAACGTTTGCTTTGGAGTGACATGGATCCGATTGTGAAGCCACAGACCTTGGTTGAGACTTTTAACCACGCCAACTATAATTCTAACCCGGAGTACAATGTAGCTCTCATAACTTTGTTGACTTATCATGTGCACTGAGCTGAGCGTAGCTTTTGCGGTATGAGGATACTGCAAACTCCTTTACGAAGGACCGTGACGGACGAGAGATTGAGCTCTCTTGCAATTCTGCACATACACAAGCACAAGGACGTAATTGATATTGATGGCATTATAACAGAATTTGCCCGTCTGAAGGGTACACATCTTTCCCGTTGCTTGTAACGCCCTTGATGCCGCAAAACAGTCTGTACCTTACCGATAACACTAGATATATATGGGTAAAATAGAGAAAATAGGTTTGGGGCGCCTTCGGCACTCTAACGTTTCTTCTCCTGCGTGCACATTCAAAATCTCACGTTACGCTGCCAACCACCAGTATCTTATAGCTTATGAAATCAATGCCCATGGATGAAAACAAAGACTTGGTCTAGAAGGGGTTGGAGGGAGTGCATTTTAAAAATTGTTTTTGCCAGGGGGGCGGTACAATTTTCATATGTAATTTTTTTTTTGGGGGGGGGGAAGTTTTGATACACCACACTTTTCTGAAAACCCCCACCCTCCCCTTCCCCCGGTCCCCGGGACTAAAATTAGCCCCCGAACAAGGGAAAATAGCCCAGTGACAGAATTGAGCCGACTTTCATAAACGAGCGAACATATTGACAATCTTCCACTTAAATTTCACAAAACAGATATCTAACAATTTCTAAACGGCAAATTTTGTAGATTTAGAGAATAAAATATTGACGAACGAGCACAATTTTGAAACGCAATTTGCATAATGCTTATAAATACAACAATTTACCGCTAAAACCAAAATCGAATTTTCTTTATGGGGGAATTCTCCAAATCACCCCAAATTCCGGTTACTACCCAATGAGATATAGTACTTGAACATTATCTGAAAGTTGGTCTGGCTTTCTGGTGAACGCTTGTAAAATAGATTGATTATTTTGAGGTTATTTTGCTCCAAACAACTGCGAATTGACACGCGGCGCACGTCACCTTAGTTTTGACCTCGTTAAAAAGGACAAACTAAGAAGATTCTTTTTACAAGTACCTGTTTTAATAAAATGCAAGCAATATTCAAAAGGAGAGACGATTCAATGGGTATTTTCTGTTCTTGAGATCTTGGAGATTAGAGCATGGCTTCTGCAAGCGCACCTGAGTCTAGGTCTATTTTCCCGTGACTGCAAAATCAGAATGACATCAAGAAATAGTCTTCGCTCGAATCTTCGTGAATGAATCAGCTTTGCATGCCTTAGCTGAGATAAAAACTGGGCCAAGTAGGAAAACAATCTAGCACAATTTGGATCCTTTCCAGCACGCGGAGTATTTGCTAAGCGGCGACGGTGCGTAACCAAACCCGGTAAAGTTATTGATACCTCCGATTACGTGACCAGGCAATTACCGATTGTCTCCTGCGAAAAATAAGTGCACGGGAAACTAAAGCTCTCGGGAAACAGTAAATTTATTTTCCTGTATGTTCAACTGTCCTTTGGTTAACTAAGATGGTTAGCAAACATACCGTCCCACTTTTAAAAATGGTACAGTAACTGAATGTTCTGTGCTCCTGACTTTACCCCCACCCCCGAAGTGTTCAGAAGATGTATTTGCACTACGCATGAAAGGAAAATGAATTAAATTTTAAGGTTTAAGGCTGTTTTAAGGCTACAAATGGACTAGGCAGACTTCTCATAAGGTGCATTGCATAGAAAATTGCAGGCATGATACCTCTGCTATTGTATTTCCACTAAGTGATTTTTCAGTAAAAATTTGCAAATTCAATAGACTTCAACTTTTTTACCCTAAAAGATTTTTCCGTTCAGTTCTTATCTATGAGATCCAAACTAAGTTGAATTTCTATAATTTGCTGTTAAATGCAATTCGGGAAACAACTAAGTATTTAAATTTGCATAAAAGCTACATGAATTTGTACTGTTTAGCCGTAAATCATTTTAAAAAGAAAGCATTGCTTGAGTCCTACTAGTTATTCTCCATGGCTGCTAAGAAGGAAACAGTTTGCTCTTTTCATGAAAATGTTCTTGCCCATTGTCATTTCAAACCAAGGATAGCAGCAAGTCTGTTGTAATCATACACCGCTACTTCAGCGCAAACGAAGTATAGGCGCACAAGTCAGCGCTTGCGTTAAGTCAGGTGCCGAAAATGAAGTGAAAATTTTCCCAAGGGCGTCTACGTTCTCTCCGGCTCGTAAAGGTAGAATCCAAAATAGTAAAAAGTAATGCGAAAAACCTGAGGGGGCTGGGGAGAGAAAGGCGTCTTATTTTTCTTTGGCTTGTTTCATTTTCGCGACGTGGTACAGACTACGATGTACTGACAAGCTTAGTATATGTCTTCAACACCGAGAGTCACGTGCACTTGGCTAGAAACGCCTCTCACTTGTCATGTTTTGTTCCTAACGTTATTTCAAAGGACAGCACCGAACCCAATCAGCGGATGTCACAGCATACTTTGTAAGAAACTGGTATCCTTGTGCCTGTCGGCTCAGGAACGATTGATTACTAATAGAAGTTTAGTCTAGTTTATAAATGTCTCGTCACGGTTTCAAAGTAGGGCGTTGTGGCTGCTATTTAACTTACAGGTGTGTGTTGCAGGTGTCGAATTCACCTTCAGTAACTGGAAATGTGGCCACGCCTGCCGAAACTGAGATTACTGAATGTAGGATGAAAGCTATAGCTTTGGTATATTCACAAGCGCATTTTGTCGCACTGCACTGAGGTCGTAGTTTTTCTTAACGAAGAAATGGGGTGGGTCAAATGAATAGTTCGTTGAAAGCTTGCTCTCTTTATATGGGTGGGTTATGTTTAACAATTATTCCTCCAGCCCAATGGGGTGTGAGTCAATAGCCCATGAGGCCGAAGGCCGAAAGGGCTATTGTCTCAGAGGCCATGAGCTACGCGAAAGGAATAATTGTTTTAGTAAAATCCAACTAGTTGTTCAAAAATATCGAGACAAAACAACTTTAGCTAGTTAAAGCTAAACTTTAATCCTTTTTTGCCGCCAAAAAGCCGGCGCTTTTCGATACTAGTTGGCTATAACATATGGTAGTAGCTCAACTAATCAGAATGCAGCATAGATAATAGACCACTAGTTGGATTTTACTAATTGTTGATATCAGGAGTTCAATATCTGGCCTGGATAGAGTCGTTAGAACTATCTTTTCTTCGGGGTATCAGTTTACCGGAGGCTAAACAAAGGAAAGTCAATGGTGCATTTTAGGAATAATATAGATTCTCATGGTCTAACAGTGCGACGATTAGACTTCGGGAAGGTGGCAACGATCAAGGCCCGTATACGAATTCACGATAAGTGAAGGCCATGATGTGGAAACTGCGAGTCAAATGGTGGATGCCATGCAGTCCTCGCGGGTGGGGGTGGCGTACCTGGCCTTAACGGTTGCCCCTGCGACAGAAGACAAATATAGCGCAAGCCTTAAGGTCAGTGATCACCTAGAGATGAGACTGCCAAGCATATGTTCTCTATAGGCTCCTCAGGAGGAGCCCAAGCGTCCACTTGCATGCGCCGGATGT
This sequence comes from Porites cylindrica, assembly GCA_964035525.1. NCBI lineage: Eukaryota > Metazoa > Cnidaria > Anthozoa > Scleractinia > Poritidae > Porites > Porites cylindrica. The sequence goes on from OZ037779.1 coordinate 30,044,214, forward strand.
TTCTGATGACGACTGAGTAGGAGAAGGCTGACGAAGAGGCAATTACCAGCGTTCGGTGACCTAAGGAATCACGTGATGGCTAGACTAAGTGTACCTTCTACCAACCCGATCTATTATGAGAGTTACAATCCTTTTCCACTGATGTCCGACCAAATCCAAACTCTTATCGACACAGAGCACATCACTGATAAAACGTCAAAACTTGAGAACTTCCTAAAGCAGTATTTTTGCTGTAAGATATAAACTGTTTAACAGCGTCGTGCACAAGGGGGAAGCATTATATATCTATATCTTATTTAGCGCTAAAAACTCGGATATATGTAAACAAAACATACACAAATTGGAGCTGAAAACGCTTTATTTCAAGTTTGTCTGACTATTACAGAACTGTTTTCTCCTTTCTATCTCGAGGAAATGAAAAACTATTGAAGTCTTGTCATTTCACGCGCTTTTAATCAGTTAATTATGCGAGTTCACAAGCCCAAACTTGAATACAAATTAGTTCATCTCTACAGCTAGACCCAAGGGAGCACCTTGATTTATTATTGTAAAAACACAAACAATTAATAACTTAACAAGGATCAATTTAAACACGCGACAAATAAATTGACAAGACACGAGATACAGTTTTAAAAACTTTATTGAAAACCAGTGACAAAAAGAGTCAAATACACCGGAATGGAAATTAATTAATCTTCATCTTCGCCATGGAGTACTTGTAAGGTTTGAATTTCTTACGCCGACGTTTCTTCAGCTGTTTGCCATGAGATTTATGATCATCCAAATAATTTAGAAATTGAATCCGACGCCTTTTGCGCTTCGGGCCTTGTCGTGAAGGGGTTTCTACTGTGGGAGGATGGGTCAGGAAAGCAGGATTTAAGGGTGGTGGAGGGGTGAGGCTTTGTTTGTCAGCTTGTGTTAATTCAGGTGTTACATTAAAGGGGTTGAGGGGAGTGGAGAATGCTGTCGTTGCTGTCGAAGAATCTTGTGTCCTTGATGCTAAGTCTGGAACTGTACTGATTATTTCTTCCGGTCGTGTTCTTGTATTTAATTGCTGTTTAAAAGCCAGGTATCTGTTTTGCAACTGAACGTATCGCTTAGCTTTTTCATCGTCCCGAAGATCGTTTCGAGAAAGCACGTCATCCATGTTGCCCTGTATTTCTTGCATAGCTGGAAGAAGTGGGACAGGCGAAAGAGTTTGCTGCTTCAGATATTTTAGGAGCTCTTGAGGAATATTTTCTTGAAACCCTGCTTGGTTAAAGCCTTCTTCACTGGGCAGGACGTTTGTTCGCAACCGACAATTATCTTGGGTAGTAGTTTTCAGATCAATCAGAAGATAACCAAAAGGTCTTTTTACAGCCTCTTCGTACTGATTTAAAAAGAAATCAGTCTGCCCGGGATACATGTGGTTCGCCAGAGTCAGGATTTGCAATTTGTCTCGTGTATTCTCGAATAACACCAGATAATGGATGTTTAGGCTTATGCTGCGGCTACCTTTCCCCTGATGAAATAGATTCTGCACGATATAAATCACACTCAGATTGCGATGATGAGAACCACGAGTAAAGAGGTTCACAATTCGCTTGTCTTTACTGGCGTCAATCATCTGATCATCAAACACGATCAAATTCCGTTTGTTTTCATCAAAATAGGAATCCTGCTCCAAAGCCGTAGGAATTCCCTTGACGAATTTAATGTTTGGCATGGCGACTAACATTTGTGTATACGCAGGCTGCCATTGTGAATAACACCAAACGATCCTCTCCGGGGGAGGGTAAATGGTCTCTGAAGCTTGTTGCAATAGCGATCGAACCCAGGCCGTTTTTCCGGACCCGGTCATTCCGGCAATCATGGAGGTGAAAGGATGCTCGAAGCGAAACCGCTGACATTTCTGTGAAAATATTGCAACCGTTTGAAATGGGGTGAGACCAGCATTGCGGTGTTTAGACATCACGTGCCTTTGCATACTATCTTTTCTACTAAAGGATTTTTCGCAGACAGAACAGAACCATCTCATGTCAACTCTTCTGGAGCAAAATGTAGACTGAGAAAGAGGTAGAATGTTGCGCATTTATATAGGTTTTCAGGCCACAAGATTCTACTGTTTTCCTCCCCCAAAACCACCACTACCACCACCACCACATTTCTATTGTTTTCTTTCCTCCACCACCACCACCGCCGCCACCACATTTCTATTGTTTTCCCTCCACCAGATTCCATAAAAGACTACCAACTGCCATTCTTAGTTCATTTTGTAGCAATGTCTCGTGTAGTGAACAACAACCGTGGTTTTCTTCAGCTGTTAGCCGCTTGCCCCGCTTATCAGCGCCAGTTTCTTTTAAAGACAGCTACACCACAGCAACTTCATGCACTAGTCCAAGTCTTATACAATTTACTCATGGGACACATTCCTATCTCCGAAGAAAATAACCGGGTATTGCTGCCATATAAGGATGCTTTACTTAACCTGGCCAGTCCAAATGTCCCTTTCAAAACAAAGAAGCGAGTCCTTGTTCAAGAGGGTAGTGGTTTTATTGAAGATGTATTAGCCCCTGTCGTTTCAAGCTTAGGATTTCTAATGCTATAAAAGAGGTGACACATCGCTAGGTTGATCATTCGAAGCTAAGTCTGTCACGGGTGCTCATCAAAAATGAAGAGAAAGATAGATTTGGGTGAAGAAGAAGATCACGAGAGTGAACATGAAGAAAGCGAAAGTTCTGGTGATCAAAGCGAGGATGAAGAACTAAGAATAAAAGAAGAACCGAGAATAAAAGATGTTTTGAGTCATCTTTCCCGAGCAGTGCCGGAAAAGCGTGCTTCTGATTTGCTGCATAGTATGGCTGCGTCCAAAGATATTCTTTTCTGGACCCCCAGCGGACCATTACTTCGAAATAAACGCACTATTCCCGTCACAAACATCGCTGAGCTAGTTGAGTATGTGTTACTCCCTCATAACGATGAGGTTACCAAGCCTCGTGCGCTGAATACGTTTCTAGATGGACTTGCAGAGTTAGGAATCGATAAAGGTTTAATCAAGAACAAAAAGTTGTTAAGTGATTTAATAGAAAAGGAAAAAGGCTACCAAAATGTAGAAAATACTTCCGATAACGAGAGTAATAATGAGGAGAGTTCATTGGATATTGAAAATCAGGAGGAGGAGGAGGAAGTGGCTTCTGAGAATGGCGTTGAAGCGGAAGACACCCAAGAGAGCGAAAACGACAGTAAGGAGATAGAAAGTAGTAACCCTGAAACGTCCACCACCTTTCACTCCAAAAGTCCCTGTGAACACTGCGAAAACTCTACTGTGTACTGGACATTGATCATGAAATGTCCTAAATGCCTTTGGCACGATTACTACACGATTTGTCCTATATGCGATCACCAGATTCCCGAGGGGAGACATTACATGAAAGAGGGCTTTCTTCGGTGTCACGATTGCGGAGCAGTTACACACAAAAACGCGAAAACGTTGGAAACCAATTTCTATTCCCCTTCTACAGAGGAGAACGAAGATGAAGATTAATTAATTTCCATTCCTGTGTATTTGACTCTTTGTTTTTAATAAAGTTGTTTAAAACGGTATCTCTCTTGTCTTTTTATTGCTAGCAATTATGACTCGCGTGTTTTAATTGATGCTTGTTAAGTTATTTGTTTTAAAATAATATGTCAAGGTTGCTCCCTTGAGGTTTTTCCTGTAGAGCTAATTTGTATTCAACTTTGGGCTTGTGAACTCGCATAATTAACTGATTAACAGCGCGTGAAAATGACAAGACTTTCAGTTCCTCGAGATAGAAAGGAGAAAATGTCAGAAAAACTTGAAATAAAGAGTTTTCAGTTCCAATTTGTGTCAGGCAAGCCTATTGTTTCTATTGTAGTAGAGAGATGCTCATTGGTAAACCTATCCACTTCATTATATATGGAGGAAGGCACTTAATTATTATGCAGGAAGACACTTATACATATCAATAAAGGGAATCCACTTTTTGCGAGGGAATCCAAAGGGAATCCACCAACGGGGCTTATCTTTGACCCTAGTCTACTACTTATGTCTTAGACCCGAGCACATTTCGAGAGATTTCACCAACATTTTTGGGCTTTAGAGGGCAAGCTATCGCGGAACGGTGTGTGGTCACTACGAGATAGTCATCTGAGAGAGTGCTCTACGTGCCAGTTCAGCATGGTCTCCCGTCTTTTTACTCGAATAACGTTTTCTACGAGGCCGTAGATGTTTTACGCTTTTGGGGCTCAGGGATTGTTCCATCGGAAAAGAGGGGGGGGGGGGGGGGGTTGGTGGGGTGTGGGTGGAGTAAGCTTGCAAAGACCAACAATGTTAGCGTATGTTCGCGGAGGTTTTTATGGTCAGTCAAGTGTTTAACCCAGGCCAGCCTCGTGCAAAAGACACTGGGAAGGAAGTGGACATCGGGGAGGGAGAAAAAGGAGTAACCCTCATTGTATTTAGGTGTGGATATTTCGAAAAATTCTTACACTCTTGGACAGGTATGCATTGTTCAAAGTTTAACACAAAGCAGGTGTTAATTATAGTAACAAACGGTTAAATATACTTCAGAAAGAGTTTTGCAAATCCTATTTTTCGCTCGAGACTATAATATTAATAATAATATTTATCCAGGGAGCCCACTCGCCTTAGGGGTTTTCGGCGAGGCTCTGCAAATCATAAATGACAAAATGACAACAACAACAACAACAAAATCACCTACTTTAAAAATTAAAAACTAAGAAAAGAGATAAAAATTGATATTTACATATAACATAGATTGACAATTAGATAGGGCATTATTTACAAAGTTTTAAGCTTTGCCTTAAAGAAGGAGAATGTTTTGCTGTTTTCAATGTCATTGTCTAGTTTGTTCCAGTCCTTAGAGGCTTGAAAAACGAAAGTTTGCTTGCCCCAATTAGTGCACACGCGAGGAAGGTGTAAGTCATTGCTTCTGCGAGTTTGATAAGAATGAACACTACTATTTCGTCTGATGTCAAATTTAACATTTTTGCATCATAACACACCGATGGAAGTGTAGTCTTTTTGAGAGGGTCTTTAGGTCCAATCGATCTAGTGCCTCGGTTGATGAACTTCTTGGTGGTAAATTAAGCAGAACCTTGTTAGCTTAGCATGTAAAGGCCAAAGATGTCGTTTTCTCTTTATCATTCCAATCCTTTGATTGATCTTTGAACCGATAGTATCAATGTGCTCGAGCCAAGACATAGCGTGGTTTATAACAACTCGCAAGTACTTAAACGAGTCAGACTTTTCAATAGCAGTGCAATTTACTTTAAGAGGAACGTCATTAACCAGTCTAAGCTTCCGTGAGTTACCAAAAATTACGAAATTGCATTTAGAAATATTTAGGATCAACAGATTACTCGAAAACCAATTGGAAAATGTAGACAAATCAGAATTTAACTTGCTTTCGAGGTCAAACAGATCAGTCGAAGAGTAATAAATCACAGTCATGAGCGTAAAAAATAATTCCACTGGCAAACTGACACTATGGTAAATCATTCACATAGATAAGAGAAAGAAGCGGTCCTAATATACTTCCTTTTGCGACCCCAACAGTTATTGGTACAGTGACAGAGAGTGTATCTCCAACAGACGTCCTTTGTTTTCTGTTCGTGAGGTATGACTCGAACCAATTAACAGTGTCATCTGAGAGTCCGACCGATTTAAGCTTATGAAGTAAAAGGTCGTTGTCAACTGTGCCGAACGCTTTCGAGAGATCCAAGAAAATAGCCCCTGTAAGACGACCAGAGTCCATGTTCAGAAGTACGTTATCTGTAAAGTGTGTCAAGTGTGTCAAGTGTGTATATATTAGTTGATAGCTTAGGTCGAAAACCAAATTGCTTGGAGGTAATGATCTTGTTGTCATTGAGAAAATAGTAGAGTTGGTTGTGTACCGCCTTCTCCAGAATCTTGCTCAACGTATGTAACACTGTTATTGGCCTGTAATTGTTTGGGTCGAAAGCGATCGCCTTTTTTGAAGAGGGCGGATACCTTTCCAAACTTCCATAAGGAAGGGAACGTACCAGTGACCAATGATCGATTAAACAATTTTGTGAGACTTTTACTAATTACATTAGCCCAGTCTTTCAGAAGACGATCACTGATATTGTCTAGGCCAATTTTCTAAGTTGTTTAAGTTGTCTATTTTAAGATTCTCCTTGTTACATTTAAGATTCTTCACGGCGTTGCGCCTAGCTATCTTAAGGATCTTGTCTCTGTCTTACCGGACTCACGTTACCAACTACGCCGTAACAATAATGGTATATTGTTAGAAAGACCTCGGCTAAGAACGAAGAAGACTTTGGGAGATCGCGCGTTATCGATGGCTGCCCCCTTTTTTATGGAACAGTCTTCCTCTGCCAATAAGACAGGAAACATCAATCGACTCTTTTAAACGCTCTGTTAAAACATATTTATTTAAGAAGGCTTTTAGTTAGATTATTTATTTATTTATTTATTTATTTTTAAATATTGTAATTTTACCGGGTAATTTTACTGGTTTTTAATTTAGTTATTAATAATATTGTAATGCGCTTTTGAGTATTTTTATAGAAAAAGCGCAATATAAGTATTAAATATTATTATTATTAGTTGACCGCTTACGAACTCTTCGGTGATTGGTTTGAAAACAAACTTTGGCAAATCAGTTGAGCTTGCAGGAGGAGATGGTAAGGTAAAGACGGATTTTAGTTTCATTGCGAGCTTTGAACCAACTGTAGAGAAGTGAACGTTTAGGATCTTGGCGATAGATGGATTATCACAATGTGCTATGCCATCGGCTTCGATACAAGAAATTGGGGAGCTCTGTTTACGTGATGTGATTTCATTCAAGGTTTTCCACAATGCACTTGGATTTCTCTTGTTTTCCGATATTAGGTTTGAGTAGTACTCCGCTTTGCACTTTTGCATTTCTTTGTTTACATAGTTTTTAAGCTTCTTGTAACGTGACTGTTGATTTGTTAGAGTGGAGAATGAGGAACACGACAAGAGTAGAACACAACAACATGGGTTTACTCCTGAACCGCCTTTGCGACAGCACATTGTTCTAAGTGAAGGATCATGGGAACTAGAAACATACTTCATGTGCGCTACAATATAAGCAACTAAATATGAAAACAGAATTTTTCACTGAAGATGTCCACTTAAATAACAATAACAAGAAACGCAAACAGTATCTTTAGTAAGCAAAGTTCCTAAATAAAGCAGTTCAACTGATCAGAAACAGTCTCTACTTAAGTACATAGTCCTTAAAACGAATAGGTAATTTGCTTTCACGTTTAGGCCTATCTGGTGCGGGACTCTTAATAGGAGTAGTTGCCTTACTATGCGAATGACTTTCTTTGGCCTCAGCGCCAGTGGTTGGAGTTTGAGGAACTGTAGGCACGCCTGAAGTTAAAGCTTGGTCAGGAGTACGAGACAAAACGATAGGAGACATATGGCGAGGAGTTCGTACTACTTTGGTGGGTCTTAGATGCACACGGTTTCTTCCGTACTTGCCGCTATCGGCACCTTCCACTTGGTACGTATAAGGGCCTAAACTTTCAGTCACTTTGCCCCACTTCCAGTTCTGACCTTCTGTGTGTCGGTGGAATACTGACTGTCCAATCTCAATAACTGAGAGTTTGCTTGATTTCCGATCGTGATATGTTTTCACGCTGCGTTTTCGCGCTTAATTCACGTTTTCCTTTCACGAGAGTGTTCTTTGGGTTACTGCTTAAGCTTGGTAAGAAACTACGTGTTTTGCCGTTAAATATCATTTGTGCTGAACTCAAGGCAGTGTCCTGACGAGGGGTATTTTGTTGTTTAAGTATGGCTTCATAGGGATCACCACCATCCTTGTAAGTTTTGATTAGCAAGGATTTCATAATCTTCACGGCGGACTCTGCTTTGCCGTTTGCACGTTGATGCATGGGTGATGATGTATGATGGGAAATACTCCAGCTTGTCATGAATGAGTTAAACTGTTGACAGGTAAATTGAGGACCTCCATCTGACACGATTACTCTTGGTATGCCGTACCGCGCAAAATGTTTCTTGAGAAGAGTTATGGTACGGGTGCTCGTTTGGCTTGTCAGCAGATCAATCTCTATGAAATTAGAGTAATAGTCCGTCACAATCAAGTAGTGCTTTCCTGCGATTTCAAAGAAATCCAAACCAATCTTTTTCCAAGGTTCATCGCCTTCGTTGTGTTGTTTCAATGCTTTTGAGTGTTTTGTGGCTTCATTTCTTGGCAGGTTTCACACGAATCGGCTAACTGTTTAATATCATGGACCATACCACGCCAGAAAACAATGCCTCTAGCTCGACGCTTCATGCTTTCACAGCCTAGATGTGCACTATGGAGTCTTTTCTTGATAAATGCTCTCAGTTCAGACGGAATTACTATTGCTTCTCCTTTTACTAAGATGTTATCTACTATACTGAGAGAGTCACGCATGTCAAAATAAGGTAAGGCTTGAGGGGGAATATTGTGCTTTTCTTGAGGCCATCCATCCAAGACTAACTTGCTAATGGTTTGTAGGCTAGTGTCGCGAAAAGTTGCTTCTCTTATCTCGTCCAGACGCTTATCTCGGATTTCAGCAAAGGCATAGATGTTCATGATTCGTGCACGGTCGTCTTGGTTACTTTCAGTAGAGTCTAAATGAGCTCTACTTAAGGTGTCAGCAATGTGTAGACTAGTGCCTTTCACAAACACAAAAGTTGACATCATACCGGTTATAACGCATCATGATGTCTTGAAGACGCTTTGCAGCCATGCTCAGCGGCTTGCGCAGTATAGCAGCAAGAGGTTTGTGGTCATTCTGTACTGTTACTGCACGGCCTTAAGCATACTGATCAAATCGTTCAAGGCCATACAGGACAGCCAAGGCTTCTTTCTCTATCTGTGCCAAATTTCGTTCTGAAGGGGTCAATGCTCTAGATGCATACTCAATAGGACGCCCTTCTTGGAGTAGCACAGCACCAATTCCATGTTTGCTACTGTCTGCTTGAATTACTACTTCTTTCGAGGGGTCAAAGTAAGCTAAGCAAGGAGACTCAGACAGATTTTTCTTGAGCGTGTTGAAAGCATCTTCACATTCTTTCGACCATACATTGAAATGGGGTGTCCTTTCTAGTTAGAGCACGGATTGGTTCAAGCGTCGCTGCAAGGTTGGGTAAGAACTTTGCCATGTGCTGAGCCATGCCACAAAGGCGCTTCACACCTTCCACATCAGTGGGTGCTGGCATGTCTCGGATTGCTTGCACTTTAGCTTCATTAACTTTCACACCGTCTTTCGTGATTCTGTGTCCATGGAATATGATCTCATCCAGACCAGTTTGCTGCTTATCCTCGTTTAGGATAATTTTCTTCTCAGCACACCTTTTCAATGTCACTGCTAGTTTTTGCTGGTTGTCACTCTGAGCTTCAGCATCTGAGTTGCCACACCCTACAATGACTACATCATCCACTATATTGAATACACCATCGAGATCACTTAGCGCTTCATCAATCTTGCGCTGGAAAATTTCAATTGAAACTTTGAGGCCAACGGGTAGCCTCTTCCACATGTAGCGACCAAAAGGTGTAATCATTGTGGTGAGTTTTCTGGATGCTTCATCAAGTCGAACATGCCAATATGCTTCTTTTACATCAGGTTTGCTAAAGATCTTCACATCTTTAAGCTTTTGAAGCACATCATCGAGCACAGGTAATCGGTAATGTTCACGCTTGAGTGCAGCATTTAGGGGTTGAGGATCACTAGCAAATGCGCAATTTACCACTGGGTTTATGTACAACCACAGTGGGCGCGCGGGACACAAAATTTTGCCGCGGAATCCATCGAGGAATAACATTGACAATTTTATCTGCACAGGGGGGAGGACTAGGGCCGTCATTGCCGCCCCTTATTGTCCTCTTTTGTTCTCTCTTCCCGGGAGGTGTTAGGATTCTTGTCAAAAGCACATGGCAGGATCGAATAGCTTGGAAGTTCTTCTTTCGTTTGACACCAAACTCGCCCTGTTTCCGCCAACTAAAGAGATTCACCGCCCAAAAGGGAGCACTTCAGCATTCAAGAGTTAAAAACAATATGGATCTGTCCTTTATTGTGGACGATTTTTGGCTTCAAAAGGTTTTTTAGCTCCGTGTTTGATGGCATGTTTTAAGGTATGTTTACAAAGGATATTTATCTGGCGGCAATCCTATGTTTTTATTTTTCTGATACTACAAGTTTCGTGCGAAATATATTGGATTGAAGGTGCCCTTATATCATGTCTTCCTATAGAAAGATGCCACAAATTAGAAAGTCGTACGAACGCTTCAATGTGGGGGCGATGATGAAAGCGCGCAGACAAGCGAAAGAGGAGGCTGCTATCGGTCATAAATCAGTTGAGCAGTTGAGAAAACGTGTAGATGCAGTCGCTGCCAAAAAAAGGAGACTTGACAACAAGGTGAGTTATTCTGTATATTGCCGTTTCGAACTATGAGAAAATTTAAGTATTTTTTGGCTAATTTAACTTAACTTTTCATAGAGAACTCATCAGTATAAAAATGTATGAGCTTTGCAGTTTGTACCCAGGCTTTTGAGTTATTTTTTAAGCTTATATTTATAAACTGGTACTTCACAATTTTACTGGATTCAGATTCCTGAAATCTATTTAATTTAATATTTAAAAGTTTATTTTATGCTTACTACAGTGTATCTCTCTGGTATATATAGATATCTGTTATTCAAGAATGCATAAACAAAGTTGAGGAGGAGAAGAAGGCTCTGGTAAAGCATCCAGTGGCAGTACTGAATAGGAAGGACCACCCAACCAGTAATACAGCTGGTAGTACAACCATATCCAAGGGAACATTGTCAAGAAGATGTGGTGAAACATTTGATGCAGCGCTAAGAATCCATGGGGGGACAAATTCCAATACTGTTCCTGCTGCTGCTCGATTAGTTGAAACTTTAGCAGTAAAATTTCCTACAAAAAGTTTAGTAAATACCATTTCCAGAAAGAGAAAGTTCTGTGAGGAAGTATTTCCACAAATTTACAATAAAAATGTGCAGGAATTTGAAAACTCAGAGCAAAACCATTTGCGCAGTATTTCTGTTTATTTCTCTAAAGGTGTCTTGGGTAAGAGAAAGTATAGGTCAGTTTGTAAAACACTCTCAATGAAGATAAGCAAAAGGAAGGGGAAGAAGTTTAAAAGGCAAACTATTATGTCCTGTAAAGTTGCTAAGTTACTTTCATATGAGAAATTGATGGCATTTGTTAAGTCTATAGACAAAGGTTGGGTTGGAAATGTAAAGGAAGATTTTTGCTATGACTTAAATGAGGATGAGAAAGTGAATGGGTGTTACAGATCTTTAACACAATATTTGCCATTTCTGGCATCATTCTATTTAAAGGTTGCTCAGGAGAATCTCTTATGGTTTAATAATGAGATCAACACTTTTCATGTGGCGCTGGGTGGTGACGGGGCCCCTTTTGGGAAAGACGACACCGCCTGTTCATGGCTGGTGAGTTTCCTTAATAGGGGTAAACACATCTTAAGTAACAGTGAAAATTTTCTTATTTTTGGGGCAAACTGTTCAGAAAGTTCGCCTGTTGTTCAGCGATATGTTAAATTTCTTTTTCGCGAGATGTCAGAAATTGAGAAGAAAACATTCGAGGTTAATGGAACAGAGGTCAGGTTTATTTTTTCCGAATTTCCAAATGACCTTAAAATGCTTGCTTTTTTAGCTGGGGAGTTGTCAGTCAGTGCAACTTACTTTTCAACTTTTGGCAATGTCAATACCAGTAATTGCGATGTTATCAGTGGGACATTTGGACCAGGTCCTACACACACATGGCAGCCATGGAAATACAATCAAAGGGTTGCCATATCTAAGGAGGTTGAGAAGTTGAAACTTAAACTTGAAAAGCAAAAAGGTTCTGAGGTTACAAAGAGAAACAAGATAACAGGCTTTATTTCTGACCAAAAGAGCAGACAGGAATTTGTGCCCTTAATAGGGCAGTTTATTGATAGGGCCCACATAGAACCTTTACACCCAAAGAACAATGCATGCCAGCAGCTTTTTAGAAGAATTCTTTATGAAAGTATTGGCAAATCAGCTCTTGACAAATCAGTGGTGAATTTTGAACAAGTTCCCAATTCTGCCCCATTTAGTAGACTTGTAAACTGTCTACAAAATAAAGCGAAGTTGCCTCGTCTTGCCAAAAGGATAAGACGGTGGTTTAATGAAACTAAAGGCTCAGGAAGTGACTTTCGATACCGATTCACTGGCCAAGACTCAAGAATGTTTTTGCACAACTTTATGTTTGTTATTGATGCAGTGAAGCAATCAACTGACAGTGAGAAGCAGACCTTACACTCCATGTCTTTGCATACATTTGTCTTCAACTCAGGCAAATTGTTTCTGTTGTTTGCAGAGTGGTCAATGTCAGACTGCAAGACATAGCTCAGCTTAAGCAATATTGTTTTGAACCTGTTTAGAGCATGTTGTTTGTTTACCAATTCCATTTCCCCAACAATCTGGTGCATAGGTCATGTAATTCCAGCTCATGCAATGGATGTTTTTAACAAGTACCAGTTAGGACTAAATTGTGTCTCAATGGAAGGGCGGGAGTCAAAGCATATCACTATTGGAAGGTACAGTCAAAACACCAACTTTTCTGGAAGATGGGGTCAAATTTTTTCCCACGAATTTGTACAGCTGATTTGGTTACGGGAGAAGGGCTTTTATGAAGAGGAAAACCTTCAGCACAAACAGACATACATCCCCAAAAGGGTATCCAATGAGGAATCTTGTTTCTGTGGACTTGAAATTGGTCCACAGCAACAGAAGTGTCATTATTGCTCACATCAGTTCATGGATCAAATTGATAAAAGTGTTAAGTTGGGGAAACTTCTTGTTGACAAGAAGCTGTTGTGAGCTTCACAAAGCATGTGTCCAGGCTTTAAAATGTTACAAGGGTAACCTTAAAACTGATTAAAATGGTAATAGGACTGAGTAGGGTCCAATTCAGTCTGTAAGCAATGCTGCCATAATCGCACAAAATTATTGTGATTACAGACTGAACTAGATTACATGCAGTGCTATAACCATCCACAAGTGCATCTGAGAAATTGCATTTATATGTTAAAATATTTTTTTAACCCACAAAACAAAGTTTAACAGTTTATTTATTATTGGACTACAATATTTGGATGAAAATAACTTGTATTATGAATTTGAATTGAGTGCAATCACTCTGTATAACAATTATTTATATTTTACTTATTTAATGTTATAAACAGTTTAGCAAAGTTGTATTGTTGCATCAATAGAGATTACTTCATGGTTGGTGAGTGCGTACGATTTTTATTCACGAGTTGTGAAGAATCGAAAACGAACGAGTGAGCGCAGCGAACGAGTGAGTTTGCGATTCTTCACAACGAGTGAATAAAAATCGTACAAGCGAACCAACCATGAGGTAATTTGTTTATTATATATGTACTGAGATATTACAAAATAATGTTAACAACTATCAATTGCGCGGTGAAATCAACACAAAGACCACAACGAGTTGCGAATGATTTTATTCGAGCAAACTGAACAAAAAACAACGAGTGCGCAAATACCGTACGCCAGCACTTTCCATGTGGTATTGTGTTTATTATATACATACTGAGACATTCATCATTTTGGCGGCCTTTTTATTTTAAATCTTTCAAAAATGCTAAAATTTGCCGCTACACACTTACCGCAAAATGACAACGAAAACGAAGTATCAGCTTTTTGGTAAAAACGTTTGTTAAAAACATAAATGACGGTAAGGATATGGGGTAATCCAAGAACTATAAGTAATCTTAACTGTTTGTTCTCAATGCACAATTGAACATGAGTGAATTTAAGTAAAATGGCCGGTTTCAATATAAGCTTAAGCTTAAATGAAGGCAAAGTAGCTCCGACAAAAAGCACAACAAAAGCTTACGTCTCGTTCTGTTTTTCCCTTTCCGTTGTTGTTTCGCCGGCTGTCTACCGTTTTCTTTATCGACAGTGAAACAAACGAAACTATTCCACTCCATTTCCGAAATGTTTTTCACTTTTTTAGTGAGAAAAACTCTTTGAGTAAAACTTTTCTCGTTGAATGTGTGCGAAGCGGCGCTGCAAGCTGCAATAAAAGGCGGGAATTTTGGCGCGAAACTCACACACCTCTGTGGCTTCTGATTGGACGTATCATTTTTTTCACGTGTGAAAACCATCGTTCGCTCCTCTGATTGGCTAGTACTCATTTGCGTACGAAAATTTACGACATAGCTTTTTGGTGAGTATTTCTCAGTATGTATATAATAAACGAACTTATTGAACTTGTCAATTATATTGTTATTACATTATAAATGTATGTTAAGGAAACTGAACAATAGTTTTGGAATAAAGACTGTTTCAGATGCCACTGGTTTGTTTGCCGGCATATGGCGTTAGTATGCAACCCAGATAAATGGCACAGCTAATTCCAAGCTTGTAATTGACTGAGCCACAATGTGCAACAATTTCTGCCCATATTCAGTTGTGGAGAGGAAATCCAGCCTTGTTCCAAACTCCATAATGAAATACAATGCACAGCTGTAAACTCTTTTTCCTGTATATAAATTCAAATTTCTTCCTGGTGTTTACAAGAATGGTAGCCTTTCCATTTACTCTGCCAGTCAAATATTTCTTAAAGTACTTCTTCACATCACCTTCATCTAAGCCACTCAATAGGGAAAGAAAAACAACAACGGCCTGTTTGGAAATAAACGAAATAACATCGTCCTTCGACATCTCTTCATATGTGACGTGATCTGTAATGTTATTAACTCTTGAATGCTGAAGTGCTCTCTTCAGGCAATGAAACAAGTCTACTGGAATATTTCTTTGAATTTCACATTGATATGAGTTCCTGATGCTTGGTCTTCCTGTAAGCCGAAAATACATCTTCTGCAACCATAATTTGCTTTCTGTTTTAAAAAGGGAGCCGCAGTTTAAGCTTGTATTCAACAGGATTTTAAGAGGGTCGGTAGGTGGTTTAAAGGCTTGGAAGGAGCCCTTGATTTGTTGCCGAACGCTCTCCTTAAAAATACAGAGGTTATGTCCCAAATCAAGCTTATCAAAAACTTCTAAACACAACGCTATTTGAGCTTCTAGATTCTCCTCCATATCAGTGGTCCTTGGAGGTCCGGATGATTCGTGAAGTTGTTCAGACTCGCTGTCATTATCGCTCAAAAGTACTTCATCGAGGAAATCTTCAACTGACGCCATGTTGAATATACTGTGCGTGTAGTTTGTGAATGCTATTATAACAATAAAATCCGCTGGACAGTTCGTAATGCAGACCCTCGTAACATTTTGAAGCCCGTGCGCCCACCGTGAACTGTCATTTGACTGACCCATTCAGCTGGTTCAGTCACTGGAACCAGTACGCCTTTGTTAAAAAGTCGATCTAGTTCTTCCTTTACTGCGTCTTGAATGGCAATAGGAACTTTCCTACAAGGCAGTACTTAGGGAGGAACACTTTCATCAATTCTGCGTGGGGCTTCGCCCAGATCACCAAGTTGTGGGGTTGATACTTGCGAGATAAAACATTCTTTATTTATGGTTATAAAACCAAGTTCCTGAATAGTGTTCAGACCTAACAGGTTTGTAAAACCATTTGGGACCACGATAAACTATATTTCTGATTGAGAACTAGTGCGAGGATTTTTAACTTTCAGGCGCATTTCTCCCAGAGGTTTCAGGTTAGTTTTATTCCACATGTTAAGGCGCACAGTTGTAGGAGACACTTGGTGTTGTCTAACATGCGTCAAGTTGGAATTTGACATCAATATCATTTATAGTAAGTGTGGCAGTAACACGGTCTGTCCCATTGTTTACAGCCATGAGCCATTGATCATCAGAATCTTCCCCATTACCATTGGACTGGTTGAGTGCATGAATATTTTTGCATTTAGACTTGAAGTGGTTAAGACCTTTGCAGTTGTCACATGCCTTGCCCCGAGCAGGACATTTGTCTCTTTGTTTCTCATGTTTGTATCCACAAAATTTACAGTTGAATTTTAACTTTTCTCTCCCTTTGAGTGAGGTTTTGTTCATTTGGGAACCTTTATTACCACCGGGCGTTTTAGTTTCAGAGTTTTGAGTTATTTTGTTCACACTTGTAAAAGAACTTGGGAGGGTTGCACTTTCTCTGAATTCCTTGACTTGTCTATTTGACTGTTCGAACGCTCTACAAGTTTCCACTGCTTTGTGGAGTGTCAAATTGTCTTCCCTGAGGAGTAATAGTAATTCTTGAAGTTTTCCAGTCACAGTAAAAACTATTTTTTCTCTCAAACATCCGATCTTTTTCCAGAAAATTGCACGCTGCTACTCTCGTTTTTAGCTCCGTGAGAAATTTTTCAAACGGTTCCTGGTATGGAATGTTCCAGAATCTATGAGATTCGATGACTACATTGTCACGCGGGTTACAGTGTCTTTCCAACGCTTCTAAAACTTTATCGGGTTTATCTTTATTGCCATTATCTGTCCAAATAAAAGTATCGCACACCTCGAGAACATGAGGGCCTGCACAGTTTAAATGATAGCAATTTGTACTTTACCGTCCTTCTCTGAAGCTCCAGAAGCTGCCGATAATGAAATGTCCAGATCTTGAATAAGTGACTCAATATTCCGGTCAGGCGCGCGACAGATAGTCCAAATCAACAGCTTTTTGCATTTAGGCCAAGTTATTTTGATAACACATGACTCGGTAGAAGAGGTATCGAGATCAGGCCTTGGGCGATAAGGAATCTTATAAGGAATCCCATCCCGAACGTAAAGTATCGTTTACTGGCTGGTCACGCAATCAAAGGTAAAGTACTTTCCCAGGTTTGTTTACTCACCATCATCTCCGCTCAGCAATACACTGCGTTCTGCAGAGGATCCAAATTGCGCTAGAATGTTTTCCTACTCGCCCCACTTTTTATCTCAGGTAAGGCACTGCAAAGCTGATTCATTTAAGAAGATTCGAGCGAAGATTATTTCTTGATGTCATTCTGATTTCGCAGTCACGGGAAAATAGACCTACTCAGGTACGCTCGCAGACGCCATGCTCCAATCTCAAGAACAGAAATTACCCATTGAACGGCCTCTCCTTTTGATTATTGGTTGCGTTTCATTAAAACATGTACTTATAAAAAGAATCTTGTTAGTTTCTCCCTTTTAACGAGCTCAAAACTAAGGCCAACTGTCAATTGACCTTGGGGTCAATTAGCAGTTGTTTGGAGCAAAATAACCTCAAAATAATCAATCTATTTTAAAAGCGTTCGCCACAAAGCCAGACTAACTTTCCGATAATGATCAAGTACTATATTTCATTGGGTAGTAACTGGGATTTGGGGTGATGTGGAGAATTCCCCCACAAAGGAAATTCGATTTTGGTTTTAGCGGTAAATTGTTGTATTTATAAGCATTGTGCAAATTGCGTTTCAAAATTGTGCTCGATCGTCGATATTTTATTCTCTAAATCTACAAAATTTGCCGTTTAGAAATTGTTAGATATCTATTTTGTGAAGTTTAAGAGGAAGATTGTCAATATATTCGCTCGTTTATGAAAGTCGGCTCAATTCTCGCTATTTTGGGCGTTCCATTTCTGCCAAAATTCAATGTTCCATTTTACATTGTACTTTGCACAATCTATCTTACATTTTGTGTTTGTCATTGAAGTTTGCACTGGCGATTCAATTTTTTTGCATTCAACTTCGATTTATGCAACATTCCAGTTTTTGCTTTCGACATTCAACTTTTTCATAATCAACAGTCAAGTTTTCGAATTCGACCTTCAAGTTCAGTGGAATGTACATTAATTTTTTCGCATCCATCATTTAGCCTTTGTCCTTTAAGTTTTCGCTTCCGACATCCGACTTTGGGCATTGTACTTGCAATTTTTCGCATTCGACATTCAACTTTTGGAATTGAACTTTTACCCGCTGGTCAGCGACCGATGGAGATCGTGGGCTCAATTAACCTGGCCCACCCCCGAGCAAATTGTGGTCGAGAGTCGGTCGAAAGACTTCCCAGTGGAGTGGACTCGGGAGACCTTCTCCACTCCCGACAAATTAGACGTCGACAACAGATAGAACATGGCAGGTCGCCAGGATGCCGCTGCACAGTCTTCGAGGGAGGTGTGTGCTGTTCAACCGACTGTCTTCTTTAGTGGAAAGGTGTATTTCATGAAAAATCTCTTAAATATTTAACCCAAATTCCCATTCAAATCCTTGATGTTCAAGGCCATTTAAAAGATTGTGCAATTTGAGACCGCCCACGTTAATGATTAGGGGTCGACCATTTGACTTTTGAGGGGAGGTATGGGTGATTTACTCTGAGAAAATTTTTTTCCTAAACCTGGCATATAACGGTGTAACATATTTTTCTCCAGCATTGCACGCCACAAGAGATTTTTTTTTTTTCAGTGCTAGATATTTTTTTCTGAAATCACTTACACACGAGAGCTTGGGTAGCCTCCCACGCAGACGTCCTAATGGGGATTCGGAAGGAATGCTTGACGAAAGTGACGAATCCCCTTAATATCCCCTTAACGTCCTTAACGAGCATCTCACTAACAACCGTTTGCCAAACTCTTCTAACTTTGAACCCATTATTCCCACTGATATCAGGGCCCAAATTCAGGCCTTGCCCCTCTACAAGTCTTATGGCATGTTCTCTTGTCCTGTCAAAATCCTAAAAGGCTGCAAACACATTATTAGTCAGCCACTTCCTAACATTTACAATTTATCTGTTATCCTAGGTAAACACCCCAGCAAACTAAAACTTGCCAAGATTGTGACAGTTTATAAAGATGATGATGAGTCCTGTGCCAGCAATTACAGGCCTATTTCTCTTTTGTCTATATTCAATAGAATATTTGAAAAACTAATGTATCAAAGACTCAGTAAATTTATTATTAAGCACAATATATTGATTAACTCCCAATATGGCTTCAGTGGTGGTCATAATACTCAACATGTAATTCTGGAGATTGTTAATACAATTCAGAGTAACATGAATAGTGAAACAACTTTGTATGGTGTTCCACAGGGCTCTGTGCTGGGCCCACTTTTATTCTTATTGTATGTGAATGACATTGCAAATTCTTTGAAGCATCTTTCGTTTTATTTATTTGCTGATGATACAAGCATTATTTATGTAAACAAGAACCTCCATAATCTTGAACAGATAGTTAATTCTGAACTAAGTAATGTCAGTGACTGGCTTTTAGCCAATAAGCTAACCCTTAATTTCAAAAAATCTAATTACGTGCTTTTCCGTCCTCGGTAAAAATGTTTAACAAATAATCCTTCCATCAAAGCTTATGATCCAGCTATAGATGCATTGAGTACCTCAGAAAAGAAAGATTTTGTCAAACTCCTTGGTGTTCTGATTGATTATGAACTTTCCTGGAAAAACCATATTAATCTAATCTGTTTAAAGATAACTAGAACCGTGGGAATTCTAGCAAAACTTAGACATAATATTCCATTACGTCCCCTCTTAAATATCTATCAAGCCCTTATCAACCCCTATCGTTATTATGGCATCTGTGCTTGGGGCTCTGCACCTTAAACTTATTTAAATAAGATACTCTTAATTCAAAAACGAGCCCTACGCCTGATTTATTTCACGGATTATAAGCAACATGCTGTACCCTTTTTCTTAAATTCGAAAGTCTTTCCCCTATATTTTATTTACTTTGATTGTCTTTGTAGTATCATGTGGGACGTTGCTAACAATTCTGCACCTGAAAATATCAAGCGAGCCTTTACTAGGATTTCTGAGGTGCACTCATATCCAACCCGATCTTCTCTCAATGATGATTAATTTATCGAACACTCAAGGCTTGAAAAAATGCGTAGTTTTTTTCTAAGAGCTGGACCAAAAATCTGGAATTCTTTACCCTCAGATATGAGAAAGTTACCAAAATCTACCTTTCGGAAAAAGATAAGGAATGAGCTCTTTGAAATTTTGTCTAAATCTGATGACTATCTTGAAATCACTGAAATCATGCATCAACTTAAATTTATCAAGCTCAGGAACACGACCAAACTTACACCCTCTGTGTAAATCATATTGTAATTAAATTAGCTTAATACATACTATAATTTTATTTCACGACAGCTGGTACTGTTTGTAAAATATTTCTTTTTTTCCTTTCCTCTCTTTAAATTTGTTTCTCTTCCCCCGCCTCGATTAGGCTCTCCTATACGCGGGTAGAAGCTATCGTGAAATTGTAAATTGAGATTGAATGAATAAAGTTGAAAGTCGAAAGTTGAAACGTCTGCGTGGGAGGCTAGAGCTTGGGCCGCCTGTAGGGTTTTATGCAGACCGATTTTTGATTTCGGGTGGGCAACAAATCAAAACTCATTCCTTCTCAAAAAATAAAGAAAAGAGTAAAATACACAACGATAAGGGCATTGCAAGCAAAAGCTTTCGAAAATATTTCATTCTACGATCAATGCCGTCCAGTACACAGCGCGCGTGAAGTGATCAAAATCAAGCTGGCGCTATTTATGACTCAGTCAATTCCACTTCCGCACTTATTATTAAAGATGGCATGGGTAAGCTGCATATTCACCTCTCTTTCGTAGAGTTATTCAGTATCACACTCATTCTCTTTTGACTATTCATTACACATGTAGGAGAGTCAAATGAGGTGAACACGAGACCTATGAAACATCGGCTACCCTTCCTTAACAACACCAACTCCATTTAAATCCCAGAACATCCTTTTTAACGACAGAGCGCCGGGTTCAAATTTACTCCAACCAAAAGGAAATTAAGTACATCTCACATTCCAGTATTAGAGCCAGTGTTGAAACCCGCCCTCCCAAGCTACACAATTTACTCCGATTTTCTCTCCCCTTCCATCCCCGACATTTTATGGGCCTCCCCAACCCCGCGAGCTTCGCGAGTTTCTGCGATACACGTATTTCTAGTTATATTTATTGCAAAAAAGATCACACTGATCTGCTTTTAGAGGCAGTCTCCCTAAAAGCGTTCCGGCACTCAATTTCGGACTCGAAAAAACGTTTGCCTAATATTTTTATCGTTAAAACTACTATCCATCCTAATGACGAAATTGCAGTTAGAATGAGGAAATTGTTTATTTTACTGCCATTGTCAGCATTTCATTGCTGGAAGACCGTTAGCGGCTAAAATATGCAAATTTTAGATGCTGTTTCACAGGTTTTTTAATTAACGATCGTTTAAAAGTACTTCGGGCCATCAAATCCTAGACTGTTTGCACTCATTTGGAAGCATATTACTTCTTCTTACTGTTCCAATACCATTTAGGCATTATCTTTCTGTGATCAGCAAAAACTGGTCGTCTTTATTTCACTAACCCAATTAAGAAAGCAAAAATGAACGAATAAATGCCTCAAAAACATCAAACATTCTCAAGTGTGGCACCTAAACTAGACCTTAAAACATGTTTTATTTAAAGATTAAGAGCTATTTTGTCAGGTTATGTAATAAAACTTGTGGCACAACGCGATACAGAGTTGAAGGATTCGACT
This sequence comes from Porites cylindrica, assembly GCA_964035525.1. NCBI lineage: Eukaryota > Metazoa > Cnidaria > Anthozoa > Scleractinia > Poritidae > Porites > Porites cylindrica. Next base: position 30,065,774 of record OZ037779.1, read on the forward strand.
TAAATTTGCATACTGATTCTGAATTTGCATTGCCTGACACTGGCCGCTGTGATAGAAAAAAATTATTCATGATCCTACAAATGACAATTTTTCTGTTCTTTTTTTTTACTTTATCAACAGGAAAACGGATCGGAAAAAGCTTAAGCTTACAGAAGAATAAGTTTACTTCTCCACTGAGCTTCATATTAATAGTCTCGGCCGGCCGTCCTTTGTTCGACTCCCAGTAGTTGGCTTTCTTGGTAGTAGAGTGGGACCCCTCGCCCTCTTTCCTAGTCGCATCTCTCTGAGGGTCGCCCTCACAGTCTGAACGCCTGGAAGAGGCCATTCGACATACTTCAGTCGCGTTCTAAACGAACATTTTTGTTTTGCAGATAACATTAACGAAAACCATGTTTCCCCTGTCTAATGACTGGTGGAAGTATTTACATTTTGCAGAGAGAAGATCCTTCACACATTCACCTTTACACTATAATATATCAGTCCGGAATATCCCTAAACTTAACGACAGGGCCAACTGGTCACGCGACACTTTTCAACCAATGAGAAGGCGCGCTTGTGTTTACTCAAAACACAAATCAAAACATCACCCCAGTGATCAAAAATTTTCGCAACAGCGGACGGAGTCGGACAGAATCAGTCATCGTTTCGAGGCTCTCAGGCATACTTTTAACACTTTTCATGAGGCGTACACAATTTTAAGTGGACAGCGTATCGGGAGCCATATTGGAAGTGTCTCGTGAAATATTCAGCACATTCTGTGGCTTATTTCTTCTTTAAACAACGCGATGTATAGGCGATATTTTGGTCGGTTTTTTAAGGTATGTGAACAAGTATCTATTATTTTTTCGATTCACAGATTTTTTACGAAGTTCTAGATATTTTTCCTCGATTGTCATACCGATTAACTTTTATCATGTTAAATGTGGGGATGGTAGACAACCTAGAATTTTGGTAGACAATTTTTGAATTCCGAGGTCCAAAACACGTACGTTTTCCTCTCCCGAGTTTCTCACAGAGCCGTGTTATTACTTTCTTTCGCATTAGTACGAGCCTTTGCCTTTTTTCTTTTCAAGGTCAAAACAACTTTTTTAGTCTTATGGATATTCACGTCCAACATCTCGCATCACTTTGCCGAATTTGCGGGGATGAAATTGAAGATCAGTAGCGCAAGGTAGATACTAACGGCTTTGTTTGTGAAATTCACCAAATCTGGAAAGATTTATTGTTGTTGGATTCTCCAAATGTTCATCCACAGTTAAAAAACAATCAAAGAAAGAAGGCAAATTTCAACTGTAAATTTTCACACTCTCTCTAAGGCTAAGGCTCAAGTTGCTAAGCTTTGAACGACTAGGGGATTTATATTTGACTATTTTAGGGAAATTTGTACCAGGCCTTCGTTTCCTCGCATGCAATCTCGCTCGTTTTTTGTTTTGTTGTTTCTTTTCGTTTTTTTTTTTTCATAAGATTCGTGAATTTCTGTCACACATGCAGGGTGTATCAATCATTTAAGCATAAATACTGAGCATTTGACTCTTTACATTCTTTGTCACAGCATTTCCATATGCAGACATAAGACGCAACAAGACCCTCTCTTAATGGCTCGACAACGTTCAACATTGTCCGTGGTAGGCGGGTGTATCGAATGAGCGCCGCACCAGAGGCGCAAAAACGAAATGATAAACGCGGTGGCGCCTAATTTAGTAAAATCGATATCAATATAAATTTGGATCCACACGGAGGGTCCAAAGGCCGATTTTAAAAAATGTGATCCTAGATCACAGCTCTTATTCAGATGTATGTATTTTTACATCATTAACGTGGTAGAATGCAAGCGTCTGTAAGAACAGGGTAATAACCGCTAACAAGACGTAAGACGAGAAAAGACGTGGAAAGAGTGAGGGGTCTCGACCTGGAGAAATGTTCATGCTGGGGAAACCTTCGACAATGCCGGATTCAGACTTCAATTCAGAGGTTTTTGTGCACGTTGCGCTTCAATAGAAAATTCTGTCGGTGAATTCTCCATGGTACCAAACAATTGAGTAATGTCAGTAATATGCCTAAGAGTAAGTAATCACGATTTTGACTTGCAATTTAACTTTGTCTCCACAAGGTTTAGATAGCAAATGATGCACTTATCACTTTCCGTTTCACTCGTGTATCTTGTGCCAATATTCAAATCCGTCAGCTCATAAATGATATCAAATGTGCAAGTGCATTAGCTGACTGTGTAACTTTATGCCGTAGTGCAACAGTGATTAACATCAGGATATTACTTAAAGCCACTTTCTACTTTTTCTCCATCACTTCATTATGTTTGAATCTTCACTTCCCGCATATTTCTAAATAAAAGTGAGTGGACTACTGAGTTTATCATTGTCTGAACTTGAAATTACGATTATGACAATACCCATTGGCCCTTTTGTCGTTATCTTATCTCAGATAAAGGAACTAGTGATAAGGATATTAGAAATGATTTTAAGATATTATACCGTAGGTGATCCCACACTTTAAAATAGATGGTATACGATTTTCGCAAGCCAATTACATGCCTGTGACGTCCTTGTTACTAATATTCCTTTCTTGGTCCTCTATGCGAAGAACAAGGTGGCCGCCAAAATCGTCCGAGTTTATATGCCGATATTTGTGGGTAATCCGCGGGAGGACTCTCATATAATAGCGAAGGGGCTGCTCGTCGGAATTAAAATTAAACCCATAAAGGAGGCCAGTGTCGGTGTGGCTCAAGCTTAAACTGACCGCTAAAGGAGATTTCTGTTAGGTCAGCATCATGGCTTTTTTTTTTCTTGCAAATTTCTTTATTCACAGCCCTAAGCGATACCTGAATGAGCATATTTAGTTACTTTTCGTCCCAAACAACCGAAGTGAGGCCAAAGTCTGCAAACGACGAGCACCCGCGTTACTTTTGTATGGGGAAGCAGATTACCATCTGTTCCACTTGATTTTTCGTAAGGTCAGTGATTACCATATTTTGAGAGCATTGGCCCTGTTTCACTTAGTTCAGACTTCGATGGATGACAGGTTTTATGGTGAGAAGTAATGGTGTCCTGACATTCGTGTACTTTTATAAGTTGGGAGAAACCGCGTGAACTTCCACTCTTTATTTTCTTACTTTCATTGAAGTTGCACGATTCGAAATTAATTTTGAAACTTTATTATTTGCTTGTGCCAACGTCTTCTTTATTAACTGGCTGCGACACAAAAGTAGCCTTGGACTCCGGACTGTCTCTTGGTGCGTGAAAACTAAAGCTGACCACTCCTGATAGGAAGAAACAGTCAGTAAAAGGAAGAAACCTTCTAATTGAAATTTCGTTAACAAAGGTCTTCAAATGTGGGCTCTTGATAGGTTGAAGGTAAATAAAAGAAAAATAGTAATTCGCCGTTCACAGTCCAGTACTATCGCCCCATTTTAGCGAATACAAGACAGTCTTGGATTCTGGATGCCATTCCATCGATTCTCAATTCCGGGTGTTGGATTCCAGTCTTTTCCAGTGGAACTTGGATTCTAGATTCCCTTCCTTAGTGGGGTACTTAACCTCTATTCTGGATTCCAAAGCCCTGGATTCCGGATTCCATAAGCAAAATTTTCCAGATTCCTGAATCCGGATTCCCTTACATGGGGCCAAGTACAAGTAAAACCTTTTCTGGCCTGTTCACGCATATTTAATTAAGCAGTGGGAAATTTACTTTTCTTCTAACGTTTGATTTTATAATGTGATGGATCAGAGTAACTTCTAGTCAATGCAGCTTTTTCAGACTGGACCACATTTTAAACTAGAAGAGGTTTGGTTCTGGAAAGGTATTTCCGGCTTGACGTAACAGACTAAAAACGAATGTTCGGGGCTGTGGGAACAGTTAAATGAAGCTAGGAAAAGTATCTTTTACTCGCTGAACTAATTTTTGAACAATATATATCATTGGCAAAGGGAAAAAGGGAATTCTAAAATCGTTTTAATGGGAAAATGAGGTATATCTTACTTAATAGTGGCAAGTATTTGAATAACTAAGGATTTTGCTGTGACAGCAGTCGCTACTGTCACGCAACGCAAAATGAACATTTGCCTAAATTTGAGTTGAAGCCTTCAATTCTGAATCGCGTTGTGCCACAAGCTTTATTGCATAACTTGACAAAATAGCCATTAATTTCTAACTAAAACATGTTTTTAGGTCTAGTTTAGTTGGCACATTTAAGAATTTTCTGATGATTTTGAGGCATTGATTCGTGCATTTTGCTTTCTTAATTGGATTAGTGAAATAAAAACGACCAGTTCTTGCTGACCACAGAAAGATAATGCCTAAATGGTATTGGAACAGTAAGAAGAAGTAATATGCTTCCAAATGAGTGCAAACAGTCTAGGACGAAGAACTTTAGAACGATGGTTAAAAAACCTGTATAAAAGAGACTAACATTTGCATATTTTAGCCGCTAACGGCCGTCCAGCAATGAAATGCTGGGAATGGCAGTAAAATAAACAATTTCCTCATTCTAATTATAACTGCAATTTGGTTATTAGGATGGATAGTAGTGTTGACGGTAAAATTATGAGGCAAAAGTTTTTTCGAGTCCGAAATCGAGTGGAACGCTTGAGACTGCCTCTTAAATATTAAAGACAAAACTAGAAACTAGAATTTTAGCAAGACCTCAATTATTTCCGAAGATGTTTAATATAGTGAATGATAAACAAACAACCGACGAGCTTAAGATGGGTATTTTCTCATCATGATGGAACCATTTCGTCAGCGTATTGGCCGAATTTATACTAGAGACGAATTATCCGTCTAGACGGATTAACCGTCTCAGACGGATAGTTACTCCCTAGTATAAATTCGGTGCTAAGACGAATTATGGAGCAAAATTAGTCTGAGGCTGATTCGTCTGTTATGCAAAATGAGTCTTGTGATGAGCATGCGATTTATTTTCGGCAATGATTGAACTAAATCAATTCAGAAACAAATAAAAAGTATCGACGTCAATAAAGTAGGAAGTAAAAACCTTTAGCGAGTAAATCATGTTTCTTGTAGAATTAATCGCCTCCTTATTTCTCGATCTAAATTCCAAACAGGCGAGACCTGAATGCCGCTGTAAGCGCGTTCTTGTATTGATCGTACAATACACAAAGTTTATATTAACTTTTATGTATCTCGCAGAGTTTTTCTAGGCCTTTCTACCTCAAACATTCACGGCACAAAGAAATTGTCTTTCCTTTAAACTCTTCAAACGATATATACATAGAATGTTTTCATCCATATGCCAACTGATCACGATGGCGGGACAGATGTAAAACATACTGTGGGGTATGGAAGTTATGGAGTGAAAACCACATATATCTTTTTAAAGCATAAGTATTAAAAATATTATTTATAGAAATATCTATAGGTATCTGAATGTTAATATTTTTAAGTGAAGTGTTGAAAAAGGAACGACGTTAACCTCTTCTAGAAGAATTGACAAATGCCCCACCCTAGGGCAGAGGATTTAATTTCTGACAAATCCCCACCGCCGGGACCGACGAGATGACAAATGCCCCGGGGGATGGACACGCTTGAAATTGACTGAGCCATTATGCGTACGTGTATGCTTGTGTAGGGGCGAACACGAACTTTATTGAACACATAACTTCTTCATACTTGACAAAGGTTGCCCGATACTTACTTGGAAATACTGTTTCTTCCATAGAAGACAGACGGTCAGCTACCCTCAAGAGAGTAGCTCTCACCTCGCTTTAACTAGCTGGTGCAGCATCATCTTGTCGACGGCGGCTTTTATCACACGGTCGTGAACACGTCTGTCGATGTCTAGTTTATCGTGAGTGGAGAAGGTCTCCCGAGTCCACTCTACTGGGAAGTCTCTCGACCACAATTTGAGCGGGAATGGGTAAGTCAATTGAGCCCACGATCTCCATCGGTCGCTGACCAGTGGCTAAAAGCTCAATTCGAAAAGTTGTATGTCGAATGTGAAAACTTGCAAGTACAATGCCCAAAGTCGGATGTCGGAAGCGAAAACTTAAAGGACAAATGCTAAATGCTGGATGCGAAAAAATGAATGTACATTCCACTGAACTTGAAGGTCGAATTCGAAAACTTGATTGTTGCTTATGAAAAAGTTTAATGTCGAAAGTGAAACTTAAATGCATAAATCGAAGTTGAATGATAAATGCCAAAAAAATTGAATCGCGAGTGCAAACTCAAATGACAAACACAGAATGTAAGATAGGTTGTGCAAAGTTTAATGTAAAATGGAACATTGAATTTTGGCGGAAATGGAACGTCATAACTTTTCCGTGTTCGGCGGCTACTTTTAGGCCAGCTGACCGTCGAAAATCTCAATTAATTCTCAAACGGCGGTATTTTGAAATTTAAAGCTCAGCAGAGTTATAAACTCATTAAAACCTTATTACCCTGACTGAAAGTGAAGGTAAGTTAGGTTTTGAGCTGTGGCCACGATTTTCCGATTTTGCTGGATTTTTCTGTGCATTCGCTCTTAATTCTCGTACTGCATCCTCACCATTATTTTTTTAACGCTGCTTGGAATATTAAGAGAAAAACATATAACTTTCTAAGGGTAAAAAGAAGTAAGAAACAAAAGTTAGAGTTATACGAACCATTACAGCTGACTTCGTTCACGTCCTCGTTCCAGTCTCCTCTTATTCCGCACAGAGCAGATGAAGGACCACTAATTTGTTTTCCAGTGGGGCAGGAAAATGAGCAAATCGATGCGTAACTTTGATTGTACAAAACACAATTGTCGGGCCAAATTTGCACATCATTTGTGGAGGAGAGGTTTCGGCACGTATATCCTTTAAAAGAGGAAATATAAAGCAAGTTTAAAAAAGTAAAGAAGATAAACAATCACGACACTGATAATAGATTACTTTTAAATGTGTCAAAAAGTTTATAGCCGCCTTTTGGCCTTTGTCTAAAGCGATAATGATAATTGTTATCTCGGACTTGATCCTCAATTTAGGCTCTTCGTTAATTTGAATTTCTGTTTTTGTTGTTGCTTTTTTTTTTCTCATTTGCTGTCTTTTTAATTTAATGTCGTTAGAGTACTCAAGACAATGACGTGAATCAAATTCTTCCAACCAAAAAAGAATTCAAAAAAAGTCACTCTTTCCTTTCCGCTCTCTAGTCGACCATACAGTCACCGGCCTTATGCTCGTGGACTTAAAGAAATTTTAGCAACATACTTTTTCGCAGAGGAGTTATTGTGTCCTTGATTTCAGTGAAATTTCACAGTTGCGCGAATCGCCTTAGTTTGCTTGTTTCCAGGGTCGGGTTGCAAAAAACATCTGAAGATTAAGGGAACTCGTAACTATTCTTTCAAAACAATAGGTTTTTGTCCCAGAACAAAAGTTAAGACCCCTCTTATCTTAAGAAGGTTTTATGCAACCTGGTCCAGGGTCCTATTCTACTCTTTGCCCCAGAGCGTCTCTCTTTCGTTCCGGAGAGTAGGAAAGGAGCGTGTGAACGATGTTGTGTTTTCTGCAGCACTCGAACTAAATCTAGTAAAATATTTCCCAATTCTCCAGAAAACTGCTATAGAGCAATCACCGCAGACGAATACAGCGACTTAGAGACAATAAATTAAAAGAGTTTTTTTGTGTTTGTGGAAACATAAATAGGTAGGTAAGCCCCCTTACTAGTTGCTGTCCTGGTTGGTGTCATTGTCAAGCTCAGTCCCTGAGCTAACTCGCCATGGTTGGAAAGGGGCCTCCATGTCAATCCCTAGGGGGGAGGGTGGGCAAAAGGGCAAAAGCGTGGTACCTTCCGTTAGTCTTGCTCTGGGAGAGTCAGTGCACTGGTCATGTCTGCCTTTAGTTTGTCATGTCAAATTCTTGTAACGTTTAACGCCCATTGGCCAATGAAAGCATTCCCCTCAAGCACGTCCTAGGCTGGGGAGGGGGGGGGTGGAGGAAGTCAGGGGGTAATTTAACCTTGAATTCTCTGCTTAGAACTTGGTTAAGTCTCAAGCATCCTCCGTCATTTAGGGCCTTAAAGCAGCTAGAGTGTATGGACAAGTCCAGAGTGTCTTTTTGATGGTCCTGAATGTTTCTTTTGCTATTCAGGAACCAAGAAGAGAGTCACCTTAAGAGAACCATGGGTAACAGCTGAGTTTCTTGGCGATATTTAAGTCAGTTTAAGGTGTGTGGGCTCCAGGAGTCCGATGGTACGGTTTTCATAAATCCGGCTAGATGATGTCGTTGAATGCTGTCGGGAGGGGAGAAATGGGGCGAGACTGGGTCCGGAGGAGGCAGATTTGGCCCGAGGTGACCTCCTTCTTGGAAAAGACAGCATTTCTCGTCAACATCTAGCCGAATTTTTGAAAACATAGCTCAAAACGGGCCAGAATATTCACACAGATAGATAAGAGAATTAATTGCACTGCGATCGATGTTCACTTCGCGCGTGCTGAAGATTACTGATCATGATGTGTCACGTACGCAGTGATAATATAACATGAATCGAGGTGCATCATGGGATACTATTCGATCGTCGTCTGGGTTAAGGAGAATTTCACAGCTACAAAAAGCCTTTTTAATGTGGTTCCTGTGGTTGTTCAGCTGTATGTTGAAGCCTGTCTCACTCTTTCCGACATGTTGCAAGCTGTAAATGTTACATTCGATAACGTAAATCACCCACGTTGATTGGCAATTCACTATATGGTACATATCAAAAATTATATCTTCCTGTGTGCCTGTGAAGGTTGAGGGTTTATTTATGCGTGTGCACCAGCTGCAGGAGCCACAACCAACCGTCGTGGTGCCTTCTTCAGGCGTTTTGCTTCTCATTTTGGCGCTCAGAAATGTATCTCGGAGGCTTTTGGGTCTGTATGCTATTAATGGTGGTTCGTGAAAGATATGTATATAATATATGGATTTAGCCGGGGCTACAAGCGAAGCTCCTATATATGAACTCGATTTTATAATTTAAATCAAACAATAAACTTGTTTTCCACAATCCAGTTAACTTTAGAGCACATTCATGTGACTTTTGAGGGAAAGGTTGAGTGATTTTAGAGAAAAGTAATTTGCAAACAGTCCAAGCTAAGAGTGAACTTAATCTTACATCGAGTTGATAGCCTTCTATGTACACCCAAAAAATAGCAATCACCTTCGATCACATTTAAGAACGCGGGCTCTTGATCACAGTAGATTAGGCCTGGAAAACAAATTCTTGGAAAACAAATCAGGCCGAATTTTTTGCGTTCGACAAGTTTACTTTACAAAATCTTGCCAACAAGTCTGGGGACGTGTAACCCAACCTTTTTATACATCACATCTGAGGTGAAACAGTACCATGAGGCGCTGTTTTTATCATACAGACCTCGGACAGAATGCAGTATTTCACAATTTTGCAACACAAATTGCACTCACTCAATATTCAGGACGATCGAAGCACGTGTGGGCTTTTAGCGAAACCGTTAAAAAAATTTCGAAAATCCCCTATACGACTAGCCGGTTCTCACTTTTGACAAGCGCCAAAGTCGACTGTTTAAATTATTATTAATAGTGTTATACGCTTCAACGTAATAAAGAATTTATTATGTTTATTTTTTATTTAATGGTTTTATAACGATGTGTAATCGTCAAAACCTTTTGATACGCGCGGCTTTTTGACTACTCCCGCATGCAAGCGATGTTCATGAGCGACTGAAAACAAACGGCACAGCGATAAAAATTGCAAAAGAGACTACTAACAATCAATAAAAAGAAAATAATTCGGTGAAACATATACAGAGACAACAACTTTCATTCACGAAGACAGTATTAAACTGTCTCTGAAAATCCTTGTTTATATTTTCCATTTTGTAAGCCGGCTTCCCGGTGTTTGCTTTTTCAAAGATGAACTCGAGGCAAGAAAATCGCTCAAAGCTTTCTTTTACAGCCAGAATTATATCTAAATATTCTTTGAACGTTTTATTTCTTTCTATTTGCGGTGAGGAAATGTCTAAAGGCTTTCCAAAGTTCTATAAGCTTATAATCAAACCTGATACTCGGTCAGATCATTGTCTCAAATCTTACAACTAAAAACGTGCATAAACTAAATAGCCGCATAAACTACGCTCGACTTCATTAAATTAGATATAAAAAACAAACGTCAAATACAATAATTACTCAGGCTTACCATTCGAGATGCACTGAAAACTATCAAGTAAGGCCAGATTCGCTTCAGACTTTTCAACCCTCTTACGCATCAAGCAAGGTGAAAAACGCAAACGATGCCATCCGAAATCGGATTTCCGACTTTGACAAGCGACGTATTTCTCAACCAAAAACCCAGTAAACAAACTAGCCATGAATAACAGAAGATTCTTGATAGCAGCTGAATTTCATTTTGTACATTCAGTGGAAAAAGACAGTCAAAAACATCACAAGTTGACACAAAACTCTGTCAGCTTCAGCAAAGTAAACAAGTTTCAAGATGCTGCATAAATTTTCCACATGAACTCACCTGTCAAATTTTGACCAATCAGAGCATAAAAATTGGACGTAGAGTGTGACCAACGCGTGACCTTGATGAGAAAAGTCAAAAGCAACTGGCATGTCTTCCGTGCCTGTAAAAACTGGCTGAATTTTAGCTTCCGAGGTTAGTTTGAAATCAACATTTTAATTGTGCGGCACATACAAAACACAACATATTTCATATGAATTTTAAAAAATAAACTTGAGCCTGCGATCATTTGAAAACTAGTAACTTGTCAGCGGATAACTTCAAAAAGATATTCGACCTCGATGGGTCGACACCTGAGCCCGCGATACGGTCAGATGATACTGGTCAGCGGATACCCTGTTTTGACAGCTGTCAATTGATCACAACATTGATGTGGAATATATGTGTACAATATCAGTCTTCCTGTGCTCCCAAACTGGCTAGAAAGTGTGAGGATTAAACACTGGTTTCCCTGTGATGCGGACGGACGGGTGGGCGGGCGGGCCGTGTACGGTCACATGATTACCAAATTTTCTGGGATGGGTAGATTTACTTACCCATGGTGCTCCGCAGGCGCGCTTCGCGCGCCAGAGCTCCGCTATAATTTAGGTAGATGTTCACCGGCGAAGGCAAGACAGTGCTCTACTTGCAGTGAAGGAGCGCAATAAATCAGTAGGTGAATTACTCAAATCTTGAGTGCGTGGATGTTTAATAGACTTTATTCACGATACCCGCCATCTTTACACGCGCTAAAGGGCTGATGGGGAAAAAGCAATGTCACGTGGTTTCTCAGGGGGCAAACAAATGATAAAGGCTGCCAATGCAAAAAATCGCGGTCGTACTTAATCGATAGAAATCAATACTCGGAAATCAATCGATATAATCCGCCGATTGTTATCGATTTATGTAGAAAAATTGATAGAAATCGAAGTCATAGAAAAAATAATTTATCGTTTATTATCGATTAAAAAATGGATAACAATCGATAGTAATCGACAGTAACCGATAACAGTAATAATCTTGAGGAGTGCATGGTTCAGGTATTCTCGAAACATGATGATGCTATTTGGCAAGCGACAACTATTATTACAGTTTTTTTAACCCTCTCGCAAATAAATTGTTGATGACTCTCAAGACAATCCTTGCAACGAAACAGAGTCGAGCCCTACAGGATGGTCGTAAATTTTAAGTGTTACAGATTAACTTCCAATACTACTCAAAGGTTTAGACACTCTGATGAGACGTGAAGCCCTAATCACTGCGAGCACGTGTCATTTCACAATCTATTTTGCATATTGTTATTTTAGAAACCTTAGGGGCCGACCATTCGACTTTTGCAGGGAGGTATGAGTGATTTCAGAAAAAAATATATCCTGAAGACTGATTTCGAGGGAAAAAGATCCTGCAAGGAAATACCTTGGGGGAAAAAATTCTTGCTCTGAAAATAATATATAGTTACAGGTATGTCAAGTGTATGTCGGGGAAAAATCTAACGCCAGAGGTTTGGAGAATTTCTTTTTTTACCCAAACCAAATCACACATAACCCCCTCAAAAGTCAAATGGTCGGCTCCTTAAGTTTCCATGCTCAGGAGAAAAGGTCCACATGCTTTTCCATGACAACAACAGTCTTCCTGAAGATCAAAAAACTAGTAGTGCAGAGTAAAAGATAAGAAAAAAAACAAACAAAACAAAAGTGCACAGTTAAGCTGGTAAATATTTGATGTTTCACAGAAAACAAGCAATTTTCGGTGGAAATTTATTGAAAGTGTAAAGTATTGCCAGAATGTTGAAAAAGTGTGCAGCTCTGCAGAAAACGCAAAACAGACTTATTTAGTCTCGTAAAACAACACTCAAACGTTGCTAAGCACAATCGGAGATACACTCATTGAAAAGGTGTCGGAATCTTTCATACTCAAATGAGTGTAGCCAATCAGGGTACCGTTCACTCAGCCGATTTCTGATAAGTCAGCAACTCTGCGTAAATATCGCATATGCACACTCTATGAAGTATTCTATATAGAGCGGTTTTCACTTGACTGTCGTAAAACCAAAACCAAAGTAAATACACTAGCCAACCAAAGGGCGTAGTAAAACCAAAACCAAAACCAAAACCAATCCCTTTCGACAGTCAAGTGAAAACCGCTCTATAGTGTATCATATTTTGTTCCGGTCATGAATGTTCCATCTCTGAGCATCAACCAGGACTATAGCGGTATGACAGACCTTACGCTTCATTCAAGTATCAATATTTCGTTTATCATAATCAGATAAAAATAATGAAATTGCAGTTATACTTGAACTAAGGCTCTTACTTTGGAGAACAAAGTGTTGGCAGTTATCTTGGATATTGCCCGAGCAGTTAGACGGAAGGCAACAGAAGTAAGATCCAACATCAGTGTACCGCACATCAGATACAGTCAACACAGAAGGACCGTAAATTCCGCTGCGATGAACATGGTATTTTCCATCTGAGCCATCTTAAAGGAAAAGGAAACAAAGTGAAAGCTCAATTTGCAATACACAAAAAGTACACTCCCACAATTTTAACAAACAACATTTTGAGGCCCACATGAATTTTTCAAAATGCTGAAAGCAGTGGGTTTAATTTGGTTGTTGAATGTTCATTTCCCATTTTTTGTTAAAACAAATAGTTCTCTAGGCATTGTGCACGTGCTTTAACAAGAAAGATCGTTATGTGGTGAATAATACAAATATCGTGCTCAATATAAACACCTATAAGAGTCCAGCTCTTCACCACCTATTTGCGTCGTTGTTTGCCCCTGTTGGTGTCGATTTTTGTTTCTTTGCAGTTTATTAAGCTTTACCCAGAGTAAATGTACAACTACATAAATTTCTATAATTTTATCAAACATATGATCTCACTTATGCAGGACCGTACGAAGTCCTCGCCATCCTTCTGAAGCTTCCATTCAACATGAAGTGGAAATCCCTGGGCCGTGCACGCAAAAGAAACGTTTTGCCCTTCCACGGTAATGATAACTTCAGTAACTTCCGTTGGCTTGTCAAACCACGAGGCAACTGTTGGAAATCAGGAAAACAATACTGGCGCTATTAGGTCAAGTTGATTAAAGAGTTTTAAAAAGACAACTGTATAGCTAACGTCTCTCTAACTAGCATAAATGCTCTAACATATTATATAGTCATAGGCTCTTGAGTATAGTTAGTGTTGTTCTTGATAACTTTTTTTTGTAAATTCTCTTAGTTTTTTGTATACAGTTAGAATAAACTTGTTGTTATTTGTCGTTGTCGTTAAGGTCAGTCACTTAAAATTTTTGGAAGTATAAAGATAAAAATTGCAGTCTCCTCAAGGGTTTTTACAATGTCCCAAAACAAGAGACTTCACATGATATTTTAGTCACCAAATAAGGGTATCCTACGAGGAAAGCGTTTTGAAAAAGACGAGAGAAGGAAAAATCAGAGCCACCCAGTTAGTCACTCTGGCTAACAAGTGACTGCAACCGAGCGTCAGACCCAGGGACGGATAGGAAAGATGTATAATTAAAGTTTGCATGACTTATATTGCACTGATTATCGCAACAACAAATTGAAAAAATCTGTTTATGCTACATTTTGGTCAGGCTATGCAAGGCTATGCAAGGCGCTACGAAGTCCTCTCCTGTCTTCTGAGACTTTTATTCAACATGAAGGGGAAACCCTTGGGCCCCACACTCAAGTGTAGCATTTTCTCCTTTTATAATCGTAAGGTTAACAATTTGCATTGGCTTGTTGAACCCTGGAGTAACTGTTAGCAAGCAAGAATATCGATCTCAGGAATGTCTACATATTCGACAATAAACTACTTAATGACTGTTTGGAGCATTTTTGTTTATTTTGATCACTTTTTATGATTCCAATTTACATTTTTTTATGAGAAAAACTGCTCTTTCAAAGACTCCCTCGATTAAAAACAATGAAAGAAAGAAAAAGAAGAAAACTTTATTACAGTATAACCTTTGCTACAGTGTACATGTAATGGAGAACTTTTACCGGTCATTGTGGCCATTGAAATCTCCTACTTTATTGTAACAGATTAAGAAAACAAACAAACAAAGCAAAACAAGAAACAAAAATCAAACTCGATGTTTACACCACGAGTTTGGCGCTTGTCAAAAATTTTGTAAATTTTGTAATCATGAATTTTTTGTTTTTACAACCTTGCTCACGTCTTTGAAAATTTTTCATATTAAACTAGAAATGCCAGTCAAAGGGACTTTAATAAATTGGCCATGCTCATAAAGTACAGTAAGAAGACCCAATGAAGGATTGGCCACATGTAAGGGAATCTAGGACAGTCTTGGATTCTGGATTCCACGCAGTGGATTCCCGATTTCGGGTACCGGATTCCTGTCTTTTTCTGTGGAACTTGGATTCCGGATTCCAATCGTTTGTAGTGGGATTCCGGATTCCTTGCGTTGTATTCCGGATTCCAAAGCCAATGATTCAGGATTCCGCAAGCAAAATTTTCCCGGATTCCGGAATCCAGATGCCCTTACATGGGGCGAAAGGATTCATGTAGCTGTAAAGGAACAAAGGATTTTGTTGCCTGACAAAACATTGTAGACTGCCAAATCCTCTTGATGGCATCTTTGAAGTTTGGTGGCACTTGAGAAAATTTTGGTAGGTGAAAAAAATCGTTCGCACTAGGAAAGACTTATCTTTTGACGATTTTTTGCAAAACATATCAAATTTTGCTTAGTGCAAACAGGGCCTACCCTAAGTTCTGTAATAGAAGCCCTAAATACTGAGAAATTAATGTACGTAAGGACATAACAGCTTGTACCCTAAAATTTGTTTTTATCAACTGAGTCAATAAGCCAATTCATTTACCACTGTAAAAAGATTTAAAAGTTTCACAGGCTAGCCTTGCCTGCGAGTACAGCCATCTTTCCTCACTACTCACTGTCACGCACGGCTACAGTCACGAATTAAGTGTCATGCAGGAGAGAAGGTCTTCACCTTGAGCAATGACGAAAATGCCATGCTGGCGATGTACATCAATGTTTATTCCTCGCGAAGCGAGGCGCGAAGCGAGGCGCGGAGCGCCGAGCCGCGAGGTTTACAATCTCGTCACGCGCGAAGCGCGCGTGTATCACACAAGCATCGCAAGGCCAGCGTGATTTTCCTCTTGGCTATAAATCTATCGAGTTTGGTAGGTGTCCGCCTTGACGTCATCCAGAGTAGTGACGTCAAAGTGCATTATGGGTTTCCAGGCAACCGATTGCCATCGATGACAAAGCTCCGCGTTTTATTTATGAAGACGGGTTATTATGGGCGCTTTCCATTTAGTCAAAATTTTCGGAATTTCCGGTTCGGCGGTAAATGGAACACGTTTCGTCGGTTCGTCCCACTGGAAAATTCCCAGAAAAAGTGGAAAATCTAAAAAGGTGGGCCCGTTTTCCCGGTTGGAATTTCCGAACGGAATGTCGTGTTCCATTTACGTTTCTCGTAGTTTGTACCAGTTCCAGGTCCACGGTCGGCCACCGCCACGTACCGGGGTTTACGACCAAATGGAACACCTTTTTACCAATCGGAAATTCCACTTTTGCTACCACCGAAATTTCCGGTTTTTTTTCCTAAATGGAAAGCGCCCAATAAGAATGTTTACACTCGGTGAGTTACGACCCAATATCTCAGGCAAATACACTCTTTTTTTAATAAGAATATTGTTTTCCCGTGCCAGGCTGAATATTCTTATTTTTGCGCCGATTTTAGGCTGTAAATATTCTTGTATTATTCTTAATAATAGCTTATGACATTTCCGTTTTAGAATATATTAAGGAATCAATTATACTTTTGTTAAATATAGTTAGCTAGTTTTGCCGTTTAAAGAAAGGAATAAATTGAAAACGTATATTTGTATTGTATTTACAGATTTTCACCACACGAAATTATATCCTTTTCAAAATCTCAGCCTGGAGTTTATTCTTAAAGCATTCTTAAGATTTCGCAAATTTCAGCCTCGCTATTCTTATAAAATATATTCTTATAGAAAAAAAGAGTGTAAAAGAGAACAGCAAACTGAACAACGGTGGATTTAACAAATGGCTGGAAATCCTCGCTGGGAAAGATTTACAAACAAAACTCCGCAAGAGCGAGGACGTCGACTTTAAATTCAGCGCGAGTAACGGCACAGCGAAGGCAAACACTGTCAACTAGAGACAGACGTTATACAGCGACCACGAATATGTAAAGAGTTAGCAACAAAATACTACAGTTACACTGCAAACGAAGCCGACGAAGAGAGGGAACACCGACTGCCGACGTTTCAGCAAAATTCGGTCAATAGAATTCGCAAAGAGAGGCAAGTTTACAGTCAAAATTTTCTTCTTCGATGCAACGATATGAAGCAAGAATTACACCATCTGTAAATTCGACACGAGGGGTATCTTTGCAACGGACTGAGGACAGCCGATCAGCCTTTTCACCGTTTTACAGTAAGCTTTATTTTACAATGAACAGTTTAGAACACCGATAATGTGTGACATGTAGGGAAGCGTTACATTTTGTAAACAAAATCCTTACTGAGCAAAATTTTTCGTTTAAGCTTACAATTTTCATTCAATTTCCTTCACAAGTAAAACATATGTTTGTATAGCAGCCTTATACATAAACCCAGCTGTGTCTTTTAAGTCAAACATCACAAAAATTTGTTATTGCTGGCCCGCTATATTTTTGTTCCTATATTATTCGAAAATAACCTCTGTATTTCGGATATCCTCAGAATATTAGTGTGTGACTTGGTTGCCATGACAGGAACGTTAATTCCTTTCGCTGTTAGGAAAAATTTAACAGGTCACTCATAAAATTTTACTCTTTCAAAGAAGTCAGACAGAGGTGACATATTCACAGAAATAAAACATTTGTTCCATTGGAAGATGAAGATTGTTTCAAGAAATTAAACGACATGCAAGCAGATGTTTATATAGGGTTTCCCATAAGATCAATCCACCCTGCACTTGACTTTACATTCACGATAAATGCATGTAATACAGGGAAAGTGTTCATTTGACTCGTCTCAGTCTGGGAAATTAAAAATCTATGGCTCTGGCACTGTCTCAACAAGCTCATGCATGTTTAGAATGGAGACCAATGGAGAACCCGATCACCTTCAACATGACTTGTTTGTGGACATTTCATACAAATTCACTCTTGCATATGGATTTGTTTCTTATGCATGTACTCGAATAACTATGAACACTTGCCTAAGTGGTAAAAAATTGGTACTTTTTACATGAATCCAGTGCTTTAAGGTGAATACCCACACATACAATAATCATAAATCATGATCACTTTAGTAATTCTCATGAACTGCATCCTTAATGACATTGCTACTTGTAATTTTCTATTTCAGTGATTATTTTTGCACTTTACTGTTACAAACAATAGTTGTCAAGTGTGATTATGAACCAAAAAAAGTGCAAACACCCTCCCCAGTTACATGATTTACTTCACTGCTCTCCTGTCCTCCCACCCCTTTATGGGCTCCCCACCAAAGCTTCGCGAGGTTCTGCGATACACGTATTTCTAGTATACATGTACATTGTATAACAGAATAAACAACATTATTTATCTGGTAGTCATGGGGTCCCAAATGTACATTTGCCTCAGCTTATGTTTCTCCTGGTCTATTATTGCAAAGTTTTGACTTTTTCTGCAAAACTTAAAGAAAAATATACATGTATTCCTGAAATATTTTATGACTCTTTGTTCTAGATTGATCAAGTACAGGTAACTTACATTATTGACCTTTGCGATATTTTGTCTATTGTCTGTCATTTGTAAAATATAGCTTCATCACATGTACTACGTACATGTACAGACTGATGTAGATACTGCGGCAACTAATCAGAAATCCTAAACAGATTCCAGACAGACTTTACACCATCAGTATGGAATCTCTGTCATTGAGGAACAGACATCTCTCCTGTGGAATGTCCAGCTGGCAGGGGAAAACGAGGGGAGATGGCTGTAATTGTAGTCAAGGGCTAACCCTCCATCAGGGTCAGTCTACAGTGCACTTACTTTCAACCATGGTGCTATCAGACACATTGTACATTCTGATATAGCGGAGCGCCACTTCCAGAAAGCAGGTGTAGTTTCCTCCATCTCTAACACCAATATTTTTAAGAACAAGCGGCCTAAGGGTGTCTGGTGGCTTATCTGGGTCAGCATTTCTGATACTCTCCAGCAAAATCCCATCTTTGTACCAAGAAATTCTTTTCAATGCTGTTCCTTGAACTGGATTTCTAGTCAGGTTACATGTGAGTGTGGTGTTCTCACCATGTCTGAACACACTGATTTTAGGCCAAATTTTCACTGATGGAATTTCTTCTCCTAAAAGGAAAAAAAGCAAACAGAAAGGGTAGAATGCATGAACCTATAATCTCTGTCCATTGCCTCTAATATATTATCCATAGTTCCAGTGGTTTTAAGACCAGGCAGAAGATCCTCCCTTTCATGTGCTGTACAGTCGACTCGTGGTAATTCAAACCTTGTACGGAAATGAAAAAAAGTTCCAGTTATCAGGAGTACAAGTTATCGGGAGCGAGAAGCAAATAACCAGAGATAAGGAAGTAGGATGGGGAAGAAATACAAGTTTATGTATCATGAACGGGCAAGGGCCAATTCCAGAAACAACACGTTCACGATCAGCAAATGTTTTTACTATTAACGAACCATAAACGTAAATTCCTACAAAGAGCGAAAAAATAATAGTTACAATACAGAAAAACTACTTTAAGGCGACTGCAAAATGAAATTGATGAAAAACGATGAAAACGAAGCTGCTTACCAAATGCTGAGGATGACAGGGTTGGTGGTTAGGGCCGCCGAGGAAAAAAAATCTACTTCCACTAATGCTGTTACAGTAATAGACACGTAAACTGGTAACAAAAAAGGGGCGAGATAACAAACTATAACGAAATTTACATACAGTACGTAACAAAAGGAGCGTAATTAACAAAATACCGGAGAGCGAAAAGAAAAAGAATACACGGTAACAAGTAAGTGAGAAAGCGAAAACAAAAGAAAAAAAAATTACCCCAACATATCATGCAAATTTTACTTCAGGAGCAACAATAGTTATAATGATATTTTGAAAAAGGAATTAAAACAACAAAGCTTGATCACTGTACAGGGCTAGACACTGTAATTAAACTAAACTAAAGAAAATGTATAAAAGACAAAGAATACACAGTTGACATGGTTGTTTTTTAAATAAATTCAATGTTTTCTTCAGGTTTTTTTCTTGTAGGTTTGTTTGTTTTTTTTGGTTTACACTTTACAGACTTGCTTGTTACATATATATGGATAAAGAAGACAGGAATCAAAGGGGTTATGTCTCTAAGAAACATGTATTACTGTCAATTTTGTGCTTGATTCATTGCTTACTCTGTCCTTACCCAAACACTAAATACTTCTATAGAGATATAAATTAAGAAGATATCAAACAAATCCTATCAGGAACGACAGATCATATTATTACATGTATAATTACTACTATTCTTTGGTGATTTTTGGAGGTGTTGCATTAAAACTTAATAAATTGCTCCAATTTTTTCAAGATTCAATCCATGTTCATCATTTCCATCCTTCGCAACAGACGACAGGAAACGGTTTTAATGCCTAATGTATGGTCTTAAAAAAAGGACCATTATTTTTGGAATTTAATTGATGCTGAGTCATGTTCTAGCTTTTTAAACAGCAGCAAATAAGTACGACATACATGTAGCCCCTTCAGGGTTGCCCCTCATCAGAAATTTAAAAATTCCCAGACTTGCCAGCGATATTTTTCTCTTTGTTTTCAACCTCTTTTCGCTTAGAAAATTCTCTGACTTTTCCCTGACCTTGAAAAATTTTTGTTTTTCCCTGACTTTTCCCTGACCGTGGCAACCCTGTCCTTTAACCCTTTAAATCCCAAGAATGACAACAATCCATTTTCTCCTAACAATTATTATCAGTACAAAAGATTTTGAGATTAATTAATAAAAATATAATGTTTTGGTCTTTCATCAACTCTCAAATTATAATTCTTAAGAGAAATGTATAGAGACCAGCTTGGAGAATTTGTATGTGGCATGCAACCGGGATAAGCTTGGGCCGTCTAGGCCTTTGACTCGTCTGCACCTTTACCCCCGTTTTTATTGGGACATAGGCCCAGTTCAAACATCGAATTTCACATGTGTCAAATTTAATTTGTGAATTAACCAATGTGAGCGCGACGTCTGAATCACTTAAATTTGGCAGTTTAAAATTAAATACGAATCTGCCGAATCTGTGACTGAAAGAGTCAAAGATTCAACTTAGGTAAGACATTTGATTCAGACGTCACATTTCACATGTGCCGGATATAAGTACAGTCAAGTCCCTTTATAGCGGACACGGCAGGGACCTTTGTTACGCCGCAAAATGTAACAATTGACGCAAAATGTAACAACGCGAAATGTAACATTGACCTGAAATGTAACAGCTTTTGACGCAAAATGTAACAACTTTTTAACGCGAAGTGTAACAACTTTTTGACGCAAAATGAAACAATATTTTTAACGCGAAATGTAACAAGCAAAATGTTACAGCCTTCAAATAACTGAGAGACTTGGACATTAGCCTTGGAGATAAAGTGTAAATTGTCTGGTGATTACAAAAACAGTATATTCATAAAGCAGATAAAGTTTTCTTCTAATGTCAAATAAACTTACGAAAGGTCGTAAAACAGGTGATAAAGTTATAACCTTGGAATAGCAGTATGGACAATAACAACAACGCTAACTTAGTAAACATAACGTGTGGAAAATATCCCAAGCTATGCGAAAAGAATATGACTAGAAAACAATAACACCGTAGGAAACACGCACTAATCAGCAATTGAAATGCAAGTTAAAAGTAAAAGTTAAGAAAGGTAATCTTTCAAAAGAAAATTTTGAACATAGTCAATAAGATAGATATGAAATTTCTCATTTCTTACCGGACTTCCAGCAAATGTGAGAAATTTCATACCAACCCAGTCCTGCTGCCGTAAAACTTAACCATGCAAATGCCCATTTAACACTGTTGATTATCTCACACAGTCGGATGACTGCTCCGCTACACCTGCCTTTTGGGGAAAAGGGGAGGAGGTGGGTAAAAACAGACAGCGTCGGATAAAAACAGAAAGCGTCTTCACTCGATGAAAGTGTGAAAAGAATAATCAGTAATCGATACTCGCCTCGATTTCATACGGGCTCAACTCTCTAGAGGGAGTATGCTAAAAATGTACCATCCTAACCCATCTAATACGTCCTGGATGTAGTAACGCCAACTTTCTTTTCAGCGTCACACATATGTAAGGAAAGATACTAAACAACAATTGACCACTCCAGAAAATACCATAACATACCATAATGTTCTTTGTTCGTCACCCCTAAATTTTGCAGAAGCATTGTTTTCAGTTTGTCTTGGGGCCATTTTTTAACTCCCAAGAGAAACTGAAAACAATGCTTATGCAAAATTTGGGGGTGACGAACAAAGAGCATTATGGTATGTTATGGTATTTTCTGGAGTGGTCAATTCGTTCGACTGTTTCAGGATTTAGTTACTATTATCGAAAAACGTTTTGTACGTTTATTTGACATTATAGGAAAACTTTATGAATAAACTGTTTTTATAACCACCAGCAGGAGCCCCAGTTTATTTATAAAGTTTTCCTATAATGTCAAATAAACTTACAAAACGTTTTTCGATAATAGTAACTAAATCCTGAAACAGTCGAACGAATTGACCACCCCAGAAAATACCATAACATACATCACCAGACAATTTACACTTTATCTGCAAGGCTCATGTCCAAGTTTCTCAGTTATTTCAAGGCTGTAACATTTTGCTTGTTACATTTTGCGTTAAAAATATTGTTTCATTTTGCGTCAAAAAGTTGTTACATTTCGGGTTAAAAAGTTGTTACATTTTGCGTCAAAAGTTGTTACATTTCGCGTCAAAAGTTGTTACATTTCGCGTCAATTGTTACATTTTGCGGCGTAACAACCTTGACTTAGTGTCCTCATTTGCGAGATTCAATAATAGCGAGAGGTTATATCAGTCAGACATCTATGATTTATTTTTGCCTGGGATTTAGCTGCTGTCCGTATTATGGAGGTGTCCATTATAGCTGGGTGTCCACAAGGTGAGAGTTGACTGTATGTATCATGCATTATCATAGAAACTATTATCCATACTGGATAACAAGTTGTTTTAAAGACTATTTTTAAATTCTAATGAACAAATCACTTTTTCTTTTCTTATAGTATTTTTAAATTCGCTTTGTCTATCTTAATAGTTTTTAATATCGTAAATTTAAAGATTGTATCTTGTAGTATTTTTAAATTTTAATTCGTCGTGTCTATTTTTATTAGTTCTAAATAATTTAATTACGATTGAGGGCCACTAGTTCATGTCAGTGTTTACTGTCATCTGTGACCCTCATTAAATAAAGTTTCTACCTACCTACCTACTGGGAACAAATTACAGCAAACGGAGTAAAATCGGCACCATTAAATCCGACATCTGAATCAACTGCTGTATTTAATTATTTTTATTATTTGACAAAAATAGGAGTTATTGAACTCGGCACATTTTAACCGGGCCTTTAAGGGATAAAACAAAACACTTGCTAATACCATGACATGCTGGGAACGCTTAAAAAAACATGATAAAAAAATATTACAAGTAGAATTCAAAACAATTATTCTACCAACTAGAAGACTTATGTCACGTGTTTTAATAACACAACATGTAAATATAGTCAAGTTTTTCTATTTTTCTTCAAATTCATGCATCAGTCTCAAGATTCTGTATTTTCCATTTACATGTTACTCCATTTTCGACACATCGGGGGGAGGGGGGGGGGGGTTCAATAAGAGACGGTGGTCGCGAAATTCACGTGAACTCGCCGTCTACTTTTCTTTGAAAATTACCCCTAAAAAAGCCAAAATTTAAAGATGTCTGTGTTCCGTTCAAACACTCTC
The DNA here is from genome assembly GCA_964035525.1 of Porites cylindrica. NCBI lineage: Eukaryota > Metazoa > Cnidaria > Anthozoa > Scleractinia > Poritidae > Porites > Porites cylindrica. The sequence goes on from OZ037779.1 coordinate 30,089,237, forward strand.
ATTTTTGCTCCAGAATTCTGGGAAAGCATTCTTCTAAGAGGCTCAGATTTTAAACTTTTCCCAGAAACTCGCGCCTTTGCCGTGATTTTTTTTCATTCTCCATCTACTCCAAACCGTGGCTTTTGCCACCCACTTAAAATCTTACTGAAAACCCTGGGTTGGGGGGAAGGGGTTTACTAAATAAAGGTTTATACGTGGAGGCCACGCCCTGAGGTCTGACCCCTTACCGTTTTATATACCATTTATGACAGAAAAGCTACATGTACCCCTTTTGTATTACCTTCTATTGATGAAAGGTACCCCTTTCACATACCATACATGTAGTTTACAACTTTGTAAATGCACTGTCTTTAAAATATCAATAATTTACAATACCAGAACATTTCTCGACTTTTTCACTGCCATAAAATACATCTGTTGGCCCTTTTTTTGCTTTTTATAACAGACTAAAGAGACAGATTTCCCTTCCCTACAGAAATCGCTACCCAGAAAAAGGCCTGAAAAGTCCCCCGCTAACTCGAACTGTTTTTCCTTTTCCGTCAGATTTGGAGTTACCGGGGTTCTAACAGTAGTTTCTTACATGTACATGTCCCGTATTTCTTCGCTTGTAAGCTGCAGCATTTTTTCAACGAAAGTTTCCTTACTAGCTCTAAATCTATTGTATTTTCGTGGTGTGCAACAAAACAAAATATATAAAAGCTCTAGCTGCTCATCCTCTTCATTGTTATTGGTTTTCAATGACTTCTACATCTTCTAAAGCTGGTATTAAACGACAAACAAATCATTTTGCATTCGAAACAAATCATCTAGCATCGATCGTTTTTGAACTGAATGTTGATGCTTGGTAACCAGGCAAATGTTTGAGTCATTCTTACACTGCGATCTTGTTTCAGATCTTTATTTTCTAAAGAAAGGTTCCAAATTTGTTAACCCTCGGAGATACAAATTTTTCTTGCGGCTTTCAACAAACAATACAATTTTCACACCCTCCTCTGAGGTTCTTTACATTTTTTTTCCTAGACAATAAAACATCAACACCTCACGTGCATTTTCAGTAGCATTTTGAGACAAGTTTAGCGATGCACAGTAACTATAGTTACGAGATATGACGTAACAAGTAGCTGGTAGTAAAGCCATTTTCGAGTGAAAATGATATTTTTTCAACTTTTTTCAACAATAAAAGTAAAACCCGTGGATAGAATGATTCGAAGTGCTTATTTTTGTGTTACTTTACATGTCAGGCACAGAAAATTACCATTTATCGCGATTTTAACCTGATTTCTAATTCTTGGTAAAATCCAAGATGGCAGCCAAGATAATGACCATATTATTTTGTTTTGTTGACGTCAAAAGCCTCCAGCAGGGCCACCACCCATAAAATATACCTCATCTTGTTGAGAAGATCAAAGGTTTTCCACTGAAGGCAAAATCGTTTCGAAATACTGCAACATATCAAAAACTCTGGGGAGCGGTTCCACCCCCCCCCCCCCCCCCCTCCTTGTACCAGGGTTACTAGAGCTGTTTGATCATAGTTATTTTGATAAACAAGGCCTTAATTTTACCACATTTGGCAGTTAATTAAAAAAGTATTCAGCCTTATGTATTAATGACGCGATCGATTTTATCTAGTTGATGCTTAAACTGATGCATGTACCGATGTCAATACATGTATGCCGCAAACAGGAAAGCTGCCTTGTTTATGGAACAAAAACGGATTCCCTAAGTATTCACAGCTTTAGAAAACAATGCTTTTGTGTTGATAGGTGTGATTTTTAATCTTTGATCGAAATATGTAGCCTTTTTCGCTTTTGTTCACGTAGACGAATGGCCGTAATCAGCATCGTTGGACAGTGGGTTGTTGTAGTTAAAGTGAAAATCGCCAAAAATCGCGGCTGCACCTTATAGCTGGGTATTTTGGCTTAATATAATTTTCAGTTTGCTAACTTAGAAAAATTGCGTTGAAAAGTTTGGGTTGCGTCTTATAACCGAGTGCGCCTTATAACCGCAAAAATATTACGTACTTATAGAATGACAGGCTAATGATTGTAACAGGCAAGCAAGCAAACTGACAATTCCAATTGTTTTTTTCTTTTACTAAACAATCTCTAATAAAGAGATGCGCACTAGTGTATAAGCGGGTCCACAGTTATATCACGCCTATTTATTTGAATAGTCTATTAGTCAGAAATTCAGAAATTCATAAGCGAGCCACTAGACATTCAAACATAAACTTGGTGTGCCCCAATTATAAACGAAAAACAGAAGGAGGTCGCACTTTGACTATTAGGACTATAAAGGACTGGAATTGCATGAATACCAATATAAGAAATAATTGCTCGCTAGCAAGTTTTAAGCATAACGTTTTTAAATCCTTTCTAGCTGAACAAAAGGCTGCGATCCTCCTTAGACTGTAATTGTATATAAGTTTTATGTTGCTTTTACCTATCTTAGCCATAATGTCTTTTTAGAAATTATCTATTATATTTATCTTAAATTATCTTCGAAAATGGTATATTTTATAGTTTTTAGTTGTAGAATCTATATTTGTAATTTGTTTCGCGGGCCACAGAGACATCAGTGTCTTAGGACTACTGTTAAGAGTTTTACCCTCTTTAAATAAAGCCTATTATATATTAGCGGGGCTCCCGCGCGAGGGAAGCGCGCGTGGGACAGAGCCCCATACCCATGGAATATGGTCAACCTCTTTTCGTTTGGTTGTCACGTGATTGACCGAGCGTACGTACGTACGCGTCTACAGATTGTATGGGTGGGGTAGGGGAGACTTTCAAAAGGAAGGGAGGGGTGTCTCAGGCGTGTCTTGGCAAGCCCACATCTTTAATATAGGACATTAACAATATGGTCAATTGACAGCTGTCCAAACAGGATAGCCACTGACCAGTACCCCATGACCATATCGCGGGCTCATGTGTCAACTCATCGAGGTGACGTGATTTATTTGGAAGCTGTCCGCTGACCAGTTAACTGTTTTACTAGATCGCGAACAACGTTCAATCTCATACTTTTACTAGTTTGGGAGCACAGGAAAACTGATAATGCACACATATTGGACATCAAAGTTTTGATCAATTGACAGCTGTCAAAACAGAGTACCCGCTGACCAGTATCACTTGACCGTATCGCGGGCTCAGGTGTCGACCCGTCGAGGTCAAGTATTTTTTGAAGTTATCCGCTGACAAGTAAACTAGTTTTCAAGTGATCGCAGGCTCAAGTTCAATTTTTTTTCTTAATTCATATGAAATATGTTGTGTTTATGTGCTGCACAATTAAAATTTTGATTGCAAACTGACCTCGGACGTGAAAATTCAGCCAGCTGTTACAGGCAGGGAAGACAGTTGCTTTTGTTTTTTCTCACAATGATCACGCGTTGGTCACGCTCTACGTCCAATTTTTATGCTCTGATTGGTCAAAATTTGACATGTAAGTTCATGCGCAAAATTTAGGCAGCATCTTGAATCTTGTTTACTTTAACAGCTGAAGCTGACAGAGTTTTGTATCAACTTGTGATGTTTTTAACTGTCTTTTTCCACTGGATGTACAAAATGAAATTCAGCTGCTATCAGGAGTCTTCTGTTACTCATGGCTAGTTTGTTTATTGGGTTTTTGGTTGAGAAAACGTCGCTTGTCAAAGTCGGAAATCCGATTTCGGATGGCATCGTTTTCGTTTTCACCTTGCTTGATGCGTAAGAGGATTGCAAAGTCTGAAGCGATACTGGCTTTACCTGATAACTTTCAGGAGCTGCATCTCGAATGGTAAGCCAGAGAAATTATTGTATTTCATGTTTGTTTTTTGTATCTAATTTAATGAAGTGGAGCGTAGTTTATGCGGGAATTTAGTTTATGCGCGTTTGTAAGTTTTGAGACAACGATCTCACCGAGTATCTGGTTTGATATAATCTTACAGAACTTTAAAAAGCCTTTAGACAGTTTCTCACCGCAAATAGAAAGAAAATGTTTCAAAGAATCTTTAGTTATAATTCTAGCCGCAAAAGAAAGCTTTGAGCGATTTTCTTGCCTCGAGTTCGTCTTTGAAAAAACAAACACCGGGAAGCTGGCTTAAAACATAAACTTCAGCAAACTTAAGCTTGAAGCTTGAAGACTCAGGATATTTAGGGACACTTTAATACTTGTCTTCCTGAATGAAAATTGTTGTCTCTGTTTATGTTTCACCGAATTATATTTCTTTTATTGATTGTTGGTAGTCTCTCTTGCAATTTTAATCGCTATGCCGATTGTTTTCAGTCGTTCAGTGAACATCGCTTGCAGGAGTTCTCAAAATGCCGCGCGTTAAACCATCAAATAAAAAGTAAACATGATAAATTCTTTATTATCTTGGAGCGTAACTCTGTTAATGTTCATTCAAACACTCGCTACAGCTCGCACTACAAAAGTGAGAACCGGATGGCCGTATAGGTGATTTTGGAAAATTTTTTTAACAGTTTATGAATATTGAATGAGAGCAATTTGTATTGTGAAATACTGCTTTCTGTCCATGGTATAAAAGGTTGGTTTACACGCACCCAGATTTGTTGGCAAGATTTTGCAAAGTAAACTTGTCGAACGCCAAAACGTTGGCCTGATTTTTTTTCTAAGCCTAATTGATCTACGGTGATCAATAGCCATTACGGCTCTTAAATGTGATAAAAGATGATTACCAGTTTTTGAGTGTACCTATGAGGCTATCAACTCGATGGAAGATTTGGTTCACTCTTGGGCTGTTTGCAAATTATTTTTCTCTAAAATCAGGTAGCCTTTCCCTCAAAAGTCACATAAATGTGCTCTAAAGTTAACTGAATTGTGGAATTCGAATACAAGTTTATTGTTTAATTTAAATTATAAATTTACTAATGGGAGCCTCGCTTTTAGCCCTGGCTAAATCTATATATTATTTATTTATGTTTTCAACACTTTGATATTGGTATGCCTCCAAATACTGTACATACAGTGATATATCACAAGAAATGACTAATGGAGAATTCCAGTATAGCCACCATAATAACAACAACAACAATGTATTTATTTAAAGAAATATAACGTTTACAATACCTTATGTCCTGCAAATAGCTATTCTGCTAATCTAGGCAGGACAAGACTTTAAATAAAGACGTTATTAAATTACACAGAAAAAAGAAAAAAAAGAAATACAATAACATACAGAATGAAACACTGTTAATTAATAATGTTATTTTTAACTTTGGATAATAATCACAAAGAACCTGGAGACAAGTTTTAACGTAACAATCACTCACATTACAGATTTTTATTATTTCTTACAATTTATTAGACAATGAAAAAAAAAAAAAAAGACTCGGGGGAGTATAATCATGGCTATTGAGGAAAAGAAAAAAGAAGGTTACAAGAGATTGTAAGAACTATCCTTCCAACAATGTAAGAAACTGATGAACTGTTACAATCGTTATGGATAACTGAATTTGTTCGTGATTGATGGATTGTTACCAGAACACTTACCATTGCACTGGTTACTACAATTGAACCTCCAATGATGTGCGACCACCACTTGTTAGCAACGTACCACCTCCCATAAGCGACCATCTATCCAAACACCAAAATTTTCCCACTCGAAGCCCTAGCGTTTTAATTTTTTTAACCTTCTGTAAGCAACCACCTGACTCATGGTGTGTTCTGGCTCTTTTTTAAGCGGTTTGTACTACACCACTCAGAGTATACGAACAACTATCAGTGGAACATGGAACTACATACACAGCAGACGTAACTTACAAATTGCGTGCAATAAATTCTCTGCCAAAATGTAGATGTGTCGGGAACTCTACTCGAAAGAGACACCATTAGTTTGATTCGCCAAGTGACCACCTCCTGGGAGCGACCACTAAATCTTGGCATTTTGGGCTGTCGCTTTCAGGAGCTAGGTTTGACTATTTTATTTACAACGAGCAATGCACAATATATAATGATGATACACAAAATGATGTTCCTAAAACAAGATACAGTTGTACTTACTTGAAATGACATTGACACTAAATCCATGTCTCCTCTCCACAGGGTCTCCTCCTGCAAAAGCATGACACTCGTACCTTCCCAGTGCACCAAACGTACTGTCATCATTAAGTGTAACATTCTTTAGGGTCATAGTTACAGTGAGCTTTCTGCCTACGGGACAAAGGGTTTTAAGTGTTACAATATAATTACTGTACATAAAAAGAATAATGATGACTATTATTGTCTACCAATTTGTACTAATTTTTTGAACTCATTCATGGGGCATTGGGGTGGGACAGTTATAGTTTTTACAGCTTTTGTAGCATTCATTGGGGCATTGGGGCATTGGAGCAGGATGCGTTTGTAACATTTATAATGGGGGTACAGTGCATGCAGGCCAGAACTGAGCGAACAATGCAGATGCGAAACTGACGCAATGGATGCATCAGCTCGGACGAGGGTACGTGTGAGCGATGACGAAAAACTGCGTCCACTCGGACACGTCCGGGAAGAAAAATATTTTTCTTTTGTTATTCACTGAGACAGCTTTGCTTTGTGGTTCATTGTTGTAACAAACAAAACAATCCTCGGGTTTGAAGAAGGACGATAGTAACTCATTCTAAGGAAATTTTCATGAGGGACTTAAGCCGTGATTAATCGAGATAAATTTGGTGAGGTGCACGCAGGGGTTCGTTTTTACAGCAAATGTTAGGCGAGGAGACCTCAAGAAACCACCAGGCTTATATAGAGAGGCCACCTCGACGTCACAATATGATAAGAAATAAGAGGGTGCCAATGGGGTTCGTAGTTAACTGATAATTGGCCAAAAAAATTAGTAGTTAACTGAGAAATGAAAAGTTAACAGTTAAGTGAGATTCTATTAATTATACTGAATACGATCGTTAATGTTAATGAAAGTAGCAAAGTTTTCCAAAAAGAAATGCTATTTTCTGACTTTCTTCTGTCCCACTTATGACCTGGTGGCACATTAACTGATTTTAGTATATACAAAAAGGCACCAGAGTAGTACCCGGCAAACAGAAAGCGTCAATGATAGAGCTGGGTGTAGACAACTCAAAGATCGTCGTCAAGTTAAACATTGCTAACCAAAGAAAAAAGCTGTGACTCTTACCAGGCATTAGACCTGGCCAAAAAGAAGTTCTGATGGCTCAAAAAAATCAGCGTTTTTTTTTAAGTACATGGAAATTGTACTTACGAGATGTTTGTAAAGGTAACATTGAGGGACGCGTAAGAGGATGTCGACAAAGTCTGTATCGAGGTACAAAAACCTTCTGACAACGCAGTTGGAAAACCTACACGCGATTTCTCACTTCAACACAAAACAACGCCGAAGACTTTGGAAACACAGTGAAAGAATTGCTTAAAAGAACTAGGAATTCGAAGTGGACTACACTCACAAAGAGTCGAATTGTCCCGTGTCAAATACTTTCATGGTTTTGTCAGCAGTCTCAACTGCCTCTCCCATCGGTGCAAACAGTGACAAAAGAAGATGAAGTTGTAATGAGGGACTGGATAGAGACCTTTCGACCTGTTTGACAACCAACTATAAGAAGCGAATCAACTCAAGATAAAGGGGGATCTTAACCACCAGAGTCTCGGGACTATGTCGTGCTATTTGCTATCTTTTTAAAAAGCTAAAACCTTTTTCTTGCATCAATTGAATGCCAAAAATATTGGTCCAGTCTTGTTATTTAAGACGATATTTTGGCATTGATATTGTTTCCCGTCGTCTGTCTGTTGCAGTGGATTGCAAGGATTGAAAATGGATTGAAACTTAGGTAGGATATACAGCAACCAGTTAAGTACGAGACTGATTCAGATGATGAACTGAAAGTGACGAAGAAGGTGACTTTGTAAGAAGTTTGTAGCAGGACGTGCATGACCACGTCGGGGAGATCAGTACGAGATCACGACCGGTGCGTCTGGATGTACGTTGATGGTTATACGACTTAACCTAATAGGTCTTATCACGGTTTTCGACGCCATCTTGACGAGTAGGCAACCGTGTGAGAAATTACAGTGTTTGTATGAGAATCTAATGTCGAATAATTTCCGTAAAACGGCTATTCTGAAAAAAATATGAACTGTAAACTAAAGCTACACAGCAAAGGATTTTACCATCGAATTTTGAGGGCCGTTGCTGTGCTTAAATTTCTCCTGACGCTTGCTTCAGATTTTCCACATATTTGTCTGCAAAAAAAATTTTAAAAAGTGGTTCTAACGCATATAGCTGCATGTAACGACCTCAGATTTTTTCTGAAGAATCGTTAGGAGTGAAAGTTTAGTTTACAATTCATATTTTTTTCAGAACAGCCGTTTTACGGAAATTTTTGGACATTAGATTCTCATACAAACACCGTAATTTCTCACGCGGTTGCCTACTCGTCAAAACTCGTTAAGGCCTATTTGTACTTACAGCAAAAATTGGTTAATAGGAGTCTTAATAGCTATCTGTTACCCATTTTTACTACTTCGGTAAGATAATTATGTTCTTTTAATTTCTATATTTTCAGTTACTTATAAATGGTACTATAGTGGCGGAGTTTATGTCAATTCATTTAAGTCTAGACCTGAATTTAGTAGGGTCTACCCCCAAAATTGATTGACGTGCTGAAGTAAAATTCAGGTTATGACGGAATAATATGCGCTGTAGGAAAGTGAAAGTTCACAGCTAACCAAAATTAGTAGTTAACTGAGAATTGGCCGAAAAAATAGTAGTTAACTGAGAACTGGGTACCCACATTAGCACCCTCGATAAGGGCTGCGAAGAAGTGCGGCTAGACTAATTTAGTAACTATTTTAATAAAAACTGTAGCACTTTGTTCTTAAAGATAGAAAAGCTTGACAAGTTTGTAACAGATGCAGGAAGACAGCTCCATATTCTAGGTCCTTTGGTAAAGAGTTGTGAATTTCTTGATGTTCGTACGACAGGAATGCACTCAATAATTACCAGCTGTTCTTGTGTCATATTTATGGACTTGACTGTTTGTCATAAACGGATTGCGGAAGAGTGGAGGCAGCAGATTATTGTGGTAGCGAAACATAAATTTAGCAGTATCGAACGTATTAACTTGGAAAATATCTAGAATTTCCAATTTGGAGAATAGAGGAGCAGTATGCGCTCAATATTCTGAATTTGTAATAGCTCGCACAGCCCGCTTTTGTAGATAGTAAATTCTGTTTAATTATAAATTAGATACGTAAGTAGAAGACCACGTGCAGTTACAAGAAGCAATATAAGGATAAATTAATGTGTAGTACAGCGTGAGTTTGGTATTACAAGATAAGCAGAAACGCGTTCTGGAAAAAATACCGATTGCTTTAGCGATTTGTTTACAGACAAAGTTTATGTGATATTTACAAGTAAGATGTTCGTCTAGGTACACCCCAAGAAATTTAGTTACATTGCTTTGAATTAGAGGTTGACCTCCAAAAGAGAGAGAAAAACTGTGATGAGTTACTTTCCTCTGACTCGGACTAAAGGTAACAATTTGTCTTTTTGATAGTAACTGAGAGCTTATTGCACCTAACCAAACGTCAATATTTAGTAACTCATTATTAAGAACATTCTCTAAGTAGTTCGGATTAAAGTGTGAAAAAAGGTACTCGTGTCGTTAGCAAAAAGTAGAAGCTCACTTAACTTGGAGGCGTTGGGAAGATCATTTATGTCAAGTATGAAGAATAAGGGGCCTAACATGGATCCTTGAGGAACTTCACACTTAACAGTCTGCATTGAGGAAAAAGTTTGATTAATTTAGACGAATTGCTGACGGCAAGAAAAGTAGCTTTTTATCCACTGCAGAGCCACATCACGGATACCATAGTGCTCCAGCTTGATGAATAAGATTTGATGATCAAGAGTGTCAAAAGCTTTGGAGAGATCTAGGAAAACACCTGCAGTAGTTTCACGCTGGTCAATTGCCGAAGAGATTCTATTTATCAGATGGATTAGAGCATGGGACGTTGAATAGTTTTCACGAAATCCAAACTAGCAGCGGTATAGTATATTATACTGCTCGGCGAATTCAATCATGCGATTATACATTACTTTTTCAAAAAATTTGGAAAAATTGCATGGACAACAAAGAAATGGGTCTGTAGTTTGTAAAATGACTAGGATCATCTGCTTTGTAAATAGGAATCACTTTAGCAATTTTTAGTTTATCAGGGAAGATGCCTTTTTGTAAGACAGATTTATGATGTTGGCCAGAGGGGCAGAAATCAGGTGAAATGAGTGTTTAATTACACGCATTGAAATATTGTCATAGCAGGGGGCCTTCCCCGAGGCGAACATGCCACAAATGCTTCCCAGTTCACAGGGGTCGGTAGGGTGCTGGATGATAGGAGGATGGTTAACACCACCAAGAAAAGAACTAAATGAGAAATTTAAGTCGCGTATTGCTCTAGCTAGGTTGGGGCCAATATTAGTAAAGTATTTACAGAATTTATCAGCATTTTCCACAGGACTCGTTATCGTTTTACCCTCAGATGCAAGTGATGAAGGTAAAGGTGATTTACTTTTACGCTTATTTATAACCTCATTAATCAATTTCCAAGTTGTTCTAAGGTCATTTTTGGCACTCTCAAACTTAGTATCATAGTATTTACGTTTTGCGATGCGAATTAAATGGTTCAGTTTGTTTTTGTAGGTTTTATACTTTCGCTCATTGCATAATGAGGGAGATCTGATGAATTTATTTTATAAGCTGTTTTTCTTGTTTACTTAATAGATTTCAGAAGTCCGGGGGTGATCCAAGGAGAGCTGCAGTTGTTCAGTAGCTTGCCTTTAATGACCTTTAAAGGGAAGCAGGCATTGGTGTTGGGATCTTCATCAAGAAATGAGGCCCAGTTTGTGTTTGAAACGTTTTTGTTGACTTTACGCAAATTTTTGTCAGTAATTTTGCGTATGAATACTTTATTTTCTCCATCGCGCGTCAGGGTTTTGCCAGAAAAATAAGCAAAACCGGTAAGTGATCGGATGAATAGTTTAGAGCAATACCATTTAAAACATTTTGAGAAAGATTATTTGTGAATGCATTATCGATTAGGGTTGCAGAATAAGAGGTGAGGCGCGTTGGATTGGAGATGACAGGAATAAATGCGTGCGAAAATAGAGTGTCGATAAATTCTTGAGTTGTTGTATGATGGTTGTACTCGAGAAGGTCGAGGTTAAAGTCTTCCATAACATAACATTGTTTGTTGTCCTTAGAAATACGAGAAAGAATGTCGTTAAATTTGTCTAGAAACAAGGCCGTGTTTTGATTTGGCGGTCTCTACACAGATCCAACAAAAATGTTTTTCCTGTGGGGAACTGTAATCTCCACGAATAAAGACTCAATCTTCTCTGGATCTGACAATTTGCATTCATTCAGAAGTTTGTATTGAAAGTCGTTTTGTAAAGAAATGCCTACTCCGCCACCTGTTTTGGATTTGCGATGGTTTGAGACAAAATTGTGTCCAGTGATATTAACCAGCTCTGCAGTGCAATCAGTCAGCCACGTTTCTGAAATACCGATTTTGAGACTTCCAAGCACTAAATTCAATTGGTCAAGATTTTTTAGCAAGCTACGAGCATTTAGGTGTATAATGGAAAAGTTTATTTTGTCGCTAAGGGGAGCTACTCGACTATTTATATCATCCTCGGCAAAGTAATTACTTGAGGGTAGACCAGCAATAAAATTAGAATCAGGGTTCAGATGACTGGAAAGTGAGTTGGATAACTCAGGTTGCCCTATAGGATTAAATAAGAGTGTTACAAGACGGTTGCTATTGAAATTTAAAGGGCCATAGGATAACTCTTAGAGTGCTAGGTTAAAGGAACTATTATCTAAATGATTAAATGGAAAGAGAAATTCCAAATGCGACTCGTCAACCATCATAGTGACGGCTAAGTTCAGCTAAATTAAAGTGTCAGTTGCTCAGGAATTTGTGAAAGGTACTTAACTCATGGGTAAACCCTCCTGATTTGCAAAGTTCACAAGGTCGTTGTGGCACTTGATTTGGATCGGGAGAGAATCTTCGGTTCGTCGAAGATAAATAATAAAGTTCTTGGCCCAGCAGAACTTGAAGCCGTTTCTCTTTTGAAATTTCTTTGAATCTGCCAAGAGTTGCTGAAGCAAGGGAGTAAGGTGATCAAATAGCCTGACGTATTCCAAGGAATAACTGGACAGTAGTCCGATCGAATTGGCCGACACTTTACAAGCTTTATTTCATGCATTCATTACTTGCTCTTTCACAGTTCTTCTTGTGAATTTGCAGACAATTGGTCGAGGGCTAGAAGTGGCAATTCTGGTAGGGATACGATGGGCGATATCGATGTCTTGATTTGAAATTTCAATTCCAGCGGTTTTGAAAAGATTGATACACAGGGAGGCAGTTTGGAAGGCCGATTCGTGCGTCTCGCTTTCTGGAAGGCCAATAATCTTGATATTGTACTGGAAACTATACTTTTGCAGTTGTTCAATTGAATCTCCGATCTTTTCGACTCGGGATGACATCAAATTTAGGCGTGACCAGAGCTGTTTAAGACTATTCACAGACTGCTCGTAGATCATCGTACAATTTTCCATAAAATTCCAAGGTGCTTAGGGACTCAGCATCCCGCTTGGCGTCCTTGGCTACTTTTAAAATGTAATCCCAATTAACTTTGCAACAAGCTTTCACAGGGCTGTTAACCCTCCACGACATCAAATGTGGAGAATTGATAGGGAAGGAATGACAGATGACTTAATATAGCGCGACAAATGACGTCATTTGTGCCAAAAATGCTCGTTGGTTCCGATCGACGTACTGATAGCACATAAACAGTTCATAGTTAGCCACATTATCAGATTATTGCTTAAATTACAGTGGCATACCAGAATTTATGACAGGACGTTCCATGTTAACAGTAGCTCAAACAATGCAAAATATTTGAAATTTTATGGTCGGAAAGTCGAGTCTACAAGAAATAGCAACTTTGGCGATTATCTGGGAGATATCAGACTCTAATCTGGAGACCGGGAGAGACGGTCCAAAATGGATTATCCGGGAGAGTTGACAGCACTGCTTTCATACATTTACATCTAAGGAAACTCTCGAATGTATTCTTAAAATCTTAAATTGATCCAACATCTTGACTTAAGTCTGCTGAAAAACGGTGAGATTTGCACCAGAATACGAGTGAGGAAATGCCAAAATAAATGTTTTGAAATGATCTTATCGAAACGGAGGCAAAATCAAGGAAATATATTATTCTTCAAGCAGCTCATTCTCACATTCCCATCACCACGCTTCGGGCACACTAAGAACTACGTACACTGTATCAAGCACTGCTTGTATAGTGCAAAGCATGCAGACTTGACAAGTCAACTTCGGTAAATATTAGAGAAAACTTTCGGTCATCTGCTAGGCAACAAAGTTGTTCACAAGGATCAGGTTTCACCGATGTCTATCTGAAACCAACTACTCAAACTGATCACGCAAAGAAATGGTGCATTGAAAAGGAAAATATTCTCAGTTTTTCTCCTTAAACAAACGATATCATCATGATCATTTTTTATAATTAATGTTTCAGGCGTAGACTGTTTAGCTGCTCTTTTAATTCATTTCTGAAGTTATTGAACAAAAATTATAGTAGGTTGTGTTTGGTCGTCCGGGTGAACGTAGTCCTGAATAGGACTGTTGTTGTTGACAGTGACTGACGTTTCGACAACCTGTGCGGTAGACATCTTCAGAGTCAAAGTGAGGTGTATCACGTCAGTTGATGGTATTATACTTTGGTTATTGATCTGATTGGTCAATTACGTCGCGATGTTATTGGTCGTCTGTCAGTTAAGCCGTGATGTTATTGGCTATGAAGATTTGTAATCAGTAATTGGTGCGTTTCGATCCGTCTGTTGTTACAGTTTAACAGTTGTGTATTGTTAGTCACATTGTCAGTTCTCCAGTCGTTCTGTCGTAGTTAGTTGTGCTTGATCTCGTCAATAAGTCGCTTGTACGGTGCTTATAACTTTTGGCAACAATTCAGTGGTGTTTGTTCTAAGTTAGTAAACCAGCTTTCTAAAGTAAGTCGTTGATAGTAGTCTGTAGGATACGTTATTTAATGTTGCGTCTGTAAATGGTGTTCAGCAATGTGATTGTTGACGTCACCATTCCTCGTCGCTCGTTTGTGCTAAGTCAGTCGCGTGCTAAGGTTTCTGCCTTAGTGATTGCCTTACTGATATTGGATCCTATTAGTTTCCGTTCAAGGGTGGCCGCTTAATACAGGTAAAAATAACAAAGAAAGACAAACATAGGCTATGACTGCTACAGGGTGGCAGCGGCCGCTTAAAAGAGGTGGCCACCTAATACAGGTAACAAATACATCGTTTGTATGAGTGAAAAATAGGGACTTTGAAAACTGGCCGCTTAATACAGGGCCGTTGTATATACAGGTTCGACTGTATCTAAATAATGCTTTCTGAAATTTGGAGATGCTCTCCAAGTGAGTGGGTGAGTGAGTGAGTGAGTGAGTGAGTAAAAGCGTCAATAACAACTCAATGATGTGTATCTACGAGTTAACTCTCGGACGTACACGCAAATTCATACCCCCACCCTGGTACAAGGCGGGGGGGAGGGGGGTGGTGTCATATCTTGAACCACAGCAACTCAGCATACCCATACATGTACATGTACATGGTGGTATCTTTAGGAATGTCCAAAAAGAAACAACTCACTTGCTGGAGGTTCTGCAGGTTCTGTCCTCTCTGTAAATATAACATTTTCACTCGCTGTTATATTTGTGTAGCGTGCAAAATTATCTTTCCTCATAAACTGTATCCTTTCAGTAGTTTTATTTCCTGATGGATCAAAAGCCACACAAGTAACTTTAGTTTCAGTCCCCTCAATAGGGTAGATGTTTGCAGGGAAAGGTTCTTTAATTCCAAATGAATCTGCAAAAGAAAACAAAGTATATTTACGATAAATTATTACAATAATTACATCATGTAAAAGTTAAATAATCAATACATGTACATGTAATTCCTATACACCAAACAGGTACATTGTACGTTGGCTTATAATAAAAGCCACATGTACATATGTACATGTGGCTTTTACTATAAGCATACAAACTGTTACTCAGTCAAGCCTTGTACTTATTATGAATTATCAAACAGTAAAGTAACCAAGGGTAAAATTACTGTAAATGTATGAAGCAAATCCAGGGGAAATCGTTGTTGGTTCAAGTTAGAGAGGGTTCGAGTTATCGGGCGTCAATTACTGTAATGTTTCTTTTTGTGGCTCTCTTGAGAATGTTAAGACCAAAGAAGCTTGATATACATGTACAGCTGTAGTGATACTCACGCTGACCTCACCTATTGACTGCGAACCAGAAGCGCATTAGTTCTTCAATTTTTAGGCAAAAGAATCTTTTGTTTCACTCATTACAAAATTGAATAACAAATGTTTGTATTTACATTCATTTCATATCTCCTATTATCTTACTCTCCAGTACAACCAGACATTATTTTTCTAGAACTTTTAGAACCAGGGGACTATAATAATGTGGCACAGGTTAAGAATAAGCCTGTACATGCCAATCCAATGAGTCACAACTTACATCCCAGCCTTTGATTAATTGCCAACGAGCAAACCGAGCGAAGACGGTCGGCTTCCGAGGCGGCCAGCTTAATGCCACGCGAAGTATTGCAGCAGGCAGAAAAATTCTCGATCGTGCTGTGAAAAGCGTAATGTAAGGTGTAGATTTCCTGGGGATTTTAGTGGCGTTAGATTTCACGTGTAGTTTCACGTGACTTTTGATGACCTTTGTTGTAAACTAACCTTTAAAGTTCGGCCATTCTCTGCCACATTACTGTACTTGTACGAACTTCAAGTTCGCGCTAACCTATAAATGTTGTTTCCCTTTCGCTGTTTGAAACTCGACAAGTTTAAGGTTCCAAATGTCTAAGCAGAAGAATAAGAGCGATTTTAAGGCCAAGAGCATGGCAGAAATGTAGGAACGAGGATTTCTTGTAGTGTAAATTCTCGCCTAAGCAGCCGAAATGGTTCGGGATAAACATTGGAACTAAAACCGGTGATGTAGGCAAATTCTTTTTCTTTCGTTGGCACTTAGCGAAAGCTACAACTAGTTTAAGGAGAAAATGTAGCCGACCCTGAGACAATGATCAATAAAAAAATGCAATGTGTATCTTTTTCTTGAAAGTAATATTAGTTTATGATTATCTTGTCTTGTGCTGTCAATACTGAGTGTTTTGTTTTTCCTGTGGTTACGTTATCATAATTATCATGGCAAAAAATATTATAATCAAAATAAATGCTGTTATTTATGCTGTTTCTTTTTCTCTCCTCATTGTTCCTCTGTCACATTTAGCTTTCATTAAATCATTGTAGTTAATTAGCATATTCAAATTGTAACTGATCGTAAGTACTTCTACAACTGAAGAGTTCAAATTGTAACGAGCTTCTACAAATGAAGATGGCATACGTTTACACCGTAATTTTTAGGGAGTTATTATAACTCCAAAAATGGAGTAAAAATTTTAGGTACAGGATAACCCCTTTTTTGGGGTTATTTTAACTCCTAATTTAACTCCGAATTTGGAGTCATTTTTACTCCTGAAAAAGAGTTCTTTTTACTCCCAGTCTTGGAGTTAAAATTACTCCGAAATGGGGTTACTTGTACTCCTTACAGGGGTTGTTTTTACTCTTTTTGGAGTTAATTTAACTCTGAAAGTGGAGTAAAAATTTTAGGTACAGGATAACTCCTTTTTTGGGGTTATTTTAACTCCTCAATATCTGGGGTCACTTTTACTCCTGAAAAAGAGTTCTTTAAACTCCTTTTTGGAGTTAAAATAACTCCACGAAAAATAACTCCACTGTAAGGAGTTAAATTAGCCCCACTAGAGGAGTTATTATAACTCCCTGAAAATTACGGTGTACCGAAACCTGTCTTGTGAATTGAAAACTGTTGTGTTATTTCTCCAAATCATAACAAATTGCCTGCTGTCGCATCCGTTTGGTAACATGAAATATACATTGACCTCTCATTTCGGCATTAACCCAAAATGCAAAGGTGAGGGGTCACTTTTGGAAGATGGATGCCTACGGGTGTTTAGAAGAGAATTTGGTAAAGGTATGACCTGAACCAGTCTCCTTCGGGGCCGCTTATACCGTAACAGTCCAGTTTAGATGATGGTAAGGTATGGTCAACCGTAACAAAAGCCTTCAAAGTTTGAAACACAACGGCATCAATGTTGCACTGTTCATTACTAGTTAAACACTAGTTTCTGTTTAGCTCTGTTTTCTCCATGTCAGCTGATGGGTGGACGGACAGGAGAAAAATAGGGGCGTATAGTATATTCTGCGCCATAAAAATACATGTGAACTCCCATAAGAGAGTACAAAAAATGCAGACTCAATGGCCGCTTAAGGAGATGTCCGAACACAAACTTTTTTCATGGAAGATAAGTTATTGCAAGTGTGTAGTTCCATGTTTTGCTAAAGTTGTCCGTATATTTCTATTAGGATAGTACACACAGCCAAAATAGTAACTAATTCACATTCGCATAAAAGCCACCTTATGCCTTTTGATGGATAAATTATGGGTGAAAAATTTTGCATAAGGCATAGGGTGGGCTGATAGAGAAAATTTGCCAGCGCCGCTGAAGGGGAGGAGGGTGGGGAAACTTGCTTGCCCGTTGTAGAGTAGACTTGCGAGAAGACGGCGAATTTGTTTGCTAGGGCGTACAAAAGGCCTAGGGAATTTCCCTGTGGACCGTAAAGGACCAATAGACTGCTTCCCAAGGGAGCACGCAGTAATCTAGTTGATTAAATCGTCACGCAGCGGCTTTTATACGAATGAGAATAGAGATCAGACATTAGAGAGTTTTAGATCCGAGTTTACCGCGAACCTCTAACCGCTGGAGGTCACGTGACAAGTCTTTCGCGTCACGTTTGAGGTTTACAACGTGCGTTTTCAACGTGGGGAGCTGGGTTTTCACGTATTTCATTTACCTGAAAGCTTTTAGCGTATAATTATTGTTTCATCCCACGTAATGATACAAAAATCTTGTGGAGCAAGTCTTTATACATTAACAGAGGCACAAATTCGGGCGAAATGCTAAATTTGATAAATCCTATTGGATCTTGAAAACAAGTGCCATTCATGGCTGCTGATTCAAAATGGCGGCCGTAAAATTGCAAGAAGAACTAATGTAAAAATTTACAGCTCTTTGCTGCTAGATAACCCAGTGTTGCCGTAAATTTCTTTTATTTTCACTGATTAATTTTTCTTCTATTTCTAAATGGAATAATAAACCAGAATCCACTTGATTAATCTACCGCCAATCTAAATCGAATTATGTTTGAACGTCGAACCGCAAACGGGTAACCGCAAACGGGTAACCGCAAACCGCGGTTAGAGGTTCGCGGTAAACTCGGATCTAAAACTCTCTAATGCTTGAAGGACCACGAAGTGTTCGCTTACAAGAGGTTAAAACCAATGGAAATCATTAAACCGTCAGCCCCAAATAGTGGTCACAGTCACTTACAGGAGGTGGTCGTTTACTAGGTTCCAGCTGTAGGGCTTTCACTGGGAAAGTTTTGGTGTTTTGCTTAGCCGGTCGCTTACGAAAGGTAGTCACTCACATAGGTTCGACTGTGCAATATACTCACCTCGAGGTTCCTGAGCGGAACTGTAACACAGCAGCAGCGGTAGCACAAATATAAACTTCATCCTCCTGTTTAAGTAAAACGTAATGTTAAGGTGTTGATCAGAAGGGCGCGGGGGAGGAGAGTAAGCAGAATCAATGAGTTTGCCTGTTGCAATTGTTAACTAAAATAAGTATTAACTTTTTTTTCCTTTTTTTAATAACTTCGAGGAAAACAATACTCTGCGATGGAGTGCCAAAGATATATGTAAGATAAAATTAGCGCTTTCAACAACAGGAGGAGAAATCTGGTTATATTATAACTTCAATCAGAATCTGTAAGCCCCAAATGGATAGAAAACACAAGTGACAAAGTCAAGGTTCGCTTTGTTAAGTGCTGCTTTCGCTTGGTTGGGGGGAAACTAGCGTGTGACTGATTTATTTCAATTTAACAAAGCGCAGTGGCAAAAGTGCTGAGCAGTGAGCACAGACGAAACATATATGCAAATATCCGGCATAGCACACATTCCACCTGGATGAACCATTCCATTTGGTATCCTCTTTCCCCCGCTTTTCTTGAAACGAACGAAAATTTTGAACCATTTGTGTCGATAACCAGTGCCAGGCTTCCCGCTAAGAAGAAAATGGAAAATTTAGTGGCATTTTATGATTGGTACAACTCAATCCCGTTACTTTTTCTCATACCAAAAAAAAATAACCATTTGAGTTTGACGGAAAATTTTCACCGAGATCTCCGTATTTCCGTATGCGTTCTAGCCAACCGCTGTTTTTCCTTTTGACTAACTGGGTAAAAATAATGTTCGAACAATTTTTAAATTTTCGCATTTTATAGACATCACTGTTCATTCCCTCAAGTCAGTTAACGTCTGAAAGGCGGACAGCAAATATTTATGAATTTAGATAATTGTCTTCTCAAATGATCCCCTAAGATCACGGCATATGCCATCAGTTGCACTATACACGAAGACACTTTATTCAGTTTATAAGGAAACTATTAATTGGAATGGAAATAGTAACACAAAAAGGAATTGCTTCGGTCCATGATTATTAATTTTAAAGAAAACAAGAAAGGGGCGATGAATAAAATTACAGCCTTTTTAAAGGGGCTGTGTCAAGACAGCCCCTAGTTCATTTTGTTTAATTTTACTCGCCCTACGTTCGCCCTCAGTCGGTATGGAACTTAAAGTCAGCAAAGAAATTACATGTAGATGATAAAATCAGAGATCCGAGACGAACAAATATGAACTCTGAGCATTATTTTTGAAGTTGCAAGCAGCAGGGATCAACTTTGAAAACTGTTAGGCTGAACAGTTTTCTTCAGTTTTGTCCATCCGTGGCATCTGTTGTTTCTGTTATGTTATTTTAACATTCCTTTAAAGTTTTAGGCGGTTATTTTTATGTTCCTCTTAATTTAACGGGCATTTTGTAATTTCCTAATTTGGCTGAATTTCGTGACACAGCTCCTTTGAGGTTTTTAGTAATGGTATCCCTGGGAACGTGTATTCTTAAAATGACATACAAAAAGTGGCAAAAAGACCAATTATGAAATAACAGTCAGTCCGCTAGAAATAAACATCAGCATCTGTTTCGGGTCACATGTATTGTCGCGTGTTCACTTCCGTTTTAATTGTGCTGGTTTTCGCTGCGTTTCCACCCGTTCTTTTCGAACATCTCGGTCTTCAGCTTTTCCTTTTCGATAATGCTTGATGTGGTGCAATTTTACCTATGGCTTGATTTGGTTTTTTTGTCCTTTTATTTGCAATTCATTGTCTTATAATTCTGAGCAAGATTCTGAGAGCTGACTGGCTAACCGAAGTGTATTAATGGCGTGTAACGCACCATTTTCAGTTTTTTTCACGCATTGATGACATCTTTTCTCTTCAGCGATGTTCTATAAAAAATAGTCACAGTTTTTTAACTTTAATTTACAATGCGATTTCATTTGAAATCTTAATATTCAGTTTTGCTTATGTTGCTAATTGAAAATAAAATATATTTCTAAACTTTTTGCAGCTGGGACTGTTGTTCAAATAGAAATCGTCGCTTTTGCAATGCAGGGCACTCAGCTTAGTTTGAGTATTCAAAGATTTAGAGACTTCTTGTTCTTGCTCTCTTCTCGGGATGGAAAAAGACCAGACACGAGAGATCGGCGGAAATAAAGCCGAATGAATGAACCCACAAGATGAGTGTACAAAGACGGAAATCATATGTCACACTGCGCCTAGCTCGGTATTTGAACTTCTCTTTTTCTTTACGGCCAACCTGTCCTTGTTTTTGCCGGTAAGGCACTGACTCGGATAAAGGCGGATTTCCACTTTCGCATAATTTTTACGTGGGTACGCACTTAAATTTTACGCGCCTGAATAAAATAGCGACAATGTATGAAAGGTCACGCGTAAACGTAAAAGTTGAACCTCGCTCAACTTTCACGTTTTCGCGTGGCCTTTCATACACTACCTCTATGTCATTTACGCGCGTAAATTTTGCCTGCGTTCGCACGGAAAAATTACGCGACAGTCTCAACCCTTAACTCAGTACCACTTTCAAAAACAGAGAATAAATTAAATTGAAACCGAGGATATAGAATTGAACAACTACATGTGCATATTTCCATTTTCCGGAGAAGTCCGCGAGCGAGACTCTTCTGTATATGTTCTCGTGTAGGATATTTACCCGGGCTGGCGCGCGGTACTGAAGAACACGGCATTGACACTACAATCAGGTTGAGGTCTGCTGTTTAAAAGTAACACAACTCGATGTAACTTACATTTTTCCCCCTTTTTTTGTCTTTTCTTTTTATATAAAGGCTATATGCCTATTGTACTTTGCTTTTAAAGTTTAGCATAAACCATTAGCCTTAAACTGTACTACAATCATGAGCTCTGATCAATTTTTACCGGCAGCAACTCTTCCTTTCTTCTCAGTCTTATAATTAATGTCAGACGGACATTCATGAAATAAAAAAAAGGAAAAAACAAAACAAACCAAGCAAACAAAGAAAAAGTAAAGTAAGTTAAGGATATTCCTTTCGTTTCATGGAAAATAGTTTTTTAAGTCTCAAATACCTGAAAGATCATACAGCATTAGAAATGTTCACCCTGAGTTTTAGCCGTAGGGAAAGCTTGAAGCTGAAGCGAAAATTCTGTTTTATCAACAGGAACTTTAAAAAGTTTCTAGCAGCTGTTTATAACAACTTTGAAAGCTAAAAGCGTTTGACTGAAACAAGCATCAAGGAAAGCGTCAAGTAAATCTGAAAATTGTAGGAAATTCACCTCATTGAAATGGATCTCAGCAGGTATTTACAGTGTTATAGACTGAAGCTATTAATTATTTTTGTATCCCTTTTGAAAGGGCAAAAATATAAAATAACGTTTTGAAAAAAAAAAGAAAATACCATTTTACCCTGTGTAGAAAAGCATGAAATTTTACCAAAAGATTTCATGCAGATAAATTTCGCATAATTTATGAATGCATTTTAATAAAAGAACAATTTATATACAGCTATTTCGAGAAAGGTTGTCGGAAAAATGTGCACGCGACAATCCCGAAAGGTAATATGGGATATGATCAATACACTGTTCCTGACGACTGTAGCTGTCGAACCTACTTTTGTTGCTTCCCTTTAGCACTCGCAAACACATTTCCATGGCCTTTCGTGCCAATTCTTTCAAATTTCTTTGAAAAACAGAGAACTCAAAACCACCCACAATGCCTTTCAGGATTGTCGCGTGCACTTTTCCCGACAACCTTTCTCGAAATAGCTGTATATTTTGCAATAAAATTGTGTTTTTTGAAGGAAAAGCTAAATAAAAGCAGTTTCCTCTGACATCAGACACCGATAATATGCCTAAAATAATGAACGATGCATAATTCATTATATATTATAACGCCACCAGCTTCGATTCAGATTAATTTAAAGACTTTATCGTCAATTTGTGGTTCAACTCCCAATATTTACTTAGTTCTAACGCATTTAAAAACGTGTGGCCGATAATCGTGAGCACGTACGTGTACGAAGTGAGGCCTAAGAATTGATGACGACCAGGATGTATTGAAGCTTATTCAGGGGCGACGGGCGGGGTGAGAGGAATTTATCAAATTTTTATACTGACCCATGTTCATGAAAAATGACGCCTCTTCCGGTACTACTAGGTGCTGATCTAAGGCCAGTTGCATAGATATAACAAATGCATAGTTACGGTCTCAACTTATGCAGTTGCGAAAAAAGCCTGAAAAAAATCGGGGCGCTTGCCGGGATTAACCCTGACTGCGATACCGATGCAGGGCTCTAACCAATTTGCGTCGGCAAGCCACGTAACTGGGAGCTGATCATTAAATTTGTTTGTATTATACCCGGAAAAGATGAAGATGAAATGACAAATACATGAATTTTCTATATTGGAACCCCGGATTGAGGAAATAAATGCAAGATTGTTCCTGTTAAAGACGCAACGTATGCCCGCGTAAAGCCCTGCACCAGTATCGTAGAGGTCATGGTTCGAATTTCAGCAAGCCTGAACTTTTGCAGGCTTGCTGGAATTTATTGCCTCAATCCGCAGTTACAATATATGAAATTCATAATTATAGTCATCATTCATAACTACTACCGTTGGGCGTTATACTAAAGGGTTTGACATAGCTGTACGTCAAACGTTGGCATTTCCGAGGTCCAAAAACTCTCAGTTTCAAAACGAGGCTACATGCATCGTGGTGGTTGGTATATATTTAACCTGGTTTAGTTCTATAACTCAGACATACGCCCCTTAAGCGCCTCTAATTTGCTTGAAGTAATGAATAAAGATTCAAACTTAATCGCCCTGCAGTTGAACCTGAAAGTGCACGTTGTGGAGACGTGGTCGTTATGGGAAGGTAGAATATGAAATATGTTTTTTGTCCTAAGTTCATGTTTACCGTTGCCTAATGGTAATCCGATCATAAACAATCTAATTTGAATTAAATAATGTCTTGAAACAAATTGTTGACGAGACAAAATGACCCAAGGTTCGCAACGTAGACAATTTATGGTTACTGCTAAATACAAATTGAACACAATGAAGATTAGTATATCTTTAAATGGATACGGCAAACGTAATGTTTGTCCATTTTCATTTCCCTCGAGACGCGTTTCCTCGCGGAAGGTGACTTTCTTGCGCGTTAAATCCTTACCAAAAATAATTCTTGGTTTGCACGTGACGTCACCAAAAATCAAACTTAGTAACTATCGATTCTTCTGAGTTTCTACTTTCACGAGGTATTACAGTACCTAAACACCTTTACATTAACAAATTTTTGGTTTGAAAGGGTTCTTCGTTTTGCGAGAGAGGACGCTTGAATTTCCAGGCTATTGCGTGACGCGGCATTTAGCTGGCGGTCGGGAAGCTCTTTTGTGGGTTAAAAACATTACCGATTTTGGGAGATTTTGCCATCTAAACATTCCTTGTCTCAGAATAAATATTACCTTAATCTTTGTGAGTTCCTCAAGCGAAGAACTCACGCATTAGAAGAAAACTCGAAAACTGATGTTTCTGTTTGTATCCGGCAGGCATATTGGTGTCCTTGAAAGGGACACCAACATGGCGTCTTCATACAAAGCCTTATAAATTTAGGCAAACCGTTTTTCCGAACATCTCGCATTTGAAATATTACGCAGACCTGATTCTTGGCAAGGCTTCTTGTATATTTATCTTCTTTCATTTCCTAGATTCTAGACCTTCTGTATTGAATGGTTTGCATTTTTATTTTTCATTGCGTGACGGTGCAAACGGAGAATAGGAAAGACTTGCCGCGATTAATCATCGACGCGTCGTACGGATCAAATTTCGTGGCCATTCCATTTTTGTCAGTCGCTAACCGTTGTCGAGAGGTTATTTTGGCAGTTGGGGACGCGTTTTAGTGGCCGTTGTAAAGAGGTGGCCGTTAGCAGAAGTTCTAATGGAATATTGTATAAACCAACATACAAACTGGACCATGACTGTTGAAATTGTACCTAATTAAGGCCTCCACAGTTCTTATTTTTTAGAAGTCAAATTTAATATTTTACACTGAGTTACCATTTTAAAAGTCTACTTAGTTTAAATACTATTACTATGCAAATGCATGAACTTAAAGCACTAGTTACCATCTTCATGGCCCTAACTAATTACACTGATAAACTGAAGTTCTTTGTCTCAACTTGAAAGTATCTAAAATGTCCGCCATCCTCGAAAAAGCTATTCCAGTAATACTTTTTCAAACAAAACAAAAGATTCAAACCACAATTACCAAATTGCCTATTTGTAGAGAGTGACATGCATGTTTATTTGTTGCTGCTGCCGTAAGAGTTCCTGAACTTTCTTGATTTACTGATACCATATTCAACAATTTCATTCAATGTTAATTCAGGCACGAAAAATAACAACAACAACAACAAATTCAAGACTTGAAGAGGTATTTCAGTTAAATATCAAGTGTAACGGTTTTGCTGGTGTCAGCAGCAAAAAGCGCTATTGTAAGACTGGAGGACACTGACTGAGTGCAGAGGACGAGAATAAACTGCGTCAGGATTAGCTCAGTCGGTAGAAAAAAGTTTGACAGCAGAGCGGGAGGCCGTTTGGGTTCGATTCCTGGGGCCGGACCAATACTAAGGGTCTTAAAAAAGGTCATGCCTTTGTTCTAGCTGCAAATTAAACGGCTAGACCTTCGCTTGCCCTCGGATGAACTCGTATAAAATGCAGTCCCGTTTCCAGTAAGTAGGAGACGCAAAAATAGTGTCCCCTACCAAGTATACTTTCGTACTAAATACATTGACACTGAAATAATACAGATCAATACAAGTGACTGTATTTTTTTTCAATTCACCCCTCTCAGTCCTTATGTTCTCTGGACATCATCTTGCTTTCACCTAATCTGGTTATAAATCGAGAGTAGCCAATTTTGTCAGTTTCTGTATATTTGATTTCAATTAAAAGCTGTAACGTGAAATTAAATTGCGTATCAGTCCTTTCAGAGTAATACATCCAGAATAGCATATCAAACAAGCTTTTAGATCCGCAAGAAATGACCCATCTCCTCCTGTCAAAAGTCAAATGAGAGGTCCTATTGGCGGTAGGACACGCAATACCTTTTGGGTTATCCATCCGTCCTTTTTTCCTTCTGTTTTTTTCTCGACGGAGACAGTTCATATGCCACGCAAAGGCGCGAAAATCCCCGTGTATAAAAGACCCTTTACCCTCGATCGCCTCAGCAGTAAAGAGTCTTTGATACGCGGACATTTTTCCCGTTCATTAGCCCGACGGCTATGCCATGCTGATGAGCCCCAATGAGGGCGAAACAGCTGTCCGTGGCTGCCACTGCCCGGGTAATATGGCTGCGCGCATGCGTGAGTTACTGGTTAGGCCGTGGGTTGGTGCATGTGTGCCCCTTGCTTTAAGTTTGTCTTATAAAAGATAATGCAAAAGTAAGGTTTACATGAAGCATTACCCAAACGTCATTTTAAGGAATATTATGGTATTTTCCGCAATGGTTTACTTGGATTCCAAGCGTGCCTATCGCCCCACTTCACCTCACTCCCCCAACCAGCAGATTCATGCATACAAAAACTCCAATGTAAACAAAATTTGCGTTGCAGATATAAGATTCTTTAGCTCAGTGGAGATTTGGAGATTGTTTTTGTTTGATTCACCATTCTCACATTGCCCATATGCACCTACCATCTTGTTTAGCTCCCTCCCCCACCCCCTTCCCCCCTCCCCCCGGTGAAATTGGAAACAATGGTCACGGTGAACAAGGTGTACTAAGGGCAATGTGACAATGGTGAATGTGTTTTCAAAAGGGATTTTTTTCCCTCTTTAAATCACGCAACCCCTTGACCAGAGGGTGAATGGAAGGCTCCTAAAGTTATAAAGTAGAGATTTAAGAATTTCTTTGTTTCAGTTGGTTGAAAAGTTTGTTGCTTTAGCCTTGTATTTGTAGCTTTGGTTACTAACGTCGTGGTCGATTCTGATTCGATTCGTGAGTAAGAAAACAAATGAACTTATCCATCTCATAAAAAGATGAAGTTTCTACCTGAACAGTGTGACCTGCTTGCATTAAACGAGGTGGGTATCATAAATCACCTTGATCAAAATTCAATCCAGTGCACGTATATTCTAAATTAGTAGTATTTACTAACATCTGCACTAAAATAAATTCACTGAATAAATATTCGCAGTATACAGTTTATTCAAGATCTTCTGCAAAAAGGTATAAAGTTAAATCCCTGGCAACTACGTTTTATTTTTATCATCTGAAATCAGTCTTCACTTCTATTCAGCCAATCTCCTGTTATTTTGCGGCTAGTATGAGAGTCTGAGTTATATTCCATACGAATATCATCAATTATTAATGTCACTCATGCTGATAATATAACAGGAATAATTCTTCCTTTGTTTTAATACAGCGCGAAATATTCTCTTCACGCTGCCGTATGCCAGTGTTTCTAGGATCATACAGCAAACGAAAAAGTAAAATTTTACTGAATGCATTAGAATAATGATTATATAATATAAATTATTATCTCATTTTACGGTGGCTTTTTCTAGTTTCTATTGTAAATTATTATTATTTTTTTTCTTGTTTCAGTCTCATTTGGCAAGGTAAGGCGCTTAATGTCATTTGCGAACGAAAAAAAAAAAACAATTTGTGAGAAACTGAATAGCAAAATTTAAAAAAAATAATAAATTAAAAAACCTGTACATTTGTATTTGTACGAGTGACACAACATTTTAGATTTGTGTTGCCTGTTCTTGATAATTATCCAAAAAGCTTCTCCACTACACTTAACAGTCACTCGGCTTGTTCAGGGGGAAGCTCGTTTTACTTAAATTAAGCGACTTTTTGTGAAAGACCGAGTATATTAGTCGCGCGAGTAGAAATCGACGGAGGCATGTTTACCGTATCAACTGCTATTTGTTTTGAGGTACTTCAGAAGTTAACCTGTTCAGTTTTCCCGGCACTTCATCATCTTTCTGTAAAGATTAATCGGAATAAATAGAACTTGTGCTGAGCGCCGAACCATTAGAGTCCATTTGATCGGTGCTTACTCTTCTTCCAAGGCGAAACTGATCTAGTAGCCATTCAAGCCGGAGTTTATCCCCACTCAGCTTTCTCTCGTATTGCCCTTTCAAAACCCTCTTGAGGTCCTTCTTCTCGTTTTTAAACCTGTTCTCAATTTCAAGCTTCTCGTGGTCGAATTTTAATTTTAATGTTCGCATTTCTAAGGACAAGCACTTTTCCAGCTGTTCTTTTTGATATTTCAAAACAGAGATGTCGTGCTCGTAACCTTGTATTTCCGACTCGAATTTCAACCTCTGTTGTTGAAGTATTCTGCGAAATTCCACCTCGAATTTACGTCTGATGTCTTCCTTTTCTTTAATAAAGCCCTTTTCCATGTCCGACTTTTCTCTTCTAAAAATGTTCATTAAATCGTTCTTTTGCTGTTTGAACCTCTGTTCCATGTCAACGATTTCCAACGCGAACTGGTGCTCAACTAGCTTGTGCTTATTGGCGTAGTGAGAATGCATTTTGGTCTTCTCTTGTTTGAGCGATTTCAACAGCTCCTCTTTATCCAGGCTCATTTCGGCATCTGATATACTTTTAAAGTGCATATCAACCTCTGGTTGCTCGTGATTATAGAGAGTCTCGAGATACGCGTTCTCCTCGAAGTAAACATTCTCCAGATCGCCCAAGCCCTGCGACAATGTTCGCCTCAGCTCATTTTTTACTTCCTCGATTCCCTCAAGCTCTTTGCGAATCTTCGCTTCCATTTCAGCCTTTTCGGCTTTAAATCCTTCCTCTTTCTCCCTTAAAAGTCGTTCCAATTGCGCTCTTAATTCCTTCTTCTCTTTGATGTAATTGTCAAGAAGAGTCTGTTTTTCACGATCCCATGATTTTATCAATGCAGATTTCTCGTCTTCGAAAGGCAACTTCAAAACATGTCTCGATTCCTGAAATTCCAAGCGGATGTTGTCTTTCTCTTTTAAGAAATTCTGTCGCATTTCTTCTTTCTCGCATTCAAAGGCTTTTCTCATGTTTTCCTTTTCCACTTCAAAAGCTAAACGCATATCATTTTTCTCGTCTTCGTGAGCGCGATCAACAATCTCTCTCTCCTGCAGAAATCCTCGAACAATTTCCGCCTTCTCCTCAAGGAACCTTCTTTCTATATCAGATCCATCGATCATAGCTAGATTTTCCTCCGAATTCCGTGAACAGTCGCTTTCCATGGTCTTGATTTTACTGATTAACCTAAGAGCGCGTTGTTGGCGAGATCAAAGCACATCACAGCATACAATTTCCTGCCGAACGATGACCCTTGGTCGAGTCATTTTATTTGGCGTGATGATAACCCAAGACCAATGCGTGCGCAGTTTGCTGACCGCGTTTTCAGTTAATGGGTGGGCACGTCAAGAGATTTTTTGGCTGAAATTAATGATCAGATCTGATCAAGTCTTGGAAAATTAACATTTCATTTCATGCTTCACGGGAAGCTGAGTTCAAGGAATATAAAAATAAACTATCGCTTCACCGGGTTTTGAACTAAAACAAGATCTCGAAAACCGAATATCATGGAATATGCATATGGATGTGGATTAACAGCCTTGGCGCTATCTAGCAAATCTCATTGGTTTTGACCATAAGAAGTCCTTGCTTCTGAAACAGCTGGCGATCAGAACCGAAATTAATCAATAATTTGCCCGATCGAAAAAACTTTTTTAGGCTATATAATTTGAAAAGCGCCGTTGATACGCGATGAGCCTTATAAAAACACTGATAAAAATTACCATCGGTGATGAATCGCACAATGACATACACCTTTGTTTGCAGCCTACTGTGTCATCGAATCAGAAAGCGATAACCTTTTCTTAATCTGAAATCGGGTGTAATGGAGTCAGTCGAGTTGGCTGAGACGTTATTAATGACAGATTTCGTTGTCTTTTCATAAACCCGAATCTCCACTTTTTTTAAAGAAAGGATATATTTCTTTGTTTTCAGTGTGTTTTCCGTCGCCCATCAAATGCTTTTAACTGATAGAACTGGTGTAATCTGTTTTTTCCTTGCAACACAGGTACCTGACAAAATTAAAAGATATTTTGCGCGCGCCATGTCAGGGTCAAAATCAATGTTTTGAAAGCAGAGAAGCCGCAATGATCCACTTTAATCAAGTGTGTAACGTCTGACTCTTTTGCTTTGACGTCATGACATCTGTTCCCTCAAAGATCTAAAGCCTTTCTAAAAATTCTCGAAACAATAGAAATTTATTTAGGATCAAAAATGACTTCAAATAAATTATTTGTAACTTATGAGAGGTCGACGTGTAAGTCTAACCCGCTCGCTGATGCATGCTTTCGAGTTTCGACGGTTTCATCTCGCAAGCGCGTATGAGTGACCAGAGGTCATTTTGAGAGTGTACAGGCTCACTTAAAATTTTTTCCGTTTGAAAATATCACCAAAGTGATGAAATTCGTGAATTTGGCATTCTTTTGGTAGTAAACTGACACGTCTTAATTCTCTGGCTCTAGAACATACCGTATTAATGTAATTGGTTCCTGCTGTTTTAAATTGTTTTTTAAAATAGCCTAACAGTTTTTTAAGTTCCGATTATTCTTTTTGTCTTTAACTTTTGACATGAAGCAGGGATTTAGTCATTTGCAAAAAAGCTTAGTAATTTCTTTGCTAAGGATAAGTTCCTTTGTAGAAAAGACTTTGTAATTAGCAAATTAAGAAAATGAACTAGAAATCCGTGACACGCACACAACTCCCGTTGATTGAAATATGGGCGCCTGAAAACCAAATCGCTGTTCATCACTTCCGGTGAAGTCTCTAACGACTAACTGCCGGCCGTCATTGTCATAGTTTGGTAGACTCCCAAACAAAAGAGAAAAAGGACTGCCTGATCGCTGGTTCGGCAAAACAACAGTCTGAAAAGACCAAGTGTCAAAAAAGTTTCATAAAGCATTTTCCGCTCATCGAAAAGAAGTGTTGTCAGGAGCCTTCAATTAATTGAAGGGCTGAGAAAAATTGCATTATGGGTGGAATCAAGAGCTGCAGCAGAGGGTATAAATCGAACCTCCATGTGCGACCAGCTCTCGTAAGCGACCGTCTCCCATAAGCGACCGCCAATCCAAAACACCAAAATTTTCCCAGTCAAAGCCTTACAGTTGGAACCTCTTGTAAACTACCACCTCCTCGGTATATAAGCGACCGTGACCACTTTCTGACCCTGACGGTTAAAGATTTTCCAATGTTTTTTAACCCCCTGTAAGCGACCACTTGACGCATTCTCTGATTTCTATTTTCGCTGTATGCCCTATCTTTAGAACATACCAAGAACTTTAGTGACAACGTGCAATTACACATATTCAGTGTCACGCCATTCAAAATAGATCAAAATAAAACTCAAAACCATTCGACAGATAAAGTCCAGAATCTGGGAAATGAAAGGAGGTAAATATACAAAGACCCTCGCCAAGAATTGGGTCGAAGGAATAATTCGTTTACGAGATATCCGAGGAAATGTTTTACCCAAATTTATAGAGCCAGTTGTATGGAGACGCCATGCTGGAGCTCATCTGCATGAGCTCCAAAATGGCGGACGGAAACCAACAGAAACATCTGTTAACGAGTTTTGCTACAAAAGCGTGAATTTACTCCTAGAGGAACTCATAAACATTAAAGTAATACTTTTTCTAATACTTGAACAGTTTTGATAGCAAAATTCCTCGAAAAAAGTCACTTTTTTTACATACATACATACATACATACATATTAATAATCACAGGAGTTCAGGCTTCAGGAGTAATCATTGATCGTTTATTGCGACAGTGCTGTTTCGTATGGTCCGAAATTGTAGGACCACACTCATCAGGCAACTTCAACGATTGACCGTTAAACTTAAAAGCTGGCAGTAAATATAGGGATGCGTTAAGAGATAGTATCTAGGTAACAGATGGATTGTGTCTTAGTTACGTTACTCTAGAGTTCTGAAGTACATATCTGTTTCTGTGGGGGCATGAACTCGCTAGTTCGTTTCGCCTGTTTAGGCTACAAAGCTCTTTTTTACAAATGATGATAAACTTTTCATAAAGACAAAGATTACATTTTTTGCTAATGTTGCTATAGGCTTTACATTTCTTTAAAACTTTCCATTTTATCTGGAAAGGTTTGTTAGAGTCTTGTAAAGTCCAAATATATTTTGATAGTTCCGTTTCATTTCTTCTGTTCGAGCGTCGAAAGGAGGACTGATGGTTTCTGTAACGTTCCTTAAAGTTTGTTGCCAGTCCGACGTAAGTTTCAGTTGTCGTCGCTGTAGTTACAGTGGCTTGGTAGATTACATTTGATTGGAGGCATTTTCCTTCGAGTGGACAATCTGGT
Source organism: Porites cylindrica (assembly GCA_964035525.1). Lineage (NCBI taxonomy): Eukaryota > Metazoa > Cnidaria > Anthozoa > Scleractinia > Poritidae > Porites > Porites cylindrica. Next base: position 30,121,270 of record OZ037779.1, read on the forward strand.
TTCTTTCTGCAATTGCAGGTGTCAGGTTGTTGCGTTGGTGAGTTGAAATTTGAAAGAACGTACTTGTTGTGTGACGAGATGACAGATTTCATGTTAGGCATGCATGAGTAGCTTAGTTTTAGCGTGTGTCTGTTGAAAATCTTGTGGAGTGGGTGGTTTTTTGGAAAGCATTTGTCGACGATGTGCAGAAATTTTCTTCCAAGGTTAGTTCTGACGTTTGAGTTGAAAGGAGGGTTGTACCATGTGATGTTTCTTGTTCGTTTTCTTTTGTTTTTCGGAGCTTTCTCTTGTGGGGGGTTGTATGCTAACTTGTGGTCGTATCCGCTTTCTGTTAGAGCTTTCTGGTAAGGGGCAATAGATTCGTCAAATACTTCTTTGCTGGATGAGATGCTAGTTAACCTTTTGTTAATGTTGAGTGGGATATTCTTTAGTAGTGCTGGGGGGTGGTTGCTCTGTTGGTGGACATAGGACAGTTTATTATTAGGCTTCATGAATGGCTTGTAGCACATACATACATACATACATACATACATACATACATACATAGTTTATTTGGTAACGCAGGTTACAGAATACGCAAGACTGAAGTCCTGATGTGGACCTGCCTATCTACTTGTTAAAAAAACTAAAGTATATACATGTGAATAAATAGAAAATCAACAGAAGTTAAATAATAAATAATAATAACAATACAAATATAAATAAGATTAATAAAGAAATTCCTCATTCCTATTTCTTATCATGGAAGATTCCTTATTATAGCTTATAGAATTAATTAAGTCCTTGCTAGATCTAAGCTAGGAAGTGAGTTCCAAGCAATGGCAGCTCTATGCTTAAAAATCAGCCTGCCAATTTCTGATTCAGGACTTGGAAATTCAATATTCATTGATTTCCTCAGGCAGTGAGATGATTGTTTTAACATTACTAGATCATTTAAAACATTGGTATTGCATCTATAGTAGGATTTATACGCTTCTACTAACAGTCTCTTAGTATAGTAAAATGATAAATTATTCCAGCCTTTCAATTTATTTAATTGATCAGCATTCGAATTCCTTGAAAGTTTAAAAATAAGTTTAGAAGCTCGTATATGAGCACGCTCAAGATAGTCCATTCGTGCAGGTGAGCAGGAACCCCGGCCCATACTAGTATTCCGTATAAGACACTTGGAAGTACAGTCCTAAAATAAATGGTCTGTAGAATGGATGATGGCAAGAATTTAATTCTTCTGAGGACTGCTATTTTCTTATTAAAAGATTTTAACAGACTTTTAGTGTGTTCTTGCCAAGAAAGATTACTGTCTATAGTTACTCCTAGACATTTACATGATGATTTTAATTCAATAAATTTTTCACCATACTTCAAAGGCAACAATGGACCAATAAATCTTTGTTTAGATAATAATAAGGCTTCTGACTTAGTTTCATGAGCAATCAATCTGTTAGCACCACACCAACTAAGAACTTGATCTAGTATAACTTGCATGGCCTTAATTATAGTATCAATATTATCACTTATGGTAAATATGGTAGTATCATCAGCAAACATATAAAGTTCTCCCGAGGTTACAGATTCAGGAAAGTCATTGACATAAAGGGAGAACAGTTTGGGTCCTAAGATTGACCCTTGTGGTACTCCAAACTTGATAGAGCTAGTGTCTGATTTCACTTCATTAACTTGAACAAATTGGTTACGATTTAACAGGTAGCTTCCCATCCAAGATAGTAAATTTCCTGATATACCAACAGCTTTCAACTTTTGTAACAGGATGGTATGGTTCACCGAGTCAAAGGCCTTCCTGAAGTCAAAAAAACAGAACACCAACTTTAAGATTATTATCTAGGGCCCACTTCCAAGTGTCAGTAAGATGAAGAAGGAGACCCTCTGTAGAATGATTCTTGCGAAAGCCCCATTGATTGTCACTA
>OZ037779.1:30128194-30133194 GCA_964035525.1 Porites cylindrica
ATTCAAAGCAATCTTGAATTTAGAGTGTTTCTTTGTCTTGCGTAGAAGTGTAAGACTAAAACTTAAACTATTTTATGAAAACTTTTTCGTGGATTCACTGTCTGTGCTTTTAGTTAATGTCACTTACTTTGTGGACCAAAACACAAACAGTGAATGAGCGATTTGTTAGACCCTGTGATCCCATGCCTCTGGAATTTCTGCCATGCGTAGCATTGAAGCCTTTTCGTTAGGCAACGAGTTAGTGCATGTTCAGGCTGTTCCTGGTAGTTCCATTGACAGTCCAGTTGTGACTCAGTGGTGAAATACCCTTACCACAGAGGCTATTGGAAATTCCAGAAGGATGGGATTGGTCAATTACATATTTTTTTAAACGTAAAATCCTTGTTTTCCTTAAAAATCACTATCTTTTAAACTTTTGAAATTTGTATTCTTTGGCGTCTTCCCTTTATGGAGTAATTGCGAAATTACACTGAGAGTTTGGTATCCACTTGGCAGTGGCGAGATTGGGTGAGTTTGTGCGAGATAATGCAAGTTTAGGCGAGTTAAGGCAAGATAAGGAAATTTGAACATAATCTCAAGTTGCGAGTTAGGGCGAGTTAAGGCGAGTTAAGGTCCCAGAGTAGGCCTAGATGATGAATAAACACATCAAAACCTTGGTCATCGTCGGCAAAGTCTATGTTGCCTGGAAACGCAAAATGCTCCAGGTAGTTTCGAAAACGAAGCACTCGAAAACGAAGGCCGAAGCACGAAGCACCCAAAACTCGAAAACGAAGCACACCGAAGCACCCAAGATCGAAAACGAAGCACCCAAAACTCGAAAACGAAGCACCCAAGATCGAAAACGAAGCACCCAAAACTCGAAAACGAAGCACCCAAAACTCGAAAACGAAGCACCCAAAAAACTCGACACTGGTCTGTCCTTTATAAACACGAGACCAATGTAAATACAGCAGAAATCAAGCGCGATAACGAGTATTCGATAACGAATCGAACGCAGTTCAAATCTACTCAAGTTGTAAATGCATTTCCGCCGCTGCGTGGGAGGCCCGGTGGGAGGCTATGTTTTCGACGTGATCAGAAAACCGAGAACGCGCAAACTATTTCTAGAATGTTACTGTATTGCCAGTAAAAGCCAATCAGGCGTTAGTCTCCTACACACAGCCGTTCTTTGTGTAGTCATGGCTGCGTGGGGGACTAATCAGATGTGAGAAAATCGCAAACACCAACGGAAATTGATTTTCCTTTTGTTGTAGTTGAAATTTTGTATGAATTTTAATGCGTTGCTTACACGTTGTTTTAGTTGAGACGATATTATTGTTTGTTACCTGCCATTTGATTTTTTTTATGCTTTTTACCTATTTGAACTGCGCCGCCGCACCCGGGCGCCTCACTGAATAATAAAAAACGCAGCACTAATGAGGACCAGTTTTAAGAGTGAGATTTGTTTTTAACACTTTCACCACTGGTCACGTTGCCTTTTTCACACCTCTGCAATTTTTTAAAATATTGCGCAAGTTAGATCAGTCTCGCCGAGTCTCGTGTCGGAATGCGCTGAGTAGAGTGCTAGAGTGCTAGAGTGCTTCGTTTTCGAGTTTTGGGTGCTTCGTTTTCGAGTTTTGGGTGCTTCGTTTTCGATCTTGGGTGCTTCGTTTTCGAGTTTTGGGTGCTTCGTTTTCGAGTTTTGGGTGCTTCGTTTTCGAGTTTTGGGTGCTTCGTTTTCGAGTTTTGGGTGCTTCGTGCTTCGGTCTTCGTTTTTGAGTGCTTCGTTTTCGAAACTACCAAATGCTCCATGACGTCATTGGCGGACACCAAGAATATATATTCATGAAAGGTCGGCATTATATTCTACCCACCAAAACCACATCGATCGAGAGGGACTGAGATTGAATTTTGAATAACCTAAAAGTCGTAACCGAAGAATCTCGGAAAATGTACGGATGATATGCACGAACAACCGAACATCCGAATACTAGATCGGAGGTTCTAACCACTGAACCACCAGGGCTCTAGCGTTAGTGAAGTCGGAATTCTACTATACCAGCGGAGTGTACTACACTTCTGTACTGGGAAGTGAAAGAAAGAGAAAGGCTAGAGAAAGGCTGCGTCCATTTCACAGTTGTGCGGGTGCAGAAAATATATCAGGGGGGTACAGTTTCATGCATAATGACTGAGATGTTAGTAAGATGTTGGAAATGAGCAAAGCAGCGAGAATGAATCGCCAAGCTCGCTGGTAAGTGCTCGTTCTTTCTCACGCGGAGAAAAATCAAGAACAACCTCTGAAACCAGGGTAGCTAGGTGTAAATTACAGAGAGCTTTATATTCCCTTCCCCCCACCCTGCAAGAAGAGGATTCTTTCCGGCATGGATTTTATCGACTATATTGACTTCCAAAGTTATTTATGATTGACTTCCAAAATTCTAAATATGTAAGACTTATTAATGTACATTCACAATGGCGATTTTCGCTGCCCCCAATCATAATTACAATCACAAGCAACGAACCTTGAAACACAGAAACACACAAAACGGATCGAAATCCACCAATCACAAATCACAAACCTTGACCTTTTGAACCCGTTAAAGTAAAGTTTTGTTTCCTAAGAGGTCCGTTAAGATAATTGACGGCAGCGAAAAACGCAATCGTCAGTTGGCTTTTGAACTTCAGAATTCGCATGTTTGTGAAAAGCGCAGTAATAGATGAATCTTAGATACACACCAATGTTCCCAAAATCTTTGTACACTTTGAAGCAGGAAAACTTGATCGTCGATCTCGTTTCAAACTCTGCAATGAGTTTATAAGCCTTTTGGACGGAAGAAACATATCCAAAATTCTCAGCAATTTCCTATCGAATGCGGGTTCGTAACTTAAAATTCCCGCCATGATCTTCCTGTTTGTTTCCCGGGAATGATGGGATTTGGAAGGTCGCGAGTTCGATTCTCGCCCGGGACACGAAAATTTTCGTTGCCCCCGGCGAGCATGGTTTCTCCTAAGTTCTTCCAAGTGAAAATGTTCACTGGAAGTGTAAGTAAGCTGCTCACAAGTGCACATTAAAAAGTAATAATAATAATGATAATAATAATATTTATAATAATAATGATAATGATAATAATAATAATAATAATAATAAAAGTAAAAAAACAAAATATTTTGTAAGTGTAAACAATAACAACTTATATAAAAACCATGATTAAATTTTTCATTGTGTCAATAATTATTATGCTTTATGAGTATGGTCTTAAAAGGTCCTTCAGTACTTTGCAGAAGCGTAACTACGCGCCGAAAAAAATTAAAACCCTTGCCTCTTTGGAGATTTAAGAATGGTTATAGGTAAGGGCTCATATGTGCGGTCTGGACAGGTCGAGTGGTTTTGGTGGATGTAGACTTCAACATCCACCAAAACCACCAACAATGTTCCAGGCTAGATGTGTATCACGTAGCCCCATGAAATATCTGAAACATGTTTTAAAACTTCATGTACAATATTTGCCAAAATACAGTTATACTCGTTATATTCATCCTTTGTTGATATAATAAATAATAATAAAGCTCAAAGCAAAAGAAACGCGAATCCCCGTGAGGCGAATACATCAAAACATTGTAGGCATCTTTCGTTGGTATAACATGTCACAAGATGTCCAAAATTCAATCTCAGTCCCTCTCGATCGATGTGGTTTTGGTGGGTAGAATATAATGCTGACCTTCATGAAAAGATTTATGGCGCATCGAATTTTGCAGCTGGCTAAGACCATGCGCGGTTAGCAGACTACTCGCGCTTCGTGCGCGACGAGATTATAAAGTCGCTACGCTCGGCGCTCCCCGCCGAGCTTCGCTCGGAATTAAAGGATTCGGCTTACGCTTACAGGTAAGCTTTTATTTATTTTCCCTTTATATATAAAGAACATCTTTAGTTATATTCTTTTAAGAAGAGTTTTCCTTGTGTGAAAGTTTAGTTTCAGTAAACATGGAATGTTTGTTTTCTTAATTAATTCAATAAATTAACGATCAGTATAAAACACAGACTGCGGACTATTGTTTTCACCATGCAAATGTCAGAGCAGTTAACAACAATAGTCCCACTGTTTTCTCACCCTAAAAACAATAGTCTGCAGTCAGTCCGCCGTCCGCATTTTACACTGCCCCTTAAATCAATGCTTGAAGTGGGAAATTTAAAGTGAAGGTGTTTTTCGCTTTAAAATCCTGAACTTTCATCAATCTTAAATTTGATATTGTTTGCAATATTTCCATTTGTGTGGAATTTCTGGGAATACACTTTCATAAAACGAATATTACAGTCAAACCTCCATTTCCGACTACTTCGCTTGTATATGATCATCTCCATCATTTAACAATTAGTTCATGCATCAGTGTTGAGATATTGAGTATGCAGGAAGTTAAGAGATAACAAAAGAAAATGTAAGAGTGACTTGAGGTGCAGCCGAGAGCAACTCTAGCCTCTTGAAATATGCACGGCTGAAGCACGAGCTAATTACCGGGGCCTAGCCGAAGGCTGGCACCGGTCATAAAATGCAACGCGTTTCTGTGTTTTCAAAGTTACATTGTTAGGGATATATCGCTGACTGAGATATATCGCTGGCTCGTTACTTTTGGGAGCGTTCGCTGAGATCTATCGCTGGTTCAGAAATTTGAAGTAGGGAGCAACAACTGTAACCACAGGTAGCCCAAGCTCACTATGAGAGCCGTGAACAACATTATCCTACTTAGCTAATTAATTATTCATACAGCAAGAAAATTATAAGACGTTGTATGGAGAAATATTCTTTGCTCACTAAATTAGCAAAATGTACATTGAATATCGCTTTGAAGCTTACCTTTAGCGTCTTCTTGTTTTTCTTTGTATTCTGACTGCATTTCAGACCTCCTAGGCACTGTTTAAGGCCTTTTTTGGAGCGACAATTTTTCACCCAGATGACAGAAAAATTGTCGCTCCAAAAAAGGCCTTAAACAGTGCCTAGGAGGTCTGAAATGCAGTCAGAATACAA
>OZ037779.1:30135694-30150694 GCA_964035525.1 Porites cylindrica
CTGGAAGCGTCCCGACAGGAAGCTCGATCATTTAACCGGAAGTCTCTCTTCATTTTCGAAAACTACCGCTCACTTGAAAAACTCACCCTCCCTCTACGCCCTTGGAAAATTGTCACCCTTCGTTCTAACACACTCGTCATGCAAACAAATGACTTTTTCCCTCCTCCGCCACTCTTTCCTTATTTGCATTTTAAAAACCATTGCTAAGGGCGTTTTTATGCCCTCACCTTTTCTGGACATAATTGTTTACCTTTGTGATTTAGAAGTATATTGAAATAATTCAAAGAAAATTAATTATGCATTAAATAGGCTTAGGGCCAAATACTAATTCGATTAGTTTTGGAACGGAATGATTAATGCGACTATATTTGCTACTTATCAATAAATGATATCCCTGTGTATTGAAAAATACTGTTACAGTATTCATCCTAATGATGACAAAGCTTAGTGGCTGTTGAGCTGTGTACACTACGACAGAACAAAAATCTTAACTTATTAAACTTGCATGCACGAAATTTTGTTTGTACGTTTCAATACCGTACAATTCGCACTCCCTACAGCAAACTTCGTCAAATATCGGCCGACAAATAATTAAGACTCATTTCAAGAAAGTCTATCACTGCTTTAACTAATGAAAAACCAAAAAAGACTGTTTCACCTAACCTTTGTCACGCAATATTTACGTTAGCGACATGCGAAAACTCTCAACTGTTCAAAATGGGGGATTCCCTAACATTTTCTCTTTTCACATTATTCATTACACCTTGTTTTCATCTCTAAACAATATTTGCAATAAAAAAGATTTTCATGTCGCCCGACAAACTTGTTGATGAAAACGACCCTTACACGTGGGTTACCAAGACAAAAGTGGCCCCGGTAAAATTCACGAAGTGTTTCTTGTTGTTTATAACATCTTAGTGATGAATGCAGCAGTTAATGTAAAATATTATTATTGTAGTGTGTGCTCAAGGAAGTGCGTGTCAGTGTAATGTGTTTCATATAATAATTTGCAAATTGGGGGAGTCAGTTCATTGACAGGGAAGGGATATTAAGGCAAGGAAGGGGGAAGTGAGATTTGGAGGTACAGGGGAGGTGCAAGGAGCAGCAAATATAATATGTGACCCTCCAAATGATTTCAAGGACAAAGGTGATGACACGCTCACAACACGCTAACACAACACACTTAGTGTGTCCAAAGACACACAGTTTATGTGCATATTTAATTTCTGAAGCAATCAATGACACATTATGTTTTGTTTCAGTGTATTTAGCACGCTAACCCTTTGTTTTAGTCAAGTGTGCATGATCAATGACATTCTTAGTGTGCAATTTGACACATATTAACATGTTAAAGAAAAACAAAACGTACCTTGAAAATATAACTCTCGTATAAATTTAATTTTTTATTGGATAGCCTCCATGCCAACTTTCAGTGAACAAACAACAAAATTCCCTTCACTTTTTGTGCTTTTGCAATGAAAAGGTAAAACGTTTGATCGTCAGTTTTAGGCAAAAAATGTTTCAATGAACATCCGAACAGCTTACGTCCGCCTACCTTGATTTGAAATACTTTCATAGAAGGTCATCCAAATTTCCTGCAGAACATCTTTCTTTGTTGTTGGAATGATTTTATACTCCCATTTTTATCGCCATAATTCTTTCTGTACATTTTTTTGGGTCAGCAGCTTTTATTTAAGCGTAAACATCATGTTGTACCAATTCACGGTCACGTGTATCGAAAACTGGGGCGCGAGGTCTCTCGGACAATGGATAATAGAAAGTAAAGTCTATCTATCCATGCAGAAAGGTTCAAGATTGCAATTATGTTTTTGGGTCGTCAACGAAGTTCCAGAGAGGAATGACTGGATTTGTGAAAGCAGATATATGTCGTCAAGTAAGTGTTTGTTTACGTGTATTTTGCGGGATTTTATTTGTCCTTAAACCCTTCCGCGACTACAGTTTATGCTCGGTCTGCATTTTACCCCAGTCTGCGTTTTACTCTCAGTCTGTAGTCTGCATTTTACCCCTGGTCCGCAGTCTGCAGTCTGCAGTCCGCAGTCTTCGTTTTACACTGACCGTCGAATGAATCTGCAAGTCTTATAAGAACCTTGATCAGTATTATAATCATGACTGTTCCTCTTGCCTTTAAAAACGTTAGGTTGCTGTCGTATGTATCAAGTCTACAAAAAACTTTTGATGTGTGTAAAAGCAAGAGGTTTCAAATTACACGTGACATGCCTCGATTTGCTAAAATCGAAATAGTGCTACAGACGGTGCACTCGGAGATTTATCAGATCATTTGTTCTGTGTTATCTTTCTCTTTTTTGTAGTACGTTTTGCGGTAAATTTTTGAAATTATCCCATTGCAGAAACATTACATTTAAACTTAGAAAAAGATTCTCGGCAGCTGTATTTCGATCTTTCTTCAACCTGTCGCATGTGACAAACGCAAATACGTATGTGTGTACCTTCACATGTATGCTCCAAAAATAAACACACAATTCTACATTTCGAAAGATAGACTTCATGATAATAATTTTCTAGCTTAAGTTTTATGATTTATCTACAACTTGGCTATGTAATGTTGATGTGTTAGCTCATGTTATGCGGTCGAGGTAATTCGTTTAACATTGTTTCAACCTTTAAATTGAAGGTGCTCTAAAAGAAAGCTAAAAGAAATACGTTTGTGATGTTTGGGGAAAAAAAAAATAAAAACGTGCTCCACATAAACTGAAAATTCAAAGAGTCTGGTTTAAATCCTTGATTCCTTTGTAGAAAATGTTTCAGCTTTGTTTTTCTGATCATGAAGCTGACTGATTATTTACTGATAAGAGCTTTGGCTTTCACATAAGAATGACTGTACAATGATTGTATTACAATAATGTTACTTTCACTTCTAATCCAGTAAGTTTGCGTGCGATGTACATGTAGCACACTAAGTTGCACGCTTGAGGATGGTGTCTTCCTGTATCCTAGCTTTTGTTATCGAAAGGTAACTCGCTTTCCGTGTTACTGGCTGCTCACGCTTCATTGCTCTATTTTATTGAAGCACGCTTTATTGTTTTTAGTCTGTTAATTATGTGCGACAAAAGCATTGCGTAATTCAAGTGTGCTCTAGTGTGCTTTGTAAGCGTGTTAAAGTCTTGACTTTAAAATTTCTTTTGTTTTTAAGTGGAATCTTGTTGTGAGCATGTTATCACCTTTGTCCCTGAAATCATATGGAGGGTCACATAATGTCTTCTTATTCCTTTGGCCCATTTTTGGTCCAAAAACTACCATATGGGATTCAAACAAAACCCCCCCAAAATCCCTGCACCAAAATTTAACCTCCCAAAAACCCCATGCCGAATTTCCGAACTATAAAAATTTTCCAGAAAGCATTAAATGATATAACACAAAAATAGAACCATGCATTTAGTTTTGAATAACCAAAAAAGTCCCTTCTTAAATCAAGCTACCCCAAAAGTTTCTTGCCAAAATTTTCCTACCCAAAAGCATCCTGAAAATGAAAATTTCAAACCAAGAAAAATCCTTTGATTGTTGCTGTCACTTGAAATCCACAGTATTCCCCTTGGGATCTGCTTCAAAGATAAAAAGAATTTAAAAACCCCCAAAATTTGCAGTGATCAACAATAACTCTAGGTATAAGTGGGCCTTACCTAAGATGATTTCTGTAACTGCCTTTAACAGTGTCATACACTTGCGACGTAAGCATGAAAGGGAGGCCTTCTTAGGGCCACCAGATCTACTGCAAACTTCAAAGAAAGGGCGGTGAAAACAAGAACGATTTGTGATTTAGTTAGAGATTAAAAATTAACCTCAAAAGATTTTCCTTGAGCAGTTATAGTAAATGAAAGTGCATTGGAAAGTGGACAGTAGAGAACTAACTGTAGGCAAGGATCCTTCAGAAATAAATGAAACATCAAGTCTTTATAATAATACTTTATTCAAAGACTTTTACATTTAAACATGATACATATTTGAAATGGAGTAACACAAGGTTATCCCTATAAAAGGTCTTGTAACTGAACTTTAAAAACATAATTTAAAATTTGTTTTTGAGATTTGGGTGCTTCGTGCTGCGTGTTTTGGTCTTCGTTTTCGAGTGCTTTCTTTTTTAAACTACCCCTGGGCTGTTTTGTTTTAAAGATAAAGGTTTGATGAATGCTGAAGAAAGTAACCAGCTGACTGAACCTATTTTCAGGCCTTTTCTATGAAAATTAGCCATTCATATTTTAGTGTTAAACCTTCCAGATCATTATACGTTTCTGGGAAGCTGCCCGCCTACATGTACATTTGTATCCCTCCCCTAGGCCAACATTAACACTAACTTTTCACTAACGGGCAAACTGTTGCCTTAGTGGAGGGGTAGTTGGGTAGTTCTGGCCCAGAAACATATAATAATCCAAACTTCCTTCTGCACTGTGTTTGATAATAAGTTCCTTACATGTGCACTGTATGTAAACTGTTTCATTTTGTCCTTAACTTCCAACAGATATGATATGGTTGCTGCATTTTATATGTACCGGTACATGCATATGGTTGGTGTTGTAAAGCACTGGATGCACACAGACGTACATGTAAGTGTATCTCGGGTTAGTGTGTCAGAGTCTTTTAGATGCTTTTAAAGAATAATTAAATTTTTTTTCTTAAAAATGTGATTCCAGGTAGAGGACTTACATGTAATAATTATATTAACACTGGAGAAGTGTTCTCTGTGGAGAAGTATTTCCCTAGTCTCAGCCCCTTACCATTTTTTAATCTCCAAAATTTAACGAATGTTTTGTTGACCATGAATTGCTTTGTGGGAAAATTTGACAAATGTTTTAACGTTGCTAACAACCTACATGTATGAAGACCTATGGTCTGTGGAGACCTGTGATGAACGGAGCCTGGAAGGCCCCAATTACTATACACTGCCAATTCAAAAACAGACTACTCACACAACGGCAACATTCTACACTACAGCAGACTACATGGTGCACTATGCTTCAGGTGCTACCAAATCAAAGCTACACCATAGCGTACTCCAGTCTTATAGCGGTTATGAGTCTCCAACTTACCAAGAACCATTCAATAATTCTAGTCCCTATGGAAGAGACCTTGCTGCACAAACTACAGTCTACTGAGAGTAGATCAAGGTACCTGCAGATACCTGACTGCTACAAACTTTCTGATGGCAGGTTTGATGTAAAACATTTTTTAGTATTCTATTTCCACGTACTAGAGCTGAACTGCACTCTGATGCAACATTATTGCCAGCTCTATATACTCCCTAGACTATCAATCAAAGACTTGTGTCATCTTTATGAATCTTCTCAGCAGTAGCCTGCCTTTCACTTTCTTTCAGTAAGGCAAACAGGATGCAGTTGCACCAAACTGCTGCACAAGGACTCTCTCTTTTTCTTTTAGTGACCTATCCTTGCAACTAATAAACCACACTACCCTCTCGGCAGTTTGACGACAATAATTTTCCCCGGGGAGGTACACATTCAAAGAAGACGTAGACTATTTTCCAAAAAACCTTAACTTTATAAACAACGCCTTACAGACTGCAAGCCCCAACTGCAAGCCCTGGCCCAGAACTACCAAAGTCCCGAAGCACCCTACAAAAATAACAAGAAAGGGAGGAAGATACACAAGAAATAACCTGTCAAGTGAGTAGGCTTGCTACCCCCATAATAGAGCTGATGAGAGTGTGAATACAGATCTGATACGCGTGGCTGGACCATTTGCTAAGCATCTTGATGAGATGATCTGGTAAGCCACAAGAGGCTGCTGAAATAGCTGTGCCAATGCAGAAGCTATGACCGATGTAGCAACCAGGGACCCCAGCAGCGGAGAGGATTGGATTGACTACCAGATATCAGCCATTGTCAATTTAGAGTGGTGCCTCAGAGAGAATGAAATGTGGGCCAGACGTTGAATCATGGACATGTACATTTAGATACAGGGTAAGGGGGCGCATGGGGCAGAGATTATGTTTCTCAGCACCAATGTGGATATAGCAACCTTGGCGAAAGGGGACCATCGTAGAGTACTTAAGGTTAATGTGGACATCGGTGACAGCAATGTGGATGTCGGGATTGAAGTGGGAGTTGTCGGTGAACTCACCAGCGCATAAGATACCCAAAAACCCAAGACAGCAGGCAGCCCAAAGCGTTGTATGGTTGTAGTCAGAGAAGTTCAAGGACTGGAAAAAAATGTGCATCTGTTCGATTGTGATGGGTTGGCATTGACACTTATTAGAGCCTTGGTGACGTTTGATACCCTGCAACACACGGTGTAACTGAAGGCAACCAACCAGCAGTGAAGGGACCAGATTTCTAAAAGGTAAACCTTTTGTGAATGAATGCTGGAGAGCATTGGCAAGATGGCAGCGGAAAAGTATGAGCACATCTTCACTGGCTGATAGCTGATCCAGATAGGCTATTGTTCTGAGCACAGAAATTCAAGAAGAGGTGTTAGACAGAGGCATAAACTTTCCTAGTTGAAGGGGCAAGACACAGAGGCACATAGAGGTGACATTTATCTGCCTGCAAATATCCAAATCCAAGAGGAGCAGCTAAATAATCTGGGTTGTACTCAATTGACTGAGAGACCTGTGTAGGAAGCCATGTGACTGAAAACCAGTGACACTGGAAAACTGCTGCATAACCAAGAGCTCCAGAGGTATCTGAAGGAATCTCAAAGTAGGGCAGTGGAGCTCATTGAAGGTACTGAAGAAAGCTGCAACCATTCCAAGACTTGAAAAACTCTTGCCACCAGGCTAGGTCAAGACAGATCAAGGATGAGATTTCCCAGGTTGGTGGCATTTGAGGATGACGTTGAAATGGCTCACATGGAGGACAGGGAGGGGAGGCTAAGTGAAGGGGCCCGCCACCCTGCCTGTCCTAATTTCCAATTGCAAGTAATTGTCAATGACACGAGGGTTTAGGAGTGCCAAAGCCATATTCCCACCACTGACTTCAAGGAAGTACTGTAATTGAAGCCAAGGTGAAAACCATCACCAAGGCCTTGGACCACGTACACAACTTTGTCTGGGGTAGGATGAAGGCAGAGTTCATGCTGGAATCTATCCACTGTAATGGGAGTAAGCTGAGAAACCGGTCTTAATGGACAAATGACCAGATAATTCAACAAATGACCAGAACTTGGCAGACTCTGCTGCTGAGAAGGTAAAACAGAAGGAGCTGAAAAGTTATCATGAGAACCCAAGAGAACAGAATAAAAACTATGTACAGCTGAATTGGCTAGGAGAGGTGACCTAGTGATGGTTTTGAGCCCCCTTTGACAGAGAAGGGGAGTGGTACCATTCACTCCATGCTGAATGGTCAGAGCAGTTGGTGGTCCCCAAGGCTTGTTTTGCAGGAGTGAAGAAACCGGCAGTAGCCAAAAGGCACCCGCCATTCCAGGAGTGGCTATAGTAGCAAGAATGGTGATTACCCAAATATGCCAGAGGCTCTGTTAGTGACAGGGCAGAAGAAGTTGAGGAGCCTAAAGCGGCTGAAGTGGTAGTCAGAGATCTGGTGTGAAAATTGTAGAGGTCTTGCATCTGCATATGAGACTAGTCGGTTGACCCGAGACTGCTGGCACTTCTTTTCTGAAGGCGATGTCTTAGTGAAGCCATTTTGTCAGAGAAGCACCTTGCTGTCTGAATAATGAGTAGCTTGTACTGGTTTAAATCTTTGCAGCAAGAGGGGAAGGTGTGGCAAAGAGTAATCCAAAAGATTGTGAAGGCTTCTGTCCAGGTGACGATGTCTGCTATTTCAATGACCCATTTCTTAGACCTGATACCACCATTTTTCCCTCCAAAAATGTTTGGGACTGATTTCTTGAGCTCGGACATTGTCTGGTTGTAGGTTGGCCAGGTCTTCCAAAATCCCTGCTGTAAGTTTGGGTCATGTAGCAGCTGTCATTGTTTCCTGCGACCAGTTAGGAGAGACCTTCCCTGCAGCTCCTATACTACTCATAATTTTAGAAACAAGCTTATATTAGACTGGAGTATAACCAGGACCCACCACAAAATAATGCTTTGTTGAGACTTGGAAACGTGGAGGGCACAGATCCAATGGCACCACCACAAGAGCCCTCAACCACTACAGGCAAGTTTTCGCCGGAGACTGCGTTGAATTCATAGCTGAGATGAGAGGACCCGACGACTCAGCCATGTTTGTGGTCCTGCCACTGGAATCTCAATGGGAAGGCAGAGATTCGGCAAGAGCCCTTGAAATTGCCTGTGCTAAAGAGTTGTTGTCGCCAAGAAAATCTAAACTAATGGTTTTCCGTTTAACGGCTTAAAGCATTAAGAACCTGTTAACTAAGTGTTAAAACGACTTGGGAAAGCGTTGAAGCTGTTAGTAAAACCGTGAGAAAGTATAGCTTACCATTAGAAGCATTTGAGAAAACATTAAAGGTATTAGTCCAGGTCATTGAAAGTTGTTCGAAATTTCATTCCAGGACATTCAATGCATATGACAAAGTCATCATATTTGCATTCTAGGATGTTTAATGAGTTTAGTGAAGCCTTAGAAATTGTTTGTATTATTCTGTCCCTTGAAATTATAATCATTAGGTAACAAACTTTTAAGTGGCTTTATCGGTTTGTTGTCATCCAAAAATTTTGCTACCATGGTAATGTGACGTAACACCTTCTCTCTATAGGAATCAAATTTCATGACCCTTCTTGCCTTTTTCATCAGTAGCTGAAAAAACTGGTAGTTGGGGACCACTTTAGTGGCAATTGCCTTTGTGAAAGGTGGCCATTACAGAAAGGTTTAAACAAGAAGCAATTAAAATAAGTGGTCATTGTAGGGAGTGTCCCCAGTGGGTTTTTCGGGATCTGGGATTTATCCTTTTTGGAACCTGGGATTTGTGATTGTAAAGAAATATGGAAGGGGGATTCAGGATTGCATTTATGGATCATACGTGGGATTTAGCATTATTATGAAGTGGGATTCAGGAAATTGTTCCCTTAAAGGGGATTCCAGATGGTGAAAATTTTACTCTCATACTTACAACCCCCTCTTTGAAAAAACCCTGGATCCACCCCTGCGGTCTTAGGTGACAGGAGAAATATCGAAGACACGTGCGCCTGCTACACAGGCTATAATAATATTACGATGAGGCTTGGACATCATAATGTGATGTAATGTAATTAAAAGATTTTACCAAGATTGTGACAGATTGCGATAAAAACTTTTGGAATTTTGGGATGAAGGGAAAATTTTGGTCAGTATGGCAGGATTGAAGATCCCTATTGGGATGTACCCACTGTAAAGAAGTGGCCATTGTGGAGAGTTGGACATTAGTGGAGGTTCAACTGTAGTTTGAAACCAACAGCTTTCAAGAGGAACCAGATGTCATATCAACCACCACCATCACCACAAAAACCGTCCTTCTTCACAGGAGTAGCTGGAGTAAAACGTAAGAGAAGCCTGGTTGGTGATTACCATCGGGAGCTTAGTCTTCTGATTGTGGACGACTTTTCAAATGTAAATGAAACGAGAATCTATTGAGTTGTTATTCCAGCGGACAGGTTGAAGTTCCACGTCCAGTGGATAAAAAAAAAAAAACATATCAGTGGTCAAGAACATTCGTCTTTGATGCAGTGGAAAGCTGTTGCAAAAGCAAGTTAATAAATAAATAATTTCTATGCGCCCTCACCTATCTAAACTAGACAGGTAGTTGTTACTTTTCTAATCTGCGGCATGTTTGCGGTGACAGTTTTCACGCTTTGCAATGTCCCGGGGTTTTTTTCAGGATGGAAATGAAAATTTGGAAGTGATCGTTGCAAGCTCTCCTTTCTCTCGCACGCCCCCTGCTTTCGTATCTCCTCTCACATGCCTCTCATGCGTCAACTTTTCATGATTTCCCCCAAATGCAGAGCTTGCTCACAGGCTATACTTTAAATAGAGGTTCCACTGTAGTAATGTTTCAATAATGTAGTAATGTTTCAAGAATTTCTGGGGAAGCATGCCCCAAGAAAAAGAACACGCTAGAGGGGGACTTATGCATGGGCCCCTCATTGATACAGCTGTTTACACATTTTTACAGTCTCTAATTTAACCAGATGGCTACTTGAAACCCCTGACTTTAGATAGTTTTATCCTGTTGCTAATGTTTTTTTTTTTTCCAGGTCAGATGCATATGCCACAAACAGACTGGATCAAGTCTTCAATGTTAAGAAATTTCATAAAGGTTATCTTCAGTACAGTAAGGGCTTCATAGTTTGCTTTGTAATCCAGCTCTTGAGTGAACCAGATAAATGAAATGTGGCTGGCTTGTTCAAAAGACAATTACTTATCTTATCCAGGACATTAAATTAAGATGCATTTGGATGCATTTTAAGAGAGGTAACAATAGAGAATATTTTTAAGGGGTTGGTTTGTGTGTGCACATCCAGTAGTTTACTACATCATTCACACTATTCAAGGTGTATGGAGTTTCCTTTCTCCACCGTTTTTCGCCACAAGATTCATTGATACAATTTTGTTGAAAATAGAAAGTATAAAAAATAAAAGGCAAAAGTTTCTACTTCTGATGATCCTTGTCAATTCCACTTTATTTTGTTATGAAGAAGTTGGGCGGTGTTCAAAACAAAATAATGATGTTTGCTTAATTTTCCAAAAAGTAAGTTTTTGAACAAGATCTAGAGCATCATCTCAGAGCAGTTAATCGAGAAAAGATATTGAATCTATTTACAGTCAGATTTTGATGGGTAAATGCAAATTTGTTAAAATTGACTAGACCCAAACCATTTTAGGAAATAACAGCGTGTTTGTAGCTCAAAAAGCCATCCAATTCACTGTCTTCACAAAATGAAGGAAAACTTTCAAAAAACTTAACTGTTTGCATCTCGACAACTAAGTATAATTTGAGCAACTTTAGTGGATGTCACTCAATCTACAATCCATTGTAGGTGTTGAATAAACACTGCTAATTTATAATAAATCCTAGTTTGTGTGTCTGAACATTTGGCTTGAAAATTAATTAATCATGCCAAATAGATTTAGCATTATTATTCTTGGATAAGTATTAGTTTGCTTTTGGTCAGTTTTGCCACAGTTATGTTATAGATATGAGCTAAGTTCTGCTAGTTTACAGTAGTTTTACATCACCTTCATATGCAAAATTGTATTACAAAGTCATTGTCAAAGAACTATGTACACTGTCAATGGCCCAATTATTTGCCAACCTTTTAATTTAAGCTCACAATCGTTGTGTCAGCAGCATTAATTTGGAGAAAGTTTGGCTAGAATAGGAAACATTTTGAGAGAAAAAGGCTTTAATTTGGCCAAAAAAAGGACAAATAATGTACTGCAAGCTTACATGTACACTCATGTATGGAGTTTCATATTATTATTCAGTCAAGTCATTTTCTTGTTCAAAGAACCTTACATACACTTCATGCACTTAAACTGTTTTGAAAAAGGATAACAACAGAAAGCCATGAATTAAGTTTAGAGTGTTGCTGAAAAGAAAATCTCCAATTCAAATGGCAGTCTCTGAACTCAACAACTCCAGAATTTTAGCCAAAAAAATTGTTAAGCCTAGCACTTTCATCAAACAACAACTTTGTTAAAATATTAAAATGGGCTGATAACTAAAATATCATTTCTAATTATTTTGCAAATTTGAAATTTGAAAACTATTTCAAATTTTAAACTTTGTTAGCACTGTGTTTAGAACTTTGTTTAAATTTCTCATGATTTGATTTTCACATGGAGAATAAAAGATGTAAAACTGACTGTCAGTAAGATCAGACATGCAATCTACATTTTGGCTTATACAGCCAGCATCAGTAATTGACAGTCTTGCTGATTGACGACTTAACTGGCTAACTGACTGGCTTTTAATAGTGACTGTCTGACTGAATGACTGAATAGCTGACCAACTCACCTACTGGCTAATTGACTGACTCACTAACCGAGACTAACTGACTGAGTGACTCAGACTAACTAACTGACTGGCTGGCTGGCTGACTGACTGACTGACTGGTTGACTAAATGACTGACTAACGGACTGACTGGTCGATGTACTGGCTGGCTGACTGACTAACAGACTGACTGGTTGACTAACTGACTGACTGACTGACTTGCTGACTCACTGACTACATAGATGACTGGACTGGCTGACTGACTGGACGAAAATTTATACAGGCTAAATGATTTGTTGCAAGAAAAAAAATGACTGGTTGGCTGGATAGTGACTCTACTATCTAGGCCAGGGCTAATAGGATGATGCAGTGAATGAATGATTTAGAGCTGACTGTTTGACTGTGAACTTAGCACTTTCTAAGCTACCAGTGAATCATGGCTTACCCCCCTTTCAGTCTAATAGGGCAACTATGTAAAACCAATATTTTTATAATCTAGGATGGCTTGTTTTAGAACTACTTTTTACATGATAATCAAATATTACTTCATTGCCCATTTTGTCCAAAAAACAAACAAACAGGAAATTTCCAAATTTTGACCAAAATCATGGGTTAACCCCTTTGAAAAAATTTTAATATGGCGACTATTTAAAGTTGATTTTTTTATCGTCTAGGAGGGCTTGCTTTTTAACTAGATGATCATCAGACATTATTTCTAGACCTAATATGTCGAAAAACAAACAAATGAAAAATTTCCATTTTTGAACCAAACGCTTGGGTTATAAAAACGCCAATATAGCGACTATGTAAAGTAAATATTTTTTAGTCTAGGAAGGCCTTTCTTTTACATGATCATCAGAACATTATTTTCAGGCCTTATATTTCCCAAAACAAACAGAGGAAATTTTCAACCTTTGCCCAAAACATGGGTTAGCCCCTTTAAAAAATCCTTATATGGCCACTGTATACAACAAATATTTTTTTAGTCTAGGAGGGCTTGATGATCAACAACTTGAAGTAGATGATCAACAAACGTTATTTAAAGGCCAATTTCTTCTCCAAAAACAAACAAAGAGGAAATTTTCAATTTTTGACAAAAATCATGGGTTAATCCCTTCAAAAAATCTCAGTATGGCAGCTTTTCAAAATCACAAATCTTGGCCTAGGAGGTGCTTGTTTTCCAGCTAAATGATCATTAAACATTTTTTCAGGTCCATTTTGTCCAAAAGTAAAAAGGAAATTTTTAATTTTTGACTGAAATGAATATTTTTTGTACTCTAGGAAGGCGTTTTTGTACTAAATGGTCATCAAACATTATTTCTGGGCCTGTTCTGTCCAGAAACAAACAGATAGGACATTTCCATTTTTTTTTCACCCAAATCGTTGGTTAACCCCCTTAAAATGGTCCAATATGGCAACTATGTAACATCAATAATTTTATAGTATTGAAAGGCTTGTTTTCTAACTACATGATTATCAAATATTAGTTCTCAGCTTATTTTGCCCAAAAACAAACAAAGAGGAAATTTCCAGTTTTTGACCAAACTCATGGGTTAACCGCTTGAAAAAAACCTAATATGGCCTTTGTATTAACCAATATTTTCAGTCTAGGAGGGCTTGTTTGCTAACTAGATGATCAAGAAACATTATTTAAACAATAAAGGCCGATTTTTGTCCAAAAACAAACAAAGATAACATTTTCATTATTTGACAAACATCATGGGTTAGCCCCTTTGAAAATATCCCATTATCGATATATTTATAGTCCAAGAGTGCTTTCTTTTTCTTACAGATGATCAATTTTCCTCATTCTTGCTGATTCCATGTCAAACCGAAATACCTAAATGTTTTATTTACTGCTAGACTGGGATATTGACGTATTGACTGAATAAGTTACTGATTCATTGACTTTGACTTTATTTATAACTGAATGAATTACTTGTCTTGACTGTATAGTCTTAGTGGATCGCATGTCTGTGCTGGTTTATTCGTTCGTTTATTTACTGTGAACTTTAAGATGAATCTCAAATCACAGGTAACCCAGTCTCACTATTTCTGTTACGTACGGGTTTTATGTAATTTAAGTAAATATAGAAAACACATATGGGACGAATTTAGGTCTGGAAATTTGCTAGAAAATGGAAATGAAAATCGATGAGACTTACCATGCCTCGAGTTTTGTTGCCCTTAATATGCACACGAAGTTTCGGAAAAATAGTCTCCTCATCTTCCCGACACTTCGCGTGCATATCAAGGAAAACAACAACTGGAGACATGGTAAGTTTCATCGAGTTTTATTTCCATTTTCTAGCAAATTCAGTTTCTAGACCTAAACTTCGCCCTATATGTTCTCTATATTTACTCATGTTATTTGAAACCCGTACGTGACACAAATACTGCTCCTGGGTTACCTGTGCTCAAATCTGCCTTACATTGCCCAAACGTCAAGAGAAGTGGGTATTAGCTTTTGCCGCCATAAACTATGGGATCGTTTGAGTCACAACCAAGAAGAAGGGTAGGGTATTGGTTTGGCACGCGAGAAATCACTTCACTATTATAAACCAACTCTTAGAATTAGCATTTTCATCACTTGGGGAGTAAAAGAAGTTCACAGTATCAGGAAAAAAGGTCTTGGATAAAGCTTAGTGTGTAATTTCAGACTGACTTTACCAATGATTTGTTTATATCGCAAAATGCGCCGTAAATGAGTGCGTTATAGTTTCTTGTTATTTCCAGTTTGCTTCAGAATCGTAGTCCTTGTTTGCAGTTGTCCTTGAGATCGGCACGCAAGGCGTCTGACTCTGCGTGACTACCCCGAGGGCCACTTCAAGGAAGACTGCACTATTTTATTTCATAAGAATAAGACACAGTCAAGATATTTTTTGTCTATTTATTTTCTGAAAATCACTTATTTGTGGCGTACTTTGCGTCGACATGCAAGGTGGTTTTTTTTTAAAGATTAGTCTGATTTTTACCACAAAGATTTATCAAGAGTTTATCAGAAACAGAACTTAGCTCTCTCTTGATTTAAACCAGCTAGTACTTTAAGCTCAAAATACGAGTGTTGTAGCGAGTTGGAGAAAGACCTTAAGGTGTTTCGATACAGTTTTTCAGAGACCATA
>OZ037779.1:30158194-30175694 GCA_964035525.1 Porites cylindrica
TGGGGTTAAAGGTTGTAAGCAAAAGCATTTTTGCTGTTTATGAAGTGACACAACCTCTAAAATTCTTTAATTCTGTCGGCTTGTTATGTTCATTGACGTCAACCGTTTATTATTAATTCAGCTATTAAAAATCAAGCTTGTAGTACCTCCGACTTTAGTTTACAAATGACTCTTTTTACCCCTTTTTGTCACATTATTTTTGACCGACAAAAGCACCACACATTGACGCAATTGTGCGAAGACAGGTCGTGGAGAAAACAACGCGTTCACGCTTTACATCATCAAGCTTGCTATATAAATTAATCATCCAAGATTCGGTTCTCCAATTAATGTCGTCGCTTCTCTGGAAACCGATTTTTTTTAGTTGTGTTTATTTCATTCTATTTTTTTCCTAAAAGTTTTCGGGTACGCACGTGCAAACCGTGCGTACAAGTAGCTACGCCCCTGTTTAGTCTCCTTAGCCCTGAGCGTTCCTCTCTTGCGGTTTTCGCGGGAGTTCAGGATGTGGTCCACCCAGTATTTCACGTCTCTTTTAAATGAGAGGCAGCACTTCTTGTTTACCGTTTCGTTATCAGACAGCGCTTAGGCTCTTAGCCTTTCATTTAATTTTGATCAATCTTTTATCATTTAGTTACTCAGTATACGTTCGATCCTGTCCCTGTAAACTTATACTTTTATACTTTAAGGGAGCTTAATTCCTATATTAATTTTTTCTTCGTTTAGTGTCGTCCAAAAGACCCAGTTTTTTGGCATTTTTTAAAAAAGCAAGAAAAAGAAACGACAAGGTTTATTTTTTTTGGACTTAGATTAATTCTTTTAATCTAAAAAATTAGCATTATAACATCATTTCGAGGCATAAAACGTTCGGTGGTGTATCCTCTTTGCTTTTTACCCTTTTTGGGCCTTTTTTTTATGAAATTGACCATCAAATTTTCCGCCATATTGAGTTTGTGTCGATTTGGTGACCATGCCTTGTTGTTTTCAGTCTCCACGGCAATGATGCTGGTGTTTCAGGCCTCCCGTTCGCAGATTTCTTGTGATTTTTTTTTCACCCCACCGACCGACCCACCCAAAACCAGGAAACCTATTCGACGCTAAACGAAAGAAAAGGGGATGACCTAAGCCTTATGGTTTCTTTTTGGGCTTCCTCACCACATTGCTTCTGCGTGTTTCTGTATACTTGTCTTTTGCTTTGTTTTGTTCTTTTTTGTCGGTGAAATAAACTGAAACTGTACAAAGACCCTCAATATTCCCTTTGGAGGTTCTCGAACGCGCATTAAAAAAAAATGAAAAACGCGATGATTTATTGACCGCAAGGGCAATGGGGTGGGGTTAGGGCTCGTTACTGCGCTCCGGTTCACTCGTACGCTGTCAAATGGTCCCGAAATACAAAATGAAAAATGACTGTGGACAGACTATTCACGTCTAGACATCAAGCATCTTTTAAGATGGGACTTATCGCCTCTCCCTGTTCATGGAGTTGATTCAAGGTGTTGACGTTAATTTCGTGATGCCCTGCATGTTGTCAGGACATGCTTCAAAAGGGCCTTTCCAAAGGTACGGAATCCGCCGTCACCTTGTTAACCGTGCGAGAAATGATGTACTTCACAAAAACAAAGAGAAGTTATTTTCGATTTGCCCCGCCCCCTACCCCGAAAGTCCCCGACAGGACCGCTTCAAAGTACTCCCCATGTGGTTGCGCGGGGGATAGTAACAGGTCTACCTAATTGCACCGTGCATCAATGACAGTTTAGCTCAATCAGAAGCCCCTTTTCCCTGGCTAGTTCAAGGTGTGTGCACCTCCTTTAAGCTGTTGTTTTCGGTTCTTACTGAAATTTTTGATCTTGAGGAAATTCACAACGACAGGAGCAGGTTATGGGCTTTTTTCCTAGCCCTAATCCTACATCACGGGAAATCCCTCAGGTTAGGCAAGAATTCGATAATCCTCCCATAATCATCCATTTTTTCACCGCTTGAATTGGGTATTTTTAGCTTATTTCGAGGAAATACTTTTGGCTTCAAATCCAGGGTTAGTCTCCTTCGCAGCCGTTATTAGGGTCGTCACTCGTCACGCAACGCACCTCCAGGAGCGTTGCGTGACGAATGACGACCCTAATAACGGCTGCGAAGGAGACTAATCCAGGGTGGGCTTTTAAACACATTTTTTAAGCCAAATGGTTTTTGCGAGAATCTGCTTACCCAAACTTTTCGCATAAAAAAACGACAAATACCCGAAAAAAGCTCATGTTGTTGGTGGTGGTGGCATATTTTCGATAAATTCTCTCAATATCTCGTGAAGAAGAGTTCTGATCCGTGCCGCGCGCCTCTCGAGGCAAGCGTTCCGTCGAAATGCGAGCCCAAAAACAGGTGGTAAGCGGTCAATCTGTGAAAAGTAACGCAATCTCCGTCGTTTGAGAGCAGCCGAAGATGCTCTTGCCGATGCTGTCCTTGATGTTTTTTATTTCCAGTATCTAGGAAACCCATGCTAAGGTATGAAACATACACTCGTAGGCATTGTTCTGTCCGCTAAAGTCTAATTCCTGGACGCAGAAACGTTGTGCTTTTTGAAGTTTATTATTGTGCTTTGCCCTTTGACAAACTTACGTCACTCGTGCGTTTGGTAGTAGAAGATGGCTAAACTCTGCTTTTCTTGTTGGAAAACGGCTTTAAATTTTATCAGATCGCTCGATAAACACGTGTTGGTTTCTGATAGCTTATAACGTTAAATTACTGTTGCTCAAATTGATTTCTTATTGCATTTTTCTGAGTTTTTAGCATCGACCCGCTGAGTCTGGAAAGCTCAAATTTCAGAAAAGTACTACTAGTATTTTTTGGCCTCAAAAATTTTCTTTTAAGTTGCCCGTAGTTTTGAAAACAGGTTTTGAAAGAAGAGATAACGCTCTTTAACGTGGTATAAGACTCGTTACTGAAATCCAGGTACCAGTCGACGATTTTGGGCTTTGAAATTTGTTATTTTTTCATTGAACGAAAACGTTCAAAATATTGAAAATAATGAAAAATCTCCAAAATATTACACTTTCGTTCAAACTGAGTAAATCACCACTTAGAATGTTTGCAATTAAGTACTCTTCTGAATAAGTTATTTGTTGTCCGCATTACAATGGATTTGAATTTTAAAACGATTTTTTTGTGACACATGGTCTCGGGCCTGGAAAACCCGGTCCGAGAGCCGCGAAACCAATAACCCCCCCGTACGTGGAAAATAATCATCGGATCGAAGTAAAAATTACATTTATGTTAATAGCTTACCTAGTGCTACTTTGTGAATTTTTTTGAGAATTTTTGATTTTTCACTTTTGTAGACCTCTGGTCGATATTTACTGACATCCGCTCTTAAACGGTGGATATGGGCATATTTTTATCCCCTATAAATTTTTCATCTGTTCGGATTTCCTAGCTGAAAGTCTAGTGATCCGAAAATTATAGGGATCAAAACTTACCTGTTCGAAAATTTCAGCCAGAAAAAAAGGGCAATTTTACCTTTTTTTAAATGTTCGAAAATCCTAGGAGAGGCAAGCAAGCAACAAATTTTACAACAAATGTTCCGAAAATTCTAGATCTCAAATCGTCTTCCGAACAGATATTTTCCCGAAAATTGTCGTTGGGTGCCCCTGAATGAAGATGTCAGGGCACAAAAAGACGCCTTAGAAAACCAGTACACACACGAGAACATCAAGAAGGATTCTAACAGGTATTTTGCCGAAAAAGTCTGAAAAATTCTGAACTTTATAAGCCAAATTTAAGGTCTAAACATTTGAGAGAGTGGAGTTCTTGATCGATACGATCGAGGATAAACATGTCAAAAATCCAAGATTGCTAATGTAATTCGTCACCAATGATATTAATAGGTAATCAAATGGTATACTCGTGAAAATTAATTAGGGAGTAATTTCACTTGCGTTTTGTCCAAATCCTAATAATTTCCCTCGCCTGAAGGCTCGGGAAATTATTAGGATTTGGACAAAACGCGCGTGAAATTATTCCCTAATTTCACTCGTCACCATTTGATTACACATACTAATGTTTCGTTGAAAATTCAATATCTAAATTTGCCTGCCCTATTATGAATTAGGATACCGTTAATTAAAATAATTTCCGAGTGGATTTCGCCTTCAATTTTCTCCAAAGGAATTAGATCTGGAGCGACTTTGTAAATAAATATTTCATTTAAGTTAAATTTTGGATCCGTTTACTTCCAATGAAAATAAGGGACAAATTTTCGCATTTCGCAACGAAAAAGGAAATTACGGAAATTAGAGGAAATATATATTTTTTATATCCTATAAAGTAAAATTAAATGTTAGCTGGCCGCGATGTTTATCCGCATAATAATGAAATTTGCCGGAATAGTAATTTGGGCCAATTTCCCTAGAGATGTTTCAGCTGTCGTGACCGAAATGGATACATTACATCACGTTTCCCACAAAAGACTGAAACTAGTGAAATGCGTTGTTTAAATAATAAAAAAAATTAAATAAGAAGAATCTTCCTGTCCTTTATGGGAAAGCCGATTTTAATGTATCAATTGAAGTCACTGCCGAGAAATTAGCTGAAAATTTAAAGAAGACACTAAGCGAAATCTATGCTTATGATAAACGTTGTTTATATATCATGATATATTTATGCCTAGAACCGAACCTAAAGCATGAAGGTTAAATTAACTTGATTTCTTACACAAGCCAAGGAAATCTATTCTATGTCCCTTTAAAGAAAGGAAATAGAGAAGAGTTCCACAGCAGTCTGATTAACCAAGTTAATTTAATCGTAATAATTTGATCCTAAATTAATACGGTTTAGTTATCTAGGTTTCCGAAGGCTTAGGTAATATCAAAGAGAGGTTAGTCTTTAACATCAACAGCCAAGTTTGTTTGACTGTAGTTTCCATTTGACACAAAAACAACAGACAAAAAAACAGCAGATGTTGATGTAATATAACCTTAGGGACGGACCATTAGAAAAGTTATGGCGGGGGAGGGGAATTTTCGAGCTGCAAGAATTTTTTTTCGTTATCAAATTCTTTGCATGAATTTTATTTAGGCCATTGCATGAATATTTTTTAGGGTTAATTGGTGTGCATGAATTTTTTTTCATTTAATTTTCCCTTGCGCGAATATTTTTTTTGTACTTCGCCCCCCCCCCCCCCCCCATAAGTTTTCTAATGGTCCGTCCCTTAGTTTTGATCATTTTTTAGATAATTCAGGAAGGATATATGAGAATGAAATGACAATTAAGATAGTAATTAAATCCTAAATTAAACTGGTTTAGTTATTTTGCTTTCCGAAGGTTTAAATAATGTCAAAGAGAAGTTAGTCCTTCACATCAACAGCCAAGTTTGTTTGACTGTTGTTTCCAGTTGACACAAAAACAACAGACAAAAAAAAACAACAGATGTTGATGTAATAAAACCTACCCTTGTAAAAGTTTATTAGCGATCGCGCCGCGATGACCGCGATCGCGGAGCGATGGCAGCGATCGCGGCGCGATTGTGCATATCGCGGCGCGATTTAGATTAATCGCGCCCGCGATAGCGACGCGGTGATCGCGATCGCGGCGAGGTTATAGCGATCGCGGCGCGGTGATCGCGATCGCGATGCGATGATCGCGATCGCGACGCGGTGATCGCGATCGCGACGCGGTGATCGCGATCGCGGCGCGATGATTTTGATCGCGGCGCGATATCAGCGATCGCGATGCAATTGAAGTAAATCGCGCTTGCAATAGCGACGCGATGGTCGCGATCGCGGCGTAGTGATCGCGATCGCGGCGTGGTGATCGCGATCGCGGCGAAGTTATAGCGATCTCAACGCGATGATCGTGATTGCGGGAAGATGATCGCGATCGCGGCGCAATTTTGAAAAATCGTATCTGCGATCCCAAGGTCAGGATTGCGATGCTGGCGATGAAATCGCGATCGCGGCGAAGTTATAACGATCTCAGAACGATGATCGTGATCGCAGGAAGAAAATTACGATCGCGGCGCGATTCAGAAAAATATTATCCGCGATCTCAGAGTCAGGATTGCGATCCTGGCGATGAAATCGCGATCGCAGCGGTATTGTACTTATCGCGGCGTGGTGAACGCGATCGCGGGGAAGATAGAGCGATCGCGGCGAAGTTATAGCGATCTCAACGTGATGATCGTGACCGCGGGAAGATGATCGCGATCGCGGTGCAATTTTGAAAAGTCGTATCTGCGATCCCAAGGTTAGGATTGCGATGCTGGCGATGAAATTGCGATCGCGGCGGAGTTATAACGATCTCAGCCCGATGATCGTGATCGCAGGAAGAAGATTACGATCGCGGCGCGATTCAGAAAAATATTATCCGCGATCTCAGGGTCAGGATGGTGAAGATAGAGCGATCGTGGCGAAGTTATAGCGATCTCAGCGGAATGATCGTGATCGCAGGAAGATGATTGCGATCACGAAGACAGACAGTTTTTATTTTGGCTCGATGATATTAAACGCTAAGCAGCTGATGGGGTCGTGCAATTTTGAAAAATAGTATCCGCGATGGCAGCGACATTGTACTTATCGCGGCTTGATTTAGTAAAGTCAAATCCGTGATTTATATGTCAGGACTACGATCCCGGTTTGGTAATCGCGATCGCAGGGGCATTGTACTTACTGCGAAGCGGTGATTGCGATCGCGGTGCGATTTAGTTAAGTTGTAATCGGCGATCGTCGAGTGCCATATTGCTCTCGATCGTGGTGCAGTAATCGCGATCGCCAGGTGGTGATCACGATCAATTCTAATTAAGTTCGCGTCCGCAATCTCAGTGCCATTTACATCGCGAAGGAGATAACCGAGGATCACAGTTATCGTCGCGATTTCTGTTATAAGTTAGTCGTATGGTTATTATTCTGTTTGAGCTCTCACGTCTTTTACGCCCCTTTTAGTCTGGTTACTAGCTCGTCTTGTTATTCCTTATCGTTCGTGACTCGTTAGTTGTTTTTTTTATAACTGGCTATATTTAATTTGGTGTTATCAGGGACCGCCTTTCCCGTTTGTTATGGGCCGTAATTCGCACTGCGTTTGCCTTTGCACCCGTTTTTTCCACACGTTAGTTGATTCACACAGTGCATTGACTCTAAGTTTTCATAATGAAAGCACTTAATATTTTCGTTATTGCTTTGGAAAACTAATCGAGGCTAGTATGCATCCTTTGGCTTACTAACAGGCTTTCTAACTTTCCAGATGGCTTTCGAACTGCCGGATATTTAGCCTGTGCGAAAACGTACTCGTGAGTCTCGAATGTTTCTAAGTGTCAAAACGGCGTCGACTCTCAGGCTCTATGCCCAAGAAACCACAAACGCTCTACTGCTAAGCCATTCCTGTTTTCCTAATCCCTTGGTAATTCTAAACGAAGATATAATACTTTCAAACGATTATATTTAGAAAAAAAGATTTTGAAGAAAATCAAAAAAACATTCTGACTGCCGTGCAGCTTAGACCCTTCCCGACTGCCGGGCATATTATTTTATTTTTATATTCCATTATGTTGTTCTTCAAAAGTTGCGATTGTGAAAATTATTAGGGCAGGCAAAATAGTAATAATATTATAATAAAACACTGGAAAGTTAAGTAACTAAAAGGCTACAGAAATATATCAATATCGGGAGGTCGAACATTCGGAAAA
Organism: Porites cylindrica; assembly: GCA_964035525.1. NCBI lineage: Eukaryota > Metazoa > Cnidaria > Anthozoa > Scleractinia > Poritidae > Porites > Porites cylindrica. The sequence goes on from OZ037779.1 coordinate 30,165,855, forward strand.
ACTATAAGCTTATAATAACAGTCATTTTCAGTTTGTTAGAACTTTATCGGTTTCTAGAGAAGGCACGGTTTTCCTTGTGTTTTTGACCAGAGTTACATTAGCAAAAAGCTAGGAAACCTTTTCTCGCTCACCTCTTATTGAGTCATTTTAAGCCCAAGGATGAATTTCTGTTACGCTCCAGGCCTTAAAGCTGCTGTATATAAGGATGTAATCAACATGATTTTTACTTAATGGTCCTTAATAACAGAAATGAATCCTGCATGTACGTGACGGTTTAATGCAGAGTATTGGGGTGCGATCCATTCAACCAAAATTCCAACCGGTCCGACCGGGAAAATTGGTCCACCTAAAAAGGTGGACCCGTTTTTTCGAAACTTTTCCGGTTGGACCGAACCGATCCATTGAGTTTTGGACCGAAATATTCCGGAAATTTTGGTTGAATGGATCGCGCCCTTAGGGACTGGATTCCAAGATCCGATTTCCCGCCACTGCGACGCGGGTGGCCAAGATTCAAGGCTGACGCGTACCTTGAAAAAGAAAATTGCTCTCAATTTCACTTGTCATGCAATTGGCAATGGCCGTTTATTGCTGTTTAAACATTGGAAAATTTTTCTTCATGATTCTTTTGACATGTTGAAAGTTCAAACAAAGAAACATACTTAAAAAGGTAAGTCTACTCACTTCTTATTATCACTAAGTTTAATTTTACCTAATTAAGGTTAAGCTTGATATTCATTCGGTGTTGTCGATTTTATACTTTCCGGCACTTTTCATAGTTTATAACACAATTAAGGTTAGCCTTTTTATTAGGCTTCTCAAACAAACAAAAGCTAAAAAAAATTCGAGCTACCTTTTAATAGTTCGAGAAAGCAAAACTTCTGATTTTGGAGCCTTCGTTTTTTAGCTCATTTTTTTATATCCTTCGAGGGGTGTAAGTCTTAAGCTACTTGAGCTGGACAACTCAGTGATTTGTCTTAATTTGAATATTTCAATACTCTGATTTCGGGAATAACTCTCTTGGTTAACTGGTTTTGATTTCTCAACAGGAAAACCGCTCTGGACGTACTGTGGGGCATAAACATGGCAATATACCAAGAGCCATGATGGCCTCTTGAATATTCTGCAGCAACAATTAATCTGGCAAAGACAACAGTTGTGAGTACTCAGTTTGTACATTATGTAAATTTCAAAGTTAACGTTTAAGCTGAAGACAAAACATGTGGGACGTCACATTAAATTGGCTTAATAAAGAAGTATGAAGAATTTCAGTGAGAATATTTAAGCACGGTAAATGAACATGAAACATAACATTAGCGTGAGGAAAAAAGAAAAAATATTTTTATCCCTAATAGGATGAAACTACCTGAAGACATGGACAAGTGGATCAAAAGAAAAGAAATCAATGCATATAGGCGGTTTCATTATCTCAATACTTCAGGATATAAAACGTTTTACTCTGCTCACACTTAGCTAAAAATAAAAAACACGATTCACTGAACTCTCACATAAGACCTTTCTTTTGGAAATTCATTCCCTATTTAGATCCGTTTAAGTTGAAAATTTAGCTTTATCTTGACATGATTTATACTACCCTGCTTGCAGACTGAGTAGCTTCGATCTTTCCTAGATAAGTTCGGATAAGTTCGGATAAGTTCCGGCCCGTTTTAATTTGTGATGTACGTAATTTTCGGGAAGAAAATAAGGTTAAACTACAAACGAAACTTTCCGATTTTTTATTGATCTGTTTGCCTTCTGAAGCTCGATTGTCGTAGGTGAATTTTGTTCTGTTATTTTTGCTTTTTTTATGGCGCCTTAAATTACTTGGATGCATTTTTAGTTCAGGTATGCAATTAAGTGTTAAGAAAGCTAATTTTTGGTGTACACGGCGTACAAGAAATGTTCTTTCGATTTGCAAAAAAAAAAATTCGGTCGACTGGTTGAATTTTAAAACCAAAGTTTAGATAATATTCCAAAATAAATTTTGCGTACTATGTCCTTGGTCCGGCCAAACTAGCCAAATAGTGATTGAAAAGGGAAAGCCTGTTTGAAAATTTCCCAGTAACACTGCACTTTATTTATTAAGCAGTGATATAGAAGGCCATAAAATGAAACTTATATTTCATTTGGGAGCTGTAGCATTTAGCAAAGTCAAAAAACTTGGCAAGCAATGGGCCTAACAAGGAAAACATTACTCTGCACGTCCTGCACGTGCATTATGACGCACGCTTTTCGGTCGCGGCATGACTTAGACAACATTTTGGTGATGGGAGGTGTTTCTTGAGGACGTAAACAAGCGACGACAAATATTTTTTCCCTCTAAACTTTGATTGAATTCATTTAAAATGGTGGCGAATTGACCTTTTCACGGTTTAGTTTCTTCGAGAGACCAAACGTTAGCTCTTTACACAGAAATCTCAGTTTGGTTTCGAATTTTAAGTGAGCAGCCTATAAAAATTATACAGGAATTTAGATCAGATGGTGCTTGGAAGGTTTCTTTTTACGCACTTTTGATGTCGGCTTCCAATTAAAGTAGCCAAAGTGGCCGGAACCACTGGCCGGACCAGGGGCTTTCAAACGGAGCGGTCATTTTCTATGATGCACGATTTTCGGCAAAGCTCAGAAGCTCTCCGTTTGTCACAAGTTAGTAAAATGTTACTGCAACTTTCAGGACAAATTTCAGCTCACTGCTCTTCTTCTGAGATAAGAAATACTCATTTATGTCTTTTTCGTTCGGACCGTGATCGCAACGAGAAATTCGGCCGAAAACCATCTGCGATCAATGACAGCGATCGCGGCGCGATCGCTCCAATCGCGCCGCGAACTTCGGTCAAAAACGCTAAGCGATCGAGAACAGCGATCGCTGAGCGATCACTGCCATCTTGCCGCGAAATTCGGCCAAAAACGCTAAGCGATTAATGACAGCGATCGCTCAGCGATCGCTCTTATCGCGCCGCGAAATCCGGCCAAAAACGCTAAGCGATTGATGACAGCGATCGCTGAGCGATCGCTCTCATCGCGCCGCGAAATCCGGCCAAAAACGCTAAGCGATCGACGACAGCGATCGCTGAGCGATCGCTCTCATCGCGCCGCGAAATCCGGCCAAAAACGCTAAGCGATCGACGACAGCGATCGCTGAGCGATCGCTCTCATCGCGCCGCGAAATCCGGCCAAAAACGCTAAGCGATCGACGACAGCGATCGCTGAGCGATCGCTCTCATCGCGCCGCGAAATCCGGCCAAAAACGCTAAGCGATTGATGACAGCGATCGCGCCGCGATCGCTCCCATCGCTCCGCGAATAACGCAGCGATCGCGCCGCGAAATCCGGCCAAAAACGCTACGCGATTTTGACAGCGATCGCGCCGCGATCGCGGCGCGATCGCTAATAAATTTTTACAAGGGTTAGTTCTGATCATTTTTAGATAATTTAGGCAGGAAATACGAGAATGAAATGATAATTAAGATAATAAATAATTGATTGGTATGTGATTTTTATCCTATGCGATGGTTTGAACGGTTATTTATTATTAGGCCTAAGAAAGCTTGAGATGGATGTGAAATTTTTAGGTTTAGAAGAGACCTCCATTACCAGTTGCTAACCATTAGAGAGATTTTTTATGACTATCAGATCAATTTGATGTCACTTGTAAAAATCCACCCACGCCACACCAGTGAGATTCAGTGTCCAGACCTCTGTCCTCGGATCCTCCATCGACACACCTATTCCGTGAGCCGGCACAATGTTAGCACCCCCGTTTTTCATCCTACCGCAGTGGAACAATTCCAGACATATTGTTTGCAAGCAAGCACCTTACGGTTTTTTTGGGGGGGGGAAAGGGTGTGGGTAGTATTATGACAAAATGAATAAAGCCCCAAGAACATAAGAACCAAACTCTCACCTTCCTCCACACTGTCCTCCCCACTTGGGAACAAACGGCCAAATCTTCCAAGTGCCCAACTGCCCCCTGCATGAATTACAGGTTCAGATAAAGTTTCCCAGGATTTCTCAGTTGGAATATCTCAGAGGACATCAGAATTCACACCTTCTCAGAGGCAGAGCTTACACAGCCTAGCACAGGCGAGGTTGGCTAGATTAAACATGACCTTTCCCAAGTGATGGTCTCCTAATCTTGTGAGTGTGCCACCTTAGATCTGAAATTAAATAAGAAGCTAAAATTTTAAGTAAACAATACAAGCCCATTAGCACTTTAAAAACATAATATCCCTGTATTACTTGGTGTTACGATAAAATTCCCAAAAAGAGAAAGAGTTAGTAATAATCCTACCTTTTCAATAGTTTTTTTTTATAACGTCACATTACTAGCTGCAAATAGCAACATGCTGGTTTGCTAACAGGCAAAAACCTAAAGTAAAAAAAAACAACAACAACAAAAACAAACAAACTGACAACTGATATTTACGAAGGAACTTTTGTAACACCAAGAAATGTGGACGTGCATATTATAAATAATCCGAACATAATTAAAGAGAATGTGATTGTAACCAATAGTCTGCTGTCTTGAATACGCTACTAGGTTGTTTGAAAGCTATTCTAAAAGTTCTTTGTGCTCTCCGATGGAAAAACCATTGCAAAGATGCAACTTTGTAAGTTGTGCAATCAGTGCTAATTTTTGTCTCTACAGTTGAACTAGAATCAAAATTGGCAATAAAAAAACAGACCAGTGATGACCTTACACACTATTAAATAATTATATCGATGAAATATTAAATAGATTAAATCTAACCTGAATAACGTCCCTGAGTTGAGACGCAGAGCTTTGAATTGCTGAAGGTTAACCCTTCCATGCAAAGCATATTAATTTTTCTATTTTATGGGGTTTTGTTTTGTTTCTAAATGTTTCATTTTTGATGGTAAACTTTTAGAAGGCAGCGAGAACTTATGCCTTGTGCATGTAGTATGCCAAAAAATTAGATTTGAGAAAATGAACTAAAAACTTAATTTTTTTCCCTGTGGTCCTATATAAAGGTTATCCAAAAAGTATTCAAACTGACTTTTTTTAAAATGCAAATACAGAAATACTTACCTCAGTCTCTGGCTAAGAATGATTTATGCTAGAGAAATATTTCAATTTATGCTAGTTGAAGCCTGGTTAAAGGTCTTAATCGTGCTAATGAGCTTGCTGTTTGTTGTATAAATATTATAGGGTTATAATTACAATGGCTTCACTTGACTACAGTACTACCAGAATTTCTATTAATTCCCTATAAGTTGACTATTTAAATGCAAAGACCCCATAGAAATTAAAAGAATTATGGTCTTCATAATCCTTGAATTACTTAAGAAACCTGGTAGTTTGCAGTTATATGAAACAATATGTGCAAATGGTCTAATGACAAATGGTAATAATAATAAAAATAGTTATGCAAAGGAAGCAGTATTTCCAACTGTTGCAACTTTGGAGGCAAAAAATTTCAAAGTTAAATATGATTTCCTGAATTTTTCCCAGGGTACCTGCAGGCTGAAATGTATGCAAACAATGACAATAATGATTATTTGTGTTTCAGTGCTTAAGTTTGAGATTGAAATTCTCTGATCAATATTTTTTTACCCCTAGATAGCATAAACAAATGAGGTTTTAATCAAATTTTATGAGTTTTCAGTTTTTAACCAGCTGTTTCCTTTGCTTATTAATTTAAGAACAACCCCACTTAACATCAATTTGCCTTCTCAAATCTGAAACCAATTTTTCCCAGATTACTTGTCTAAATATAAACTTTGCTCTTAACCTGGGAAGGGTAGAGGATGCTTCCATGAAATTTTGGTAGTGAGGTGTTGATTCCTATATACTGGTACTATTAGTAATTATTTAGCAATAATTATCATTCAAAAAATAAAAACAAATAATTAATGACCAAGGGATATGTTCCCACCCCAGTGATGTTAAACAAGATTCCAAAGAGCAGTTTAAAACTAGGTTACCTGTTTTCAGCCAAAATTGAATTCATTTAAGTCCCAAATTTAAATGGGTGGAGACTGGTGTGTTAATGGTAACCTGGATGTATTGAAGCAAGATAGTTACTATAGTTTATGGTTGGATCACAATAATATTACTGTCCACCAAGAGTCCTGCAAACCATTTTTGTATTTTCAGACCACATTATGTGATTTTCCCTACCCTACTTCAGGTATGAACTGTTGTCTTTAAAAATGGAATGATAAAACCTGATATATACCTTATGTAGCTTTTGTAAGGGAATACTCTCTCACAAAGACCTACACCCTCATACTGAAATTTCCAGTGAAATCCAAGATATTTCAGAGAAAAAAAACATAACATCTTATGCAAGCCATCAGCTAGCTCACTTATCCAGTTCACCATGACGGGCTTGGAAACTGGTGCAAAGAAAACTGGTGGTAGGAACCTTTAGCTATCAAGAAAGGCACAAGGAGGTATCCATGGTAACCTGCAAGCAACAACTTTAAAAGTGGCCACACAAACTGTCACACTGATTTAATCATCAAACTAATAAAAAACTAAAACCTGTGCTTCAAATGTGACCTTCTGTAAACTTAACAATGTTTGACTGCCACTGTACAAAGCAATGACTGGTGTGATGCCATGACTGAATTACCCATGAAATAATGTCTGTGGAACAAACATACATTGTAGAAATTTCATACTAATGACCAATCACCTAGGTCATGTATCTGATTGGTTGAGTAATGAGGTAAATTTGCCTCAAACAAAGAGAAGTACTTCCCAAATCTGAGTAAGTGATATGTCATCAGTATAGAATTTCTGCACTCCTTCCTCAGATGATGTTTCGTGGCATCTCAAAATGTTGGCTGGTTTCTTTGACAAACAAAACCACTGCTTAATGGAATCCCGTGGTGAAAATGTTACCTTTAACTAACTGGTTGAACAAACAAGTGCCAGGGAGCAATTTTTAAACTGAAGACCACAACTTAAGAGGCCCTGCGCCTAAGAAACGACCGATGATTTCCGGCTAAAAAATAAAATCGGCCGATTTTTATCTCCCAAGTAGAGGTTACCGAATACTATTCAAAAAAGAATTTCTTTTGTTTCAGTTTCGCTTTAAACCAAAAATATCGAGCCGCAAACTTTTTCCGTCTGATAGCAGCAAAATCAGGCCTAAAATAAGCCCTCGCAAAAAACGGTTCAGAAATCACTATCGCAACGCAAAATAGCGAGAAAACCACACAGTGATGAAGAAAAAGGCCTTTTAATGCAATATCATTCGATAAACATCGAAAAACTGCCGAAGGGAATAAAAAATAAATTTTTAAATATTGCATATTAAATTAGATGGAGTGTTGGAGCTGATTTTAAAATAATTATTTCTCAAAAGTCCAACGGTGTTGAAAGCAATCACAGTGATGAATCAGACATTGGAGGGATATACATTACGATTCTGGAAAAACATTTTTCGGCCAAAGTATATTGACGTTGTACAAAGCGTTCAAAGTTGCAGTGTTTACCGTTATCTTGCTACTTCGGCGAAACACTTCTGTGTTGGCAATACGTGGATAGCGTGGTAAACGCCACTTTAATCCCTGCTAGGCGCTCAGAGACCATCGTAAGTAGAAGGACGTAGAATTAAAAGAGAAAGGAAGATAAAAAATAGGCAGAAAAAGAAAAGAACTCGAAATTACCATCTGCTGACGAAACTTGAATCTGGAAAATGTCGTCGCGTGACAGCGGCCAATGACGTCTTTGTCAAAACTGCGGCGGAATCTAAACGAATGCACAACTTTTTCCCGGCCAGAAAGCACTTAGTGAAACAATGTTACAGTAATGTTATTTTTTCACAAGCGATGGTGACTTAAAAAGAAAAAATTCCCGAACCGCCACACCGTTTTGTCCTCAGTGTGATCTGATCGTTGTGGGGTTACGAGTCGACGTTTCTGGCCAGCGGTCTATTGAAAGAAATCTGATCCTATGGCTTTTTTTTTTCGGGCGAGAATCATTCATGTCAATGTCCAATGTCTTCCTTCAAGGAAAAAAAGAGAGAGATATTGGAGTACTGTTGCTCCCGAGAACGAGGAACATCTTGGTCCCGAAAACTGAGTTCATTACGCCCAAGAATTACGGTTTTTTTTCTCAAAGAACTAGTATCTGGCGCTATAAAATGTAGCTAACAGATTCAATTCTTGGCACAATGATTAGCCTCGCGTTTAGTATTTTCTTGGACATGAAAATATCGGGGGTGACGCTATTCGGTGGAATGGCGGACTGACGGAATGACGGAACGGAAAGATGGAATAAATGGAATATTCTAAAATACGGAATATACGGAATACTCTAAAACGCAGAATAAGAGAAAAATCGTTTAAAAAGGGTATACATGTATACAGTCGACTCCAATAACTCGAACCCTCGCTACTGACTCGAACCTCGTGCTAACTCGAAGTAATACTAATTTTTGTTTCTCTTCAGATCGTTTCTATATAATTTTACCCTCATTAACTCGAACCATGTTTTAAGCGCGTGACAAGTAAAAGAATTGACTTACCGTAATGATTCGATTTAGCGCCCTGGAGCTTATTTGCTTTTGGTGCCTCTAGGGAGGACGCTTATTCGGGACAGGGCGCTTATTTCTTTTTTGAGAAACAACCAAATGTTAAAAAAAGAACTTTGATATTTATTTAAAAACGAACAACATTTGAAACTGTAGCAGTAACAAATACTGATGGTGAATGCTCAGTTAACGCGAGGGACTTACCTTGAAACTTCTTGGGCACTTTGTCGATGGAACTTTCCTTCCTTATATTCACCTGTCTTAAAAAAGCTTACAGTCAAAACAAAGTGCAAGTCGATTAAGGTAATGGATCAAGGAGACTGGAAAACGGACTTGTTGTCCCTGGATCCGTCCTCGCCAGAACGACCAGCCGAGCAATCTCCACAAAATTTGAAGAAGAGATCATTCCTTTGAAGACTTTGAAGACTCTGGAAAATCTAAAGCAAGCTACCGGACAAATTTAGGCACAGGTGTGGCCCCCATTAATTGGTAGTACAATCCTGTCAAGCTGAAGTTTACAATTCTCTTTTTTAGAACAGCCGTTTTATGAAAGTTATCCGACATTAGATTCCCGTGATACCGGACCCTTCACCCGTCAAGATGGCTTTCAAAACCGTCATAAGGTCTATAGTGTGGCTTACGGCAGTACGAAAATTGAATTTGTAATATTGCCTCTGCTTTTTCGTCAGTCCAGCTCAAATCAAATACAGAATATTCTGTAAATTCCGTGTCTTAGCGTATTACGTATATTCCGTATTTTACAACTGATTGCATGTATTCTGCCATTGCGCCGAATAGGGTCACCCAAATATTGGGGAGGACATCATAAAAAAATGTAGGAGACCGGTAAGACTTTTAAATCGATGAAAGTGCCTTACTCATTTTGCAACTTCATTTTACAATATGCTTCATAATTTGTTTCCACAATAACATCTATGATATTTAGATGATAACCAATATGCACAACGCACAACTTGTCACATTACCGATTGGACAGCATACTATGCACTCAAACTCTTGCGCAGGAAAGTTACAGAATAAAATTATTTTTTGCTGCACTCAGTCACATTCCTTTACACTGAAATCTTGGCTAAAAGGTCTCTTTTTAGATCTGTAGATTTGTAAGGTATTTCGAAATACCCGCACATGTCTTTCAACACCAACATTGAAAGATGAAAGTTTGTTGCTGTGATAATTATGACAAAGATTGTAAACATCAAGTATAATTGGATGTTTTAAGCCCAAATATTCTATCACCTCTTCAACAGCATGGAGGGGGAAATGGGGGCTTACGGTATTGAGCTTTTTTTCAAGCGGTATTTCGGTAATTTGGATTTTAA
>OZ037779.1:30180694-30423194 GCA_964035525.1 Porites cylindrica
AAAATATCCATACCAACCCCACAGAAGGGATCGGATTTTCCAGGAGGGAGGGGGGGGGGGGGGGTTCAATTTGCCTGGTATTCCATTGGGGAGGAGGGGTGCACGATAGGGAAATATTTCCCAAGGGTTCTCATGATGCGTAAGAGAGTAACAAAGAAAAAACACAAAAATTTACCATGACAATTTATTTGCGAAGATTATGAAAAACTACAAAAGGGTTAATGAACATAGCAAACATAATAATTATTTTGTCAGTCCATTGGCGTGACGTCTAGCGCGAAACAGTTTGCCGTTTTTAAACGGATTTTACAGGACTTTTATTATTACTAAAAAAGTCAAGTGTTTTTATTGTAAAGCTAATTACTTTTACAGTGTAAGTCAACAGCAACTACAAAATTTTAATGAAAAGTTCAATCTTTCTTTAACTGGAAAATTGCCTTTATTTCTGTGTTTAGCAGTAGCCACTGAAATCAGGACTAATGAATGGACTGAAATGTGTGGTTCCAGAAAATATCCATACCACCCCCACAGACAGGATTTGCCATATGCCCCCCCTCCCCTAGGGATTTTTCCAAAATCAGCCCCCAAAATTTACCCCAACCCCTCCCCTCTGGAATTTCTAAAATTTTTGCACACCCCTGGAAATATTGCGATCTCTTATTGAAGTGAACAAAGAAGTACATGTAGTTTTGTTCGCTAGGATGCCAAATTTTGTGACTTTCATGTATTTTCTGTTGAATTGTATGACAGATAGGCAAATTCCTTATGCCAACTCCTTATGCTCTCAAGTCACAAACAAATTTTGTGAGTTTCATGTATTTTCTGTTCAATTCTACAACAGATAAGCAAATTCCTTTTGCGCACAAGTCACGAAGAAATTGTTGAAAAAGTTCTTGGCCACACAAAAAGTTAAAGCAAGGTCGTGAGGGAAATATAACTGTACTTTTCACTCACCGCATCAAGAAGAAAGCATTAAGACTTGAAGAAGTATAAACAAAGAGATCAGGACAGTGCGAGTATCAAATTTTGTTTGACCAAATTTGCATACATGTGTATTTGAGTTTGCGGTAAAATTGCACGTTGCTGATTTCATTGATAAGAAAATTGTCATGCAATGTTTAACGTGCTGGAAAAGACTCTCGAAACTTCTTTGTGATAGAGAAACAGTCAAAAGAAGAAGAAATGCAACCAATTAAAAATTTTTTGCGTAAGGCCATCCCCCTTTTTTTTCATTTAGCATTGCATGCGTTTCCTGATATTGGGTTGGTCGGTTGGATTGAAAAAAAAAAGAAACTAAAAAAAAAATCACAAGAAGTCTCAGAATAGAAGGCCCTGGTACCCCAGGACAACGTTAAAAGTTAACATTCTGCACAAAAATAATACATAATTATTATACTGTAAAAAATGTTCCTGTTTTTGTTCCTGTTTTTCTCTATGCTGTTACAAATATGCTCATTTTTTCAGATTGAAAGAATTATTTCAAGTGATGAAAAATGGTTTAACTACATCGTTACTTTTTTTTTTTGGAAAATGCCAAAAAATTGGGTTGGTCAGACGACACTAAAGGGAGAAAAAAAAGAGGATGGCCTAAAGGATAAAAAATATTATTTTCGGGAAACTTGTTGAAAAAAACTTAAGTATTGAAGGGTGTTACTAAATAGAGTAACGCAGTAACAAGTAAAAAGTAATGGAGTAACGAGAAAACGAGTAACAGGATAAAAATTCAAGAGGTTAAGAAAAAAAAACAATCAATCCTAATGAAAGAAAAAACATAAAAATGGTTGTAATATCATAGTAATGATCTTTACCAATCTCGAAAAATAATGTGTATTCCAAAAAGAGTTTAAAACAACGACCTCAACCCCTCCCTCCAGCAAAGTCCAAGGTATTTTCGCGCCGAAAAAGTCACCTGGCTATGGCTGTTATAGGGGGCCGACCTGCACCCATTCCAAACAAGGTTTGTGATTGGCTGGGAAAACAATGGGGATGGTGACATAACAATGCCCCTATCGCTGAAAACAATAGGTAGTGCAGGTTACAGGGACCAATGAAATAAGAGGTTTGGATGGGTGTACGGCTATTTTCTCGCAGCCATGAGGAGACCGAGAACAACCATGCATGGAGGAAGGTGAGGTACACATTTTCTTTCTGATTGCCACAATCATTAATTTTCATTTCAAGAAGAAAAAGCTCTGTCAGGTAAATCAAAATCATAGAACCTTGTTGGGCCCTTATTACGGTTACCAACTAACCAATAAAAAGTACTCGATTGCCAAGGCTTACAAACAGTTTGCTTGTTTATTACTCCCGGGGTTATTACCTTTTCTGCTCAACTTTCAATGTCTTGCAAATGTCTTTTAACTCCTCTCGAAAATACGGGATTCAACTTAATACTACCTTCCAAAAGTTAATTACAGTGAACTTTTCTACTGGTTTAAAAGGAACTATAAATTATGTTTAAAAATATCCTCCCCATGTAAAGACTCTGAAACAGAGTGCAGAGCGAGACTAGTTTTTAGATCGATTTTCAAATAAAGTAAAGTAAAGAAAAGAAACATTCAAATGGATTGGTTTGCTCAAAATTGCATTTAACATCAATCAATACAGAATAACCAAAACATTGTTACTGCCAGGGCATGAAATTAACTCTTTTTTGTAGGATCCACTTGGCTACTTAATACTCAAAGTGGTAGCCAATTCCATAAGTCGAATAAGTCCTGAGTCCCCAGAAAAAAAAATATAAACAAAACAAAACAAGAAGAAACAGAACAAACAAGGAGAAAACAGCTGGTTTTCTAGATGTTATTTTAGAGCTGAGATCGTCCAAATCAACAAGTTTTGAACCCAAATAATTCTAGCAGGTAATCAAAGTAAGCAAAGAGGACCCCTACATATCTACTTGGCATTCGCCAGCAACAGAGTTTCCTAGTGAAATATGTGACATTTTGCATGATCGTCATACAGACATTGGTGTTTGTATTGGTTGCAATTTCACGCCCTGATAACATGCAATTTATTACACGAACTCATTGTGAGCCAAATTTTAATTTGTTAAGCCTGGGCTTAATGGATAGCTTAAAGGCAGCTACGCCCCTGTCAGCGCTGAATTCTGTCAGGGACTTTTCCACTTATGGTCACGCTTCGGCAAACTTTAAAGATAAAATTGGTGTGTTATATCAAACGCCTGAGCTAAGACTGATAACAACAACTAACAGTATTTTGAAGTCGTAGAAGAGCCCTCGTTTCCACTGACTTCTGTGGTCTCCCACTTATGATCCCTTTGGGAAAGGAATGATCATGTCTTCTTCTAGACGTACTTTGAGATCTGGCACTTGCAGATGGTCTTTACCATCCTGCTAAGCACTACAAAGAGGGACCTGCATTTGGCATAAGAATACTTTCGTTAACAGTCTTACAAACTTAAATTAATACATTAGTTATAACAATCGTTCACACTGAAACCTTGAAAAATTAGGGTAATCCCATGCCTTGTCTAAAAAAGAATGCGTCACAAAAACTGTCTGTTACTTAATTTTCTTCATGATCTCAATAAGCACAACGAATACCGCAGCATCAAACTATATTAAAACCATACCAAAATACTAATGCTACTACCTGGGTACTACTCATTTCACTTGTACATAATTTTTTAATGATTTGTGACAATTATTCAGAAACTCGGCACTTTCAAAATAGTCTTCCTAATCCTGGGCTGTAGGAAATAACCTTTTAAGGTGAACAATAAGCGGAACATTGTGTTACTCTATCTGCTGGATAGACATATTCACCTGTATATAACAGCCCTAGCCAGGTGACTTTTTTGGCGCGAAAATACGTTCGACTTTGCTGGAGAGAGCGGTGGGGGGGGTGACGTCGTTGTTTTAAGCACTTTTTGGAATACACATAGCTTTCGAGATTGGTAAAGGTCGTTATTAGGCTATTACAACCATTTTTATGTTTTTCTTTCAATAGGATTTATTTATTTTTTACACCTCTTGAATTTTTATCCCATTAGTTGTTTTCTCGTTACTACATGACTCATAATTCGTTACTGCATTACTCTGTTTAGTAACACCCAACATTGAATAAAACATATGTCGATGCTGTTGATAATCGATTGATAATATGAAAGTGAAGATGGCTACAAAGGAGCAGAGATCCATAACCATTCATGAGGTTTGTAAACAAACTTCGTAACATAAGAGACCTCGAGAATAACAGATCATTCGACACGAGTGGCTAGAGATGAAATGGTTTTGGGATGGAAACTCGGCTAAAATTTATCTTTGAACAGATAGGTTCAGTTCCTCCAATGGTCAACAATTTCTTTTTCGAATGGATAGCCCTAGCCATCCGAATGGATAACAATTTTTTGAAATGGATATCCCAAGCCGTTCGAGGAGATGAGGCCTGGCGCACGCTACTGGTGTACACGGCTAAGAATCTCACATCGTTTGGCTCTTATGACCTTATTAAAACTCAGATCGCATCGATATTTGGCAAGAAGTTAAAGTTTATAATCAGCTTTCCATTGAATATTTTGTTTTTCTGGCTGTAAGACCAAAATAAAATTAAAATATGAAAAATATGGCTCAAAATGGGACCATTTTTGAACAGCTCGCGTAACATTTACAGTCTAACCACGCATATTGTGGGATTTCTCTGTTTCTGTTTATGGTACTTTGGAAAAATTTCTCCACAGAGGTCAGTGACTTATGAGTACTAACTGTATTAAAAATTACTGAACATAATGGCAAAACAACAAAGTTTAGGGCATTTTCAGAAAGATGTTCTGTCTACATCCGATCTCTGTGCAGCACGAACGTCAATTTAAAAGATTGCTTTTGATTGACTTTCTTTTGTTGTTAAGAGGAGAAATAACAATTTTTGGAATGCTCATAAGTTAAACCTTCCTTATAGACTAACTGTTAAGACTTCGGGAAACCCATTTGTACGATAAGATCAAATATTTAAGGTTAGAAAGCATTTTTTAACGTGAAAATTTGTAAACCGTGCGTTGGACCGAAAATTGGATTCTAGAGTGTGCTTTAGCAGAAAGATTTTGTGCCTTAAATGTGCCTAAGGTGTGCATAAAGTGTGCATTTTAGTTTTGAAAAACGTGCCTAAGCTGTGCCTAAGTTGTGCCCAAACTGTGCCTAATCTGTGCACAAGTTGTGCCAAAATATTGAGTCACTCAGAAAATCGCTCCACAGCGAAAGAAAATTATGTCAGTTTTAGGGTTTACGAAGTCTAGAAACACGGTTTGACGACCTTTTTGTCCCCTAATAAGAAATAACATGACTCAGAATACGGTTAGAGACAGCAGCGAAAGCCCCGACAAACAGGAAAGTGGAATTTTAAACCAACCTCGTTCCCAGGGTTTTCTCCTACCCGCCTCCTCTATCTCTCTCTCTCTCTCGCTCCAGGAGGCGGGTAGGAGAGAACCCTGGGAACGAGGTTGATTTTAAACAGGTTAGCGTATTTAAAATAAGTGCTCAGCTCAATTACATGTTGATATAATTAATTTCATTGATTGAAGAATTTCACTGATGATAAAAAAATTCCAGTTTGGTTTCTTCTCCCCTTCTTAACGGAGTGTTTAGTTGGAACGAAATATTTGTTTTCGCAGGAGGGCAGATTTGCTTTCAAAAAAGAATTTGATATGACTTATAAAATGAAAACGAAAAAATTGATTGCACGCTGATGTTTTGAAGCAAATTGGCACGTCTCATCGATTATTATGCGATCAAGGCTTAATTTGCTAACAGAGCCAGAAAACAAAAACAAACAAGCAGCTTGAATTATTTTACTACTAAGTGTAAATTCTACCTTTTTAGTTAGAGAAATATTTTTAAAAAGCAGCGGCATTTTGTATTAAAAAAAAAAAACACGCGTTGCAATGAAGGTTTCAAATTACCACTTTTCATGTTGTTACGCAAATTCAGGCCAATTTACCACGATCATATTTTCTACGACTTTTATCGGCTATTTTTGTGCCTTACTTCTTTAGCTTTGTTTTTGTTATTATGGCTTCGACTTTCTTTCACGATTTCTTTTAGAAATGAAAGAACGCTCAGTCTAAAAAATTGCATCGTAATCGAAAAGGTTCAGACCGCATATATCGCGTGTGAATTTCCACTTTACCCTCGGAGTAAACACGGACTGTCGGAGAATACTTTAATTTTCCCGACTTTCGCCATGGCTCAAAACTTACACTTCCTATACTTCTAACTGTATCGTGTTTGATCTGAATTATTTTTGTAATTCGTACCAAGTTTGTTCTTTTTTGCAAGTCAGGTTACAAAGATTTTCACAAAAGTGCCCAGCGTTGAACATTTGTGCGTAAACTGTGCCTAAAATGTGCCTTAGCAATATTTAAAACGTGCCTTAACTGTGCCTAAAGTGTGCCTAATCTGTGCCTTTGCATGTTTTTTTCCCGTGCTTTGGCACAAAAACCGTGCCTTTTCTTCAGCACGAATCGTGCATAAGGCACGGTGTTACGCTCGTGTACACCAGTAGCGTGCGCCAAGCCATGACAATTTTTTCCAAACAGACCGCCCAAGCCGTTCAAACGGATGACATTCTTTTTGGAACGGATAGCACAAGCTGTTGAAACGGACGACAATTTTTTCCGAACAGATAGCCCAAGCCGTTCAAATGGATGAAAATTTTTTTTGAACGGATACCAAATCCGTTCAAAAATGGCAAAACATTTTTCACGCATAGAGTGCTGGTGATCAGGGGCACCCAATGTCAATTTTCCAAAAATATCTCTTCAGAAGACGATTTGAGATCTAGAATTTTCGGAACATTTGTTGTAAAATTTCTTGCATGCCTACCTCTCTTGGGATTTTCAAACATCTAAAAAATGGTATACATGCCCATTATTTTTTTAATGGATTTTTACCCTAAAAAGGTCACTTTAGAATTTTTGGGAGCCTTTTTTCTGGCCAAAATTTTCAAAAAGGTAAGATTTGATCCCTATAATTTTCAGATCACTAAACTTTCAGCTAGGAAATCAGAACAGATAAAAATTTCTAGGGATAAAAATATGCCTACATCTACCATTTAAATACTAACATACGTTTAACAATGCTATGTTTAAGTGGCTGAACTATACTCTCGTTGGATGCCCTGAGTAATTAAGATGGTCTTCTTTTATACAAAAATCCACAAAACAATGCTTCCTTTTTTAATAAATGGAGAAAAAAAATACAACCCTCCGCTTTCCCCCTTGCCCCTTTCCAAAAAAATTTGAGATCCCCCCCCCCCCCAAAAAAAAAACCTCTGCCCCTTCCCAGAGCCCCTTCCCAATAGAGTTTTAGCTTATATCAGTTATTTATAACTAGAGCAATGACCGGCACTTGTGACCTGTGACCTGTGACGTGTATTCTGTACCTGCCAAATTTCATGTTTCACCTTAATTTGTACCAGATCTCCTAAATTAACTTGATGATTTAAGCTGTAAGCTTAATCCTTTAATTACCATCACCAATATTACTTGCTTATAAGACCATCGCTTTCTGCGAAATAGTCTTAAATTTAAGCTTAACAGTAAATAACTTAAACTACAATGTAATATATCAAACATAAGCCTACCTCACAAGACCCGTGCCACATTTTTCACGACTTCTGCCATGCCAAGTGCGAGAATTTTTGGATCATGAATAAAGCCAAGTGTTGACGAGTAAGTAAAAGAACTGCTGAAGCTCAAATCCGAGTCCCAGAAGTCTAATTATGTTACTTAGATCCAATTTACTTCACACGTGAACTAACCTCAGTAATCGGTCGCCATATTGGTTTCTTGTAGAACCCAGTCTCTCGATTGGCGCATGCCTTTCGCGCGCGGGCTTTTGCAGCACTCGTTTCGCGTTTCTCGAGTACTCGTAAAACGCGCTTTATGGCGCGGGCGGTCAGCAAAGTAAACATTTTCATGCTTATTATTTGTCCATGAACTTTCGCGAGTTATATGGAACGCCATTTATGACAAAAAGATTATATGCAGATATGAAGAAGAACACAAATATTCGCATTAGAAAATAAATATTTATATCAAGATAAGAATATATGGGTATTATAAAACATACCTAACTATATTTTCGCATCAACATATGAACGTTATAGACACGATGCATAACGTAAATATACGTTATGTTGCTTACCGCGCAAATACGTTATGAACATTGATTACGTTAAGACACATAACATACGCATACGTTATGCGTAACATGTAAATATACGTTATGACGCTGCGTTGACCGTCCAGCGGTTCCAGCGAAAAGATGGGTAGGTACTTCATATATGATTATTATTATGTACCTAAACATAGTTATTATATCTTACTATATATTATTATTACACTATAAACACCTATACCCCTATACAACACCATATACCCCTATATACCCCTATTACACACCATATACCCCTATACAACACTATATGCCCCTATATACCCCTATACAATACCATATATCCCTATATACCCCTATACAACACCATATACCCCTATATACCCCTATACAACGCCATATACCCCATACAACACCATATACCCCTATATACCCCATACAACACCATATACCCCTATATACCCCTATACAACACCATATACCCCTATATACCCCATACAACACCATATACCCCTTTATAAAATAACTGAGATAGTACGCGTGATCTGATTGGTCAAAAACCTATGGTTTATTATACCGGTAAACCCATAGAAAAAGGCATCCGGACCACGAGCCATAAACAAAACCGGCTATTGATCTGCAAACAATAATTTTAGAAAGGCTAAAAAAAAGAACAAGTTACTTACTCAGCCCTTCTTAATATCAAAAGCGTTGGTTTCCACATTTTATTTCTGCCATAGCTTTAGAAGTAATAAAGTAGAAAGCTGGAAAGCAGTTTACATTTCACGACGATGCCAAATCGCAGAGAAAGACAACAACTGTGTGAATTTCTGGTGTAGAAAGTCTCCAGGAAAACTTGACCATGTGCCAACCAGCAACGAAACGGGTAGTTTTAGCATTCTTGGTTTATTTTATGTCAAAATTAAATTCCTTAATGAAAGAAATTGTTCCAAAAAGAAATCTCTGATCAAGGTATGGTACAAAATCGGCCGCTGTAGGTTGTAAACAAGCTGCCAACGATGATGAAAGATGTCAGAGTTTCGGGCCTGTTTTTTCCAACATTTGCACAAATTATTCGGTGATATCGATGCCATAACCTACCTCAAACCACCTGACTTTACAAATCGACAAGTATTAACGACAATTTGTGGCTACGGCAAAGAAACCTTTCTCCACCACAGACATATTTCCATCGGTCGCTGTCCGTGCATATAAAAGTTACATGCGACAACTTCGCAAATGCAGCCACGTCATTACCGCAGCATTTCTTAATCATAATAAAGTCCAGAAAACAGATCTTAAACCACTGCGGCTTGTACTATGTGAATGAAGTCCTCCATTACAATAGCTGCCAGTTCCGTCTGTAAGCACGAAATTCTTACGGATCGACTCAACAAAACACAGCGGCGTACAGTCTGATGTTCAATTGATTTCTACTTCAGTAGTAAACAAACCATGAACGTATTTTTTCATTATACGTTCGCTTGAATAAATGTTGACTTTTCCTGTAAAACAGCTTTCATAAGTTATCATGTAATGAGTGCAAAAACTCGTGTTTTGAAGTGCTGCTGTTTGTTGTTTGATTGAACTGAGTTTGGAGAAAGTTCAGCGCTATTAAATCGTGAGTCATGATTGGCTTATGATGACTTTAGAGAGAAAACATGACTTGATCAAGGTATTGAAACCATATTTTTTACCTAAAAGACTCCATTCTACTAAAAGTTATTTTATAAAAGCAATAGACCACACTTTCTATGGGTTTACCGGCGTGATAACCCACTTGGGATGTTGGGAGAACACTCGAAAAGCTTGTAAATCACTCGCCTTCGGCTCGTGATTTACAAGCTTTTCTCGTGTTCTCCCAACATCCCGCGTGGGTTATCACGCCGGTAAACCCATAGAAAGTGTGGTCTATTGCTTAAATATACCCCATACAACACCATATACCCCTATATACCCCTATACAACACCATATACCCCTATACAACACTATATGCCCCTATATACCCCTATACAACACCATATACCCCCATATACCCCTATACATCACCATATACCCCTATATACCCCATACAACACCATATACCCCTATATACCCCTATACATCACCATAGACCCCAATACATCTCCATACACCTCCATACATAACCATACACCCTTATACATCACCATACATCCCTATACATTCCCATACACTACTATACATCACCATACACCCCTACACATCACCATACATCCCTATACATCACCATACACCCCTATACATCACCATACACCCGTATACATCACCATACATCCCTATACATTACGATACACCCCTATACATCTCCATACACCCCTATACATCACCATACACCCCTATACATCAGCATACATCCCTATACATTACCATTCACCTCCATACATAACCATACACCCTTATTCATCACCATACATCCCTATACATTCCCATACACTACTATACATCACCATACACGCCTACACATCACCATACGTCCCTATACATCACCATACACCCCTATACATTACCATACACCACCCATACATAACCATACACTCCTATACATCACCATAGAATAATAATAATAATAACTTTAATAGTAACATCCTCGTGAGGTTTTTCAGGAACTATTTACAAACTATTTCCAATTTATAAAAGCAAAAATAACAATAAAAACTCGAAATCACAATTTATGAAGGTATTCTATTAAAATCTAACGCTTATGAAGGAAATGTCTGCCTCAATAGTGTGTCTTTCAGGGCGCGCTTGAAAGATGCCAATGAGGCACTTTGCCTAAGTTCATTATGCAAGTTATTCCATATGTAGGCCCCTCTGTAGGAAAATGTGCGCTGGCCTATAGCCGTTTTGTATAGCGGAATCTGCAAAGAGTTCCGTGTACGAGTGTTACGAGTATGTATATTTGAGCGCTTGGTAAACTTGCTCGTTAAGTATTGAGGCGCAAGATCGTTCTGACATTTAAAGGTCAAAACGGAGTCTCTATAGAATAATTGTTCTTTAACAGGAAGCCCGTTTAGCTCTCGAAGCAAAGGTGTTACGTGGTCAAACTTCCTAGAGTTTGTTACGATCTTGCTGGCAAAATTCTGAATAGATTGTAATCTGTTTATATTCTGGAGTGTAGTATTTGACCATACAGATGAGCAATAAAGCATCTTGCTAAAGACTAATGATGTTATTAACAATTCTAGTGTTTCCTTGTCGAAGCTCCTTTTGACTCTATTTATTTGGCAAAGCTTTGCGAAACAAGATGACACTACACATGAAATATGGTGATCGTAGGTCAGATGGGGATCAAGAAAGACTCCCAAGTCCTTGGCAGAGTCTGTTGGCTTCAGTGTTTTACCCAAGAATACCACTCCAGGGTCTTCTAGTAACCTGCTTAACATCTGTCTAGTACCGAGGAAAAGGAGTTTAGTTTTATCGAGATTGATAAGTAGATGGTTCTCACAGCACCATTGAGCTACACTGTGAAGGTCTTGTTCGAGCTTTTCAATGGCAGCAACAAGCTCAACGAGAGGAAATGACATGAATAGCTTTGAGTCATCCACATACGATTCTAGGTTGCAAAACGTCGGTGACGTGGGTAAATCGTTGAGATAAATGCAGAACAACAATGGTGATAGGATTGCGCCTTGAGGAACTCCGTGAGTTATAGGTAGAGTGTCAGAGTGGGTGGAGCCAATTCTCACGTATTGCCTGCGACCAGTTAAGTAGCTCTTGAACCATTTGACAGTAGAGGGTGAGGCTCCTAAGATGGAGAGTTTGTGGAGCAACCTTGCATGGTCTATACTGTCGAAGGCCTTGGATAGATCTAATAGTACTAGTGCTGTTATCTGCTTTTTATCCATTGCTTCGAGTATCTTATCCGTGAGCAGGATGTTTAAGGTCTCTGTAGAATGAGCTTTTTTATTGCCGCTTTGGTGTGAGGTAAGGCGGTTGTTTTTCGTGAGGTAGGCGCTGAACTGATTCAAAACAATCCTTTCGATAGCCTGTTCCAAGCGTTCAGATAGTGGAGAGCGGTGTGGAGTAGAGAAAGCGATGAAAAGTAGAGGGGGACTGGGGAGAGAGGTGCGGGAACGCTTGTAAGAATTCTTAACAAAAGTGCGTTCCGGTATACCAGATCCTGGTATACCCTCTGATTGGTTGATTTTGACAGTTTTTGTCAACAGTGGAGCGTCTTCGATCACAGCGAGAAATGCGATATGGCCGTTATGACAGACTCTACGTGCCGTCACGCAGAATTCAAACTCGCAACAAACACAGCGCTGAGTGACTTTCCAAACGTGGAGGCTAAAAGCGAAGAGCAAAGAAACTGTTTAAAACACGTAGTCGGTAGGATAGATGTCTTAGCAATTTCTCACCGACTGGCTTTGGAAAAATTCTTATTTTCCAGTTTTTTTCTCGAATAAAGCGTGCGTTGGCATGAAGGCAGGATAGAATGCCATTTACGATTGTTGTGGTAACTCCGTTGATTACCATCATGGACCAAGTGGAATATTTGAACAAGTCAGATCGGAGTAGCGGCGGCAATGATGGGAGAAGATATGGATGAAGCCGTTAAAAGTGGAAGCTGTGAAATTGTTTACTGAAGTGCCAAATCGTGGTTGTCTAATGAATGGACAAAAGGACTTCAAAAAGAAAAGCTTGGAAAGCAAGTTGCCGCTATCGCTATTGACGAGGTCCACTCAATCACCGAATAGTAAATTTTCCCTTCAATTGTTGTGCATTTTCATTGCTTGAGTTAACGATCTGTATTGAAACGGCTTTCTATCGAAATGAGCGATATTTGTTTGTCACTTGATTCATAATTTTTTGTCACGTACACGCTGAAATCATGTTTTTAAAGTCGTAAATAAATTCATTATACATGAATACTTCTCCCGCCTTCTATTGTCTGAAAGTCTTACATTGGGTTTTTAGTAAGATTATGTATACATAATATTAATTTTTGATCTGACAAACTTCGATTTATTCGCAAGAAAAATAATAAATGCATCGGGCTGTAACACCAGTCTTGATTGACAAGTGAAGACCACCTACAGCTGATGCGGTCTGACTGGGCGGAAGAGTCTATTTAAAACAAATCTAACAGGCGTTCCCTCTCTCACCTCTCCTCCTCGCTTTTACTTTTTCGCGCTCCCTTTTACTTTGCACCGCTCCCCACTATCTGAACGCCTGGAACAGGCTATCCTTTCGAGGACCTTTGAAGCTACGGCTAGCAGAGATAACGGTCTGTTGTTGGCAGCTTTTTCATGGTCACCGTCTTTAAGAATCGGAATCACCTCAGCCTCTTTCCAGTTGTCAGGAAATGTGCTAGTAAGGATAGAACAATTGATGATGTCAGTAAGAGGGCCCAGTATGACAGGAAGACAGTCTTTTAGTACACGAGCGCTGATCTTATCCGGTACCGGAGATTCATTCATTGGGAGAGATGTTACAATTCGGCGAACCTCTTCACGTGACACTGTCCTTAAATTGAATAATTCCATAGAGGTAGTATCTATGCCAGTTTCGGATGAAAAATCTCGGACTATGATGTTATGTTCTTCCCTCAAGCGCTGTACTGCGTCAGCGGCATTTAAGCCGACTTTAGCAAAAAACTGATTGAATTCGTTGGTTAAGACTGTCACATCCTTTGTAAAGGCTGGTCTCTGCTTATCTTTGGAGGGGATGGCGTGATTAATAATTTTCCAGAGTGAGCCAGAGTTGTTTTTATTAGCTGTGACCTCTTCAAAGGTGTGATCTCTTTCAGCTTCTTGTAGCTTTTTCTTGACCAAGTCACGGGAATGTTTGAAATTTATCCACTCGGTGTCTTGGCGAGACTGTATGAATTGCTTCAGGAGGAGATCTCGCGATCTCATGAGATCCTTGATTTCCTGGTTCACAAAAGGGCACGGTCTGCTCCGAAGTTTAATTTGTTTCACGGGAGCGTGTAAGCTCAGGACAGACTGCAAAGTGTCATTTAAAATATTGAGCTTAGAGTCTACATCGGTTTGATCGAAGATAGTGAGCAGGGAATCCGCTTCATTAGCTAGATCCGTGACAAAGAGATCCGCATTATACTTCTTGTAACTTCGAGTGGTAATACATCCCCATACATAACCATACACCCCTACAAATCACCATACATCCCTAGATATCACGATACACCCCCATACATCACCATACTCCCCTATACATCACCATACATCCATATACCTCACCGTACACCCCCATACACCGCTATACATCACCATACACCCCCATACATAACCATACACCCCTATACAGCACCATACACCCACATACAACACCATATATTCCTATACATCTCCATACACCACTATACACCACCATACATCCCCATACATCACCATACACCCCTATACATCACCATACACCTCCATACATAACCATACACCCCTATACACCCTTATACATCACCATACATCTCTATACATTCCCATACACTACTATACATCATCATACACCCCTACACATCACTATACATCCCTACACATCACCATACATCCCAAAACATCACCATACACCCCTATACATCACCATACACCTCTATATATCACCATACATCCCTATACATCACCATACACCCTCATACATAACCATACACCCCTATACATCACCCTACACCCCTATACATCTCCATATACCTCCATACATAACCATACACCCTTATACATCACCATACATCCCTATACATCACCATACACCTCTATACATCACCATACATCCCTATACATCACCATACACCCCTATAAATCACCATACACCTCCATACACAACCATACACCCCTATGCATCACCATACAGCTCCATACGTAACCATACACCCCTATACAACACCATATATTCCTATACATCCCCATACACCCCTATAAATCACCATACTCCCCTACACATTCCCATACACTCCTATACATCACTATACACCACTATACATCACCATACACCCCTATACATCACCATACACCTCCATACATAACCATACACCCCAATACATCACCATACTCCCCTATACATAACCATACACTCCATACATAACCATACACCCCTATACATCACCATACACCTCTGTACGCGAAGTTCTTGGAAGGATTAACGTATGGGTTTTGAATAACAGTATCTATTCCCCGGGGGGGGGGGGGGGTACTCCCATATATGGGCTATATAGGTACGTGCCGCGCAATAGAGTATGGTTTTTGAAGTTCTCGGTCCTTAAATAGGGTATCTTTCTTGACCCTTTTGTTTCTGTGTTCCTGGTGTGGTCCTTAGATAGGGTAGGTTAATTGCATTATCTAATACTGGAGTGGGAAAATGCGCGCCTAAACGAACGGTTTTGATTTTGCAACAGAGGTTTAATAGACGTTAAGCGGGTAAATACACGTAACGCCTCTTCAAGCCACATGTTTGTTTTTTCCTTGAATAGGGTGTCATTTTTCGGCTTTGGGCCTTAAAAAGGGTACCAGTTTTCTTAGCTTTTTATTGGATAATACCCGACCCGCGATGCCAAACAAAAACAAAAATGAACAAAAAAAATGCTCACACTTTACTAAGGTATATTGAATGTACTTCCTGACTTTCATGGACATGCATTAAACGGCTTAATTTGGTAGGTCACATGAACTATGGCTCGTGGAGTAATATAACTAAGTAAAACGTTGCGAAATAAATTGCACAAGCTTAGTAGCACTTTGATCCCGGCTGAACCGTATATTACCAAGATCGATGCCACCCAGCGACAGTTAGATGTTCGACATCAAGGGGACATAATGAGAAATTTAATCATTGTTTCTTGCTTATTCTTTGTTTTGGGATTTAAAACAATCATCTGTGTTCTTCTTGGAAAAGAAGCAGGACAATATCTGCGGGATGTCTTAAGAGAGTTTGATTGTACAGCGCAAAATGGAAGGTTTGATCAAATTGTTGAAGGGCCACACGCTATGTCAAAATTAATACCAAAATTATTTATCTGGTGTCCAATAAGACATTACGGTTTGACTATTTTATGTCCTATTCATGGCTGTCCTCTGAAAGTCGGACAGTGGACCGATCTTCCTGACTCCTCCAACACAAGTCCAAGAAACCCAAGATTGATTTACGACTTCAACGGAAATGTTATTCTGGTGCAGGCGTTCTATGAATGCAGTGAAAGTTTGCCAGAAACCGTGATGATTGGACATCGGTATTTGTCCACATCAAACGATGTGTTAGGCGCTCTCCCTGAAAGTGTTGTTAAGGGATTTCCTCTTATAATGCAGCAGAGAAGCGGTTTTACGCTGCGTCTTTATGATTATTTAATAACTGGTATTTATCAAGGACAAAACTTCATGGAATTATCTGAAGGCATTGCATCAATGAATTACAGACAGTACATGCGTAATAAAACGGACAGCAAAGAGTTATCTGTAAAGGAGTTTGAGAGTATTCCTTTCATTGCCTATCCAAGCAACGATAAACTAATGGATTTGTTTCTCATGCAGTTTGAGCGGAACAAAAAACGTTATGAGAATAACATGCAGAAACACACAGGGGAGATTCTGTCCTGTGACCACACCTTTAGAACGAGTAAACATATCGGGGTAACCCGCGAGGACGGCAAGTTTGTAGGCCAGTTTAAAAACGTCTTCTTGGGGGTGAACGAAAACGGAGAAGTTATGATATGGAAGTTTACGAAGACGACTTCTTCGTCCGAAATTATCGACTCACTTAAAGAACTCAAAGAGAGGCTTGATAAGGCAAGCACTAACTTAAAAATGATAATAGTGGATGACTGTTGCCACGTGATGCACCTATATGGACAAATATTCCCGGGGATAAAGGTTCGGCTAGACTTATTTCACGCGTGTATGAGAGTCGTACAAACGGCACCCAAAAGCGAAGATTACAGTAAACAATTTGCTAATGAATTTTCTTTAATTTTCCGTCAAAATGGAGACCTTGGTAACGAGAGAACAATGAGCACACCTTGTCCTGATGAAATAGAATCAAATCTTGAACGTCTTCTATTTGTTTGGAGAGAAAAGCTGAAAACGGAAACCCTTCTTCAAATTGAAAATTTGCGCAAGCATATAAAAAAAGGATGTCTCTCGGAAATACCTGTCGGATGTGGGACTGAAATAAATGAGCGACTTCACGGACATCTTAACCGATCATTACTGTGCGGAGTATCCAACATTGGACCTGAGTTGGGGGTAGCGGTAATGGTGTGTGCTTTGTATGCATGGAATTGCAAACGAAGATTAAAAACAACCCTCAATAAGAGAACAATTCCGATCACGCCAATTGAATTAGAGCCTTTAGAGTCTTTAAACCAAGCGACCCCTTATCTTCAGTCTCAGATGACGGCTGTGGATTCTACGTCAACGTCATTACCGGGTTCAATATCTGGAACTGTCTCTGAAAATAGCAGTAAGGCTAGTAGAATGCCAGGGACATCGTCCGTTTTCGTCACAGTTAAGACTGTGGAAGAACTGGAAAACGATTCCGTCTTGAACTACATTTTGGAACGAGCGCTGCACATACAAGAATTTATCACCAGTTGGACAAAAAAATGTAACAACAAAACAATAGATTTGATTGGTCTTCTCTGGAAGATAAACTTACCGGCAGGTAACCTTTATGAACAGGAGTCAAAGTTAAACGTTATGGAATTAAATTTGACCCCACAGCACAAAGATAACCTGTTAAGAAATCTCACAGGATTTAATCTTCAGTTGGACCCAATTAACAAAGACGGAAACTGCTTCTTCAGAGCAACAGCCCGGCAGCTAAAAAAACACTTGCAACGTTCGGATTTGCAAAATCTACAGCATATTTCCTCACTGGGGCTTGGAATCAACGAGGAACGTGACACGGAAAACCTCAGACTACTTTTCGTGCGTGAAGTCACTGAAAATCTCGATGAATACAGGGAGTGGATGTCCTGTTCGTCAAATGTACGGGAAATTGAACGTTTTAAAACTGATGGCCATTTCGCAAGTGACATTGGCGACATCTGTACTAAGGCATGTGCTAATCTCCTCCGTGTCCCGATAACTGTAATTACAGCTTTGCCTAATGTCCCATCCATTCCATTTTTACCAAAACATTTCATCACTGCTGTACCTATGTATCTGGCGTACGACCATTCAGGTCCAGGGCATTATGACGCTACAAAAGGTAAATAAGCATGCATAAGGCATTAAGACGGAATCCACCAGGAAATTGAGTAATTTAAATTTTCATTGTACAAAAATACCAGAATAATTCAAACAACATCGCATTCTTTTTTTATATTTTCAAGGGCTATGGATGTAATTAGTTATCTGTAACACCAAAGAATGTGAAAAGAAAATGTCTCATGAGAGCCAGAGAAAATAAATGTCAAATTTCACAAAATGACACCTTACACGTGAAATTTTCAGAACTTTACCTGTGTTTTCACAATTCTCGTGAAATTTGACATTTATTTTCTCGGGCTCCCATCAGAAATAGTCTTTGGTGTCATTACAGATAACTGTTTATATATCCATAGCCCTTGAAATATGTGAAAAAGAATGCGATATTATTTAAATTGTTCTGGTACAAGGTTTTTGTTCACTGAAAATCAAAATTACTCAATTTCCCGATGGATTCCGTCTTAAGCCTACTGAGTTTAAGTGTAGCACGTTTGCTTGGATGATTTTGTTATTGGCATTTGTACGTTTTCCTGCCCGTGTGTGTTTATAAAGGTCTTCTAAATAAGCAAATAAATATATAAAGAAATAAATAACGATTTAGAGGTAGCACATCCACAAAGTGGTTCTTCTTCTACCTGATTCCTGATCGAATTGGGATTTGGAAATGCTACCGGCAAAAAAAAACTCTCGGAGCAAAGGAGAGGAAGAACAACAAACTCAACCACATATGGCGTCGACGCCGGGATTTAAAACCGGGCCACACTGGTGGGAGGCGAGCGCTTTCACTACTACGAGCTACTGCGCCATCCCATGCTCTCCGAACTCGTTATTACCTATTGGATTGGCAATCACTCAATCATAAATATCAAAGAAGATACTCTCTTATTTACAGATGAAGAAAAAAACGAGTATCTATCATTTGAAACGTGGATATCTTAAAAATGAACTAGTCCATAGGATAATAATAATTGTAATAATAATAATTAATCATGATGATGATGATGATGATGATGATGATGATGATGATAACAACGAGGGTTACCATTCCTTTGAGAGGTTTTACTTACACTGTATTTTTTCTCTGGTATGTTTCCAGAATTTCTGAATTCGAATGATGAAACGGAAGGAAATGACACTAAAACCAGATGTACCTGTGGCAAGAATGTTAAAGACCCTTCCAAAATGGCTTGCACATCTTCTAAACGGTCCTTGTAACAGAAAAAGTCAAGCGTGCTCAAGAAAATGTCGCTGCTTCAATTGTAAGAACAAAAATAATGCTGCCTTTGAGGGAGAGAGGCAATTAGGCGAAACACGCAAACGCAAACGCGGATGTACATGTGGTAATACCTTAAACAAAGAAGATAAAGGTCGTGTATCGTGCAGAGATGGAAAAAGAAAAACAAAATGTCCATGCGTTGCCGAAGGACTCGGGTGTACCGAATCATGCAAATGTTACAACTGTGGAAATATCTTTCAAATTGGCGGTGTTTCCGCTTCACCAGGCACAGGAAGAAAGAGAAGGAGAGCTACCATTTCAACCTACAAGAGACAACGAGGAAAAGAGTTTATGGAAAGACAGAAAGCTCCAGTGACCTCAGGACCTTAGAGACTGCTAGAAACATTGTGTCTAGTAGTTTGTAAAGAAATTCTCTTCATTAGAGAGCTTCCAAGAAATTCATCAAACTTTTCAACGCTGTACAACTTTGTTGCAGAATCGGACAAGGTTAAGGAAATGTCTTTAACGATTGAACGAAAAAGTACAGCTCAAGTAGCGGCAAAAATCGCACATTTGTCAGAACATAGTCATTGTTGAGCTTTTGAACAAGGAAAAGGAACAGGGTTACAAATTTAACCTCGGGTCAGAGATCATAGGCGAATTGAGGGAAAGGTGCACTGCATGTTTAAAAAAATGTGCATGAGTGTATAATCAGGTTTAAAAAATTTGTGAAGCCGAGAGGTTTTACACCTGGTAATACACAATTGCGAGTTGCGAGTTGCTTTGAATGGCTTCAAATTCTCCGCTAATTTTATAGATGAACTCATTTTTGCACAAATATATTTAGATTTGTGGTTATTATGGCCTAACAATTGAACGTAAAGGTTAGCCGTTTTTTTTTTTTTTATCAGACATAAAGACACTCATTTTACAAACAAAAATTTCTTTGTTTTGTTTTGTTTTTAATGAATTATTAATGAATGTCTGAAGTTTATTTATGCTTTTGTTGATTATATACTGTGAAAGAGCTTGGCCTAGGAGATAACTATCAACCAATCAGACTGCCCAAAAACACCAAGCCTGAGTGGATATATACTAAATAAATTTTAGTTACCGACAATAATTGCAATGTATTTAGCAAATATACCTATCTGCTATTTGTGAATTAGATTTTCAGTGAAAAGCTCAACAGAGTATGGTATCTCCATCCAGTACATATAATAATTCAATATCGTTTTTTATTGATGAACTTGAAATTTGAAGGTCATATACCAATAATGAAAATAAATGAATAGATGAATTAAATAAATAATGTTTTCTCTACTGACCTTGGAACTAGTAGCCGAATTGCGGAGGAACTGCGGAAATCAGACGCATTTGCACTCGCTTCAGTCCATGTTTAATCTCACCGCCCCCTCCCCCCCTCCACCCCCCAGTCCCATAACGGCACAAGTCGGCCGGCTTACTCTTCGAACCAAGAAACGACGAAAACGAAGCCAACGAGAACGCCCCCAAAACAATAAGAATATGCTTGGATTAGCAAAACACTACGACTTTACTTTGCCGTTGCGTGACTGCAACGTGATGTTAGATTGAGCTTTTTAAGCCACCATCTTTTTGGAACTTAAGCAATTAAAGGACTTTTTGCAGACAGCTATACCACCACGGGGGCAACCATGCTATGCAGGCACACCACTAGTGGCGAGCTTTGACAAGAATTAATGCTATATATGCTTTGCTGAATGTAAGGCATCTAGAAATAAAATGGGACAATGACACACATAAAAGTACTATATAGGATTGTATGGTGATGTTTAAAGACGCGTATGGGAATTTATAGGGGTGTATGGGGACGTAGAGGGGTGTATGGGGATGTATAGGGATGTATGGTGTTGTATAGGGGTGTATGGTGATATGTAGGGGTGTATGGGAATATATTGGGCGTATGGGGATGTATAGGGATGTATGGTGTTGTATAGGGGTGTATGGTGATGTATAGGGGTGTATGGGAATGTATAGCGGTGTATGGGGATGTATATGAGTATATAGTGTTGTATAGGGGTATATGGCGATGTAAAGGGGTGTATGGTGATTTATGGGGGTGTATGGTGTTGTATATGGGTATATGATGATGTGCTGGGGTGTATGGTGATGTATAGGAGTACATGGTGTTGTATATGGGTATATGGTGTTGTATAGGGGTATATGGCGATGTACAGGGGTGTATGGTGATGTATAGGCGTGTATGGTGATGTATAGGAGTATATGGTGTTGTATATGGGTATATGGTGATGTGCTGGGGTGTATGGTGATGTATAGGAGTACATGGTGTTGTATATGGGTATATGGTGTTGTATAGGGGTATATGGCGATGTACAGGGGTGTATGGTGATGTATAGGGGTGTATGGTGATGTATAGGAGTATATGGTGTTGTATATGGGTATATGGTGATGTGCTGGGGTGTATGGTGATGTATAGGAGTACATGGTGTTGTATATGGGTATATGGTGTTGTATAGGGGTATATGGCGATGTACAGGGGTGTATGGTGATGTATAGGGGTGTATGGTGATGTATAGGAGTATATGGTGTTGTATAGGGATATATGGTGATGTATAGGGATGCATGGTGATGTGCTGGGGTGTATGGTGATGTATAGGAGTACATGGTGTTGTATATGGGTATATGGTGCTGTATAGGGGTATATAGTGTTGTATAGGGGTATATGGCGATGTATAGGGGTGTGTGGTGATGTACAGGGGTGTATGGTGATGTATAGGGATATATGGTGATGTGCTGGGGTGTATGGTGATGTATAGGAGTACATGGTGTTGTATATGGGTATATGGTGTTGTATAGGGGTATATGGCGATGTACAGGGGTGTATGGTGATGTATAGGGGTGTATGGTGATGTATAGGAGTATATGGTGTTGTATATGGGTATATGGTGATGTGCTGGGGTGTATGGTGATGTATAGGAGTACATGGTGTTGTATATGGGTATATGGTGTTGTATAGGGGTATATGGCGATGTACAGGGGTGTATGGTGATGTATAGGCGTGTATGGTGATGTATAGGAGTATATGGTGTTGTATATGGGTATATGGTGATGTGCTGGGGTGTATGGTGATGTATAGGAGTACATGGTGTTGTATATGGGTATATGGTGTTGTATAGGGGTATATGGCGATGTACAGGGGTGTATGGTGATGTATAGGGGTGTATGGTGATGTATAGGAGTATATGGTGTTGTATATGGGTATATGGTGATGTGCTGGGGTGTATGGTGATGTATAGGAGTACATGGTGTTGTATATGGGTATATGGTGTTGTATAGGGGTATATGGCGATGTACAGGGGTGTATGGTGATGTATAGGGGTGTATGGTGATGTATAGGAGTATATGGTGTTGTATAGGGATATATGGTGATGTATAGGGATGCATGGTGATGTGCTGGGGTGTATGGTGATGTATAGGAGTACATGGTGTTGTATATGGGTATATGGTGCTGTATAGGGGTATATAGTGTTGTATAGGGGTATATGGCGATGTATAGGGGTGTGTGGTGATGTACAGGGGTGTATGGTGATGTATAGGGATATATGGTGATGTGCTGGGGTGTATGGTGATGTATAGGAGTACATGGTGTTGTATATGGGTATATGGTGTTGTATAGGGGTATATGGCGATGTACAGGGGTGTATGGTGATGTATAGGGGTGTATGGTGATGTATAGGAGTATATGGTGTTGTATATGGGTATATGGTGATGTGCTGGGGTGTATGGTGATGTATAGGAGTACATGGTGTTGTATATGGGTATATGGTGTTGTATAGGGGTATATGGCGATGTACAGGGGTGTATGGTGATGTATAGGGGTGTATGGTGATGTATAGGAGTATATGGTGTTGTATAGGGATATATGGTGATGTATAGGGATGCATGGTGATGTGCTGGGGTGTATGGTGATGTATAGGAGTACATGGTGTTGTATATGGGTATATGGTGCTGTATAGGGGTATATAGTGTTGTATAGGGGTATATGGCGATGTATAGGGGTGTGTGGTGATGTACAGGGGTGTATGGTGATGTATAGGGATATATGGTGATGTGCTGGGGTGTATGGTGATGTATAGGAGTACATGGTGTTGTATATGGGTATATGGTGTTGTATAGGGGTATATGGCGATGTACAGGGGTGTATGGTGATGTATAGGGGTGTATGGTGATGTATAGGGGTATATGGTGTTGTATATGGGTATATGGTGTTGTATAGGGGTATATGGCGATGTAAAGGGGCGTATGGTGATGTATGGGGGTATATGGTGTTGTATATGGGTATATGGCAATGTATAGGGGTGTATGGTGTTATATAGGGGTATATGGTGTTGTATATGGGTATATGGTGTTGTATAGGGGTATATGGCGATGTAAAGGGGTGTATGGTGATGTATGGGGGTATATGGTGTCGTATATGGGTATATGGTGTTGTATAGGGGTATATGGTGTTGTATAGGGGTATATAGGGGTATATGGTGTTGTATGGGGTATATAGGGGTATATGGTGTTGTATGGGGTATATGGCGTTGTATAGGGGTATATAGGGGTATATGGTGTTGTATAGGGGTATATAGGGATATATGGTATTGTATAGGGGTATATAGGGGCATATAGTGTTGTATAGGGGTATATGGTGTGTAATAGGGGTATATAGGGGTATATGGTGTTGTATAGGGGTATATAGGGGTATATGGTGTTGTATGGGGTATATAGGGGTATATGGTGTTGTATAGGGGTATAGGTGTTTATAGTGTAATAATAATAATATATAGTAAGATATAATAATTATGTTTAGGTACATAATAATAATCATATATGAAGTACCTACCAAAAGATGTGAGCATGCCCAAGGCGTCGGGAAAAAAGCGCGCGGAAAAAATGCAGAAATGGCAGCTATGACAATGACATCCCAACCGGCCGCCTCGTCGATGATGCCGTTCCGGTTCTAAACAGAGACCTAAATTCCTCCACAGGCGTCTGAAAGGGCCGTGAGCTTGAGATGCTGCACGAGGCGGCCGGTTGGGATGTCATTTGAGGAGAATTTATTCTCCTTGATGTTCTTTCGAGAACATCAAGAAAGTGGGGGTTTTCCATCAGTCCGCAAACTAACTGGTTGATGGTTGAAGAAGACGACGCATCATAGCCAATGCCTGCCATCTTCAATGAAAGCAAGTGCCACTGCAAAAATGTCATAGCTGCCATTTCTGCATTTTTTCCGCGCGCTTTTTTCCCGACGCCTTGGGCATGCTCACATCTTTTCGCTGGAACCGCTGGACGGTCAACGCAGCGTCATAACGTATATTTACATGTTACGCATAACGTATACGTATGTTATGTGTCTTAACGTAATCAATGTTCATAACGTATTTGCGCGGTAAGCAACATAACGTATATTTACGTTATGCATCGTGTATATAACGTACATATGTTGATGCGAAAATATAGTTAGGTAGGTTTTATAATACCCATATATTCTTATCTTGATATTAATATTTATTTTCTAATGCGAATATTTGTGTTCTTCTTCATATTTGCATATAATCTTTTTGTCATAAATGGCGTTCCATACGAGTTATGAGCGAGAGTATAGTAAATATTACTTCTAACAGCGACGAGTACTTCAACTGAGTAATGAAACCAAGTCCACCATCCTCAAAGCAGTAGAACGGTATGTTCACTACACAGTACAAAAAGATCTCTGGGCGATGCCGCCATGGCATGTCCCGTGGCTTACATCACCCCTAAAGAGAGCTATTCGAAAAAAGCAGCGTTTACATCGCAAAGCAAAGCAACTCCAGACCCACGTAAAAAAAAAAACAAAAAGCAGAAAAGCAACACAGAACAAGCTTTTAAAACCTACAACGCTTACGTCTCCAATTTATTGGATTCCACAAGAAACCCTGACGTTCCCACCCTGGGTAAGCGTTTCTGGTCCTTTATCAAGTCAATGAAAAAGGACAAAGTGGGTATCTCTCCCTTGAAGAAAAACGGAAAAGGGGAGGCTGTGCATGATGGTAGAAAGAAGGCTCTTATTAGAGCAATTTAAGTCAGATTTTACTCAAAAGGATTTCCAGAACCTTCCATTTTTCCACAAGCAATCGATAGTAATCGATATAGATCATCGATGAATATCGATCAATAGAAATCGATAAAGAAAAAAGGTTGTGACTTTTATTAATATAGATGATTTTTCCATAGAAATCGATGATGATTTTTTTATCGATTACTATTGATTGTTAACGATTTTGTTAATCGATCATTATCGATAAATGATTTTTTTTTGGTGACTTCGATTTCTATCGATTTCCGATATTAATCGATATTAATCGGCGGATTAAATTGATTAATATAGATGATATCGATTGATTTCCCATATCGATTTTTATTAATTAACTACTTCTGGAAGCCTTCCCCAACATTTTTCAATTGCATTTTGAGACCTTTGGAATTGCTAAGGATTGCTAAGCTGTTAATCTCGGCGTCAAAAAGGCCGCTGGCCCAGATCAAATCCCATGCTGGGTACTGAAAATCACTCAAGAAATCATAGGCCCCATTCCTGTAACAGGTTTGTCACTGTCACTACAGATAGTCCGGCAGGACTGGAAAAAAGCGAACGTACATGCGATCTTCAAAACAAGGTTATAGAAGGTTTTAGGTAACTTGCCCGGGGGGATACTTGGGTTAATTTTTGCTGGGTATGTGCCGCTGGCCTCTGAGAGCCCCTACTTTATCATAGTCTAATCTGTGGCCAATTATAGACCCCATCTTGGTCACTTTAGGGCAAATATGTGACTTTCGCGATCCCAACTTAGTCACCTTCTATTCATGTATCTACCTTATATTCAGAATGAAGAACACTTGACTTTTCACCTGCAGTGCAAACATTCTGGTACGTTTACTTTGCTAACCGTAAATATGAAGAACTGACTTACCCTAAAACTCAGAAAGTGTGCGACCCCATTCTAGTACCTGTATTGAAAACGTGACCCCATTATAGTCAAACGTAACCAGTCGTGAAAATGCGACTCTATCCAGCGGGAAATCCCATTAGCCTCTTATAAGGAAGTACCCTCCCCCCCCCCCCCCCCCCTCCCGGGCTCAATTGCCTCGAACTACAGACCCATTTTCCTCACTTCTCTTTCCTGTAAGATCATGGAACATATCTGATATTTAGTCACATTATGTCCCACCTTGAAGAGTTCAAGATCGTGTCTGATATCCAGTTTGGCTTCCGCAAATCTCATTCATGGAAACCCAACTGCGCATCACTCTCAAAGATCTTGCTAAAAACCTTGATCATGGCAAGCAAAGCGATATTATCTTGTTTGACTTTGCTAAAGCTTTTGATACTGTCCCACACCAACGCCTCCTACTCAATTCAAGCTAAGCCACTACGGCGCACAGGACACAATCAACAAGTGGATTCAAGCTTGGAAGGCTTAAAAATTCGCTTGTGTCAAGTCTCAACGGGAACACTTGGGAACTTTTTCCTTTTTTCGAGCGGATCTTTGCGTTAATGCCGTGAGATGGGTAAAGGGAGGGGCGTTGCGGGTGGGGGAGGAGGGGGCGGTCCTACGCAAGTTATCACGGACATCAAAAAGTTGAAATAACGCATCACAGGGATTGAAATTATGTGTTTACGTTTCACGGAAATTTCCGAAGTAATGTAACCTTTGCTCCCTTCTGCGGTGGACTTTTCTAACCGACAGAGTTTTATTTCAATCGAGGATCCTAAACAACGCTTTTCGGACTCAGCTTTCAAATCAGAGTTCTTAATGAGCTTCAATTATGCTTATTAATTACCCTTAAGAGCTTCAAGGGATGAATGCTTACTGTTAATGGGTATTTGAATTCGTTCCTTATTTCCAAGAAAACCCATGGTTCCTACATCTTTGGGATCTACATAATACATCATTCCTGCTAATTTGAAAATTTGCTCATTATCACTGTCTGCCATTGAACCCGAGATCCCCACGCGTGTTAGCTTCACAAAAATAAGAGCTGATTGGCTGAAAAATGCTGACGTCACGGAAGTCGTTTCCCAGCTTGGGATCGCAGACGATATTTTCTCGGCGGGTGAGACACACAAGAGCCGACAAAGGCGTCCACTTTCGCAGGCTAGGTCATTTAGGAAAAATAATAACGACTAGTCTTTTAAGACATTTTAAAAAAGTTTTATGAACTTCCATCAATTTTTTTTTCCGAAATGTGTCTTCCGTTGAAACTTACCATTTATTTAAACGAAAACAATCAGTTAAAAATCACGAATATCGCATAAAATATTTAAAAGTCCACGTACTGTACGACAAGCAAACCATTCAGAATTTTGCTCCGTTTGAAAAACGTCTTTCCTACGGATAGTTTATTGATCCCTGCGAGCGTGTGCTCTGTGCTTTCTGGTTTTGGTTCTAAAGCTTTTTCAGATTGGTTATTTCACTCTAGCCAATCATAAGCAAGCACTGCAAGTGCATGAAAGTTTTGAGTGAAGCGTTATAACCAGGCATAAATCAGACTGATTAATTATCTTGCAAAGAAAAGTTATAGGCAGGCATACCATGTTCCAAGAATATTGCGATATTTAACAACAACAAAGTCTCTAAAGATGTTTTTAAGCCTTGAAAGGAGAAAAAAAACGTTTTATCATATCAATCAATCAATCAATTGGCTTCTTCAGGGACACACCCTTACTCATGTTTCCCTGCAGTGACCCCAGAGGCCCGATATATCGGCACATTGGACACATAAGATCAATACAAAAACAAACCTTTTAAAGTTTTCTTTATTCGTGTGCACCTAAAAAACAACGTTGACGCATGGAGTTGTTCAGCTACGGCAACTACGGCCAGTCGGAGTCGGGATCGTAAACGGAGTCATAAGAGCCCTTATGACCTAGTGAATATCAAAAAAATAATAAGCGCGACGGAATCGGAGTCAGAAGAATCAGAACATTTCCATTTTCTCCAAAGAAAGCGACAATATTGTTCCACAAAGTCCACACAAAATTGTACAGACTTTTGTATGTTAAGGGGAGGGTAACCAACTTACAGCTTTCCAGGTCAGCACTAGAGGTATCAGTAGAAGTTTCCATTAAAAGGCAATCAGTGACTGCATGTGGCTAGTACTTCGTAGAATATTACATTTAAGATAAATCAATGTTGTATAAACACGATAGTCGGTCATTTAGGAAATAAACTTCCTACTGTTTTGTTGGTAATGAAATTATATTTCAAATTATTACGTTTAAATCAAAGAGAATATATAAAAGGCTGTCAAGGCAATAATAATTGAGTGTGATAACAAATTAACCGAGAAAAGTCGTATGATTACCCCTTAATAATTCGCCCAATTTGAGGGAATCCTTATTTCAGAGTCCAGGGAATTTTTCGTTAAGGAATCCTGAATCCGGGAAATTTTTGCTTGTCGAATCCGGACTCCTGGGCCAAGCTCCACTGACAAAGACTGGAATCTAGTACCTGGAATCTGGAATCCAAGTCGTGGAATCCAGAATCCAAGACTGTCCTGGAATCCCTTACATGCGGTGAAATAATATACACGAAAAAAATTTACTGGATCACACAATTCGTCGCCAAAACACATCCCAGTGTCACGCGCGACCTTAAAGTGGTTCTTAAGTCTTTCTTTTACTGTTTATTAGCCAACTTTTAGTTCTACATTCCTCGAGATGTTTTCATTTTACTTACTTCCTTTGCATTATACTTCCTCGTGTTTTTCTCTGTTAACTAAAAACTGCATTGCTTTCAGCCAATTAGATTCCAGAACATGTATATGAATTCATTAAAGAACTAACGTTTGGTGTTGTTAAATTTTAGTGCGGGCCCATTGTTTTTGAGCAAGAATCATTTTCCGCTGAAGTTCTAGTTTTAATTGCTGCCGCAGCTCATCTTCCTTTCGTTTAAAGCTGAGCTCCATGGCATTCTTTTCCCCTTCGAAAATTTTGGCAAGTTCATGTTTTTGAATCCTCAAACTATCAAGACCTTCTTTGAGGACTTCAATGCTCTGCAGCAGATAAGCTCGCTCAAAAGAGTACTTCGATTCACATTCGTCTTCCACGACTTTGCGCAAGGAGGCTGTCTCCTGCTGAAACCTTTCTGACATCGCAGCTTTTTCTCTCTCAAACGATCCTAACAAGATTTCTTCTTGTTTCCGCAGGAGAGTCAAAAGTTCCCTGTTGTCCGCTATATTAAAGGTTTCCCAGCAACTGCTTGCAGTTCCATTCGCCGTTGACTTTGTAGTGGTGATAGGGATTTCGTTCTCGTTTCGCAAGCCCAGGTGATGGACTGCATCGCGATCAACGTGTCTAGTGAAAAGGTCGAATGATCTCCTCAGATCACAAAGTTCGTTCCGAAAGAAGTCTTTTTCGTCTGTAAGAACTCTAATAAGCTCTTCTTTAGCTTTAATGATCTCATTATACTCATTCCTCACTCTCATTTCAAAGTCCTCCTTCTCTTCAGCACATTCTTTCTCTATTGTCTCTCGCACTTGTTCCAGTTCGTCTTCAAATTCCTCCATTTTTCGCCGCAAGATTTCGTCAAGTTCTGTTTGACACGAAGATTCTTTGGTGTCTATAATCTTTTTTTCCATTGCTGGCATTTTTATCACAATTATCAACCTCTTCTTTGAAACGAGAAAACTTTTCTCGTCTGCTCTCTGTCTCATTCCCGCTGGATTTGAAACGTTCGCTTTTGTTTTCCATTGAGTTTTTCTTCCTCTTTCTCCCTGGGAGGCTATAAATGGCCGAGAAAAAATTTGTATCGAGATTATGCTACCAGCAAAATGCAGTTTAGAATAAGCTGTGTTTATAATTCATTTTCCTTTCGCCAGCAAGAGAAGTTCCATTGGAGTTCACTGATTTTAGTAGTGATTACTTTAAGGATGTTGTGCCAGTAATTATAAACGACAGGTGCGAGATTAGTGTGTTTATAGTTTGTATTCCAAGACTTTTGTTTGAAAACTAAAACTACCTGTATATTATGCAAAGTATTTTGCGTAATACAGATCGAAACCCCCGACCCCTGGTGGTCTAAGACAATCTCGCTAATAAAAATTTCATGAAGTTTTCCTTCGCAAGCGTATCACCCTCACTTGAATTTCCCCTCAATTATTTTGTTTAGTCAGCTTTTTGATGAAAAAGACATCGATTGGTGCAATCAGTCAAGAGTGAACAGAAACTCTTGTTTTTTGATCTTGTCGTACATCGAAACACTGTTTTGGGCTACATTAGTTGCATTTCAGCCCGCTTTTAAGTCAGTTGAGGTCGTTTAAAAACCCCCAAAAATTGGCCAATGTCCAATATTTTAATCACATCTGTCGCAACGTAGCAAAAAGCGCCCTTCAACTTGTACCGTACCACACGCGTAAGATGTAGAATTTGGCTTTCATCGTGTTAAGAAAACCTTTTATTGGAATGCAACAGTTTTTGGACGGGATTCTTCTAAATTACAACCGAATGAAGCAAAGGTAGAATTTTTCGGCCGATAAGCTTCCAAATTGTGCTGTCTAAATTGCCACTGTTTACGATGGTTTCTCGATAAAATAGGCGCAAAGGACGGCGGGATTGTAAATGATGGAGGAACGTCTTCCACCGTGGGAAGCTAGTGGTCACGGGATAATCGCGCGCGAAATCATTGCAAGCATAGTTGATATAAAAGAAGAACAAGACAGCCAATCCCGTTCCGTCAAGTCTAGTCCCTTCCCAGAATGGAAGGCTCTAAATGACATCTATCGACACCAGTTTAGTACCCAGCGGTTTTGATTGAAAACATG
Source organism: Porites cylindrica (assembly GCA_964035525.1). Lineage (NCBI taxonomy): Eukaryota > Metazoa > Cnidaria > Anthozoa > Scleractinia > Poritidae > Porites > Porites cylindrica. The sequence continues at coordinate 30,212,066 of OZ037779.1, forward strand.
TCAGGTACGAGGTGTATGGGGATGTCTATGAAGGCAACTAAAGAGTTTGAAGGGTACCTTAAATAAGCCCCTTTATGTATAAGCCCCTCCAAATATAAGCCCCCTAAACTTGTAACGCAAAAAACCCTTCGTTAAAACGCCCCTCCAAGTATAAGCGCCACTCCTCCTCCCCCCCCCCCCCCCCCCCGCCCACGGGCTTGTACTTCGAAATAGCCCTCAAATACAAAGTAAAACAAAGCAAAAACGGTAAATTTCCTTCCAACTATAAGGCTAGCCCAATCGATTTTGAAGCGCAAATTTCCTTCCGCAGATAAGCCCCTCCGAATATAAGCCCCTCAGAAAGGGCCTCTGAAGAATATAAGCCCCGGGGCTTATCTTCGAAATTTTACGTATATATGTGTCGGTAAATTTTCCTCCCCATACAATACCCAACTACTGATAACCTCGGTGCCCAGTAGTGATGAGTTTTGCGGGCTCATATATAATCCTCAGATGTTATTACATGCAACCTTTCCTTGCGCCTTTCTTTTCCCTATCATGATTTTTCCTGCTTCGCTTATTAAAAAGAAAACGACTAAAATGAAGCCTTTAATTCGCTCTGAATATTATGCTGATAAATAAATGATTAAATAAATTAAGAAACATTTTTTTAAAAATTAATGAGTCATTTTAAGGCTCGAAACAGCAATTACCCGTCGTTCGATAGGTTACCATCAGAGATTCCCAATAGTTACAAGATGGTGCATATGAACAGTTTCAACTTTCAGGAGAATTCGAACTTGAATGTTTAGCCTGCGAGCCAACTCGACTCCATTTCGAGTGCGACTGTCGCGAGACAACGCTGGCTGTTCTTCACTTGCACATCTCCTTTCTTGTCCCACTCACGCACGACTTCTCACAATGAGCTTCCTCGCAGGCTACTGTCAGGGGGAACCAACGACCTTTTTTCTGTAAAATAACTGTTCGAAGGAGCAAATATTCCAAGAAATTTCTTGAGCTCGAGAAAGGCTTAAAGTTCCTGGATAACTGCCAGTCCTATTCGAAAAAGGTATTCGGCGATTTTCACATTTTTTTTCCCAAGATATTGCCATCATTATTAAAGAAGGTCTCCTGAGAATTTTGGTATAAAGTACGGCTACTCCATATCCTCTATTTTTCGACCAGTCGACCTATCATGATAACTAACATGCACAGTTTCGGATGAGACGAAAACCCTCCAAAAACTTTCGAGACGACCAAAATTCCCATAAAAACACTCCTGACTTAATTGGAACCATTCGGTCGTTGCGTTGGGTGCCTCTGTACTGTATATCCTCAACCAAACTCATATGCCGTTACTTCCACAAGCATTTGTGTAGTGGCACCATCTTTCAATATATCTTCTTGTTGTTTGACGTGTTTATAGTAAATACAGGTGCGCTTAGAGAGGATAACCTCTTTTTGTGGCGTCGGCGTGTCAGTTATTTACCATAGAATCTGTTACGCCCTTTCGTAGAGAGCCAAAGAAGCCGGCTCTTTTACAACCCACGTTTTCAACTCACGTTCAAGTTGTCTCACTCGATCAGTTCGTCCTCCAGTCCAAAATGCAATGTACCTTATGATATTTGTGCCGGTCCATTCAAAATAGCTCTCCAGAGGAAAAATCCTTAAGGGGTTGCTGTATACACAGACAAAGACTAGACAATTGGTTTTTTTATCAGTTAGGAGGTACAAAAAAAAAAAAAATCAGTGATCTTGCACAACCTGTTTTGCTTTTTGCAACATGTGGTCAAGCACATGTGTAATTCAAATTAACCTTTTAGCACACAAAGATACCACATAATGGTCTCGCTTTCCCTCTCATTTGAATCATTAGGCTGAATAGCCTGCCTTGTGGGGAACAGGAAGATTGCTTTTCTCGAGGTTCTCAGCGTATCACTCAGAAATAAACAACAAACACAGATAAAGTTTAAAAGCCTTTCATTTATGTTAAAGAATGACATCAAATATATAGAAACTGACAAAAGCTGGACATTCGTTTATGAAATAGGCCACTGTCGATATATCCATTGAAGTCATGTCCTGAGAACACGAGGAAGAAGAGTGATGACTTTCGTTCCTTCTGGTTTTCTTGTCCTGACTATGAATTTGGATAATAGCACGATATATCAAAGTGACCCCATTCATACCGAAGCCCCTACAATATTTTATCTTACTCTTGCCATTCAAAAATTTATTATTATCATTATAAAATGAAGCACTATTGTATTAAAATGAAGCACTATGTATTAAATGAATAAATTAAGTTGCATAAATTAAGTTCTTGCTACAACTATTGAAACGCTCTTGCTGGTGCTGACTTCGTTCCTGGTGTATGATCCATTAAATAAAAGAATTATATAAATTATGCAGATCGAGGAGGGGTATCGGATGAACGCCGAGGCGGATAACTTCTTTCCCGCCTCTCACCCTGATTGTGTGCCTTTAGAGAATAGTGTGTTATATGTACTGACTTCCAAACTAGACCTTAGCTGCAGAAATTTTAGCAAAGGTTGCTGAATTGCTTATTGTATTGGCACCATTGGTCGGAAATTGAATGTTATTTTTTCCTAACTGCCCTGATAATCCGAATCTTCACTTTTCATACCCAGACGTGGGTTTCCTAAGAGATCTGCTAATGACACTACTTGAAAGAACGCAAAAATCTAAACTATAATCACTATAATTATTATTCAACACCAGCAAAGGTCTCTACAATAATTAAGCTTTTTTTCTTCTACTGCCGCAAAATCTTTATGGTGAACCGAAGTGCCTTTTATCACCTTACTCCTGATGTCACCTTTTTGAGTCAACAGTCCGTTTCTCCAACATGACATGACATGTTTATAGCGAGTGGCAATGTTGTAATCTAACCTAGCCGATTTAAACGTTCGTAACATTGAATTGTAGCCACGGAATTATGTGGTAGGTTATGTGGCGTCTGAGGAACTCTGAAGGCTATGATCAGATAGCCCTTGCACCGACATGAAAATAATACCGGATTTTGCTTCTGTCAGCTCATATAGAAAAACGGTGATTTTTCCGGCTGTTTCTGTTAAGGAACGAAACTGCGCCGCCGCCGATCTTGAAAAATGGATCATCACATATCGTATAGATTTCTGCCACTTTTTGTCGCAGTGTGAACAGTTTTCAAGTAAAATGAGTAGGGGCGAGCGTGGGCTGGGACCCACTGATACTTAGTACACCAAACTAGCCTCTCGGCCAACCGGCCGCTCTGGTATGATGTTCGATATGTGTGGACGACTTGTTCCAATTCTATACGGTTGTCGTTCATACTGCCGGATACATTTTCATGTCGACACGAAAATCTATTTCCAGTATAGTGTGGACAGACTAAAAAGTAAAAGAAACAATCCGAACTACTAACAACTTAATAGTCATTTGTTGAGAATGAACCGATTTTAGTCCCTACAATTGTTATATTACCAGTGCTATTCAGTATTTTCTCGATGTCTTTCAAATGAAATTAAATATTATTAGGTTTTTTATTGCAATAACCCATTAAACAGTTGCGCTCGTCATCTAAGTCCTGTTCGTTGGTGGACAAGGGAACTCCCACATGAAAATGACGGGGTTGCTCGTCTCTCTTAGACGTAGACATTGCAGTTTTTGGCCTCACTTTGACTGTGCAAGAAAAAAAGCCAATATTTTTAACCTTAAATGAATCACTTAACTCCCTGCAAACGGATGTAACTTTGCTGGCCAACAACTCGCAACATTGTTCAACGTTGTTAAAAGTTGTTGCGTCCGTTTGAGTGTAGCTTTAGGGTTGTGCGTAAAGAAATATCTATATAATTATGAAAAGATCAGACGCTGTCATAATGAGGCGTTAGAGAGAGTTCTACTTTGGCTGCCATTTGGGTTCGTAACTGAGGGAGACTGGTTATGAATACTGGCAAACAGTGAAGATGAAAACAACGGTGTTCAGTTTATGAGTATAGTTTCTTTGTATTCCGGACGGTGCAACTGCAATTATTAATCTACTTATCCGTCGAGCATTCCCCTATGCTTTCATATTGGAGCTCCCCCCCCCTACCCCCCTCCAAGACCCCTGTAACAATCTAAAGAAAAAAAGGGTGCTTTGACAAATATTAAACCATAGAGCCCCTCCAGAAATTACAGCTTGGTATCAAAAGTACTAGTTTTACTGGTGTTATTAGCGGATGCCTCACGGTAACATGGCTGGTTCTGATCCAGTAGTCTGAAATAATAGTAAGGGGTATCTTCTGTCATCATCTCTTCCAGTATCGGTATTAGTTGAACGAACGAGGGTCGTTCATTTGGATCCTCCTTCCAGCAGTCCATCGTCAATTTGTATCTGTTGAAAAAGGAAGCCATAGTTTAAAATACCGCTACACAAAGATATGTCTCCATTTACTTTGAATATTGAAGACACTTATGTTCTATAGGCTCTTCAGTAGAATGAGGCAACGTAAAGGAAAGAGGCGCGCTGCAGTTTCCACTCTTTTGAAAAGGCTGACAATTTTAGAAAAAAAAAACTGTTTGAAGGACTATGTAAGTATTTCTTCATCGTGCCCTCTATTCAGATGTCTGTTATTATTTCTATTTTGACTTACATTTCATCGCTGCACGTGTAGGGTTTCTCCATCCGATATCCAGATTTAAGTAAACTGCATAGCCGCATAGGGGTTATCCCAGGGTATGGAGTACCCCCTAAAATAACAAAATAAAGATGGGACATGATCACCATGTCGTAGGGTTTGACCAAGCCAGACTCTCTAACAGATTTGATGGCCCTTTCCTCACCGTCACGCTTCAATACTTCTTCGTTACAGACTTTGTCAGACCAATTTATGTTTAAAACCTTTCTCCAAAGCCACATCCCACAGATCTCTAGCTTTCGCACGTCCTCTTTCTTTAAGGTCTATCATTTGGCTCCATTCAGAAGAGTACCCCAGATGACAGTCTTTACAAGTCTCTTCTTCAGGCAAAGGCTAGCGCGCTGAAGGCTTTTGTCCGCCGTTCTTTTTTCTTAGTAAACGCGTTTTCGGGCTATTCTCGGTCTAATTTATTTTTCACAGGATCCATCCTGTGTAATGAGGCTCCCAAGGTAGTTAAAGTGCGACGATTCTTGACTTAATTCTTTACCCTCAAGAAAGATGGTGAATTCCTCACCAGGCCTCGTACAGATTTTCTTCACCTTAGTCTTCTTAACATTGATCCTCATATCATATTCCCCCGCGCTTTCCTGCATTTTACCCATCATAAGTTGCAGACCTTCAACTGAACTGGCTAAGGTTGCTTTATCATCCGCAAAGCGCACTGTCTTAATGAGATGACCTCCCACTCGAATACCTTCATTGACACCACTTAAAGCATCACTTAGCATGGCTTCAGAATGTATGTTAACGAGTATGGGGGATAACGAGCTAACTTGTCTGGTGCCACGGCCAATCACTGCTGGTACGGATTGAATTCTGCCATTTCAAAATGGCTCTAATAAAGTTATAATTTCACTTCGTGTCGTGCAATTTTAGTCTGAAATCATACTTCTGATCTCAAATCGAACTCGCTCGCGAAATCAGGTGTATGATTTCAGACCAAATTGCTCTCCACTCAGTTCAATGTGCATCATGTACTATCAATTTACCAACCTCCAGGAGAGATTAAAATAACGTAATGTACAAGTTTAGCATTACTGAGTATTCATTTCGCTAAGTGACACGTGATATCAGGTCAAGTTGTGGTTAAGGGTATGACTTATAGACTGGATTATTATGAACCTGCGCTCCTCTCCGGTAAAGACGGCTGGGAGAGCGGCGGAAGTTAGCCTATTAGTTTTTCTAGTTGTTTAGCAACCACGACATTATGCGAGAATGGTTTCTTATATAAAGCGGTTCGATTCTCTCGTGACTGCTATCCGAAAACTGAACGGTCAGCTTTTCCCTAACTACTGTCATTGGGGATTCCTCTCAATTCCTTCGGGTATAGGAAAATGACTAGAGTATTATTCTGCCAGTATCAGTATACAAATATTTATAAAACTAGCTTACCCATGGTGGCTAGTTCCCACAAAACAACTCCAAAAGACCATCTGCAATAAAAGGAAACAGATAAAGAAATCGCAAGAAATAAATTCATAGAAATATCAATTTTGTTTATCTCGCCCCATGGATGGTAATACAGGAAATTTTTGCTTGGAGTCATGGACTTTGGAATCCGAAATCCAGCTAACTATGAAATATCTGGAATCTAGGCCCTTTGAAATCTGAAATACACTGAGTTGGAATCCGGAATCTAGTATCTGAAATGCGGGATATGGAGCTGATTAACTTCATCGGCTAAAAGTTTCTGTTTATATATCTTATTTTCAAGTTTCACGCCTGGAACAGGCTAATGTTCTCCAAACACTTGAGTATTTCTTTAGAGATAGAGTGATAACCGTTACTGTGGACAGTGTCATGATCAAAACTGTGCTCTTTTTTTTTCAGACAGTTCTAAACAGTACATTGCAGGGTCTATGTTATCTAAGACCTCAACTTCACACTGCATCACAGGAAGCTTAAGCTTGGCCTAACTGTGACCTCGTTAACATATACTCACACGTCAGTCTTGAAAGTAAAAATGCCGCTTTCCAACGCTTCAGGTGCCATCCATTTCATTGGTAGCTTGTGTACGCTCGTAACTTCGTATATTTCACTCTCATTTGCGTGGCGTAACAAACCAAAATCAGCAATCTTCACCGCTCTGTCCTCAGCAAGTAGGATATTACGGGCTGCCAGGTCACGATGAATGAATCCTTTGCTGGCCAAGTATTCCTGGCAGAGAAATAACGAAATTATTTCTCAAAGAATTTTTAGTTACCAGATTCCAATATGGAATTAAAATGGAAGCCACCCACCGCCCCTTTTTCCTAGATCACGCCTTTATATTTTTGCCGGTGCTTTACACTTTTTTGCTGGTGCCTTACGCTTTGTTGCCTTATTTTTGCCGATACCACCCCTACTATCGAGAGCCTGGAACAGGCTACTGCAAGCTGTGCCTGCAAACGGTCCGGAAAGCGGGAGGAAGCGATCGTCGGCCTATTCATGAAGAACGGAGAGAGGATTTCCGTCACAGCTGTTGGAAAACGAAGAAACAAATTAAGGAATTGGTTTACAATATCCCCGCGACGTATACTTTTCAGCACAAAAAGCCGTCAAAGTTGAACAAGCTAAGTGAACTACAGTCGACTCCAGATAACTCGAACCCTCGCTAACTCGAACCTTGTGCTAACTCAAACCAGAATCCTTTACTGTAATTTATCCTCGGTAACTCGAACCCTCGATTACTCGAAACTCCCGCTAACTCGAAGTAATTTTTGTTTCCCTTCAGATCAATTTCATACAATTTTACCCTCGATAACTTGAAGTGATGAATATTGGCTGAAAAAATAAGGTTTTCAGTTAAGATTTCAACCGCGGAAGAAAGCATGTTGACACCTGTTGACACTTAATTAAATGTTGTTTTTCAGGAAGACTTAAGTTGAGTGGAATAAAGCCCTCCTTAGACTGCCACGCCTGAAAAAAAAAACCTATTGGTTCTTACTATACTGCTGATTTCTATTTCGAAGCCACACAAAACGGCATACCTGGTGAACATTATTCATTTACAGATTAGATTTTTTCGTTAAAAATGTTCATTCATACCAATGAATAAACAGCAATTATTGGATGAGGCTGAGAGTTATGCGGATCACTGGGAGGGTTTTATTTGCGAAACCCAAAAGCCAAATATACAGCTGAACCACCAGGTATATCAATTGAGCTTACAATAGTTAGCAAATACCATCATAGTGGCCGTTTAAGCAATCCTTTCAGCCATCAGTTCCACTTGCAGACCGTTTATTGTGCTTTCCAAGATCCCGATTACGGAAGTCAAGATTTATCTAGTCCTTGCTGCTCAGTCATCCAGTCCCGAAAATAAATTTAACCATTGCTTTTTCTTTCTCTACTTCCCTTCTTTTCTTTTCCTCTCCTTTTTGCTTTCTATTTCCTGTTCTGCCGTGAATATCAGGGGCGTAGCCAGCCCATAGCACTGTAGGCCCGGGCCTTCAAATTGTTGATTGGATCACTCTGCCGCTTGTAATAAATTATGTGTTGATGGGGTGAGCTAAAAAACATAAGAGCTCAAAGTGTTGGTGACGTCAGTGCGTACTGGTCATGCATGCAATTTTCAGGATATGTGGAAATGAAAGTCAGCCAGGCCTACAACTAGTCGAAAAGCTGGCTACATCCCTGTATGTCAGGCTTGTACGACTCAAATGAAATAACTGATAGTTTCGCCTTATTCCGGTCATATGGCTGTATTCATTAGACACCTTTTCGAAAATACGAACCGACCTAATTTTTCAATAGGTACCGTCACAACGGCTCCATGTGATTTTTAGGCTTCTAGGGCGATAGAAAGTTAAAAAACTCGGTTTTGACCTTTTTTAAAATCAAACGGCTCAATTTTATATGTGTTGTGTTTCACGAAAAATTCAGCAAGATAGTAGTTAGCGCTATTATGGTCTGTTATAATTAACGCAGGAATTTGAATGCTTGAAAAATCTGCCGTCTCATGACCGAATGGCATATACTTGCAGACACAAAAAAACTTGTATTAAAGTATTAATGCGGGGAAGAGGCAGATTCTTGTGATTTGCAAACGATGACTAAATTGCTCAAAGCATTCTTCGGTCGAAAAAGTTCTTACCATCCCTTTAGCAATCTGCCACGCATAACATAGAACTTCTTTCCCAGAAATGTCATCTTCATCATCTTCCTTGCCCTCACAGCTGCCTTCTTCTTTCTCGATGGTGATCTTTTCTTCGACGTTTCTTAAAGCCTCAGCAGGAGTGAGCTCTTTTTCTGTGGAGAAATGGGCAATATTGATCGAAGGTAACACCATCACCGACGTAGCCGACCCCTTTTGTCCTTCATTTTGTAGAAATGGCGTGTTGACATCGTCGCTTTCTTCTTCTTCCTTGTAATCTTCGTCTTCCAGGTTTGAGGAAGGAGGTTCCATCTCAGTTTGAGGCGCATCGTTGATTAGAACTCCTCTTTCATCGTCTTCCTGGTCGATTTTAATTTCCTTCGTCTCGCTGCAATGATAACCACCGTCTTTTCCACTTTTTTCATTATTTCTTTCCCTGTTCTCCTCTTTCAGGTTTTCATCCAGGACATCTTTTGTTTGCAGGTTTCTGGACACCAATTTCGGCCTCTCAGGAAAGGGAGGTTTAAGCCTTTCAACAACATCACTTTGACGACTCTTTTTCATTGTAAGCTGCAAAAAAATATTGAAAAGAATTCCGTCTGATTTTGTCAGCAGAAACAATTTCAACACTGTCAGTTGGTTTGCCGAAATATTTTTACCCATTGAAAAGGAATCCATGTGAATTGAAAGATTACTTTAACCGACGTTAAACTGAAAATCTATCCGGGAATACATTATGGGCCAACTTCCTTAAATTCTCCATAGAAAATTCAAATGGATTAAACTGCAATAGAAACAAAGCTTTTCTTCTGCTTTGTTACAATTTTCTATGATATTTTAAGATACACAGTCCCAAAAACGCGACGTGTGCTTTTGAATATTTGCTTTGACCTAATGCCACTTGTGACGTCATATCTCGTACAGGGCTTTCGGGACGCACAATCATTATCTCCACCAAAATATTTTGAAGGGTTTTTAAAAAAGAAACTTTTTTATTACGTCGGTCGGAGGGTGAAAAGCAAAACTCTCACTGGTGTTATGGGTTAATTTGACTAACTCATCTTGCCACCTTGAAAGACCGTGAATCGAAAAGCTGACGGGCATTTTGAGTGGAAGCCCTTTGTTAGCTTGAATCAAGGACGGTTTATCAAATGGCGGAGCTCAACTATGGTGAATACATGGGAAAATGATAAAAAAATAAGTAAATTGCCAGAATGAAAAGCGTTCGTTGAATTAAACTATTCTTGTCCTGTTACCATGTTCAAACAATAGCGTAGCTCCACCATTAGTAATCCCGTGATTCATCCTGACCAGAAAAGGTTAACGCCCACCTGGGGGGAGGGTGGTACTCTCAAAAATTTCGAATAATTGAGACAAGCGAAAACCAATATCCTGTTAAAGACCCAAACATGGAAAATGAAGCCCAGTTCAAGGGAAAAACAAGACCTAAGAATCAGTGGAAACAGAAAAAAACTTCCTTAAATCGCGCTCCTAATCAGCTCTAGGGTAAAGTTCAGTTTTAACAGATCTATGATTTGTTTTTGGTGTGTTGGGCATTTACGCACGTGATTTTTACCTGATAGAATAAGGGTACCCTATCTAAGGATCACATCGGCAACACTGCTCCAATAAGGGCAACAAGGATACCATATTTAAGGATGGAGATCCTCATCCTATCGGGCAGGAGTACCCCCAGGGATAAACGCTCAAAACGTCATTTTTTTTCTTTTCTGACCACCTACCCCTCCCCTAAGACAAACACTACCTTCTTACTTAGGGCAAAATGTGGCTTAGGGGAGGGATAGGTGGGAAGTTTCCCGTAAAACCTTAACTGATCCTACCGGGGCAAGCTTGGCTTTATTAACTAAGCGTTGAATACAAATTTTTGTATATTTACCGATCTTTGTTTTCCGAATACATGAATAGCATCTAAACAATCTGGCTATATAACCGCGTTTGGAAAAATACGAATATCCGGTTGCATTCATATCTACATTTTTAGTGCACCTCTGTCTTTGAGAACTTAAACTATAGGTAACATGTACAAATTCTCACATCAAGTTGTTTAGCATCTTATTAACGAGTCCCTAAGGGTCAGTGGCACAAAAGGGGGAGAGCCGCAGGAAATATTCGCATGCCGAGGAGAGGGGCATGGACAACTGAGGGTAACCATAATTACTCCTCAACCCACCCCTGCAAGGCTTGTGAAGCTAAAGAAGGAAGAACACGTATTCTACTTTCATCTATTTATTTTGTTATTTAATTATATTGTATTAATCACTATAATTTGGCAAAATTTGGGTGGCAGGGAAGGCAGAGCTTATGCCCCCTAGGGTGGCGGTGTCTCTAGAGGCAACCCTACATTAGAGTGTAACATAGGGTGGACCAGAAGAGGGGTGCCCTTCTGGAAGGAGAATAGGTCAGATGGTGAGTTGTGCCATCTTGGAGTAAGCAATCCGGGCCTATTGCCAAGGAGGGCTATCCCACATACTGTGGGGTAAAGTGCAGCCCAGGGTGCACTTCCCTGCCACGATTGTGTGAGCCCAAGATATTCTGGTCACGAATGGGGGAACACAATCACCCCACAGTAAATTGTGTGGACGTTGGCTGGGATACCAACTGCCACATGGGAAAGAAATAATGTACAATATTGGCATGGACAACCCCCAGGGGGGTCAAAAACCGTTTCACCTTGTTTGGTTTGCAAAGGTATTTTAAAATGGAGGTCTAGGATAAGGAGAAAAACCCAACAGCCTTACTGATTAAAATAGTAAGAAACATATTTAGAGTACATAGTAATCATAATAATAGTCATCAGGTAGATAACAAAGAACGGTCTAACCTACAATTATTGCTGCAGTTCATTGACAGTTGTTTTGGGATAGCTAGCAGTGTTTCTTGAGGAGTTCTTATGTAACGTTCATAACAGTCAGAAGACTAGCGGCCCAATACCTTGATTAACCGGGCAGGAATCCCTGCAGCAGCTGCAGTAGTCGCGGCGCCAATACGGAAGCTATATGAGAAACAGTGTTGAGGTTGTATGCCACAGTGCTGCAGGACGTCACGGAGTTCATGAGTAAGAGAAGTTCGGGTGAGCCACTTGCCACTAGTAAAGGTGAACAGGGGGCCTGCTGATGATGGTTGGCATTGTAACACATAATCTTTCATAGCCATAACAGCACAGATGGAGGTAGTGGACCTTGCTAGGGTTAGGGTGCAACCATTGGGGAAGGGATCTGTTTTGGACCGTTTAATCAGGACTAGCATGTAATTGGGGGATTCAATGATAGGGACAAAGGTGACATCCTTAAGGCAAAGGTCAGTTTCTGGGTCAAAGACTTTGTCATTGCAAGTAAATTCGCTTGATCGTAAAAAGCCGAAAAAGGCTAAGGTGAAGGCTGCCCAGAACATAAGGTAATTAAGGTCACAACTCAAGTGCGGTTGGTAAGAGTTGAAAATAGACTGCAGGATTTGGATTGTAATTGGGTAACGATCTAATTTGACCGGGGTTTTGGGGAACGTTAGATCCCATTAAGGACCGTCTGGAGTCTAAACATTTTTGGAAGTTTTAAGGGGAAATTGTATCGCCTATGGAGGTCTTGAACGGCAAACAGGTATAGCTTAATGGTATTGTAGGAAACGGTTTTGGCGAAATGGGAGGCAAAATAAATCAGGGTAATTTCAGATGCGGTGAGAAGGGGCTTAGAGGGGCTAATTAACCCTTGCATAAGGCAGAAGGAAATGAAATGGTTTTGACCGACACTATAAGAACGTTTGGTGGCTGGGGCAAGGGACGCACCAAAGTAGCGATAAACAGAAGCTGTTAAATTGATGTCGCTGATGGAGGGATGACGCAGGGGGAGGGTGAGGCGTTGGGAGCCAGGTGACGGAAGCGGCCCATCTGAAAACGGGACAAAGAATCAGCTATTGAATTATCTAGTCCAGGGATATGTCTAGCAGTAAAGGAAAAGTTGTGTTCTAAGGTAAGAATTGTAATAGCTCGTACGAGGTCCATGATCCTAGGGGACTTAGGGCGTTTGGAGTTGATGATGGAGACAACTGGCAAGTTGTCGCACCACATACAAATATGTTTGCCTGACCAGGAAGGGCCCCAGAGGTAGCAGGCAATGTAAATTGCAAACAGTTCCTGCCAATCAATGCTGATGCCCATCGTGGGGTTAAGTAGGTGTTGAGGGAGCCAGGTAGCCTGAGACCATTCCCCATTGAGATAGCCACCATACCCATGGGACCCACAGGCGTCCGTAAATAATTGCAGGTCCGGCGAGGAGAGAACATCACCCCCTAAGAAAAGGCTAACTCCATTCCAATGGTTAAGGAAGCTTAACCACATGGAAATGTCTTTGCGGAATTCCCCATTCGATTAATGTGCCAGCGAGAGTTAGTGATGCCCTTTGTTAAACTAATTATTCTTTGCAGAAAAGCCTGGCCCGGGGCAACAACCCTGCAGGCAAATTGTAGGGTACCGATCAGGGACTCAAGTTCCAACAACGTGGCAGATTTACGGTGTAACCAATGTTGAAGGGCCTGTTTAGCACGGATTAGTTTGTCGAAGGGAAGACGAGCTTCCATTCTTGTGGAGTCAAGGAGAATACCCATAAATTCTAACGAGGTGGTGGGAGCAAAAGTTTTACCGAGGGCAACAGGGATATTGAGTTCACTGAAAAGAAAAGGATTTTGCAAAGGGCTGTAAGGCAGTCTGACCTAGGGGGCCTGGTGACAAAGAAAAATTCATCCAGGATGTGGATCACGTTGGGGATACCTAGCTTATTTTTAATTATCCATTCAATCATGCAGGAAAATTGGTCAAAAAGGTAGGGTGCCGATCGTAATCCAAAGGGGAGCACTGTATCGAAGAAATACAGGCCGTTCCATTTCATACCGAGGAGCTCCCAATCGGATGGGTGTACTGGGATATTGCGGAAGGCTGACTTGATGTCCAACTTGGACATAAAGCACCCTTGACCAATGTTCTGAATGATAGAGATGGCAGTATCTATTGTAATGTAGTGTAAGGAGTAGTCGGTTGGGCTAATGTGGGAATTGACGCTAGTGGTTTGATGTTTGGGAAAGGAAAGGTGAAAAATGGTTCTCCGCTCCGTGGAGTGCTTTTTTGGAACAACCCCAATGGGATAAACCTGAAAATTGGGAAAAGGGGGAGAAACGAATGGGCAAGCGGTGTGACCAAGCTGTAACTCTTTCAGGAGATTGGTGCTTACGATATGTGGATTTTGCCTGGCAGAAATGAGGTTGGGGTATTCCTTAGAAACCCGAGGACCCTGGAAACCAATTTTAAAACCCTGGGAGAGGCCAGTAAGAACAGCATCAACGGATGCACGGTCAGGGTGATCATGCAAATAAAGGGCAAGTTGGGAAAGGTCAATAGGGGTGGTAGGGGATAGCTTAGAAAGGTATTCAATTGAGGCTTCGGGTAGAATGGCTTGAGCGGCTAGTCTTTGACTGGGTGGGTCCAGAGCTTGAGGAGTCAGGGTGGTCCTTTCCTGGGTGGGCTGCAGTGCATCCAGGCTTGTTGCATTGGTGAGTGTAGGGGCAGGGGGTGCGGGCGTAGGGAACCCCTTTGTTGAAGTTGAAGCAGAGGTCACCACGTTTGGGCCCTGAAGAGTCCGTAGACCTGGGGGAAAGGGGGAAGGAATCGGTTACATGATCCGAGCTGCTGCAGGCCTTACAAAGTATAGCTTTTGGGACGCCAGTAAAGGTGTCGAGGTACAACTGAACATCCCTTTGACCCCAGTTAATGGAAAGGTTGTGAGAGGCCTTTCGGCGAAATTCCATATCGTACAAATACCATGCCATACCGGGGAACTTACGGGCTGACTCACGTATCAGTTGCTGGTAGGCGAAGAGGTCCACCCATAACAGGCCAGAGCCCCGAATTTAGTGCGCGCAGGAGGAGGCCTAATCTCCACAGCAACCACCGCAGATCGGTTTCCAATAACAGACAAGCGTTACTTTCGTAATTAGTTTTAAGCATTCCTCCAGACACCTTTGGAGAGCGCCGGACACGTTGCCTGTCAAGGAACTTTGTACTTCTGATTAAATGAACCAGACATCTCAAGGAAACGCGAAATTTGATCAGACTATTTGGGATTATAAATTCATTTCACGGCCGAAGTCGATCTTCGCGGCTGGCTTCGCAATTGATAACTACAGCTTTCTCGCCGCATTTGGATTCAAATAGGCTTGATACGCTTTCAGTGGCTTTTCAAGTGCTCTCTTTTAAGAAAATAGTGCTTCCATGGCTTATTTAACTTCTTTCAAGAGTAGTATGCCGTGTCAACATTGGTGACCTTCGAAGCGAAAACGGCGAGTCGGCGTATCAAGTTTTTACTGTGGAGCCACATGTAGGAATACACTCTCTGCTGGCACATCTTTCGCTGGTCTGGAAGGAACTCTGCGTGGAAAAGACCCTGACCAAAGAAATTTTTAAATCTTCTCTATTTGAACGTTTGAGAAAAGCCGTCAACAATGCACATTTTATAGTCGCCGGTGTAAACGAACGCGAAAGCTCGAGCTCTACTTCACATCTCCTTGAGGAACAGCAAGACCGATTATCTGATTTAATGGACGACCTTTTTTATCAAACGGCGAAGGATTCAAGTCTTTTTTCTCTGGCTTAAGACGATGTAAGCGTCGATGTGCCTCCAGTGACAAATCACTCTCCAAAAAGCCCGCCAAGCACTGTCGAAATCCCGCCAAAATCTTATTCGCTGGCAGGAGCCCAAGACGCTGGATTACTCCAGATATTCTAGCTTCCACTTCAGCATCTTCGCGTTCGCTTGGGCGATCTGTATAATCAACGTCACAGATATAGTATGGTTTCTATATCAGTCATTTTAGCCTCCTTGAAATGTCAATCATAATCCAAAAACTATTATTACAGGTTACCTTTGTATTGTTACTTGTTTTTTACTTAATAGGCCAAATTATGGGGCTACCCTCTCCCTCAGAGCTTACAGGCGGCGCGCCCAAGATTCTGAGGTGATGGTAGTCTCTCTTTTAAAATGTCGGTTATTTATCCAAATTATTATTGTAGGTAATTTTTGTAGTGTCATTTATTTCTGAAATAGGCCAAATTATGGGGCTACCCTCTCCCGCAGAGATTACAGGCGGCGCGCCCAAGATTCTGAGGTGATGGTAGTCTCTCTTTTAAAATGTCGGTTATTTATCCAAATTATTATTGTAGGTAATTTTTGTAGTGTCATTTATTTCTGAAATAGGCCAAATTAATTATGGGGCTACCCTCTCCCGCAGAGCTTACAGGCGGCGCGCCCAAGATTCTGAGGTGAAGGTAGTCTCTCTTTTGAAATGTCGGTCATAATCCAAATAATTTTTGAAGGTGATTTTTGTAGTGTCATTTGTTTCTGAGATAGGCCAAATTATGGGGCTACCCTCTCTCTCAGAGCTTACAGGCGGCGCGCCCAAGATTCTGAGGTGATGGTAGTCTCTCTTTTAAAATGTTATTTATTTATCAAATTATTATTGTAGGCAATTTTTGTATTGTCATTTGTTTCTGAAATAGGCCAAATAATGGGGCTTCCCTCTCCCTCAGAGCTTACAGGCGGCGCGCCCAAGATTCTGCGGTGATGGTAGTCTCTCTTTTGAAATGTCGGTCATTATCCAAATTATAATTGTAGGTTATTTTTGTAGTGTCATTTTTTTTTGAAATAGGCCAAATAATGGGGCTTCCCTCTCCCTCAGAGCTTACAGGCGGCGCGCCCAAGATTCTGAGGTGAAGGTTGTCTCTCTTTTAAACTGTCAGTCGTAAACCATAGTATTATTGAATTTTCATTTTCCAGAGTTCATAGTGGTACCTTCTTTATAGTTTTACGTGATTTGAGGCAAAGACAAGACCAGGCTAACAAATTTATTCTAGTTTTTGCGTGGTGCGACAATCACCGTGGCTGACTGGCCTCCAAAGTTCTTTTATAATTTGGACTCTTCTCAGGAGTTTCTTCACTGCTTTTAATCCAGAATTGGCGATTCTCAGCTGCTTGAAGCTCTTGCATTGCATCAGTTGTTCCTTGGACGGCGACCTTTTCTTGTCCCAAGTACAATATCGATTCTCGATTCTCGACTCTCGATTACCGTATCTTGCTCGTGCAAGGTTTCGGCAACGGGACCAGTACTAACACCATTGCAGGAAAACTGTTTGGTAGAAGAAGAGTAAAATGGTGGCTTCGGCGCGTTACCTGTCTGATGCTCGGTATATCCTGCCAAACTGCGCAACAGAATGCGCGAAAAACCCCTCCGGTACTTGAAAAAAAAGAAAAAAAACCTGAGCGATATAATTTAGTAACTTATTCATGGTGTTCAGCTTCCGGTTTATTCAGCTTATTGCCAGTTGTAGGCAAAGTTCACGCGCATATTATCGCACTCTAACTGGGTTGATTGTGAGGAAACTCTTATGTCAGTCATTGACTAAAAACACCCCCGCGTTAAGCCTTTGTGCGACGGACGTCCCTTAGAAATATAAATTGCCCACACTGATCGCCAATTCTACTTGCAAAGTGTTGCGGATTGAGTTGTGTAATGTATTCTAGAGTGTAAATCTAGTACTAACCTCGCAGACAAGGATGCAATGAGACATTTATTTGCGTAGTTAGGCCTACTATCCATTGGGCAAGCATCCCTTTTATTTTCTTTCGATAGCCTGTCCATGCACTAACCTTTGGATACAGAAACTAGCTGCCTCTCGCTGTACCAAAACTTGATAGTTTTGGCGTTCAATATTCTTAACGGGTGCTCACAAAACACCGGAAAGATGGAAATTTTGATATTTCCGCGTAAAAGAAGACCGATAAAACGTGTCTTTCATTAACTACAGTGAAACACCCGGAAATGAAGAATGTTTTGAAAGAAACGGGAAAACTGATAAAGTAAATATTTGTTTTGATAAGTGAAATTAATGAGAAATAACCATAAACTAGTTTTGTTCTTTTGTTTTTTAAAAGCGGTTTGTCTGGTACCAGATTTGTACAATTACTTTCAATCAAACATGGATCGGGTTTTGTTAATTATGACAGAATGTAATTAAAAAGCATTATGTTGACAGCTACAAGGCACATGCTTGCCTTAAGCTGCGAGTATCCCGCCATGTTTTAAACAAAGGGCCTCTAACCAAGCCGGCATTCTAATCCGCCACAAATATGTGAAGCACGCGTCTTTCAAAGTCGCCGAGTACTTAAAATCGGGGCTCTGGCCTGTTATGCCTCGGGATGGGTAAGAGGAGAGGAGTACAGACGAGTAAATAGCAAAGGCGTCGAGCCATTGGTCGATCCCAGTAATTTTGCGGCGCTTAGCCTGGGATGGGAGGGGTATAGTAAGGCCCTCGTTTCCTACTTGTAGTTTAAGCTGGGAATTAGCGGGAACGTGGTCTTGTTGTAGAGACGAAAAAGGAAGAAGGCTAGCAAGGTCCACGTACTCACCGTTTGTTATGGCTGCGATGCAGCTTTTGGAGAGATGGCTGGCGATAGAAGGGACTCTGTAGTTGCTGTGCAGGAGGGCTGCGTCTTCCGGTGTTCCGAGATTCAAGTCTTGCTAAGAGGAGGACAGCGAGAAATCCAGAGAGGACGGAATCTGTTGTTGTCCGCCATTGCGGACCGGTGGGAGAGAGGGATCTGGTTCGAGGCTCGTAACGCCTGGCAAATGTTGCTGAGCGGATTGTTGGGCAGATGGCTGAACGGCGCCAGATGCTGAGCTCGACAGCGAGTTGCTCGCGGAGTTTAAGGTTGCCAGTTTTTTGCTCCACGATAGAAGCAATCATTGAGGCCAATTGCTGATCCGGCATGGTCGCTGGGCCGGTAGGTGGCGATGTGGAGTCCTGAGAATCGTTCGCTTGGAGGCGAGCGATGAGCTGCTGCCGTGGCCCTGATTGTACCTGGCGGCGCTGGGACAAAAGTAAACGTAGTGTTTCGGTCGGCATTTGTGCGTACTGCGTCATTTGTACTACATCTGCAGAGTTTGCACGGCCATTTGACTGAGCCGTGGTAGACGGAACCGTAGTACGTTGGCTGCTTCGAGATTTGCGTTGTTCCGGCATGATACGTACACGGAGAGAAAAATACAATCTTAAAAAGTGCGAGTAGGCACTTTCTTGAAGAACAAAGCTGAAATGTGGCTGACTAATGGTATGAGGGGTTTACATAAGGCGAGACAGGTAAGAATCATGTGATATTGTGGAAAAATTATTGAAAGCTTTGCAACCACTTTAACATTGTAAAAGTAAAAGTACTTTGAGCTAAACAATGAGCTATTGACTTCTGCACAAGCCTTGATTGCAAGGGTGAGGAGAGTGGAGTACACTAGGGACAAGTGAGGAAAGAACTGGTACTCCCTTAGGGCTCATTAACCCCAGTTAAGAGCTTAAACTTATAATTATTTTTACTGCAGACGATGGTTTTTAGACGTGTGATGAGGTAGAGGATTTTCCTTCTGCCTTAAGAGACCACACAGTGTAAGAAAAAGAACATACACGCCCAGGACAATGTTCATTAGAAAGTGCAGCACAGAATACTAACGACGTCAGAGTGACTAATTTGCTATGTTTGTGTGAAATCTGCCATTTTTGTTATTTTCATGAAAAAAGTCTTGACATTTTAATAACAAAAAGACGAACAAAATTGTGGAATTTGTTTGTCTGAGTTTGAGTGCTATAAATAGTGCCTGTGCGCAACCCTATTGCGAATGGAGAGAAGATATTTTTTAAGCAAAAGGCAAAAAAGAGAGCAGCAAATTTTTATTGATAAGGCTGATAAAGTAATGATACCTGTTGCCTTTTGTTTCTGAGCCACTGAAGAAGATCTCCGTTAGGAACATATTCCATGATTAACATGATGGGATGTGATTGAATCCAGTAGCCGAGCATGCTCACAATATTACGGTGTGTTCCGACTTCCTTCATCAGCTCGATTTCCCGAACTAACTGCCGTTTGTCCTCCTCCGTGTAATTTTCTAAAAAGCAAAAGACATTTAAAGAAAATCCAGGTAACCGTGACCTACGTATATGCTACACGATATCAGTTAGTGCTAAACAACTAAAACCAGATGTAAAGAAGAAAAGAACTAATTAAAATGAAAATATATTTAACCTCCTAATTTCTGCTTGAGAAAAAAATCTATTTGTTAAAAAATTGGTTCCCTAAGTTAAGTGACGTAGATAAAACAAAGTCTCAAAGAAAAACCGTTAGTTCTCTTCATCCGGCGATCACCAAACGCGACATGTAACATGATATGATACTGGATGATCTTTTAGTCCGGAAACTTTTCTCTTTAATCTTAGACGCCATGTTTTGTGTTCTTTAATTGCTTCCTTATTCTAGACCCACGGGCACTTCCACTGACTCTGCATATACAGGGACATCCCAGTATGCTTTTGTAGTTGGGTTTCATGAAGGGTTTTCGGCTCACTGTCATCGTCATCATTATCATCATCATCATTATCATCATCAAGCTCCAAGGCGCTTTACGATAAATGTTTTCAACTTAAACGACTAGAAAGCAGTAACTCGTAACATTAAAAAATAGAACATTGTTAGACAAAACTACGAAATAAAAATAAAGCTTAGAAGTTTATAGAGCTTTAAGATTTTTCTTAGAAGAACGAATATTCAAACTCTATTTCACACTGTATGTTCTGGAGAATCATTCCAAAGTTAACAGACACAAAACGAAAAAGCATGATCGCCCGGTAAAATTTTAGCCTTGATCTAGGTGTCACTAATTAACAAGTTCATGGTTGATGACCGTAAACTCCTAACAGGCTTGTAAGTTTGAAACAAATGATGATTATAGCTCGGACATAAATAATTTAAAATTCCGCTACTCATGCTTCAAGGGAAGCCAGTGTAGTTCTCTAAGTAAAGCTACAGTAATACGATCAGATAAAGTTCTCAAGTGACTGAAACATGTGAATAACGTATTTCGAAAGATCACATAAGAGAACGACCAATCTACACGTTACGAAGGCATACACTAACATTTCGAATTGGTTTAAAGAGATAATCCGTTATCATGTCACAGCCCTGAGAGGTGATCTTGCAGCCTGCTCTGTTTTGCATTTTTTATATCTGTGTGATTTTGTTAAAAGGTGCCCGCTCGGTTTTCGCTCGAGCACGGGCATCTATTTAGGCGCTATATACTTTTTAGTACATTTAATGTTACATAATCTCGAGCCTGTCTATACCACTTATAGCACGACTAACCTTGGAGCACACCTTATCAATGTTCTGATCTCACTGAAGGTTTTTATGTCTACATTAATTGATTCATTGCAAAAAGTGTGGTAAATTGCAAACATTTAGGGAGGTCATTAATAATATATAATATAAGAAAACAAAACAAAACAAAAGAAAACAAAATTTAAGATCAAAAATGGGCCCCTGAGGTACATCACACTGGGAGCTTTCCATTTAGGAAAAAATACCGGAAGTTTTGGTGGGAGCAAAAGTGGAATTTCCGACTGGTTAAAAGTTGTTCTATTTGGTCGTAAACCCCGTTACGTAGCGGTGCCCGACGGCCCAAGACTGAGGTGATGAAGTTCCTGACATCACGATCTTCCCAGTTTGTTAGTTTGTTAAATGTCATAGTTTCAGAATAGGGTGAAGGCGACCGATTGGAATCTCAAGAAGAAGCTTCTGAAGAGAGCAAATGGAGGGAAAAGCGTGTCAGCAGAAAAATTGCAGGGATGCTCTTCAGTGAATATGAACCTCTGAATAAATATAGCTATTATTCATTACTAGATACTTACCAATTAATTCAAGGCCAGGGCACTCGTGGTGCAAAAGTGCCTTCATTGTGGAACCAGCAAAAAACCAAACCGTACATTGATACATGAGATCGAGGGAAGCCATTTTTATTTGCTAACTGGCCGTGACAGATTTTCTTGCCGTGGACCTGGAACTGGTACAAACTACGAGAAACGTGTAAATGGAACACGAAATTCCGTTCAGAAATTCCAACCGGGAAAACCAACCCACTTTTTGAGATTTTCCACTTTTTGGGGGGAATTTTCCAGTGGGACGAACCGACGAAACGTGTTCTATTTACCGTCGAACCGGCGAAATTCCGGAAATTTTGACTAAATGGAAAGCGCCCACTGTTACCGACTAGGGCTTTGAGGTGTTGTTTTCCACGATATGATGTTTGCCATCTATTGGATTAAATAATTCAAACCGGTTACAAGAGAGCCTCTCTTGCTTGTTATTAATAAGAATTACTCCCGTGAATAACGTTTGCTGGAAGAGTAAGTTATCTTTTTGCCATATTCTGAATTCACCCACCTGGTAGAACTTTTGTAGCAACAATACGTCCCTCATGCGAATCAAAACTGTGATCCTTTGGTTTGGAGAATGTATTCTTTTCAGGTACCCCCCTCATCACGCTCTTATAAACTCTTCCAAAAGCGCCTCGTCCCAGTTCCTCCATGATAGTAACCCGCTCGTGTGGGACTTCCAGCAACATAAACTCGGCAATGTCAGACTCACTGGACCTAGAAAAAATAGTGCAAATTAAATGTTAATGAAAGTCGTCGTCATTAATCATGGGCTTGTGGTAATGCTTTAATCAGAGATAGCTTCCTAGTTCATACAAGGTGATAAAAGTACATCGCCTTGGTCTGTAAGGAAGGTCACTCACCAGCGCGACTTGACTGAGAGAGACAGACACTTAAAGACCAACAGACACTTACAGAGAAAGAAAAAATTTTTTTCGCATGCATATCATTATCATAATACAAAGCATTCATATAGACGATAACATTTTATGAAATACCGTTCATTCCTCTTTGCTCTCTTACGGTAGACAATTATCCCCACCACCAAAGCAGAAAGAGCCACGGAAGCTCCCAACACTATCCAGAGTATGGGAACGCCTGTAGGAGAACCTGTGGAAACTCTTGGAAGAGCCTCTGTGGTCACTGAGGGATACAAACAATCGTAAATGTAAAGAGCTGTTGACATATAAACGTGGTCGGAATAAGTTTCCTAATAAACTTATAAACGGAATAAGTTTCCTAGTAACTATTTCTCGTTGACGACACTACGACGGCTGTCAGACCCGTTTTTCACACTCAGTTACGATTATGGGATTTCTGCTGAAGTCAGCATTTTGGTAACCGGTTTTGGGCGGTTTAGGACAGTTTTTATATATGCAATTTTTGGACTTAACCTTGGGAATCCGGTTTGAACCGGTTTTGGGCGGTTTGATTTTAATAATATCTAAGCCCAACCATATCACCATACTGAAATAGCTTGCGACTATATATTATTTTAGTTTTTGAGTCAGGATCTGGCTTATAGTTTTGATATTTATCCTCATTTGTGAATACAACATGAGATGGAATGATTATTGGTTATTTTTTTGAGTGCAAAATCCAACCTGTCTATATTTGCTTTTGCAATCATATCCAATATTTTGTCGACTATTGGATTTTCAATTATTTTCTTTTTATAAGTATCTAAAATAGGATCTCAATAAAAGCTCTTACCGCATTTATAATCAGCTTTTTCTATTGCTTGCTCAGGCTCAATGAGTACTGATCCTTTGTATCCTTCACAAGTATTTTTTATGATGCCAGATAGTAGTAATAACCGACAGCATAAAGTTCTTGGTTCTTTTAGCTGGTTTAATTGCTATAATGCTGATTTTAGAGCAGTTTTCGTGTGCTTTTGTACGACTTTTGATTTAATATTTGAGACAAGGCCCAATTCACTGGTTAATTTTTGTTTACTAAGGCTTACTCTACCATTTGGAGGACTATACATAGATATCAAACTAGTGCCTCCTGATAGAGATTGTTGTTTGGCTAAGAGACGCATATAATCTTCCATATATATATTTTGTATATAATTATGGAATATAAAAAAGGTGTGTTAAATAGATACTGACTTGTTTTTAGTTTGTGATAATTTTATTTTTCAGTTCGATGGATTATTTTATAATGCATTTTTAGTGTGTCCTTATTAAGGAATTGTTTGATACAATATTTACACGGTACTCTTATGCCTTTCATATACTCATGAATATTTTTGCTAATCTTATCATAATCGTTACTGAGTATAAATGCATAGCCATTATTAACGTACTTCTTCATCATCTCCTTTTGGGCTGCTGATACATGATAATTATTAGTTGGTGATTCGAATTCAATACAGAGGCCCTTATAATCTTTGTGATAATCGAGTACCATTAGATCAGGCTGTCCTCTCATATATCCTTTCTTATACGAATCCAGTCTCTTATCCTCAGTATCCTGATTTTCACCCAGACCGGCTACTAATATAGTATCTGGATAGTATTTCCTTATGAGGTCCACTACTTTATAATGGAGGTCAGTCTCATTGCCAATCATAATCATCTTATTCCAGGGACTATCAGAGCAGTTTGTATTGGCCATATTTACGGATAGATGGGAGGACTGTAGTAAATACTCAATCACGGACCTTTTTAGCAGCTGGTAATTTGGAACTAAACATAAGTTCATAAAAGCCGGCTTCGTCAATAAAATAGGTTTGAGACCACCCCGTTGTTTCGACGGGTTGTCTAAAAATGTGTTTCATGTTGTGATTTTCAGATACATGCTTTCTAATAGCCTGATTAGTGTCACTATATCCTAGAATCTGGGCAACATCTTTACCCTTGAACCAAACATTTCTCTTGTTATCGATAAATGATGCCAGCTCAATTTCTAAATCTTTATTAGCAGACTTTTTTCAATCATAAATATCATATATATAGATTACATAAATATTATCATATAGGCCAATAAAATGGTAAATATGATAGATTAAAAAGTTTGCTAGGCCTGAGGTGCCGTTTCAGCACAACCCCCAACAAAACTGTCTCAATTTATTTTCCTCTTGTGTCATTTTGTTGAGGGGGCGTTTCGCCCCCCCCCCCCCCCCCCCCCCCCCCCCCCCCCTCCCCAACCCACCGGACCCATTTTGCGTCCGCTGGCAATTTACTCTTTCTCTTCCTCTTCTTCCTGTGTTTCAAAGATCGCACCTAGGACGCCGGTTAATGACATTTCTACTGTTTCCAGTTTTTTGGATATTAATTTCTTGTGGTATAATGTCGCAATTTCTTGGATTTTAGTGAATAGTGCGTTAAGCTCGGTTTCCTTATTCTGGATTTTAGTATCAAGCTTTCTTATATGATCGTCCATATATACTATTAGTTCGATAATTCTTGCAGGTTGCTTAGTGGAATCCAACTATTAAAGTCGTCACTATAGCCCAACCATTTTACAAGAGCTTGCTTCTTTTTATAATCCCTCCGAATGACCTTTTCAATGCGAAAAATATCCTGTTTTGCTGCTAGTAATTCTGGCTCATAAAAGCTGCCTTGTATTTCCTCATTATTGAGATCTTTTAATCTGTATGTGATTGGATTTTATCAATCAGGAATATCTCTTCTGTCCAGTTAGGTGTGTACCCTTTATCAAACACCTTTCTCTTGTACTTACTTATTCTAACTTTATCACCAATCTTAAATTTGGGCTTAGATGACAACTGCTTCATATCACCATACAGATTGTAATAGACGGTATTTTCATTCTTCTTCTTACTAGCTTCGACAGGCGTCATTTTAATGGAACTGTGTTTGGTGTTATTATACTGCTCCAATATTTTTGGCAGTATGTTCAAATTTACGGTATTACCCTGGACAGTAAACTGTTTCCACATTTTGGTTTTAATTGTACGGTTCCATCTTTTACATACACTAGATTTTTCCTCATTCTCGGTTGAGTATAGTGTTATGCCATTCTTTTCCAACCGTTCTTTCATATTTTTGTCATAATACTCTTTCCCTTTATCAGTCCAAAGATAGTGTGGTTTACGTCCCTCTTTGAAGATAGTTTTTAATGACAGTTTCCCCTTTCTTATCCTTCAATGGTACAATCCAGCCATATTTGGAGAATAGATCTAGTACAATGAGAAGATATCTATAACCCTTGTTCCATTTGCTGAACTGTTGCATCTCAACCAGATCTGAGCACCAAATTTTGTCAATACCGGTTGCAATAACACACCGCCGAGTAAAGCTGCGTTTTATCGGTTTATGTAATTCATCCGCTAATTGTTGTTGCCAACTGATACCCGACGGCTTTTCTAGTTTAAACCAAGACCGAGTTTCTGTTTTGTGTTTATTAGATTTCTAGCTAGCCATTGACCCCATTGTCGTTCATTATAAGGAATGGCGTCTAATGATTTTACCATCTTACGGTCAGCTTTATTTTTGCACTTTTGGTTATCACCACAAACACTATAATCAATATCATGCTGCATGGCCACTGCATCGGTTGTCCCAGTTGGTTGATCATAAATTTCTAATATTTCACCAGTTTCTGGATTGTATCTCACTTGGTTTTCGAGATCGTTGTAGGGGCCAGTGTATTTATGCCCTGGTAATGTCCAACCACCTGCGGGTAATTTAGCAATAGCCTTGTGGATATCCAAAGCACCTCCATCAAGATCTTTCCTGTTCGTTTTATAGTTTTTCTTTGGTCGTATTTTGGTTGATAATTGGTTAAGAGCTTGAGAACCGACATTCTGGATCATTGGCTTTAATTTGTCCAAAGCATAATCTATAGCTTTTTTCTGTAATTTAGGGTTTCTGAGCGCTTCTGACCCGTAATATCTTCCCATCTCAACGGTCTTTTTGGCCATATATGGTAGGGCATGATGTACAAGCGCATCAAGAACAGTACCAGCTACTGTGTCCATTACGCCTGCCCCTAGGACAGGCTGATCTAGTTTCCCTTCTTTACAAACTTAAACTTTTTTACTCCGCATTCAGCGCAAGTGCACCAAAACATGCGTCTACCATTTTTAGCTGTTTTGTAACCCGAAGGTTTTACACATTCTGTTTGCTTCTTCTGTTTAACACAGTAAGATTTCACCATTATTATGTATATATGTTATATAATTATTGACTAATCACTATCAGTACCGTCTGGAACATAAGTATCATGGCTGCTATCTGACTCATAATCACTTTCACTCAGGGGTTCACAGTTGCAACACGCGAAACATCCATATTGATTCATATAATGTGGAGTAACTTCTTGGCAATAAACACAGAACTTTTCAGTCATCTTATATATATGGATTACATAAAATAGTTTATCAGAAATTGGTGATTTATCATTTGATTTGTAAAACTGAATTTGGGGTTATGTATAACGTCTAATAATGATCTACCCTTTTGTCTCTCTAGAAGATAATATAAGCACCAATAACCGCATAAAACACTGTCTCTTTCTTGTATTTCATCTGATGAGTACACCATTTTTTTACCGCTTGTTTTCAGATAATTTTTGATTTCATTGGGCATGATTAATCCGAACGGATCAAAATACTCGCAATATTGTTTATCCACGTTTCTATAACAAATCCAATGACTGCCCCCGCTAATTGAATCGTCAAGATTAATTATTCCTGTTTCCAATTTGCGTATTTTGTCTAGTAAATTATCACGGCCGTAAATACCCCTGAAATATTTTATTCCTAATTGTTTGACCCATTGTAACAAATCAATGTTTGATAATGGTTTGTTTATGAATCTTACAGTATTGTTCCTAGAATTGGGATTGAATTGAATGGACTGTTTTTGCCGAGCAGCAGTCCCTTTCCTTTTCTTTTTTTTTTACTCCCGCACCAACTGGGTCATCCCATGTTCCAAAGAAAGGTGGTGACATATAAGGATACGGATTATACATTCCATGGCCATTAGTTGTATCGGGAACATAAACTGACACTGTATTAGCGGAACCGCTACTGTCAGCCTGCAGTCCTTTTCCTGTTAATGCGTTTAGTAATAGAGGGACACCTATACTCGCTAATAGAGTTTCTAAAAACCCATCCTGCTGTGTTTTTGTTGGTCTGATAACTAATCCGTTACCAGTTTGGAGAGCCTTAAGAATATCCTTTTTCTGACCTGTGGTCAGTAAATGTTTTTATGCAACCAATTGTGCTATTTTGTCCATTGGAATAAGAAAACCTCCCCGTTGACCTTTTCCGAATATCCTGATAACGCGCCTGTTGCAAGCGGCGCGATAGCTTTTTTGGCTAATGGCATTGCCATAGGTAGTAACTTGCTTCCTAAACTGATTAATGATCGCCACAAACTACCACCCCGTCTAACAGCCTTTCTGATTTGTGTTTTTGATATTTTGATATCCGACCCTGTATCCTGGCTCATTGCTTTTTTCAATTTATTGATCTGAGTTTTTGAGCATTAATTCATATGGACCGGCCGGATAACTCATTTCTGGCTAATCTGATAGTTATTACAGAATTATTGTTGTAAGCTCTCGAAAGCTTTTCCAATTTTCCTTTACTAAGTGACACACCATAAGGATAATATTTTGTCATTACTTAAATATAATATATGTTACATAATTTTAACCATATTCAATTTACGATCTGAGAATTATTTTGCCATCCTTATGTATTAGCTCAACATCTTGCTGATATAATGTTAATGCGTAAATTGAGTAGGCTGTTGCCGTTGTTCCAGATAGTTCATATTTAAATGTCAGTTTTGTGGTGCCATCCTTAATGTCCATTTTCTGTTTTGTTAAGTCGAAATACAGGAAGGGGAATAGCGTACTAAAATTAGATTTATTGAGTAATGACCCTTCACCGTATTCATTATTTTTGTGAACATATTTCAACATATCCCTGAAGACTCTAGTCATATCAGTAGTTGGTATGTAATGTATCTCGGGATATTCGTTACCGTTTCCGACTGCCAGGTGACAATTGGATAAGGTTCTTGGGTCAGTTGATACAGAGAATGTGTCGTACAAGAATGGGTTCTCTGTCTGCGCATCGATATTTGCATCATTGATTATGAATACAAATACGTGTCGGGGTTTTGAGATACCAGAAGAGATTCTGAAATGCCCAGCTCTCTGCTGGCTACTATTTGATCTTTCAATATTCTCTCTCAAACAAGTCCGCTTATAATTTTTAAGGTATTGGCTCATATAGGATGATTGGCCTTTACTGTTAAATGTTATTCGTGGAACATACAATTGCATCCTAGTGATAACCACTCTACAATCAGCCCCAGCTTGCCAAATTAGATTACCATCGGACTCAATCTCAAAATTCATCTCAACCCTTGTATTGGGTAAGAGCTCATCCTCTAACATTTCGAAAAATGAGTATCTGCTCAGTGGTATTTCTGTATTTACTGTAGATGAGACTCCCAAAAGTGCTTTTCGACGGGCAAAACACTTATTGTAAGCTGCTCGCCTTTTAGCTGACTAATTTGTACCACTAACTTCAAATTCCCGCTCTTCCGCATTTCTGGATGTATCAAGCAAGAAAAACTCATTACTTGCTGTCTTATTGGGGTAAGCGGGACTGTAATCGAGTAAGTTTTTAATGTTAACCGCGTGATTTGCGTCATTACAATCGCACACTTTCTTGCCATTCAACTTAATATCAAAATGTTTCAAAAATGAGTACGACCCATTCACAATACCATTATGATCTGCTACTGCAATATTGCCTCCATTAGCCAGTAAGACTACTTTAAAATCAACACTGATTCGAGCATTATACCAGTCAAATGGTGTAACCTCTCCACTGTTATCAACAACAAATCTGTAGCCATCTTTCTTTTGGTGAGCATTATTGGCGACAGTTGTATTTTAGTGCTGTTTCTAGGTCAAAAATAACATCTTCATATCGTTCAACATATTTTGGATCTCTAAAAGAATTCATTATATTAATAGATTAGATAAATCTTCTCATCTGACCCCCGGATAATAATTGATTCACCCTCTCATTAATCTCGTAATCGCTTAGCTCTCTTGATTGTGGATTTTCTATTGGTAACGCTGCTACTGGTGTTTTTGTGTTTTTATTCTTTTTGCTTAATAACTGAATAATTTTATCCCCCGCTTCTTCGCCAGCATATTCGCCAGTCTTAGTAGCAGCTTTTTGAAGGGCCTTTTGGGTTGCTGTTTTAGCAGCCTCTTTCATCGTCTTTCCAAATAGCTTTCTACTAATCGTTTTGAAAACATCGGTAACAACACCTTTTCCATAAATATGCTTCTTAACATATCTACCCATTTTGGCATCATAACGTTTCTTAAATTGTGATTGTCTCATTGTATATTATTAGGTTAGATATTATGCTGGTTTGGATAGCAATATCAATGTCATAAACCAGTCAATGTTATTTAGTCCAATTGGTCGCCCCAGTGAGTCTGTGATGTAAAACCTCATTTGTGAAATATTAAGCTGCGAAACTTCATGAAACAATAGCCTTCGAGGTTCAAATGTGAATGGAAAGCTTCTTGTCAAATTGTCAGTTGGAATAACAGCTAACGTATTAGTATTTACACCGTTCAATATGCTGTTCGTAATAGCATCGGTATAGATATAAATCATGTCAATGAAATTTGTGATATTAGGTAGATTACCATCCCCATATTCTGTTTTCTTCACAATTTTCTCTGTAAATCCAATTAACTCGCCAAATTTACTATTTCTCACATCCAGTTGGTAATTGTTGTCAATCTGAATGAGAATCTTGTATGTCGATAATACGAATGTTAGGTTAATGTAGTATACATCATCCTTTTTTGCATCAGTAGTTTTATGGCCCTTCTTTTTCATGTACTGGTGTAAATAATCATTCAGGTCTGAGTAAGTTTACATTCCATCTATGAAGGTAACTGTTTCCCATGATGCACCGCCATCAGGTGAGTATTTTATTTGGTTATTTTGATACTGATCTGAAATATTATGCCAACTATAAGTCATTGTAACCTTATCCAGTGCTATTTCGTGTGTCATATCATTTTGGAGTTTTAGAACTGGATCGAATTTGATTATGAAATCTTCTGCTTTATTCTGTCAGATTTTCTGTCTATCAACAGATGAAATATGAATAGCTCTTTCCTGCATTTATATTATTAGATTACATATTTCTTCAACAGACTATTAAGCTGGTTGTTTAGAACACCTAATTTGTTCAGTGTGTGAGCAATTTTGGAAAATTCATTTTTGACACCATTATTTCCAGCCAATATGGATCCACCTAACAATTCCAATCTGTCCAAAAGGTCAGCTGGGTTATTATAATAAACAAGCCCTAAACCGATTTTGTTGTATTTATTACGTGTTCGGTGAATTGGAATATCACTTATCCTTTTCAGGTGAATACTTCTTTTTACTATTGAACTGCTTTGTGAGCAGATCAAGAGTATCAAAGTCCACTTGCTTATCATAGACTTTTTTACCATCCTTATGAGCAATTAGTTTAAGCTGGCCATAAAGTTTGGGCACGTCAATTGTTACATTTCCATAAACACCAGTATTAGGGTTAATGTTATAGGCATTTGTCTTTTTTGTGTATAAATACCCTGACCAACTTTCAATGTTTTTGCGCCTTCCTCTACAATACCAATTCTTTGTCTGCATTTTTTTATGATGTTAATTCCTTCAGTATACTCGGGAATTTCATCCTTATTTTTCTTTCTATTAGTTTTTGTTGTGCTCAAATGGGCTTTTTTCTGACCCAATTTCTTATTTATTTCACCGTATTTATCCAGAATTTGTTTCGCATAATTAGGCTGTTTTAAGGTTTGCAAAAAAATGTCAGCTGGTAATGGCAGTTGCTGGTTTTGTATGAATGCCAGTTCTTCTTGAGTAAATCCTTTATTCATATCGGCTATCATATTAGGCGCCACCTCACCACTTGGGCCTGGTAATGCTAATCTTTGAACTTGCTCAGCATATGGAACAAGTTGTTTATTGACATCTTCTCTCAATTTACTGATCTCCTCTATCTCCTTATCAAACTTTTCAGTTAGAGGTTTCAAGTCTTCAGACGTCTTTTCGTATACATTCTGCTTATTAGTTCGGACTTCCTTTATAACATCCCTAACAACTTCAGTCATTTTTCCTGCTTCAATTTTAGGAATACTGAGTCTATTGAATCTTTCTATATCCATCATACTATTGTGTTATACAAAACTTATCTCAACTTATCTTAACTTATCTCAAGTTATCTAACATAATAGTATAATAGAGATTCCAAATTATGATTTCAATGAAGATGAAAATACAAACTTCAAACAGCTGTACAAGTACATGCCCAAATCCAATTTTAGAATGCTAATATGTGGCAATTCAGGGTCGGGTAAAACAAATCTACTTTACTACATCCTTATGAAACCATTAGTCTACTATGACCAGATCCATTTATACGGTAAAAACTTGGAACAGGAAAAGTATCGACACATGATAGAAACAATGAATGACATTAGTAGCCAGGTTGGATATGATATAATACATTGCAATAATGATGACATTAAACCTGTCAATAGTCTGGAAAGTGATGCCCAGAAAATTATAATATTTGACGACTTCATTTGTGATAAAAATCAAAAGCCGCTGATTGATTATTTCATTCAAGGCCGTCATAAGAACTGCAGTGTTATTTACCCGTCACAATCATTTTATAAAACTCCAAAAGATATCAGATTGAACTGCAGTCATTATGTTATTTATGATTTCCCTAGCAGCAGTAATGAGAGAAATATGATTTCTAGAGAGTTGACTGTAACAAAGGATCAGTATATTAAAGCAACAAAACAACCCTACTCATTCCTATATGTTGACAAACCAATGAAAACAGTCAAAAGAAACTTTTATGGAAATATATAATGTATTATCCTTTCTCTGGTACATAATTATATAACCAATAATATATGAAGGTACATTTGAAATTTAAAAGTCTCCAATATGCTCTAATGGCAACTGAATTGCTGTATGACCTCCATCCTATAATATTAAAAGATATGTTAGATATGAAACGGGCTCTTGGTTCAATTCTCGGACAAATTATCCAACCAAATCAAATAACCTACGAGCAAAGAGAACAACTTACCAAATTAATATAATCTAATTATATGGAAGTATATCTAGAAATTGAAGATGTCAAATATGGTAGAATGATCGCTGAATTATTTGAAAATCTACCAGAGGGTTGTCTATATGAACTTCTTAATCACAAACATGAATCTTCAGAACAAGCTCGGATTATTGGCAGAGTTATTGGGATGGATGATCCAATTACTAATGAAGACGCCGAGCTGTTAAAAGCAAATGGATTTTGTGTAAGGGACATACCTGAATAATAAAATAGTAGTGGATGAAAATATCTAATATACTATTATAAAATTGGAATTTTTAATCAGCAACCTAATTATAGCGGGGCTCCCGCGCGCGCGAAGCGCGCTTGGGACAGAGCCCCATACTCATGGAATATGGTAAACCTTTTTTCGTTTGGTTGTCACGTGATTGACCGAGCGTACGTACGTACGCATCTACAGATTGTACGGGTGCGGTAGGGGAGACTATCAAAAGGAAGGGAGGGGTGTCTCAGGCGTGTCTTGGCAAGACCACATCTTTAATATAGGATTTTAGGACATTCACAATATGGTCAATTGACAGCTGTCAAAACAGGATAGCCACTGACTAGTATCCCATGACCATATCGCGGGCTCATGTGTTAACTCATCGAGGTGACGTGATTTATTTGGAAGCTGTCCGCTGACCAGTTAATTGTTTTACTAGATCGCGAACAATGTTCAATCTCATACTTTTACTAGTTAAACTGATAATGCACACATATTGGACATCAATGTTTTGATCAATTGACAGCTGTCAAAACAGGGTACCCTCTGACCAGTATCACTTGACTGTATCGCGGGCTCAGGTGTCGACCCATCGAGGTCAAGTATTTTTTGAAGTTATCCGCTGACAAGTTACTAGTTTTCAAGTGATCGCAGGCTTAAGTTCAAGTTTTTTCTAAATTCATATGAAATATGCTGTGTTTATGTGCTACACAATTAAAATTTTGATTGCAAACTGACCTCGGAGGCGAAAATTCAGCCAGCTGTTACAGGAAGGGAAGACAGTTGCTTTTGACTTTTCTCACCATGGTCACGGGTTGGTCACGCTCTACGTCCAATTTTTATGCTCTGATTGGTCAAAATTTGACAGGTGAGTTCATGCGGAAAATTTATGCAGCATCTTGAATCTTGTTTACTTTGACAGCTGAAGCTGACAGAGTTTTGTGTCAACTTGTGATGTTTTTAACTGTCTTTTTCCACTGGATGTGCAAAATGAAATTCAGCTGCTATCAGGAGTCCTCTGTTATTCATGGCTAGTTTGTTTATTGGGTTTTTGGTTGAGGAATACGTCGCTTGTTAAAGTCGAAAATCCGATTTCTGATGGCATTGTTTTTGTTTTCACCTTGCTTGATGCGTAAGAGGATTGCAAAGTCTGAAGCGATACTGGCTTTTCTTGATACCTTTCAGGAGCTGCATCTCGAATGGTAAGCCAGAGAAATTATTGTATTTGATGTTTGTTTTTTGGGATCTAATTTAATGAAGTCGAGCGGAGTTTATGCGGTCATTTAGTTTATGCACGTTTGTAAGATTTGAGACAATGATCTGACCGAGTATCAGGTTTGATATAAGCTTACAGAACTTTAAAAAGCCTTCAGACAGTTTCTCACCGCAAATAGAAAGAAAACGTTCCAAAGAATATTTAGTTATAATTCTGGCCGGAAAAGAAAGCTTTGAGCGATTTTCTTGCCTCGAGTTCGTCTTTGAAAAAAGCAAACACCGGGAAGCCAGCTTAAAACATAAACTTAAGCTTGAAGCTTGAAGACTCCGGATTTTTAGGGATACTTTAATACTTGTCTTCCTGAATGGCAATTGTTGTTTCTGTATATGTTTCACCGAATTATATTTCTTTTATTGATTGTTAGTAGTCTCTCTTGTAATTTTAATCGCTGTGCCGATTGTTTTCAGTCGTTGGGTGAACATCGCTTGCAGGAGTACTCAAAATGCCGCGCGTTAATAAACCATTAAATAAAAAATAAACAGAATAAATTCTTTATAATGTTGGAGCGTAACTCTGTTAATGTTCATTCAAACACTCGCCAAAGCTCGCACTACAAAAGTGAGAACCGGATGGCCGTATAGGTGATTTTGGAAATTTTTTTCACAGTTTATGAATATTGTGAATGTGATCGAAGATGATTACCAGTTTTTGGGTGTACATATGAGGCTATCAACTCGATGTAAGATTTGGTTCACTCTTACTTGGGCTGTTTGCAAATTATTTTTCTCTAAAATCAGGTAGTCTTTCCCTCAAAAGTCACATAAATGTGCTCTAAAGTTAACTGAATTGTGGAATTCGAATACAAGTTTATTGTTTAATTTAAATTATAAACTTATTAATGGGAGCCTCGCTTTTAGCCCTGGCTAAATCTATATATTACACAATCATACTCAAAAGGAAAACGCGGTGTTACTGGCCCTCAAGGACCTCCTGGCCCGCCTGGCCCGTCTGGCCCCGCTGGTGCTCAGTGTATTCAAGGACCCAAAGGTGATCAGGGTATTCAAGGACCCAAAGGTGATCAGGGTAACCAAGGTCCAAAAGGTGTTGGATTTAGTCTCACATCAAGGGGGGATTATAAGATGTTAGGTAAACAACTGAAAGGTATGGCTAAAGGAACTAGTTTTCTTGACGCAGTAACGAAACAGTAACTTGATACTAAACTATCACTTTCTGGTGGATTAATGACCGGCAATTTGGATATGAATAGCAATAGGATTTATAATGTAGCACAACCAGATGGTGATAATCAACCAGCCACAAAAATATGGTCAGAAAATAAATTCCTGGATAAGTCCAGTGGAGTAATGGCTGGACCACTAAATATGTCCAATAATAAAATCACTAATCTTGCCAAACTAACTGATGATAAAGATGGGGTTAACAAAAATTACATAGATGATAATTATTTGAAACTATCCGGTGGCACTGTTACTGGTCATATAATATTAAAGAATGCTGTTCTTACTTCACAATATCAAGCAATAAGTCGGAACACTGGAAATGCATTTTTTGTACAAATTACTAATCCTTATGTTTACCACCAATTTAATATGGTCAATAACAGGATTATTTATCTTGGAGACCCAACAGATGCTACTGATGCTATCAATAAGAAGTATTTGGAAAAATCTAATGTTAAACCCAGCCATTATAATAATGAATTCAAGTACCTAATGACTAATAAATTAGCATGGACTGATCTCGAACCAAATAACACCGATAGTTTTGACAGATGGTAACTACCATCAATACAACCACAAAGTTCTATATACAACCATTATAAAGGATCAGCAAGGAGGATACTTTTATAAAATGGGAATTAATTGTTATCAACTTGATAAAGATAAAGACTATACTCTCTGTATTGAAATCCTCAATTCAGATTACCAATTATGGCATAAATCAGTTGGTACAATTGATAAAACCACGTCAAAGGGGGTATCGGTTGCTGGTTTTACACCGTTTTCGCACCGGTACACAAATAGTAGTGGGAACACTGCGTATATGTGTTATATCAAAATAATTGTAAACTTTCAAAAAACTGTATCAGGTACATTTTACAGTCTGGATCTTTATGTTAATATACCCCAGAAGGGCCTTGATCTCAATACTTATCCAAAAAATTGGACAAATAACTGGATGATTGCTTATGGTGTTTTCGGAAAAGTGTAACGTACGATTACTATACAGCGTTTGATATTAAGCCGACTGAAGTTGTTTACAATGTTAATCTGGAAATGAACAGAAAGAATAATTCGGCGGCGACTGTGAAAATGGTCAAAGATTTGGAGACAAAATTGAGCCCTCATACAAAGAATAATGCATATAGGAAAATATTTGAGGAATTTTATGATTTAAGCGATGCTAGTAACCATAAAATAACAATAGGAATATCAGGTATCATGATTTCAGGCATCCTACCTCAAAATTTATTTTCCTAGAATGGATACTACCAATGTTTTGGAGGGTGGATTGAGGTTACATAATACCACATTAAGTTTGGAATTATTCAGTAAAAGGAGCTTTACTCTTTGTGTTGTTATGCAGCTGTGGCTGAACAAGTCACTGAGTATAAAAAAGATTATGAGTAATGGAGCTTATGAAAAACCATATTTGATTTATGAGAAAACAACAAAAAAAAATAACACTGCAAACTAATGGTCTGAGAGATGGGTCAACTAACGAAACTTCTATCACGTTACTAAATAGTTTCAATGGTAAACGTGTTGTGTTTTGGCTAACTAAGAAAGGTACAGGGGGTGACCTAACAGTAAAAGCTTCAGTTAGTAATTATTCTAGAACATGAACACTAAGTTCAGCTTTAGTATCTCAAAGTACCTATACATTCAGAATATTCTCAGAAGATGCAATGATCTTTAAAATAATGTACACTCCAAACTTTCATGACCTGGATTCTTTAGAATTTCATAGAATAATGTTGGAGGAAAAACTAAACGGTTCTTATGTTCTATAAATAATCTAAACTAATAATATAAATGAGTATATTCAACTTCAACCACATTGACAAAAAACAAAAACAAAAGAAGAGATACAGGAGATTAAAGAGCTGTATAAATATTACTATTATAGATACTGGTGCTATCAAAAAGCCTATACACACTACAAAAAAGTCAATCTGGCTTCTAATATCGTATCGGTGGGTTTAGTCATTATTGGTAGCGTAGCTGGTGGCATCACAGCCAATCCCATTAGTATAGGTACTGCAACAGGCGCCGGTGTATTACTCAAAACATTTTGTGAAACTAAGAACTACAAACGTAATATATAGATTTAACCAGGGCTAAAAGCGAAGCTCCCGTTAATAAATTCATAATTTAAATCAAACACTTGTAATCCACAGATCAGGGCACATTCATTTGACGTTTGAGGCAAAGGCTAAGTGATTTTAGAGAAAAATAATTTGACAGTCCAAGAGTGAAACAGCTTTTACATCGAGTTATTAAATAGTCTTATTTGTACACCCAAAAATAGCAATCATGTTCGATCACAGTAGATTGGGCCTGGAAAACTAATAGACCTACCTATTCGTGTATTGTATTTGAATTAGCTGTTGCATCATAATATGACATTCATCACTCTCTCCAACATTGCTTTGTTTGAGAGATTGTGGATACTTGGACAACCCCGAAATATAATTTTAAGAAACACACGCGCCACGATAGTCCTTGGTGGCAGCCAATTTACACGTTGCATTCCTCTGTCTAAAAGAGAGGCCAAAATAAAAAATCAGGCCGCATTTTTTGTGTTCGACAAGTTTAGTTTACTAGTAAATCTTGGCGACGAATCTGGTAGCGTGTAAACCAGGCTTTTAAACATAGTTTTTCTCATCACGTCTCAGGTAAACAGTACTATGAGGCCCTTGTTTTTATCATACAGACCTCAGACAGAATTTTTTCTTTTTTGCCCTATTGAAACCTATAATTCTGCAGGTTTTCACAATTTTGCAAGAGAATTTGCACTCATTCAATATACACGACGATCAAAGCACGCGCTTCCTTTGCACAACAGATTATAGCATTGAATTATAAAACGTTTTCATGAAGAGAATTCTATAATGCCAGGACTTTTCAGTTAGAAAAATCTGGTCCTATGTGATATGCAGGGTAATAATTATGGGCTTTTAATGAAAACGATAAAAAAATTCCCAAAATCACTTTTCGGCCAGCCGGACGGGTCTCACTTTTGACAGGCACCAAATTTGCAGTGCGATTAATAGAGTTACCATTCACGCTTCAACATGAAAGATAAATTGTTATGTTAAGGTTTTATTTCCCTTTATTTATTAAACTGCGTATGGTTTTGTTATATGTAATCTTTAAGAGCGAGTGATATTTACGCGCGGCGTTTTGAGTATTCCTGCATGAGATGTTTATGTTCGACTGGATACAACCGGTGCAGCGATAAAAATTGCGAGAGGGACTACTAACAATCAATGAAATAAATATAATTCGGTGAAACATGTACAGAGACAATAATTTTCATTCACGAAGAGAAGTATTGAGAGTAAAGTGTCTCTGAAAATCATGAGTCAGGGAAGCATAAGCTTATTTACGTTTTAAGCCGGCTTCCCGGTGTTTGCTCTTTTTCAAGGTGAACTCGAGGCAAGAAAATCGCTCAGAGCTTTCTATTTACAGCCAAAATCATAACTAAATAATCTTCGGAACATTTTCTTTGAATTTGCGGTCAAAAAATGTCTAAAGGCTTTTTAAACCTGATACTATTGTAGGTTAGATCATTGCTCG
Organism: Porites cylindrica; assembly: GCA_964035525.1. Classification (NCBI taxonomy): domain Eukaryota; kingdom Metazoa; phylum Cnidaria; class Anthozoa; order Scleractinia; family Poritidae; genus Porites; species Porites cylindrica. The sequence continues at coordinate 30,251,040 of OZ037779.1, forward strand.
TGTATAAACTTAAGCCGCATAAACCATACGCTCGACTTCAGGAAACCGAAAAAAAAAAAAAACACATCAAAGACAACAATTTCTCAGGCTTACCAGTCGAGATGCTGCTTCTGAAGGTCATCATCCAGAATTTTCAACCCTCTTACGCCTCAAGCAAGGGCAAGTGAGTAAGCTCATTTTTGAAAACGATGCCATCCGAAATCGGATTTCCAATGACTTTGACAAGCGGTGCATTTGTCAACAAAAAGCGCAATAAACAAACCAGCCATGAATTACAGAACAATCTTGATAGCAGCTGTGTTTCACATTGTACACCAAGTAGAAAAAGCCAGTTTAAAACATCACAAGATGACACAAAACTCTGTAAGCTCCAGTTATCAGTAAGCAAGTTTCCAGACGCTGCATAAATTTTCCGCATGAACTCACCAATCAGAAGAACAGTGAGACGTGATTGCCTTCCCTGCATGTAAATGTAAAAGCCGGTTGAATTTTCGCGTCCGAGGTCAGTTCGAAATCAACATTTTAAAAGTGCGGCTCATGAACTCGACTTATTTCATATGCTTTTTAAAAAAATTGAACTTGAGCCTGCGATCATTGAAAAGTAGCAAGCTATCAGCGGATACGTTAAAAAACACTCAGTGGGTCGCTATCTGAGCCTGCGATAGGGTCAGGCGATACTGGTCAGCAGAAACACTATTTTGACAGCTGTCAATTAATCAAAACGTGGATGTACAATATCAGGTTGCAGGCTCCCAAACTAGCTAGAAAGTGTGAGATTAAGCATTGGTATGCCTGTGGTGCGGACGGACGGAAGGACGGGAAGGTCGGGTGGTCGGTGTACGGTCACGTGATTGCCAAATTTTCTAAGATGGATAGATTTTCTAAGCTATGGGACTTCGAATTGAGGCCGTGGTCAAATAAAATATCAGCGCAAAACTTTAAACACTACGTGACCTCAATGGATAGACAAATGAGCCCGCGATACACTCAGGTGATGATGGTCAGCGTATACTCTAGTTTGACAGCTGTCAATTAACCTTCATTAGAATGGCGAATATTCGAATTAACAGACTACGAGTGTGAGTAAGACATATCCGTCCGGCATGCAGTGGAAAATGCCAGATCGTGTACCTGAGCGAACCTGAGCCCACGTTATTAGTTTTCTGATAGTGGTCTGCATCGTCTGCACATGTCCCATTTCGACAGCTGTCAATTGACCTTAATTTGGCTTGCCAATATAACTTTAAACGACTGTCAGCCAACTGACAGCCTTGCCCGGTGTAGTTTCGTTTTTATGTTGAATTGGTAAGTGTGACATATTATATCAGCTTATATGTAGGGGCAAAATGACTGGTATTTCATCTGAGCCCGCGAGATAGTCATGTGATAATTGTCAGCGGATGTCTAATTTTGACAGCTGTCAATCTAATCGTACTCATACGGATGGCTTACATAACTAAGAGGCTAGTCAAGTTGTGCAAGATCTATCGTGACATTTGACATCGGCTTACATGAAGCGTGTGTACGGGTGGGCGGGCAAGCGGGCGGGCGTACGCTACGTCATAACCAAATTTTCTTACCCATGGTGCTCCGCTGCACTCGCGCCTCGCGCGCGCGAGGAGCTCTGCTAAAATAGAAATGAGCAAATATGCATATACAACATATCAGAAAATATTAGCCGATCTCAAAACTTCGCTTCGAGTTGGGCCCTTTAATAAACAGGACTTTTTGAAAGAGGTTAATATCTTTGATGATACAATTAAAGATTTCTGTCCATTGGTAACAAAATTTGAAAAACAATATGGGAAAAAAATTCCTCTCTACCCCCACTACTAACTCTAATTAATATCCTCCTTGATGAGATCAAAGATTTGAGCTCACCACTGACTGTAATAATTTAACGTCCTCTTTGTTTTTGTGAGAGGAATAAACTTGTATTAATTCTATTTCTAAAATGTCGAATAATTGCTTGAGAATAAAATTAACACTAATCATGTGTTTCCGGCCAATATTAACTTCCGGTGAATTTTGGTCAGTCAATCTAAATATTCTCAAAATTTTCTCTCTGTTATAATATCCGATTTGGATGTTATTTTTTTGAGCAATATCATTCATAACATTTATGATATGATATTTTCTGTGATATACAGACTTCTTTCTTATCTTATGTCCATTTTCATAAAAATCCACATACTCGTCTGCTGTTAAATAATCATGCACTTGGCCACAATTAATACACACGAGATAACCATCCTTAACCAATTTCATATTACTACAACAAAAATATCTCTTTGGTTTACCCGGGTCTTGAATCTGCTTACAACAAAAGATGCAATTAATAGCATTCTCTTCCTGGATCAACATTTGGTGAATTTCGTCAGTACACATTACTATATACTATATGGAGATTTTATTTTTGTATACTTTTATGCCCATACACATAACTCGTAATTCCATCCTCGAGTATATCATGATCTGATAACTTATTATTCCCATTGGATTGTCAATTCACCGATCAGCTGTTGTTGCTTTTTGGTTATCTTTGACATTGCTTCTTCTTTGGATTGTTTGGTATATCTGGCCATTGTTTTGTAACGTTTGCCATCAATCTTAGCATCGTAGTATAGTAGCTTATTCATGGGATCAACCTTGATTTTGAGTTTATCACCAAATTTCTGGCGCAGACGGTCGCGCAATTGATTTTCTGTCTCGATTTGCGCTTGATGTTTGTATTCAATTTTGACAGTCTGTTTAGGGACTGATTGTTTGTTGAGTAAACGGTCCCCATATTTTTCATTATAATATCTGATGTATTCGGCTTCCACTCTGTTCAATTCTTGACGATCCTATTATTATTGTATTATTGTATTATTGTATTATTGGTGTGATTACTGGGTTGTCACCCTTGTATTGATATATTGCACTTGATTTTGTGGTCACATGTTCATTGAGCCGCTCTTGTAGATTTCTGATAGAGCTACCAATATACAATTTATTGTTGTGTTCGAATGTGATCTTATATATTTGACCATTATGGTAGTCGTCATTGAAGTAACTATTCACCATAACAATTTGTGGTGGCTTATTATTCGCATACATTTTGTTCAACTTTGTTAAATGGATATGGTCTAACTTTGTTGTTCTTGACAATGCCGTATAAAGCTGTTTCTTGTCCATTTTCTCAGCATCGTAAATATCATATGGTTCTGTTATTGTACTTCCCTGATATTTGTAGACAGTAACACAAAATGCTGGTATGAAGGATTCGCGAAATTCACTATGGCTAAATGTTTGACCATTTAATATGAATTCAAGATCGCCTTCATCATTTTCTTGTATTTTGTCAATATTCTACTGCTGCATATTATACATTTCTTTATTGCGCATATTTTTTGTAACGAGAATCGGCATATTAGTTGCTATTCTATATCTCTCCTTTGGTCCTTTGTACTTAAATTCGATCTCCACATAATCCAAATTTTCTGTGTATCTGTTGCAGCATTCTTGTGTAATACACCGTCTTGTTTTATTCGTATAGCATATATTATGGTAACTGTCTATTGGTGTTTTAAACTGATGTTTAATACAACCATTTTCAAGAAACTCTGTTAATAAACTTCTTGTCTGTGGGTCGTAACGGGCATATTCTTCAATGTACTTCATTTCGACGCGCCGTGGACACATCTCAGTGATTGGAATGGATGTGAAGTAATCATAAAATATGCCACCGGGTTTAACAGGATAACATTGGTTGGTATCACCAAACATGTATACTGTGAGCTTATATTTAGTGAATGCCTCATAGAGGTTTGTCATCCACTTATTGGGGGTCATAGAATATTCGTCCATAAATATCGTTTTGCCTTGCAGACTGGATATGTCACGCCCGTGATGATCACAAAAAAACATATCAAATGTGTAACACTTCTTGGCTAACTCATAATTATTGTACTCATCACACAATACCGATTTTACATTCTGTATGGCATTATTGGTAAATGATAGGATTATGGGGTCAGATGCTTCTTGTGCCATTTTGCAGAGTCTATATGTCTTGCCACAACCGGCTCTGGAATGGTAGATTACCCCGTTGCCCACATAGTCCGTGTAATTATCTCGATTAAAATTCTCCCTGTAATGTTTCTCGAAATATGTGGCTGGACTGTTAGTCTGAAATATTTGTCCGATACTGTCTGTTGTGAATTCGACATCTTTTTTGTTGGGATATTGGTTTTTAGGATTAGTCATAAATACGCCATCAGTATTGATTGCGTACACTTGACTGACTCCATTGCCATCATTATCGTGACTCGCATTGTCATGTAATGTCATTTCAATATGGACTGACAGATAACAAAGCGGTTGATTGATGTATCGTCAGAAAATATGCGCTCAATTTGACGCTCTCTGATTAGATACAGTTCTTGTTTTGTGTTTGGATTCTGATAACTGTCAATAATAACATCACGATTCTCAGCAAGAGCAGATGTCCAGATGCATTGAGCTGTATCAAGTGAACTACAAGTAAATCCATGATCCTTGCGGCTATATTTCCTACCCAGTTCGCCGATATAACTGTTTGCCAGTAATTTGGCTTGAGATTCTGGGAACATTGAGAATATCGCTAACATGTAATTCTTGAATGTGTCTGGGGCTAATGTTTTACGTGCTTGAATACACCATTTGACATTAGATGTGGGCATCTTAAATTTTGTGATCAATGCACGCACCAATGGTTCGCTTTAGAACCCAGCTTCAATTTTGAACCCCTTACCTAATCGTTTGTCGATGACATATTCACCGATATAGTATTCGCCTTTCCTAAATACCCCATCAAAGGGCTTGATAATATCGTGAATTGTGTATAATGGTATTGGTGATTCATTATCGATCAGTATAGAAGGATAACATTTTGATATATCTAGTGATACCAGATTATCGGGTGCTGAGTCTGTTGAACACCATTGTAGTGCTCGAGGATAAAAATCATCAAGTACTTCCCGTGTTTTGGTGTCATATTTTGATTCCGGAAGATATCCTCTCATGTGTTTGAATAATGATGATGCTAATGAAGTATATGACTGATTGCACCATATGAAGTCATATGATTTGTATATTTTATATAACCGCTCACAGATCGATTTGCGGTTTTCATATTCGTTGTTAAGGATATACATATTATTTTTGTGATCACCAAAGCCATCTAATCGGCCATTGTTGTCGTAATGAAGATATTCAACAAAATAATTAGTCCTCACCATATATTCTTTTATCACGGATTCTATTTTTGTATCAGATGGTAACACGATTACATGATTCACAATTGTCGATAGTGTTGGTTTGTCCCTTTTGGCAACAATATCATTGTCCACCAGATCTTGATGCACGATATAATTACTTGATTTATAGGACCATTTTATATCTATCATATACTTCCATAAATTGTCGGCGCCACCCTGGTTAGCTTTTGTGGCAATATGTTTGAGGCGGTCATCTTGAATGGGGTATAAATGATGGTCTTTGATACATCTGAATGACCATGTGATGCTATGTGTTTCATAAATTTCCGCCATGAACTGTCATAAGCGTGGATCGATACGTTTGGATGACATACTTTAGCCCAATCAATCAACTCTTGTGTTGACATCATTGGAAAACTGGCTGACCCATAAACTTCCATCTCATCATATAATTTTTGATACGTATATTTCTGAATCTTTTCTTACCCTGGCAGTTATGCCGAACAAAATCCACCATACAAGTATTATCACCTCGTTGTTTAATCTGAAACTGCTTGTCTAAGAAGAATGTATTTAATTTTAGCGCACCAACCTTATGATCTTTAAAGAACTGCTCATTGTGTGTAGTTATAGTAGCTCCAATTTCGTCTATAGTTTCTGTTGATAAGACTGTAAAGTTGTTTTAGAGCAGGGCGTACATCAGAAACTTATACATATCAGGTTTGCTTAATTTTGGGACTTCCATTTTAAATGGCCCATACGACTTATCAGTGAACTCGGTTCTGTTACCAGTTGTATGTTCAATAACAGTGTTTATTGTGATTTGTGCCCGTTCTCGTTTACCAGGCATCTGTTGTAGTCTACGGTGAAACAAATTTTGGAATGATGTATGTCGTATATATTTAGACACATTTGCTTGCTCCAATTCCTCATCTCTCATGTTTTGCAATGAAACAGGAATTTTTTGTAACCTAATAGTAGGAACTTGTTTATCGGACAATTCCTCAAAGTACTTGATTTTGTCGTTAACCATTGCATTTGCAGCTAGTGTCTTTAATGTTCGCAATCTATTAGACTGTTTTGGTAGTACGGCTGGTCGTTTTATTGATTGTTCTAGTTTTTCAGCCGCTAGTTGTGTAAGTGATTTTGGTTTGAAGACTGGTCCTACCGCAGTGCTCGCAGTCTGTTTAACCGGTCCTGCCTTATTGGCGCTCACAGTTTGTTTTCCCAAAAGCATACTAATTAATTGTTGCATTGATAATTTCGATAGATCTTCCCTATTCATACTAAGAGGGTAGATTATTTTATTACCCGACAAACGGGCATGTGGCTCAACGTTTCTCATTTGCTCACTCATACTATTACTATATATAATATTATTTTTTCATTTGAACGCACCATCTGCAGACTAGTATGACACGCTATCTCTTTAAGTCTCGACAAACCGCCCAAAACCGGTTCAAACCGGATTCCCAAGGTTAAGTCCAAAAAGTGCATATATGAAAACTGTCCTAAACCGCCCAAAACCGGTTACCAAAATGCTGACATCAGCAGAAATTCCACAATCGTAACTGAGTGTGAAAAACAGGTCTGACAGCCGTCGTAGTGACGACTCGTTATAGTTTATAGGCCTCTATATTCTGCTAAACATGCTGTGACCACATCCACATTTTTCACTGAGCCGTTTACCGATTACCTCGAGTCTCTGGTCATGTCAAGTGAGCCCTTGATAATTTTGGGTGATTTTAATATCCGTATGGACCTACTACCTGTCGGATATACTGGAGTCGATGGGTCTCAAGCAGCATGTTTGTCTACTACGCATGAACTTGGTCATACACTTGACTTGATTACCACTCGTATACATCTGATAACATCATTGCTGCTTGCCCTTGTATTGGTGAGTTATTCCTGGAACATTTTCCAGTCTTCAGCAAAATAAGATCTAATAGACCTCAAGCTAATGTCAGGCATGTGTGGTTCAGGAAAGTGAAATCAATTGACCCTAACCAATTTTCTGAGGCCATTCCTTCTTCTCAGCTTAATCATGATCCACCTAGCGACATAAACTCTCTAGTCAGCTGTTATAATGAGTCGTTACAATCTCAACTGGATATGTATGCACCTGTCTTAACTCGTGACATTAATGTCAGGCCTCTTGCGGCGTGGTTCAATGAAGATATTAGGAATGCCAAACGCTTGAGACGAAATGCTGAAAAGACGTGGAGAGCTACAAGATTACCCGTTGATCTTGCTGCTTTTAAGAAGGAAAGAAGTCGTGTGGTAAATTTGATGAATAAGACATGCCGCGTTTACTATAATCAATTTATCGAAGATAACAGCACAGACCAGAGGAGGCTTTTCGCGGCGAGTAGGAGTTCATTGAATATGAAGAAAGATCGATGTCTTCCACACATTCGGTTTCACTTCTTGCAAACAATATGGGTCAGCTGCACGGCATTCTTGCTGTCAACGTCCGAGCCCAACCTGGAATCTGAATCTGGTGATATTGTATTTTCCCACTTCCAATGCCAAGCCTGACTGAGACAGTTCGTTATATCATTACATCTGGAAATAATAAATCTTGCATCTTCATGTTTGGACTCACTCCTTCCTGCCATTACTAATATGGTCAACCTCTCCTTGAAGACTCGATATTTTGCTGAAACCTGGAACCCATCATTAAAAAAGCCCGGCCTCGATCTATTGTTCAAGAATTTTCGTCTAATAAGCAACTTGCAGATTGTGACATGATTACAAATAATCTCTTCCCTCAATTGCAATCTGCTTAAGTAACTACTACTAACTACTAGTAACTACCAGTAACTACTAGCAACTACAAGTAACTACTACTAACTACCTTTAACTACTAGTAACTACAAGTATAACTACCAGTAACTAGTAGCAACTACCAGTAACTACTAGAAACTACCAATAACTAATACTAACTACCTTTAACTATTAGTAACTACCAGTAACTACTAGTAACTACAGGTATAACTACCAGTAACTACTAGCAACTACCAAAAACTAATACTAACTACCTTTAACTACTAGTAACTACCAGTAACTACAAATAACTTCTAGCAACTAACAGTAACCACTAGCATAACCAGTAACTACTAGTAAATACAAGTAACTAGTACTAGTAACTACTAGCAATTACCAGTAACTACTAGTTAACTACAGGTAACTACTAGTAACTACTAGTTACTACTACTGACTATCAGTGAGAAGACACAATACCACATATTACACAGAGTGTATATTACTGGTGCACTTGTGGCTTTCCACCATGAAGTATATACCAAAATAGCAACCAGATATTGCGAACATGGATTTACGAGTCATGTTATTGCTCACTTTGCTTGGAAATATTACATCTCGACAGTTCCTGGTTCAAATCGTACTTAGAAGGAAGATCTTAAAGAATCTCCATAAAGGAGACGCTCTCGCAGCCGTTTGACTTAAAAAGGGGTGTCCCTCAAGGTTCTTGTGTCCGACCGCTTTTGTTTACTATTTATACACAGGATTTGTTCTCTAAATGCTAGTGCTCGCTTAATTTACTGCGCCCTAAAGTCGTGCCCTATCACGCCTCTGCTTCGCGAGCTACATTGGTTACCTGTTTGCTACTGTTTTGAATACAAAATATTACCGTGACCGGCAAAGTTTTTGCATAGCAAAGGCGTGGCTGCATGGATGCGTGGCTACTCAGCTGGAAAAAGAGAGAAAAATAGGTAACTAATAGCAACTACGTCCAGTAACTATTAGTAGCTATTAGTAACGTCTAGTAACTACCAGTAACCACTAGTAACTACAAGTAACTACCAGTGACGGGAATAGTGCGTTTATTTCGTAGTAATTGTCCGCTGGGAGTCCAGAAAAGAATATCTTTGGACGCGGCCATACTATGCAGCAAATCAGAAGCACGCTTTTCCGACACTGCTCGGGAGGTGGAGGAAAACAATAGAATTGTGGCGGCGGTGGTGGTGGTGGAGGGAAAACAATAGAATTGTGGTGGCGGTGGTGGTTGTGGAGGGAAAACAATAGAATTGTGGTGGCGGTGGTGGTGGTGGGGGTGGTAGAGGGAAAACAATGGAATTGTGGTGGCGGTGGTGGTGGTGGAGGGAAAACAATAGAAATATGTGGTGATGGAGGAAAACTATTGAAATTTATAGCCTTCAAAACTATATCAATGCGCATTATGCTACCATTGTCTCAGTCTACATTCTGCTCCTGAGGAGTTGACATGAGTTGGCTCTGTTCTGTCTGCGAAAAATCATTTAGTAGAAAGGATAGCAAGCAAAGGCACGTGATGTCTAAACACCACAATGCTGGTCTCAACCCATTTCAAACAGTTCCAATATTTTCACAGAAATGTCTACGGTTTCGCTTCGAGCACCCTTTCACCTCCATGATTGCCGGAATGACCGGGTCCGGAAAAAACGGCCTGGGTTCGATCGCTATTGCAACAAGCTTCGGAGACCATTTACCCTTCCTCGGAGAGGATCGTTTGGTGTTATTCACAATGGCAGCCTGCGTATACAGAAATGCCAGTCGCCATGCCAAACATTGAATTCGTTAAGGGAATTCCTACGGCTTTGGAGCAGGACTCCTATTTTGACGTGAACAAACGGAATTTGATAATGCTTGATGATCAGATGATTGACGCCAGTAAAGACAAGCGAATTGTGAACCTCTTTACTCGTGGTTCTCATCATCGCAATCTGAGCGTGATTTATATCGTGCAGAATCTATTTCATCAGGGGAAAAGTAGCCGCAGCATAAGCCTAAACAGCCATTATCTGGTGTTATTCAAGAATCCACGAGACAAATTGCAAATCCTGACTCTGGCGAAGCAAATGTATCCCGGGCAAACTGATTTCTTTTTAAATCAGTACGAGGAGGCTGTAAAAAGACCTTTTGGTTATCTGCTGATTGATCTGAAAACTACTACCCAAGATAATTGTCGACTGCGAACAAACGTCCTGCCCAGTGAAGAAGGCTTTAACCAAGCAGGGTTTCAAGAAAATATTCCTCAAGAGCTTCTAAAATATCTGAAGCAGCAAACTCTTTCGCCTGTCCTGCTTCTTCCAGCTATGCAAGAAATACAAGGCAACATGGATGACGTGCTTTCTCGAAACGATCTTCGGGACGGTGAAAAAGCTAAACGATACCTTCAGTTGCAAAACAGATACCTGGCTTTTAAAGAACAATTAAATACAAGAATACGACCGGAAGAAATAATCAGCACCATTCCAGACTTAACATCATATACACAAGATTCTCCGACAGCGACGACAGCATTCTCGACTCCCCTCAACCCCTTTAATGTAACACCTGAATTAACAGAAGCGGCTATCTCTCAAAAACCTGACAAAGAAAGCCTCTCCCCTCCACCACCCTTAAATCCTGCTTTCCTGACCCCTCTTCCCACAGTAGAAACCCCATCACAACAAGGCCCGAAGGGCAAAAGGCGTCGGATCCAATTTCTAAATTATTTGGATGATCATAAATCTCATGGCAAACAGCTGAAGAAACGTCGGCATAAGAAATTTCGAGTTATACCTTACCAGTACTCCATGGGCGAAGAAGAGGATTAATTTCCATCTCTTTCAAATCGCTGTGTATTCGACTCTTTTTGTCACTGGTTTTCAATAAAGTTTTTAAAACTGTATCTCGTGTCTTGTCAATTTATTTGTCGCGTGTTTTAATTGAACCTTGTTAAGTTATTAATTGTTTGTGTTTTTACAATAATAAGTCAAGGTGCTCCCTTGGTTCTAGCTGTAGAGATGAACTAATTTATATTCAAGTTTGGTCTTGTTAACCCGCATAATTAACTGACTAACGGCGACCATAAACTCATCAAGCGCTGAGATTTCAATAGTTAGTCGTTTCCTCGAGATAGAACGGAGAAAACGCTTTCGTAATGGTGAGTCAAAATTGAAATAGAGAGTTTTCAGCTCCACTCTGTGTATGTGTGTGTGTGTGTATTGTTTATATATCCAATTTTTAGCGCTAAATAAGAACACATGTGTTGCCAGGCGATCGCACCTCTTATTCCTATTTTTATAAATAGACTTTCCACTCATTAGGAACAAGAATGGAGTTGATTTAAGAACCAAAAGAGTTAGGGTTTACTTTAGAACCACCTGTTGTTTTCTATAGAATTTTCATACCCTGTGCAATACTTTCTACAGAGTCAAGTAAACAAAAAATGACATTTTTGCTTGATAGGCATTTTTTGGCTTCGCTGAGCTTCGACCTCGTTTTCATGTTTTGCCTGAAAAATTAGTACAATTTGGCATTCTCTTAACCTCCTTTTCCCTTCTTTTGAAGTAAAGATTTTTCAGTTAACCTCCGTGTCTTGGTTTTGTTTATAACCGATTTTTAGTTAAAATAATTTAATGATTAAAGATTTTTAATTTAGTATAATCTGCAAAGATAACACATTCAAAATTTGCCCGCTTTTATTTTGAACACATGACAGTTTCTACAATATCCAATCAAAAGACTATAGCAAACAATATCTAATCAGAAGACTGTAGCAAATTGCTAATTATATAAAAATCACTTTTCTGTTTATAGATTATGATCTCGACATTTTTTGATGACGTCAACTCTAGGAAATTCTGACGTCACTTGCTCCTTGCCAGCTAAAAATAAACTATGACATCATCCTATCTTAACGGCATGCGTGACGTCATGGGTATTAATTTAAAGTATGACATCATCCTATCTTAATGAGCTGCACGACGTCATCTGCGTTAATTTATTCTCCCGAAAGTCAATGGAATTCCCCCGCAAAGAAAAGGAGTAAAACATCCCTCCTCTACTACTGAGGCACAACAATGAATAATACATTTCCTTTATTTTATTCCCCAAGGTATGACTTTTGAATTGAAACTGGTCTCTTTTTGCCAGCCTCACCGTCAACTTGCCAGATGTAGGAATGCAGGCCAATTAAGATGGCCATGAACATACACCGTCGTGAGAGGCTATTTACTACGGATGAACAGTCGCTTAAAGTTTAAAAGGTACAGGATTATAAATTTCCAGTAAGCGGAGGCTATAATCTGTACATTTTTATTGTTATTGAACATCAAAGGGCTTTGTTGTGGTAAATTTCAGTCTTGATCTGTTTTACTGCCCACTTGGCTTATGAGGGAGCTGAAAGGGGGTGTCTACTTCCCCGGAGGTCTACCCCTAGCAGAGAGGGCCCACAATAGGTTTGGCGGGATGCGTGATTTGGCTGTTTTTTTGTGGTGATACTCGAGATGCGAGTCAAACAAAGGAGCGGGAAGCGGAAATTTTGATTATGAGCGGGAGCGGGATTTAATATTTTTATTGGGTTGGAATGCGGGAATCGTAAGGGAAAAGTAGCGGGATACGGGAATGAAGTTTTGTCGTGACCACATTTTGACTTTTTTGTGTACACCGCCCATGTACTAGGAACTACTAGTCGCCAAGGAAATGAAGCCTGTCAGTTTTAGCCATTATCAACTTTGCGTGTTTTCGTCTTATTTCGTTACTTGGTAACTGACGGTGTGCGCGAACGGTCAATGGAAAGGTCTGGAGTGAGGCGAAAAATCGAATTAGACTAGGGAGAGACGCGGTCAATACGCGGTCAATTTTACACAGTTTTCGCCTGTACTTCGCACCTTTTAAAACCGATTGTGAGCAAAAAGGACTGGTTTGCAAACTATGGCAGGTCACACGCACCTATTATTGAGCGGATTTAAGACTGGAAGAAAGTAAAGAGATTTTAAACAGGAATGAGTACAAGTAGCAGTACAAAAGAGGAAGAAATCGAGGACCAAGCACAAGAAGGGTGGAAAAGTACACTTTCTGCCAGGGGGTTGTCTACAGTTGCATGTGCTGTTCGATTCAATAGGTACCCTGGGTGCCAGACCTTTTCACACGCGGTTTCCGGTTTCGGTCAAGTCCTAAAAAGTGACCCGCGTGAAAAGCCTCTGGACCAGAGCGCCATCCCTTTGATAGCGCCGAGCCAATTACAACACCGCTTATACCAAAACATACAGAATCTGGATGTTTGGCTGATTGGTTCCTTGGAGATATCAAATATTTGAAATGCTCTGATTGGATTACAATCACAATAGGTGCGTGATCGGAACGCGGGTGGTTTGAAGGTGACAAGGATCTAATCCAAACAATCCAAGCACGCATCACATACGTTTTCACTTTTTGGAAGAGAATTGAAAATATCAGATACCTGTACGAACGGAAGATTTCGATAAGGCAAAAGCCGAAGTCATTGGAACATTCGATGGTGTGGAGGAAATATGAGAGGGCATTATAAATTACTATTTAAAGGAAAAACATATTGGAGGTCTTGCAGACCGGCTGTGGAGAATAACTGCTGTTCTAGTTTAAGTACGTGGAATATGCAGTTAGTAAAAAGCGGATCAGTAGGCAACATAAAACTTTTACCTCGTGCCAAAATGCTGCTTGTTCCAATGAATTTTTTTCTCCAGCGGGTAGATTATGACTGAGTAAATATTCATTAATTTTGCCGTTTGTTTTATAATGAGAGGTCGTGATACGCTTATCGATTTTCTGCGGTTTATTTCTGGTCGGCATGATTTGCCCTCTGATGCGAGTCGAGAGCATTTTGTTTGACCTCTTTCGAAACGTAAACTTCTTCATGGCTGCGAAATAAACTCTTAGGTTGTTTAATTTTCTTCAATGTGCCTCGTGGATCTAAATGACTAAAAGCGATTTCCTTTTGTCGGTGAATGTGAAGGTTTCCTGCAATGTTCGGTCACGCGGGGCCCAGCTCGTTAGTAGTTTTTGCTGGATATATTTAAATTCTCCTCAGTGATTTACAGATCCAAATTTCGAAGAATGAATGGCAGCTTAAACTGGAGCTACATAAATTATGTATGGAGAACTGCACAGGGACAAGATTGCTCGTTAAGCAATGATTTTTAAAGTCCAGCTTGTTTTTCTAAAGATAATGTGACTCTTTGGGCTGGAGCGCGTCGTTCCTCCTCTGGTAATTGCTTTTAAATTGGCTTAAGAGTCTTGCGACAGCCGGTTTGATTGACAGATTAGAGGTAAGGTCAAGGTCTATCTATTACGGTAAATCAGGGCGCTCTGCGTCAGTGGTTTTTTCTCGCGGCTTCGCCGCTCGTGTCTTCGGCCAAAGGCCGAAGATGGGTCGGCCTGCGGCCGACGAAGGTCCTCGTCACAAGCGAGAAAAAATCTCTGGTACCCAGGGTATTCAATAGGAGGTTTGGGTTTCCATAATAGAGAACATTTTATCAATCTATCCAACCGGTGTGTTCATACACACTTTCCATGAGCCGTTGTCAGCGTAGACAATTGGCTTCATCGCTTAATGCAACCTAGTAGTGAATCAATCGAAACATCCATCTACCCAACTCAACTGGCTGTTTCCAAATGGCCAGAACTCAGATCGAAGTAAACCTTCTTTTTTGTACAGATGCGCTCCCCGCAAAAATAATAATAAGTAAAACAGAAAATAAAGTTACAGTCGTTAATGGTTTAGCCTTGGACCAGGCTCCTCCTTGGGGGAAAAGGGAGAAAAAAATTGATCCTGTTTTTTGCCTTAATTCCCCACCACGGAGCCTGATCCCAGGCTATTAATGGTTAAGTCAAGAGCCTTAAACATCAAAGCTGCCTATTGCAAGAAAGCAAGTCTTAAACATTGTATAACGTTTTAATATTTCAATAATGAAAGCAGGAAACTCTTAAAAAAATTAGGGCGGAATCTAGTCTGCTACACAGCAGTTTTTAGTGTCGTCACACAACGCTCCTCCCCAAAAACTCTGTGGCTGTGTAGCAGACCAAGCGGGATCGGGATTCGCACGTAAAAACAGGCGGGATAGGGGAATTAAGAAGAAAAAACTAGCGGGAAGGCGGGATTTGAGAACCCGGCTGTTGTGGACCCTCAGCAGAGGTTCAACTGGATATGGTTTGTTGTCAATACCAAAACCTATCAGCTATTATTAAACATACATAAGGTAATGTCGCACCTGTAGAGCGGGTTTTAAATTTCCAAGAAACTGACCAGTCGCTTTGAAGTTCTCCAAACCAGGAAGACACACCAATTTCATACCCCTTGTCGCAATCCAGAGATAAAAGATAAAAGGTGTTTGAAGGAACCTTATGTTCTGTCCATTCAACTTCAATGCCTAGTGGCTTTATCTCCCTAAACCGTACAGTGGTCATCGTTACGGTGCATAGATTTCTACTCCAAGTTACATTGACTTTGCAACCATGTATTTCCGACTGTTTGTTGTTTATCACGGGTGTAATTGGTTTGCCTTTAAATAATGAGAATAATACTGCGATTACTTAGTGATTTCCACTGATGTATTTGCAGTGATAGATGAATGTAGAAAGGTGCACCACTAAACCTTCAAAACTGTCTAACAACTACAAAAACTGAAACCTGAATTAACGACCAGCATGCTGAAGCCATCTTAAGTAATCGAGCTAATTATGCGCATGCGCTGAGTCCTGTAAAAAGAGTTCTTGATTATCTTGATTAATTCCAGTGGGACCTAAGTCCCATGAATGTTACAATAAGCAGACAAAAAATTTATTTCGTTACTTTAATTTACCTGTAATTCTGCTCTCGGGCCAAAATAAGTGCTAACATTGATCAATTTTGAGCTGCAAAACTAGCCAAAAGTGCAAGTTATTACAATAGTTTTTGGAAAATTGATAAAAATTATGACGAATTTCGCCAAAACATTATGCTAGCACAATATTTAAAAGCGTAAAACCAGGACTATAAAAAGAACATTCAATTTTTTAACATGCAACTGACCTCTATTAAGGATCGAAGAATACGATTTATACTCGAATAGATATACTACTCTCACCTTTACTCAGGTCATAGACCTGCCTCCCAGATAAAGCTATTCCAGTCACATAAAGATCCATGACTGCTCCAACAAACACCCCATTTGCCATTGGCATCTGGACTAAACCTGGATCATTCCCTATGATGTACTCTGACTGATAACGGCCTAACGATGAGAAGAAATACTCATTCCATTGGTCTATCAACGCCTCCTCCGTACCATTAACGAACACCTTGATCTTATGCAGCTGACAAGTTACTGCTACGTGATTCCAGTAATTGCTTTGTAAGTGGAAAGTGTTGTC
The DNA here is from genome assembly GCA_964035525.1 of Porites cylindrica. NCBI lineage: Eukaryota > Metazoa > Cnidaria > Anthozoa > Scleractinia > Poritidae > Porites > Porites cylindrica. Next base: position 30,267,440 of record OZ037779.1, read on the forward strand.
TATCGATAAAATGAGTCGCGAATTCTTGACCGTAACGTAAAATAGTTTTCCACCCTTTGACCAAAGTGCCAGTATAGGCCCGTCAACACCAATATACTTTACCCAAAATGCAATTGTAAAGTCACAGGTTGTTATGTTAATGTTGGGCACAGTAGCATAGGAACCATTCTGACTGAATGTCGCCGCTTTGCTTCCAGGACACCAGCCTTCAGTATGCTTAACAATACCAAAATACCTGTAAGATCACAAAAACCAATGAATACAATCTAGCTGTGAATAAAAGAATTACCTGTCACAGGAACATGCAAGCACTATTTTACCCTCGAATATAATCCTGCGTTATGACGATAATGATGCTACCTGCAGCAGTCAGAAACGGAAATGCGTAAGTTGAAAGCAGTGCTGAAACCTGGATGACATATAAAATGGTCGATCTGAAATTTTGTTTAAGAGTTAGAAAAAAGTAAGAAGCAAAGAAGAGGTTCTCGCGCAAAATCGGTTGAAAAAAAAACCGACATCCGAAAATAGGGGGTAAGGTGTAAGAATCCAAGGCCACTTCCTCTCCCGCCCACCCCCGTCCCCAAGATTAATTGAACAAACTAGATATGTATAACCGCTACTAACCTTACATCTGAATCACTACCGTCTAGAAACCAGCGGCCGTATACGGGGTTTCCTAACAAAACAAACACGGGAGCCTACTTAGGATTCGTTCCATTAAAGTTATTGTGGGATACGAATGCGTATATCGTGTGTAATCTTTATCTTTTTCTTATTGTTACTTTTAATGCTTCGGGAAGAATAAAATGGAATAATTACAACAACAACAATAATGGCAGACGTTGTCGGTTATTAATAAGAAAGAAGGCAAGGAGAGGGGCAAAAAAGCAAAAGGTTGGTATTGACTGAACAACAACTTTGCACGTGCTGCACCCAGGGGGGAGGGGGGGGAGGGGTACTCCGGATTTCAAGTGACAGGGATGATCGATCATCATCATCATCATCTTTATTTAAAAACACGGTAAATCTGGCATCAGGTATTAGCAATTTAATATAAAGCTACAACTTCAATACGAAACTATGTTATACAGATTAATCTTCTATAATTTAAAATATTGCTAACTATTAAAGAAAAGTAAACTAAATTAAAGCCTGTTTTACATGAATGCCGTGTCGAAATTAATTAAGAATCGTCGGAAATTAGTCAGAGATGTTGCTTGCCTAGCAGCTGAGGGTAGACTGTTCCAGAGGACTGCACCACTATAGGCAAAGCTATTTTTGTAATGATTAGTACGTGGCAATGGTATTGCAAGCTTATTATCAGAATCGCGCAAATTGTAAGAAGTAATCACATCACTCCCAGTATTCACGCCCCAGTATTGTCCCCTGGGGGATCCCACAAGTTAAAGGACACCATTGACAGAACATTTTTGCGTTCGATTTTCTAAGTAAGAAGAAAGCAATTCGTAGGTAATTCCTTTGACTCCATATAAATATAGTTTGGATAATAGAATAGAGTGATCGACTGTGCCAAATGCCTTTTTTAGATGTAAAAAGACAACAGTGAGCGTTAACATAGCCACGATCTGTGTTAAAGGCCCAATTATCAGTGGCTTCGAGCAAAGCGGATATAGTTGAGTGAAAGGATCGAAACCCAGACTGATATTTTGACAAAATATTATTTTCAGATAAATAGGAAGAAAGCTGATTATAAACTATTCTCTCGAAGACTTTTGCTATTGCTGAGATCACAGAAATTGGGCGATAATTGTTCATATCACTTCTATCGCCCTGCTTGAATTTTTTTGGGGAGGAGGTGGTGGTTAAATGTAGGCCCAGTTTCTTTTTTTGGGGGGTGGGGGGGGGGGGCGGGGCGGTGGTTGTTTTAAGCCCAAGGGAGTCTTAGGTTTCCATTTTTGCCCCCATTCGATCACCCCTGTCACTTGAAATCCGGAGTACAAACCCCCCCCCCCTCCCCCCCGGGGTGCAACACGCTTTTTTTTAAAACAAAGAACGAGCCCGAGGAACTGGAACAAAACCTAACTTCAACCCTAGCCCTCTCAGTAACTTGGTTTCAAAATCTCGGTTTTTTTCCACCTTTCATTTTCCCATCCTCCTTTTCTCGTTCCCTGCTCTCCGTTCCCCGTTTTAGTAACATCCCGGTGCTTTACCGTCACGTGCGACCAAGGCGTAAAACTGCCAAATTTTACGTTTTATGGAGGACTTGAACACATGACAACAATTTTCATTTTTTAATTTCGAAACTGCTGTTTATCAAGGAAAAAGGAAAATGATAATGACAATTTTCGTCCTTCAGATATTGCTTTAGAGTGTCTTCTACAAAATAAAAATAAACAAAATATAACGAAACAAAACGTAACAAAATAATCCGAAAAATGATAATATATCTCCTGTCAACAATGTTGAAAAAAAATAATCATTTATCTCCTGTCAACAATGTCGATCATTGCTTTTTCTATTTCGCCATCTTTGAAAAATCTTTGAAAACAGAACGATAGATTTTGTAAAGTTTATTACAGAGTAATCCAGAATGTTTTCGTGCTTTAGGATAAGTCCTATCAAACACACCATTAGTACTTAGGCGCTAGAGGGTGGGGGGAGGAAAGCTATCCTAAGCTGGGCGACAATCAAGTATTTAGGGTATATAGACGAGTCAAAGTCTAAAACAGCGATTGTGTCATATCAGTTATGTCCTGCTCGCCTAGTTTTGCCAGTTGGGGGAAGGCTGAGGGGGGTGGTGGGGGAATGGGGTGGGGCCGGTTGGGTGTCAAAGTAACCTGGCTGACTTTGATCATTAATAAATTTGAAACGAATAAACAAAATTTACCAACCCAGAAGTTTTTTCTGGACTTTAATGGGATGGATAATCTAACGTATATTATGAATCATTTCCCCTTAAGATTGACTACACTACAACCTCTCTCCCAATAATAATAATGATAATAATTTAAAACAAAACGTTTCTTAGGGACGGACCATTAGAAAAGTGATGGGGGGGGGGGGGGGTGGGGAAAAAAACCAAAAGAAAATTCATGCAAGGGAAAATGCCAAGAAAAAAAACCTCATGCAAAGAAGAAGGTAAAGAAAACAAATTCATGCAGAAGCAAGGTCCAATTATGACTTTTTCAGATAGTCTGAGTTTCTTTCAGAACGTCTGACTTTCAGAAATCAACAATATTACCGGGCACAATATGAATAAACAAAAATCACTTTCTTCTTATTGAAAGGAGACAATTAGAACCTTGTTTTTGTGTTAAATTGCAGCTAGTGTACCTACAACATACACTGCATACTGTATTATAATAAAAATAATAAAATTAAATTTGTAATGAATAAATATTAGAATTTGGTAGCTTTGTAAATATTCTATAACATTATTTGTGCCCAAAATAAAAATTAGAGGATGGGTCTTACCGCCTTGAATATGAATTCTAAAATACAATGAAAAAGTGCATTCACACGTAGTAGTAAGGGTTAAAACTTTAACTGTCAACGACATAAACAGCAACACTGCCACCGGTACTTTTAACAAAAATTAAGAACCACAAAGTATGGTTTTCACTGGCAGTCAGTCTACTTGCAACATACAGTGTATCCTGTATTATAATAAATATCATAAATACACTTAATTATCCATAAACAGTTTCAATATTAAACTTTTCAACATATAAAATTTATAATGAAAATATAAATATTAGAATTTGGTATCTTTGTAAATATTCTATAAAATTATTTGTGCCCACAATAAAATTAGAGTATGGGTCTTATCGCCTTGGATAATGATTCTATAATAAAATGAAAAAGTACATGTACATGTACTAGTAGTGTTAAAACTTTAACTGTTACCAACATTAACTAGTCAACAACATAAACAGCAACACTGCCACTGGTACTTTTAACAAAAATTAAGAACCACACAAAGTATGGGTTTCATTGGCAGCCAGAGTATCTGCAACATACAGTGTATACTGCAGTATAATATATATCATAAAAACATTTAATTATCCAGAATAACTACTTATCACCCAATAATAACTATGAAACCAAAATAATGAGTGCAATAATGAGTTTCAAAATGCACAGGGAAGCCGTCCACTCCAAGTGGCTTCCTCCTCTCTCCACTGTGTGTACATTTTCGAAAAGATTTTGCATTAAAGTGGTCTGTATCCTTTGATCTGTTGTGAGTGTAGAATAATTTATAAAGCACAAAAACATAGATAATGAATCAAGATTTCACTGTTTAAAAAAAAAAGCAGCATTTGTCTGAAAAAGAAAAAAAACATTCCTGCACGAGTAGTGAGCGAAAAAAACAATTCGTGCAAGCTGAAAATTCCCCACCACCCCCCCCCCCCCCAATCTCTTTTCTAATGATCCGTCCCTTAAAAGCTTTTTCACCTCTTTCAGTGAAAGTAGCTTAGATGAAATAAATTAAAAGTGAAGAATGATCATCGCAGTAAATTTTCCAATTTAAGCAATTGGAAAGAAGAAGCCTGAAAAAAATCAGGGCTTCAACGGGATTCGAACCCGTGACCTCCGCGTTGCCGGTGCGTTGCTCTGGCTGGCTCTGGCTGGCAGCGAGGTCTGGAACCAAGTTTACATGATCGCCCCAGTTAAGAAATTTGGCCGAGTGAGACTGAGTACCAATTTTCCTTCAAAACAAATATGGCGGAGAATGCAGACATGGAAGGACGATTGCTCAGTTTTAAGTTTTCTCGCGTCCAAACGCCAAGAAAAGGTTTTCGTGAACTTTTTTAATGGCATTTTTGGACATCGGGAGGCATGATGTATGAACAGTTCATGGGTGACTTCACTTTTCGTGATTCGGCATCTCGTCAAGTTCAGTTATTTTTAAGCTCCATGAATTTTACGAGCGACCACCCTGCTCCATCTCTTATATTTTTCCGTTAACAGCGGTATTAAGAGTCTCTCCCTTATCCTAAACACATGCTACGAGCACACTACATTAGTATGAGTCTTGCAACAGTCATATGTGAATGTGGCTTAAATACAGAATACAAGGCCAATTTAGTAAAAGCCATGGTAAAAGTTCCAATCACTTTGCTTTACATATACTAGGTCTGTCAGTATAAGCTATTTTTATTATCAGAAGGCTGGAAGGGGTTTACTGAACCTTTTAAATCTTCACTGGAACATCACTGGAGTGATAATCAATAAATATTTCCAACAACAATACCGTATTTAGTAGTTTTATATTAGATAGTGACTTCGGTTTCAAGTATTTCCTTGAAATTGTTTGTACAAAAATTACCCTATAGTCCTGAATTGTACTTGAAATGATTATAATGGTTCAGTATGGGGACAAGAGACTAACCAGCTGCTAATAAGAGTGAGTATATCAGAGAGCGGTATACGTTGAGAAAATCCCTCAAAGGACTGAAGTACAAGAAACAGAAAAAAGAAAATTGAATGTTTTGCAAAGTTTATAAAGAGAATCAAAAGGAGCTTGGAAAATGTACAACTTCAATTGTTTGTGTAAGTTATGAATCTGATTTACAACTAAAATAAACAAGGTAAAATTGATTTTTTTATCAACCAACAAAAGAAGTTATTGTCTTTTGAGCCCAATCTCCTCAGCAGTTCTTTCTACGATACTTTGGTTGATTAAAAGCAGTCTATAGTTACACTTTTGGTACCACCATTTTTTTCCTCAAGTTTTTTCCATGTCTCTAAGTTTAAAAGCTAACTGAATTATGTATGCTAAATAAAATGAATCAGATTATAAAATAAGGTTTAAAAAGGGTAGGGAAATGAACAGTGTGTCCCACTACCCATACCAAACCCAGGGAGGTGATCTCACATTTTAATACACTTTTACCACTCGTTGTAACAGCAAAGTCAGTGTCTAACTGTTATTGTTGACTACAAATAATATTATCTTAATAATCATTTTACATTTTTTTCCAAGGCATCCTATGGTGTTTTTCATATCCACTAGTACAAAGCAATTTTTAAGTTGAGAGGGTTTGATTTCATTAAGTACATTTTTATACAGGCACAAACTAACCTGTCACGTTGATGTCCAAGGGTGTAAAAAATTACATGCAACTGTACGGCAAAAACTGATCACAGTGGCCAAAGGAAAGGCAAAGATAGAAATGTCTCCATTTCCCTGATTTTATACATTTCGTTTGAAGCATATTTAGACAGATGTGGTCCTTGTCAAAACATGCAAACTTGGAACGTTTATTTTAAGAACTTAGCTAATCTTTTTTAACCATAATCTTGTTCCAAGGGGTAGTGTAGTTTTTGGAATTTATAATTTTCCCTCTTTGCTGGCAACAAAACACACTTGAATGAGGACTCAAACTGAAGGCAGTGTAATAACTGCTGTCATGAAAAGAATTCCAAACACACAAAATAATTACCCTTTCATTTGCCTAATTCATTAGTTGGAAACTACGGTAAAGTTTAAATTAAATCACAGAAAGATAAGAACTTAAGCATATCAACATGTGCAAAATCAAGAGAGAATGATCTCTTGGCAAAATTTATTTAGCTTCTAGTACATATTAAAGAAATACATGAACTACGAGACTTGACTATGTCACTTAATGATCCAACGCATCTCTGCCAGGATAAGTTCACAATCAAGGAAGAAGAATTAAGACTCTCAGTCATCCTTTCTTGTCGTCTTAAAGGTGTAGTAAAACCGTAAACAACTCTTACAACTCTTCTACTCGACCCGTGACAACCACCGCACTTTTTTCAATATCAATTGAAAATATAAACTCTTCTACATACGTATTGGAGGGTTGGCGCTACTTTTAGTCTTGTGGGTCTTCTAGACAGAAACACAGCTTCAGAGCCTGCATCTAGAGAGATGAAGTGAGTCGAAAAGTCGGACATCGAGGAACAATATCTGTTTACGATCAATGTTCACTGGTCTCGTTCTTAGCGCAGTAAACTGCAGGTACTGACAAACGCAAGACCAGAAGAAAGGAAAACGTAAGCTCCACATTACCGCGGACAAAAATTGGTTACAGCAAAGAAAGCAATGACCAACGGGACCAAAAGATAATTCACTTCACACTGTCGAATCGCTGCGAAGACGAATTTCCTGTTGTTGTTCCCAGCCCGTTTCGCGCACGCTCGCTACAGTTCTCGACTGATTGACAGATTTCTTAACTGGGGCGATCATGGAAGATCAAGATCAAGATCAAAGGCCGTTGCCAGCCCCTCCCCGTTTGGCGCCGTACGAACATGTTTTGATCACGTGCTGTCTAAGTTTTCAGGTTTTTCGTGGGAGCGTATTTTTTTTAAAGTCTCCATGTCTCAACATGGTGATGCAAATTCAAGTTCAAATTGAAGATACTAGAAGTCTTTTTTATGAATCCGCTTGGGAGTGTTAAGGATTCAAAAAACTACATTTTGCGTGAGATTCCGAAGACACGTGTTATGGATTTTGGTTTTGAATGACGTTCGCATGGCAGAAATTCGCCTCGCTTCGCTTGTTTACTTGCTTGTTCACCTTAGCACGTATTGCGTGCCTATTGCACTTTTGCTTCAAAACAAGCCGTTTTGATTACTCTGTTTGGGCCACGCCCAAATAAAAAGGTCTTCCCAGCCTGTATTTTAAAAGGTCAAATGAACCAAAAAATTGAAATATTTTATTTTGTCGCTTTACCTTCACCAAACGCTAAAAAGAACCATCGTAAGTGAGATTTGGGTATAGATTTTTCTTCCTAAACCTTTATAGAAAGATAAAAGATCAAAATCCGAGCATTTCACAAAGACTTCACAAAAACGTTTCTGAAATGGCCTCGCGATGGACTGGAGACTACGTGACGTCAATTTTGGTCTTCAGGGCGGAAAAACGTTATGCGCAAGCTTCTGCCCATCCCTTATAGCAGGCTCTAGGCGGGCTTTTCTGTTTGTTGACTGCGTTAGACTGCGTTTGTTTGTGTCCGTTTGTGTCGTTCTGTGGGAGTTCTGAGTCTGAATGAAATACAAGAGGTGCGAACGTTTTCTCCTTGTAAAACGTTTTAATTTGTTTTTGTTGTTGATGTTGTATTTTCGACACTTGAAACTTACTTTGGATTCGGAAAAAAAACAATGTTAGAGTAAAAACGGATCATTCAGTCAGTCTAAGGTGGAGTAAAACGTTTTGAACATTTCCAAAGAGGTTTGTATTTTTCTGATAATTATGCATTAGATTTGTGAGATGATTTTGTGTCCAGTGCTTCGCCTTCTTTCGCCGGGCTGAATTAAAACCCACTTGTATTCTGTTATCATTAGTTACGGTTACTTTTTTAACATGCCCAGATCTATTTACCTTTGCAGAACAGCTTTATCCTTGTCTTCGGTCAAAGAACCGTAATGCTAACGCATGCGAGTGAACAAACCTGTGCGCCTAAAACTTTCTCGGAACTATAGAAGGCCAGCAAGCTTACTCAAGAAGGAAAGACTACTTCGATCATTTTTCTGTTGCTCAAGTAATAATAGTCTTTAGTAGTAGTCAGAGCTTTTCTTTTTTTTTTCATTTTTAATTACATAGATTTTTTGGTTTCTGTACGCAAATTCTCCTTTTCACTCGCTGTGAAGTAGCTGAGAACAACAACTGCCGGCAGTGACTTCAAAACAATTGACTCTTTGCCGTAAACAATTGCTGGAACTGGTGGATTTGACTAACCGAGCAAAAGAAACACTTATGTGCAGTTTTCTGTATTTTCTAATGACTCAGTTTGCTGAATTTAATTAATTTTGCTTGAATGAAGACCCTTGCACGACCTGTTATTAAAAAGAGTTCATGGTGAGTCATGGCTTGGCTGCGAAGCTTGCAACTGATCTTTTGCTTTTAAGATTTTTAAGTAGGTTGTTTTCGTACAGAAAATTCACTTCTTCATTGTCATTGTACAAGAGCCTTAGGCCTTATATTTGTTGTTAATGAAAATTTGTTGTTTTACAACCTTATTGAAGCTTTTTTTAGTTCACTTTATCTGAATTTTATGCCTGATGGAATTGTTCTTTGCTTGTCCATCTCTTTGCGAGCTAAAAGTGGCGTCTATTGTCCTTTAGGTGACCTCAGCCGGTAATTAAATCATATACACAACTGGAAAGAAGTTTTTGCAATAATGTAATTTTAGCGGAGCTCTCTCGCGCGCGAAACGCGCGCTTGCGGAGCACCATGGGTAAGAAAATTTGGTAAACTATCCATCCGAGAAAATTTGGTTATGACGTAGCGTACGCCCAACCGTACACACACTTCATGTAAGCTGATGTCAAATGTCACATCTTGGAGAAATTAACACTTTGTAAGCCATCCGTATGAGAATGAATTGGCAGCTGTCAAAATCAGATATCCGCTGACAGTAATCACATGACCATCTCGCGGGCTCAGATGAAAGATCAGTCGTTTTCCCTACATATAAGCTGATATAATATGTCACACCAACATAAAAATGAAAATGAAATGAAACTTCGCTTTCACCGGCCAGGGCTGTCAGTTTAAAGTTATACGCACTAGCCAAATTAAGGTCAATTGGCAGCTGTCAAAATGGGACATGTGAAGACCACTATCAGATCACTAACAACGTGGGCTCAAATACACGGAATTTCGCCCCATTAATTCTCCATTACAACCCAGACTAACACTCGCAGTCAACAGTACGTTTATTTGAAAATTTACCATTCTAATGAAGTTCAAATGACAGCTGTCAAACTACAGCATCCGCTGACCATCATCACCTGACCGTATCGCGGGCTCAGGTATCGGCCCACTTAGTTCGAGGTTTTTTGAAGTTATCCGCTGGCAAGTTACTACTTTTCAAATGATTGCAGGCTCAAGTTCAATTTTTTTAACGCATAGGAAATAGGAAGTTGTGTTTATGAGTCGCACTATTAAACTTTTAATTTCAAACTGACCTCGGACGCGAGAATTCAGCCAGCTTTTACAGACAGGGAAGTTGCTTTTGACCTTTCTCACCATGGTCACGCGTTGGTCACGCTCTACGTCCAATTTTTATGTTCTGATTGGTCAAAAATTGACGGGTGAGTTCATGCGGAAAATTTACGCAGCATCTTGAACTTGTTTACTGATAGCTGAAACTGACGGAGTTTTATGTATAAACGTTGTGAAGCTTTAAATTGTCTTTTTCTACGGGATGCACAAAATGAAATACAGATGCTAGCAAGATTCTTAAGTTATTCATGGCTGGTTTGTTTATTGGTTTTTTGGTTGAGAAATGCGCCGCTTGTCAAAGTCATCGGAAATCCGATTCGGATGGATCGCTTTTACTCACTTCCCCTTGTTTAATGCGTGTTATAAAGAGGGTTCAAAAAAGTCTCAAGCGATTCTGATGGCCTTCAGGAGCATCTTGACTGGTAAGCCTGAGTTATTATTGTATTTGATGTGTTTTTTTCCTGGTTTCCTAAAGTCGAGCGCAGTTTCTGCGCCTAGTTTATGCACAAGACAATGATCTACAATAGCATCAGCTTTGACATAACCTTACAGATTTTTAAAAAGTCTTAACATTTTCTGACCACAAATACAAAGAAAACGTTGCGAAGAATACAATGTATTTAGTTATGCTTTTGGCTGTAAAAAGAAAGCTCTGAGCGATATTCAGTTGCCACGCGGTTCATCTTGAAGTAAACACCGGGAAGCCGGCTTAAATGTGCAAGGTTTTTGAAGTTTATGAGCTTATGCTCATGATTTTCAGAGACACTTACTCTCAAAATTTATCGTCGTGAATGAAAATTGCTGTCTCTGTACATGTTTCACCGTAGTCTCTTTCTCAATTTAATCGCTGCGCAGGTTGTTTTCAGTCGAACATATACCGAAAAAAAGGGACACAGGAGTAATCAAAATGCTGCGCGCAAATATCACATAATAAAACCATAAATAAAGGGAAACAAAACCAAAACATAATAAGTTCTCTATCATGTTGAAGCTTAAATGTTCATACAAACAGCTCCGACAGCTGGGACTGCAAATTTGTGGTTGGCCTTATAGGTGATTTTGGGAATTTTTTAATCGTTCTCACTAAAAGCCCATTATTATTACCCTACATATCACATAGGAGCAGATTTTTCCGACTAAACAGTCCCGGTATTATGGAAAATTCTCTTAATGAAAACGTTTTATAATGTGGTCAATTCTATAATTTTTTGCTCAAAGGAAGCGCGTGCTTCGATCGTCCTGGATATTGAGTGAGCGCAATTTGTCTTGCAAAATTGTGAAAAACTGCAGAATTATAGGTTTAAATAGGGCAAGGAAAAACCAATTCTGTTCAAGGTCTGTATGATCAAAAACAGGCGAACAGGCATAGCAATGTTTTCCTCAGATCGCATGTATAAAAACACTGATAAAAGGTATATTTAAAAGGCTGGTTTACACACCACCAGATTTGTTGCCAAGATTTACTTGTAAAGTAAACCTGTCGAACACAAATCTTTTTCGAAACACAAAAAGACCGGCCTGATTTTTAATATTTATTTTGGCCTTTCTTTTAGACAGAGGAATTCAACGTGTAAGTTGGCTGCAGCCGAGGACTCTCGTGTGTTGCATAAAATTATGTTTCGGGGATATCCAATGATCTCTATAGTCTCTCCAACGGAGTGGTTGAAGAGATTATGGATTAACCTTATGAAATAAAGGCAGTGTAGGTGGGTAACTGGGTTTAACTTCTTTTGTTTGGGAAGAATTTGTTTTCTAGGCCTAATCTACTGTGATCGAAGAAGCTGTTTCTCGGTGTACATATAAGAGTATTAACTCGATGTAAAATTTGTTTCACCGACTTGGACTGTCAAATTATTCTTCTCTAAGGAATCACTTTCCCTCAAAAGTCCCATGAATGTCCCTTAAAGTTAACTGATTAATGTTTATTGTTTTAGCGGAGCTCCACGCGCGGCGCGAAGCGCCGCTCGTGGGAGGAGCCCCATAGCTAAGGACATGTGGTAATCTACCCATTCGAGAAAATTTGGTAATCACGTGACCGTACACCGAGCGAGCGAGCGAGCGAGCGATCGAGTGACCTTCCGTCCGCACTACAGGCATACCAATGTAAAATAACTCAATCAACAGGTATGGCAACCCAAATGCAACTCAAGGTTTTATTTGGAAGGAAATCACATGGCCGCCCAGACTTTTAGAAGAAAAAACAACAACAAAGTCGTGTCTTTTTCGGCGTTATTTTTATGTTTACCCTAACGTGGACAACAGAGAAAGAGCTAGAGCGAGTTATTGAAAACAAAGGAGACGAATCTCGTAGGAAGAAAAACATGGAAATTCAAAGCGGCGGTGAGAAAATGAGAAATGCTAGCGGCCAGCAAGGTGAAAATGAGTGGCAATGAAAAACAAAAGCGAACATGAACGCAGGAAACAAAATATTGGCTAAGCACATACGACAATTCCTCCATAAAAATAATGTGTAACTAGGACGTTTAACGTTTTAGTCGTAAAAAACAGCGTTGTTGTCGTGCAAAACAACGGCAAGGGAAAGACAAAAAAGCGTGCTGCACGTGCAAATTTGTTTTTTGCTAATTAGAAGAAAAAGTGTGCTGCACGTGCAATTTGTTTTTTTGCTAATTAGATCTATTAGTCTGAAAGCCATTTTCATTAAGACCATTTATACGAGGAAAAATAAGACGCGTCTTGGGGGCCGACCATTTAACTCTTGAGGGGGGAGGGGGGGTGGGTGATTTTGAAAAAAAATTCCCTGAGGGCGCTTGTCGGAAGAAAAAAATTGCATGCAGCACAAATGTAATAGAAAGAAAATTCTTGCGCTGCTGTAAGAAAGAAAAAAATGTTGCAAAGCTATTTCATCATTCCGGGGTCTTTAAAAAATCGCAGCAAAACTGCAACCATTCTCTTCCCTTGCTCACTTTGAACTCTGGATTTGATGATGCTGCAAAATTATTGCTTCATATGTGCAATGCATTATTAGCTTATCACAAGCAGTATTATAAATGGAGGTAAATTTTTTTATTAACGAATCAAGTTTTAATAGACAAAGGAAGTTTTTTTTTCATTTTTAACAGAAACATTTTTGTGTAATTATTTTCTATTTAAATATAATATTTTTATATTTTTATTTTTATAGCTATTTTTCAATTAGACTATGATCAACTAACTTCAATTTTGCTTTCACATTTGTTTTGGATATTTCAGTCCACTTTTAAATTGCAACTAATGATTCTAGCAGTAATTACCATGCTATGAGCATTTCTGAACTGCTTTTTGCTAATTTTGGTTATTTTTTTAATTAAGAAACTAAACACTTTCACATCTGCCTGTGGTGCATCACTTTATTTTGACGTAACAAAATGAGTGTAAAGAATGACTTTCCGAAAAGATAGCTATGCAATAATGATTTTGTATAGCCTGCAACATTTTAAGGCTTTCCAGCTCCATATTAGAACTATTACTGCAATGACCACAATGTAAGTGTAAATACATTTTGTATATGTAAACACATGACCCTTTTTTGAGGAAAAAAAAATCCTGCAGAGAAGTGAGGAGGGAAAAAAATATCCTGCAGAGTATTTAGAAGGGAAAAAAACATCCTGCCCACCAGATTGCTAGAAAAAAAATTCTTGATGACCAGAAATCACCCCCCCCCCCCCCCCCCCCCCCCCCCCGCGTTGTATTTGTAAACAACTTTTCCCCGCCAGTAACCTGCCAGTCCGCCGCCGGCAAGCGATAATTTTCCCGCCACAATTAATGCATGCGTACTATGCGCTCGCGTCTTATGTAAGACGAAGGTCATTTATACGACGTTTTTCTCGTCTTAGCTAAGACGCGTCTTATCTAAGAACAAGTGATAAGGGCTGTTCTAAAATAAGACGCGTCTTAGCTAAGTCGCGTCTTATTTTAGACGAAATGTGCCGTTTATACGGAAAGTTCGCGTCTTATTTAAGACGCGTCTTATTTTTCCTCGTATAAATGGCCCTATTGTCGTCCCCGTTTCATCACACGATTTAATTTTTTCTGTTTACACGTATTATTAACCAGAGCTTCGCTTTTATCCCTGGCTAAATCTATATATTATTCAAATTATTGATTTATTAACGTGAGTTTCGCTTTTAGCCCTGGCTAAATCTATATATTATTCGAAGCTACAAGTGTCCGATCGAGCGTGGGTTTTAAAATAGCTCGAGTGCGACAAAATTCAGTGACTTCAAACACATTGTGGGCAAGCGTGAATTTCTTTGGGCAAATCACTAGACAAAGATATTTTGTTTCTGTGTCCACAGTGGAGCTCCGGATCTTATATATATAGGAACGTCCTTATATGAACACATTTTATGAATGCATCTTGAAAAAAATCGGACATACGCACGCACATTTCCAGTACAACGCAAGGAAATTAATGTCGTTAAAGTCCGTTTTATTATGATGTATTCCTCAAGAAAATTATATATATATAATAAGAAGGTTAAAACCACAGCTTGCAATTAACTTTGAAGAAAAATTACTTGTTCTTTCCAGGTTTATGACCGCACAAACCACAATAATTTCTGCGCCAAGTCGACTCGAAAAACACTGTTTTTCCCAATTTCCCGCTTTTTTTCACTTGACCAAAACTGACGTCACAAGCTTTTTTTTCCGACAACTTTTCCGACCGCTCTACGAAGATAAGGGCCAAAAAATAGCAATTTTTAATTGCGAATATCTCGGAGATACTTGCTTCAATTGAGCTGAAACTTCATAGTATGTTTATTTGGTTCATATTAAACACATTTCACTCTAATTGAACTAAAATAAAAAATGTCCCTGACTTGAAATCAAATATCTTGTATGACTTTTTGTGTGATTTTATTTTACTATATGTATATACTACAATGTATGTAAATACTTGTTGTGGCAATAAAAAATAAATAAAAAATGTCGAAATTTTGGTTCATGACATTTAAATAACTGGCTGAATTTTCGCGTCCGAGGTAAGTTTGAAGATCAAAATCTTAATAGTGCGGGACCATAATGACATAAACACAAATGGCATTTTCGGCGTTTGAGTGGATACGAATTAGCCGGAAATGAAATATTTCTGCGGCACCGGAGCAGTGGGTACTGGGGCAGTTGAAGTGCAGTATGGTTAGAATGGAGTGCTATAAAGGGATGCTTATCACGTGGGAAAGAATTCTAGCCCGACACCTCTTCTAGCTCACGTTATTTTTTTATTTATGTCTTCCTTGTGACTTATTCTCAATCATGGACGAGGCCGAAGTAGTAAGAATTGTGGAATTGACTTTTACAAAGAAGAACGAGAATCTCTTACCGTCTATGAAGTCGTTGCTTGATGACTCCTTAAACGAGCTGAAACGTTCGCATGCGGACACCGCAGATTCCCGCCCCAGGAAATAAAGAAGCTTAAGTTCGATGAGGCTCATCGGTTACAAAAGAGAGGTAACGAATATCAATATCGATTCAACCTCAAAATCAGCGACCCTATCGAAGAGGCTAAAGATGCCCGTTCCGCCTGTCAGTTTGATAAAGTTCACGCTTCACTTGAGAAAGGTGAGAAGTTATTGACTGAGAGGCAGAAACATATTCTGCTTGCTGACAAGTCAGACTTTGGGTGGTCATTCATTCGGGAATACAAGCGTAAGGATCTTGCGGAGGATTCGGGCGACGAGGAGAATATTATCAGAGCAGAGGCTAGGGCGCGTACCTAAGCTAAACAAAGCGGACGTTTGAAGTCAAGGCCAACAAACAGAAGACAGCCCACTACGTTAACGACGGCCGCGGCCGCTGCTTCTAGCCAGTGTAGTGGGAAACCTATTCCCATAGTGCAGACCAGAGCGCCACAAGCCAAACCGGGTTCCTGTTTTGCCTGCAATAAACCTGGACATTGAAGGGCCCAGTGTCCTTACACTGCAAAGTCAACCACCGGTCAATGACTAGCCGCCGACGATCCAGAATATTTTCAAGGTGTGGTCAATTCCATTGTTCCAAATAGCTCTAGTGACATTTCTGACGATGATCTTTCAAATTCAGATCACCCTGATAAGGCAGTAGAAATAAGGTCGCTGTTAAATTATGAGTTTACTTCAGGGCAATAATTATAAGAGCCCTTCGGTTCGTGGTCGTTTGTCTTTGTGCTACGATCAGTAGGTGAAATTAGGCGCTTCAGGGTTTATATTAAGCGTTGTCCGCGACGGTTATAAAATTCCGTTCGTGACTTTTCCGCCTCCTAAAGGTAATCCTAACAATCTCTCTTTAGTTACCCATAGTCATTTTGTTTCTGAGGCTATTTCTGGCCTGTTAAGAACTAATTGTGTTGAGATTCTGGATCACAAGTCGGATATTGTTAATCCACTTTCTGTCTCCATTCAGCCTTCAGGCAAGAAGAGATTAATTCTTGATTTGAGGCATGTTAATCTGTATGTTTTTAAGCGTAAATTTAGGTACGAAGATGCATCGGTTGCCCTTCAAATTTTCTCTAAGGGGTTTTTTCTTTTCAAGTTCGACTTGAAGTTCAGTCATCATCACGCTGAAATTTTTCCTGATCACCGTAAATACTTAGCTTTCTCCTGGGATTTTGGCGATGGTGTTGTGAAGTATTTTCAGTTCACAGTTTTACCTTTCGGGTTGTTATCCACACCCTATTTGTTCACCAAATTATTAAAGCCTATTCTTACTTCATGGAGGTGCAAAGGAATTCCCGTGGCTATTTTTGGCGATGACGGCTTAGGGAAAGGTATCAATTCTATCAAGGCCAAAATCAACAGTTCGACAGTTCGCGCTGATTTTACCAGGTACGGCTTTGTTATTAACGAAGAGAAATCCCTTTGGGAGCCTGTTTAAGTTATTACCTGGCTCGGCATTGTTTTTGATACTTATCAAGGTTTTATTTCGGTTACCGAGCGAAGGGTGTCAAAGCTAAAGAGTAACATTGTTCTCCTACGTAAGGATGACTGTAAAGTTTTCAAAGTTAGAGACGTAGTCTCTGTGGTAGGCTAAGTCATCTTGCTCACTCCTTGAGTTGCCAGAATTATGACACGTGCTTTGCACACCGTTGTGAATCAGAAACAGTCATGGAACTCTAAGGTTGAGTTGACTAAAGAAGCTTGCGAGGAATTGACGTTTTGGATAGACAACGTCGACTCTCTTAATTTTCGTTGCCCCTGGGTGCCTTTCCAACCGCCCGTTAGATTTGTCTATTCTGGCGCATCAGATTACGCTTGTAGTTCATCGAGAGCGTAAGATTTGTCATCAAAAATGGAGTGCTACAGAGGGTTCTAAAAGCTCTACTTGGAGAGAGCGTAGGACTGTAGACCTAGCACTTTCCGCCTTTGCTCTTGGACTTCCGGGTAAAAAAATTGCTTGGTTTACTGACAACACTAATGTAATAAGCATCGTTCATAACGGTAGTAGGGTTGAGGAGCTTCAGTCTCTAGCGCTTTCATGTTTGCCCGAGTTCAGGCATTTCTCTTGAAATGAAGTGGATCCCTAGGGATTCTAATCGCCAGGCTGATTCTTTGAGTAGAATAATTGATTTTGACTTTATTAATGATGACGTATTTCATATGTTGGATTGTAAATGGGGACCCCACACAGTGGATAGGTTTGCCTGCCCAAGCTTTCGCGCTTTAATTCGAGTTTTCACCAACTCGGCGATGAAGCTGTGGACGCTTTTGCCCAGAACTGGGAGGGAGAAAATAATTGGGTCCATCCGGGTATCGCAAATTGGTAGAGTTATTACTCATATGAGAGAGTGTAAGGCTATAGGAACTTTAGTTATTCCTATGTGGAAGTCTTCCTATTTTTGGATTTTACTATGTGATGATGGCAAACACTGGAACGCTTTTGTACACGATTGGGTGATTCTTCCCAAGTTCGGGCATCTTTTTATTCGAGGAAAGGTCAAGAATCACGTTTTTGGCTCGAAGGTTTTGTCTTTTAGTGTAGTATCTCTGCGTCTAAATTTTGTGCAACCTATTGAGCAGTCTGTTTTCGGGTTTTTGTACAGTCGAAGATGACAATTGCTCGCTATGCAGCAATTTTTATAATTAGGGTCTTTGGTACCCATCTTTAGAGAAGTCTTTGGGTACTTCGTTTATTCATGTTCTTTAGGAGCGTGGTTTTTGAGCTGGTTCATGCGTTTGCCCGCTCTAGTGATTGGAGTTTTCCTTTATTAATGATAATATTGCTGGTTTGTCAGCTGCCTTTTGGTTCATTATTTTCAAGTGGTAGATTTTATTTTTCTTGATTTGCATTTATTATGCGCACTTTAATGGCCCTCAAGAATGCGTTCCGATAGAGGTGTTATGAAATTAAAATGAGTCCACTGTTGCACATTCTTGTAGTTTGTTTTTTCTTTCTATTGTCTCTGATTGCCCTCCCCTTTTGTTTGCAGAGATTTTTAACGAAGGTGTTTGGAAAGAAACCGAAACTTTTGAGGACCCATATCTGCAGAGCCTCACTTCAAGGCTTCAGATTTCTGTTTTGTCAGCAAGGGCTCCGGCCACCACAAATATGTATCATCGGGCGTTCAGGAAAACGATGGACTTTGCTTTAAGCAAATTGGACATTTCTTTTCTACCAGCAAAACCTGTTCATGTAGCCATTTATTTACAGCGTGTGTTAGAATCCACCAACTCCTCTAGCTCCGTCGATACTGTCGATAGTAGATATTTCTAATTTACGTCAATGACATTAAGGATGTTTGCGGACGACACCAAAGTATACAGAGAACTGTCAAACATAGCAAGGGACAGCGAAGCCCTACAATTTGATGTCGATCAGTTACTATCCTGGGCATCTAAATGGCAACTACGCTTTAATACCGATAAATGCGAAGTTTTACGCATAACGCACAAACAAGACTTCTCCCTCCCTGCATACTCATTGGGTACGAGTCTTAAAAGCGTAAAGTGTGTAAAGGATTTGGGCATTATGGTTTCTTCGGATTTATCCTAGAGCGAACGTGTTAACGTGACCGTTAATAAGGCTAACAAATTATTGGGTTTGGTTCACAGAAGGGTGGGCTCGTCGAATCCCGGTGCTTTCTCTACGTTATACAAATCTCTCTTGGGCCTGGTTCTTGAATATGCTGCTCCGGCCTGGAAGAACCCATATTTGGCTAAAGATGTGCTAGCGTTAGAAAGAGTTCAGCGAGGAGCCTCTCGGCTTGCTCTCGGGTAAAAACGTGGTGAGATGGAATAAGAAGATCGTTTAAGGAAACTGAAGTGGCCTACACTCAAAACACGTAGATTGTTTCTTTCTTTAGTTGAATGCTATAAGATCGTTTTTGGCATGAACAAAATTAACGTTGACGACCTTTTTGAATTTACCAAGTGCACTGCAACCCGCGCTAACCATCCGTATAAACTATATGTTAAGCCTGGAAAGTGTAATCCATATAAATATTCTTTCCTATCCGAATCGTACGGGACTGGAATAGTCTACCAGGATCTATTGTTGAGGCTGGGAACCTAAGCCCTTTTTAAGAGTGCGCTGAAGCGCTTCCTAAATATCCATTAATTAGATGTTTGTTTTGTTCATCTACAATGTATTGATATTATTGAGCATTACTGATCCAATTTATTTTTTGTAATTAGTTTTTAAATGTCTATTTTATATTCTATATATTGTACATAACATATATCTGTTTTTATATTTTATTTAGGGAAACATCATAGGGTCAACCTCCAGTTTTCCTTTTCAAGATGTTTTATAATTTTTAGTTCATCATCTTGAATAAATACGTTATGTTATACTGCATTTTACGCTATTAATTGGGCCCACGAGATCGCCGGTATGGCGTCTCCTACTGATAATCAGGTAGTTTCTAGAGTTCGGGAAGTTGCTAAGAGAATTCTCGGAGCTGGGAGACCCAATAGGAAAGAGCCTCAAAGAAAAGTCCTCAAAGAAATTGTGGAAGGAGCTGATTTGTCCAATGTGCTGCAGCTTAGGAACGTTTGTTTATACGTGTTATCTTATGCGGGTTTTTTTCAGATCTGAAGAGGTTCTTAATATTAGAATGAGTCATATTCGTTTTTAAGAAGGGTTCCTGACCATCAAAGTAGACAAAAGCAAGACTAACCAGCTTAGACAAGGTGACGAAGTGGTTATTGCTCAATCCGAGGGGAATGTTTGCCCGGTTTTCTTACTCAAAGAGTACTTGAAGAAATTAGATATCAGCCCGGAATCTAGTGATGTTATTTTCCGACCGCTCGTTAAAACCAAGTCGTCCTACAAACTGGTTCAAGTTGATAAGCATATCTCGTATGCAACCTTTAGGGGTTAGTTATCTAAAAGTCTGCAGAGCATAGTTCCGGATCCCTCTGTTTACGGGACTCGCTCTTTCCGGTCAGTAGGAGCGTTGAGGGCTGCCAACAGTGGGGTTAGAGATAGAATTTTTCAGAGGCATGGCAGATGCAAAAGTGTCGCAGCTAAGGATGGTTACGTAAAGGACACCATATCTTCACGTCTTGTAGTCTCGAAATCTTTAGGACTTTAGTTTCTTTTCTTTTCGGGGTTCAGTCAAGCCCTATGCTTTTTCGTCTAGGTTGTAGTATAACGTATTGTTATATCTGTGGTGCTCGGCCGAAACAGGCAAAACAAACCTAATGGTTTTTCTAATTCATGTTGTACTACGTAGTGGAGCCGAAATATGAAATTTCCGGCGTTTGAGTGGATACGAGTTAGCCGGAAATGAAATATTTCTGCGGCACAGGAGCAGTGGGGACTGGGGCGGTTGAAGTGCAGTATGGGTAGGATGGAGTGCTACAAAGGGATGCTTATCACGTGGGAAAGAATTCTAGGCAGACACCTCGTCAAGCTCACGTTATTTTTTATTTATTTATTTTTAGTATATATTTGATTTGCTAGTGACAGTTCGAGTTTCGCAGGGGTTTCTTAGCTTGTTTGCGTTTCCTAAAATTATTTAGAGTTTGTCGTGCTTTCTTGGAATACATGTTTAGTAAATAAGGGCAAAGACCTTCCAGCCGTGCAGCCTTCGTAGGATGGGCTTCTCAGAGCATGAGCCATGGATCCTACCCAGATTACCTGCCGAGTTTTTTTTCCCTACTGGGGTTTTTTCGGACAGGTTTTTTCTGGCCTGTGTTCTGACAGTATTCTGTGTAAACTGTCGCTCAGCTCTGTTCTAGTTTTTCCACCACATGTTTGAATGTAAGAGGCGATGTTGTAAAACGTATTTTTATATCTGCAGTGCTCGGCCGAAACAGCCAAAATAAACCTAATGGTTTTTCTAATTCACGTTGTACTGCATAGTGGAGCCGAAATCATATTTCATATGAATTTTAAAAGAAATAAACTTGAGCCTGCGATCATTTGAAAACTAGTAACTTGTCAGCGGATACCTTCAAAAAATACTGGACCTCGATGGGTCGACACCTGAGCCCGCGATACGGTCGTGTGATACTGGTCAGCGGATAACCTGTTTTGACAGCTGTCAATTGAACACAACATTGATGTGCAATCAGTCCTGGGTTTCCCAACTAGCTGGAAAGTGTGAGAATAAATATTCGTTTCCCTGTGATGCGGACGGACGTCATGCGGTCACGTGATTACCGAATTTTCTGGGATGGGTAGATTTACTTAGCTATGGGACTCCGCCCACGTGCGCGCGTGGAGCTCCGCTATTAATCACAAATTAATGAGAGTTAGTTCACTCCTTTTTTGCGAACCAGATCTCTGATTACCCTGTTGGCCATTAGGGTGATTGTTTCATTATAAATATATATGTATGTATGAATACTAGTGTCTCGATTATTTTGATAAAGCAATGACGATTTTGTGTTCTGACTTCTTGAGTGTTGCTCAAGGGTGTTACGGTTAGTTTTTGGAAGAACAATCTCCTGGTCAACAGCAAGTTTATGGCATTCTGGAGTTTGATGTTCTTTGATTTTAGGAGTTTCTTCTTCCAGTTTGAAAAGCCGATTGATATAAATGCTTTTTCACTGCTTCTGGCAGGTGCTAAGTTACCTTTGTGATACTGGTTTGAACAAATGCATCAGAAGAGAGAGTCTTTAACTTCGTCATAGTGTAGCCAAGGATACTAAAGATGAGCCTTGAACAGAATTTAACCTGTTCCAGGCTCTCAGATGGAGCCTGCAAATTATCAAGGGATACGACAGTTTCTTGGACGAGCGAGGTCGAGGAAAAGCTACGTGTTGCACGTGTATAATGTAATTCACAGAAATTAGCATATGAAGCCTATTACACGTGCATTTACAATGTACAGTAAATTAGCATATCTAGTTTGCTTTGGGCACTTTTCTCGGGCTTGCAGGAGCAGAGGAAGTCAACAAATACAACGACGGGAAGCCAACCTCGTAGAAATTGAACAAGATGAAGAAGCTTTCGCGAGCGAGACGATACCAGCATCATCCACTGGTAAGAAATCGGCAACGAAATTTTTCGCACACCGTCACCTGATTCACAAGGGAAAGACGAAAGTCGTCAGGGCACAAATTGATTCGGCCTCTACGTGTAATACCATACCTGAAGGTTCACTTCAAAAGATATCTCCTGGTGTTAGAATCTCGAAATCGAAAGCTTCGATTAGCACGTATGAGAATCAAATCCTGTACCCGAAGGGACAAGTAACTCTGTGCTGTGAAAGGAAAGGAATATTTCACACCCTAAATTTCCTCGTGGGGGACGTCCCTCAGGAAAAACCACCTCTTCTCAGCGGGAGTGATGCACAAGCTCTTCAGTTCTTAAAGATTTTTGCAGACGAAGTTCATATGGCTGGTAATGACGTAAAGACCCCACCTTCGCATCTCGTACTAGGATCAATCACCAAACAGAACGTCCTTCAACACTACGCGAATGTCTTCGAACCAGGGCATGGGAAGCCCCTCGGAAACCCTCTACACATAGAAATGGACCCTAGTGTTACACTGGCCCATACTCCCAGACGTCACATTCGAGTGTCCAAGCCCGATAAAGTTAACGAGGAGCTATCAAGACTGTGTGACAACAGGACAATTAAGCCAGTCGCGCATCCCACTGAGTGGTTATCGAATATATTGATAAAGGAGAAACCCGACGGAAAGCTCAGGATATGTATAGATCCCAGCCAAACTATCAACAAAGCGATCCGCAGATCTGTGTACACAATCCCGACGATCGAAGAGAAGCTTCCTCTCTTGAAGAATGCCAAAGTGTTCACCACTGTAGATGTCTCGGGAGCTTTCCACACGATTGACTTAGACGACAAATCCGCGCTTCTCACCACCTTTATGGGACCAGATGGCGGATACTGCTTCACGCGAATTCCGTTTGGCATTTCTTCGGAACCCGAAGAATATCAGCGACGACAGCATGAATTTCTCCATGGGCTTCCTGGGGTCATCAACATTGCCGACGATATTTGCATATTTGGGTGCGGTGACACCATAGAAGGTGCTAATGTTGACCACGACAGAAACTTGGTACGCCTATTGGACAAATGTAGTGACTACGATTTACGTGTCTCTGCGAAGACGCTGCAATTCAAGGCAACGTCCCTCACTTTCATGGGGCAGAGACTGACTGACAAGGGCCTGGAACCCAACCCGTCCAAGGTATCAGCCATCACCAAAATGCCACGGCTTGAGGACAAAGCTGGTGGTACAACGCTTCCTAGCCATGTGTCAGTATCTCAATAAATTCTGTCCGAATCTCTCCACTAGTGTTTTACCTCTCCGAGAGTTAACCAAGCAAGATGCAGCATTTATATGGTCCAACACGCAGGAGAGCGCGTTTCACGCACCAAAAGAGTTAATCTCGAAAGCGAATACACTTCGCTACTATGATCCCTCCCTTTTAGTAACACTACAAGTAGATGCTTCGGAAAATACTATTGGTGGAGTTCCCCTGCAGCAGGATCAGGCTGTATGTTTTACCTCGCTCACTTTGAGTAACACTGAAAAACAGTACAGGCAGATCGAAAAGGAGTGTCTCGCAATCGTCACATGTATGAACAAATGGCACCAATATCTCTACGGGAAGCAACACATTACAGTACATACACATCATCAGCCACTCGAGTCAATCTTCAAAAAGCCCATCAGCAGGGCACCACGTAGATTGCAGCAAATGATGCTTAAACTCCTGGACTACCAATTTAAAGTAACCTACAAAGAGGGGAAGGAACTGCATGTAGCAGACACGTTATCACGCGCGGCGCTCAAGGACTCCGACCCATTTGAATCGCAACAATCAGATGTTTTTCGCATGGAATTTGTGGAAATGGATCTAAAACCCAGTAACGTAACAGCTGACACGTTGGAAAGAATTCGAACCCAAACAAGCAAGGATCCTGCCCTATCCATCTTAAACTCAGTAACAGTGACCGGCTGGCCTGATGAAAGAAAATCAGTACCAGAGGAAATTAGGGGATTCTGGAGTTACAGAGAGGAGATCACAGCGGACAACGGTGTTCTCTTTAAACTGGATCAAATCATAGTACCCTCCTCACTAAGAGAGGAGATGCTTCGCAAGACACACAAAGCCCATCAAGGTTCTGACAGCAGCATAAGGAGAGCGCAGGAATGCCTTTTCTGGCCTGGAATGCAGTCGGAAATCCGAGAAACCTCTTTGTCGTGTGGAAATTGTAGTCAGTACCAAGCCGAGCGACCAACAGAGCCCATGCTCTCACATGAGATACCCTCACGTCCCTGGTCAAAGATAAGTGTCGACCTGTTCACACTGGATGGAAAGCAATATCTTGTGATAGTAGATCCCTACGGCGATTATTTTAAACTTGAGCCACCCAGAAAGGTTGCAGTCGGCACTGTCTTCAGAGCTATGAAAAGAAACTTCGCTCGCTATTAAATACCCGACACCTGTATCAGTGATAATGGCCCACAGTTTGACTATCATGAGTTCACACACGGTTTGCGCGCGACTATGGATTTGCCGTGGTCAAGTCCTCACCTTATCACAGCCGTGGTAATGGAAAAGCAGAGTCCGCAGTGAAAACTGCAAAGAACGTTTTAAAGAAATCACGGGAAGAAGACCCCTACATTGCCTTGCTGGCATATCGCAATACACCTCAGCAGGGACACGTTTATTCCCCGGCACAGAAATTGATGTCTAAAAGACTCCGGGATTTGATCCCCATGGCTACAAGCAAACTTCAGCCGCAATTAACAGTGCTAAGTGTGATGACCCAGAACATCGCGGAAAGGAAACAAAAGGCCAAGGCCCACTATCACAAACGAGCATCAAAGCAGCTCAGTGAATTTACAATCGGCGAGAGAGTCTTCGTGAAACGGAACCCTAGGAACAAAAGCAAACCTTAGATATATGGTGAGGTGGTTGACAAGCCTGCGTGAAGATCATGCGCTGTAAGTACTCCGTTGGGCTTGTTCGTCGTAATCACGCAAAAATTAGGAAAGCATCCACCGCTCCAGTGCACGGCCTTAATGAGCCGGTATCAATCGATACTGATATAGCATCTGATACATTTGAGCAGGTCGGCTACCCTTCAAGTTCAAACAGTGGTGGAGTAGAACAGGTGGAGCAGCCCGAGCATGAGAACCCTGGGCAGATGGAGCAGCCCGAGTATGAGAACCCTGAACGTCATGCAACACCGGAAATCGTGCTGCGAAGGTCGTCCAGGAACCGGACGTTGCCCTCCAGGTTCACATATTATGTAATAAACATTAGTTGAACACTCGCACAACTATAAGGCATCGAGACGTGAAGTAGTTTGATTTGTTTCATTGATTGCGCTATAGCACAAGCTCTTACATTGTATCGTGCGTTTCGTGATCTTTATTTATTTATTTATGTTTTCTCTTCTTTTATGAAAGGAAAGGTGTTGCACGTGCATAATGTAATTCACAGAAATTAGCATACGTAGCCTATTGCACGTGCATTTGCAATGTACAGTAAATTAGCATATCTAGTTTCTTACTAAGAACTTTGACGTTTCGGAATAAAGTAATCACTTCATAGAGAGCACCACGTTATCAACATAAGAAGCTAGCAAATATTTAACAATTATTCTTTGAAATCGAGGTGAATAGTGGCAAAATATTTACCGAGCCGCGAAAGCGGCGAGGTAAATATTCCCAAAGCCACTATTCACCGAGATTGAAAAGAATAATTGTTTTAGTATATACACACGAAGTGATCTCAACAAAATCAGAGAGGAAACCATTAAAAAGCACCATTTGATTGACAGATCAAATCACGCGTAAGTTTAAAAATAGATCTTCGCAGAATTTTCAAACATGGCAATTCACAAGTTTGTCATTTCGCAAACAACAGCGTAATGGCTTAAATGGAACCGCTAAAAGTTTGAACTGTTTCCTTACCAGAGAAGAAAAGTAGAGCTTTGTTGTTTTCTGTTGACTCGCCAAGTTTATAGCCAAAAGGGTTTGTTGTGTCGTTCTTCGCATGAAGTGCTGACAAAAATGGCGGCTCGGTTGCTCGAGGTAAGACGTCGTCTTCCTGTATCATTCTTTTTCCCGTTTACTTGAAACGTAGAATTTCTGCTAGCATTTCCTATTAAATTTGTTTGTCATAGATAAACTTCGATTTTGGAACCAAAATTTCCTTGTTAGATAACGCTGAGTTTTTCACGAAACGGCTTCTTCAACGCGAATACTGATACACGGGAGTTGTAAACAATCCATCGAGCACAAAACTCAGCTACAGTAAATTGAAAAACGCCGTATTGAATCCTTCCAAGTCTTTTCTTGCCTTAAAAAAAGTCATCCCCAAGATTTTGTCGACTTTTAAAAGATTGTTCTCTAAAAAAATGGGAAAAACACTGAGCTCACACATTATCCACTCGCTAGGAGGTGAATATTGTTGAATAGTCCGAGATAGCGAACCAATCAGATTGCTTAAATCACCAAGATCACTGAGTGTGTATATACTAAAGCTATATATCGCTTATTTGATCGTATGTGTGTGAGCTTTGGTGTTGCTATAATCTGCTTATGTAAACCGGTCCGTGATTGTATAATTTTGTTAATTTGTTTTGCGGGCCATGTTGCGGGATCGCCATCTATTTCACGGGACCGGTAACGTTATAAAAACTTAAATCTTTTTTTTCTTTAAAATAGGTAAGGTCTAGTCTCCAGAATAGGAAGTTCCATCCAGAAATCACACATGTTTATATTTCATCTATTCTTTTGCTGATTAAACGGGCCTAACTTCATATCATTCCTTTCGAGTGTGGACTTCCGTTGATCCCTAATCCTAACCCCTAACCCTAACTTTAGGACACGTTTACGTTTCTGGGGCGTTTTCCAATTCACCCAGGTCCAATCCCTCCCCTTCTCACCCCACAAACAATGTTGGACGCGTGTATCCAGGATTTTTTTCCGAGTTTCAACTTTGTACAGGGTGGGGGGGAGGGAGAAGTGCAATACAATTTCGAAAAGGATGTACTGTTTTAAGAGGGAACCGACAAATGACAGAAAAATATGATTACTGTAGTACTGTCCCAAAAACTTTTGTCCAGGAGTTCGATCGATTATCTACATCGAGTCGGCTCGTTGAACCCGAAATAATGCGAAATAGTTTTGAAATACGCACTTAAGCTACTTTTCCTCAACTGTATATTTGAATTCACGATAAATACTGCTCCACCAGTTTCAAACAGCGTCTAAGGCAAAGAAAAGTTGTTTTGATATGACAAAATTAATTTTTCAAATCATGTGTGTCACTGTGGTGCAGTGGTCAAGGAGTTGCTTGCACGTGAAGATAAACCGGGTTCGACTCCCGGCGACGCTGTTTTCTGTTTCTTTGTACCGTTTTTTTTTTCTGTTTGGTCTCTTTTTTAACACTATTTTTCCTTTTGGCCTTTTTTCTTTATTTCTACTGCTGACCCTGCTGGTCATGCACTTGGATCAATATATATTTTAAGCTTAAGTCCGGAGTTTTATTTTGGAAAAGGGATTTCAAAAGCTCTTGATCTGCATACTGGCCAAGCTTACGACCAGAAAAAAAAACCATAAGCTGTCAAGACATGTCCCTCCTCTGAAGCAGCTGAATTTTTTTCAGTGTTAGTTGACGTCATGACAAACAACACACAGTACACCACAAACTGTACTAATTTACACCCAACACCCACCAGTGACCGACTGGCGAAAGTTAAACTTGCCTTTTGTTCATCGTCTTAATCAACAATATTATTACCCTAACTTCACTGGGTTTGCCCAAAAAAAATAATTAAACGAAACCTTTTATTGGTTTTCGGGATTTAATTACAGAATTACAGGTGTACGCCCAATACAGTATTAAAATGCGGTAAAGCAACAAGATTCGATGCTCACAGTCTCTCACAAATACCTGTCATTTAGCTTCCTCTTTCAACGCCACAGCTAAGTGAACTTTGAGGGGAATGATATGGGGTTCCACTTGCTCTGAAGAGCTGAAAATACGCACAATGTAAAGTATAATACGTCCTGTGATGAACCTACTATTGCTGTGTCTAAACTCCTCAATCTTGCTGTGCACTGGCCCTCAAAAGTGTGGCCGATCGGTATGATTGCCCGTAAAATTTGCTCGACGATAGAAAGGAATCTTTAAAATTCATTACACCACTGGACATTTCATTCCAAAAAAGTACTTAAGTCTAGTTTTCTATGACAATAAAAACCTTAAAATCTCCAAATCCAAGAAATCGGAACGGTATTTCCGTGATAAAATCGAAATTTTTATCCGTCTCTTCGATGAACACTTTGCTCGCCATTTTGAAAGTCACTGACGCGAGACGTGCCGTCATACTGGCAGACGTACTGTACCACAGATTTCTTTGGAGACACCTCCCCCGGGTTAATACCGCATGTGCCTATAATCATTGATTTCCACAATCTTTTAGTGTAGCCGTTGGGTTAGCCTGCGTAGCTGGCGGGATAAGCGTGGGAGTGCTGTATTGTTTTGGCGGCGGAGCCGCAAGAAGGGTGGGTATACAAGTCAATTTGAAGTCCCTCGCGGCTTCGCCGCCCACTTCGCATGGCGGCTCCGCCGCTAAAAAATTTCCCCAACAACAAGAATCCAGCCAGCTACGCAGGCTACCGTTGGGTGAACTCTTTCAATTGCATCTATTTCTTGTTCGCTCAAGTGGTGGCCCCTGATATCCAATTGCACTGTACTGTTAATATTGTACTCGTCTAACAAATCCAAAACACAGGAGAATGCCGAAGCGTCCCTCGTATAAACATCTCGTGAGATATACCTTTACTGTCCTGGAGAAGTTAATACTGACAGGATTTGACATATAGAATACAATGATCCAATGGAACTGCCCCCTTTTTGTTAATACCAATCCAAGTTTAAGTCTCTTGCACTGCTTTAATTAAAATCACAGAAATCACACAAAGGACTTCCCATTTCTGGTAACAACATTCGTCAAGCAGTACTTCTGTCAATCCAGGAAAGACATAAATGTCCAATACTTCGTCAAAAACCATGAAAATCAAAAATCCAAAAATATACGATTGTTGGAAAAATGAAAGTCTATTATCGTGCAAAGTCTCAGCCGAAACGGATAAAAATTGAAAAACTAGTTTGAAAGAGACCCCTTTT
The DNA here is from genome assembly GCA_964035525.1 of Porites cylindrica. Lineage (NCBI taxonomy): Eukaryota > Metazoa > Cnidaria > Anthozoa > Scleractinia > Poritidae > Porites > Porites cylindrica. Next base: position 30,296,928 of record OZ037779.1, read on the forward strand.
TGATAACAGCTGACCCGGGGTGTTTCCTTTTCTTTCCTTTTTCTTTACTCTTCATACCTTCTACATACCTGAGGGTTCTTCCGACCGAAATACATGTATAAAATCGGGGGAGCTCCTGTTAGCCTGTGAACAAACCCCCCCTTCCTTCAGGAAAAATTGGAGAAGGGGCCCCTAAAGGTCGTTTCCTTGTTGTACGTTGATACTTCTTTAATTCAAATCAATTTCTAGTTGAAGGTGCAATTTCTCAAGCAGGCGTCGAAAGGGGTATAAGAATCCCTTTGTGTTCATTTCTGCGGACGCAGCAAGTTCCTGATTGGCTGAGCCGTAATGAGTAACTTTTTGACGTATATTAGTGAGAAATAACCATAGTGCAGTTATCAAAGGAAACGTGTGCTATTGGCATAAGCTTCGGAAGATCAAAATTACTCCATCTTGTGGCAACTTTACGTTGAAACTCCGAACTTAAACCGACTGTAATCGCTTGTCAGCAGGCAGAGATGCTCAGGAAGTTTTGTATACTGGACTTGTCCAAACACCGAGTGGCGATCATTTTTTGGCGATCTTTAATTTTGACAAGCATCTGCAATGCCGATATTTCCAAGAACACCGGATTGTTATTCGAAGAATTTTATCAGCTGGACACGCAAATTTTCCACAAAATCATATGCCGACTTGAATGAACTTCTAAATACCCTCTAAATGGTTTGTAAAGAGAGAGCAGAACCTCCGGTAAAAGTTAATCATTGAGCTCTTTGGCAAATGGTGATAATTCTCCTTTCATAAATTCTTCGCGTATCAGGTTGGCGACTGTTCTGTTCTTTGCAATCACTAAGTTTGATAAAAGACCAAAGGTTTTGTTTTTTCATAAAAAAAAACGATCATTGTTTGTTGTGTCAGGTCAGAGGAATCTTTCGCATTCGAGATGTCCGAAGAAATGTTTCACCCAAATTTATAGGAATTTGTATGGAGACGCCATGCTGGTGCCCACCTTGATGGGCACCAACATGGCGGACGGGAAACCAACAGAAACATCTCTTACCGAGTTTTGCTACGAAAGCGTGAATTTATCCCTCGAGGAACTCATTAACAATAAAATAATACTTCTACCAATATTACATAAACTGTTTAAATAGCAAAATTCCCCGAAATAAGTCACTTTTTTAACCTACATTACAGCTCTCTCGGCCGTCATGTAAAAGCAAAAGCTTAGAAATTCAAGCGTACTCTAACAAAAAACCAAGAAACCATTTAAAGCAAAAATTTGTATGAACAATAGTTTTCAGCTGCCCTAATACGTCATGAAAGTAAAATCTCAGTAGTACCGATAGTTTTTGTAATATGGCGTCCTTGTCACGTGGTTGTAAACCAAGAAAGCGTTTTTTCGGTTACCAAAAATTGCTCTATAAGAATTTGAACGATATGATAAATATTATCAATGTTTCTGATGGATTATCAATATAGAAGAAGTCCCTTAAATTTCGTGGAACCAAAAAAAAAAATTATAGTAACTCTTCCTTTAAGATACAAAACCATTTTCTTGACGGAATTTTGTGCTGCGACGACATCTTTCAAATATTTTAATCCTCGGACGTAAACGCAAAATCATACCCTCCCCAATGTACAAGGGGAGTTGATGGAACTCCTCACTAGAGTTTTGGATATGTTTCAGTATTTCAAAAAGGTTTTACCTTCAGTGGAAAGCTTTTGATCTTCTCGACAAGATGAGGTATAATTTATGGGTGGTGGTGCTATTGGAGGGCTGTGACGTCACCAGACATGGTCACAATCTTGGCCGCCATCTTGGACTTTACCAAGAATTAGAAATCAGGTAAAAACGGCGAGAATTGTTAACTTCTGTTCTTATCATGTAGAATAACATATAAGTACTTCACGTCATATTATTTACAAGTTGTTTGTTATCTATGAAAGAAGTTGAAAAAAACATGCATTTTCACTCAAAAATGGCTTGACCACCTTCTACTTATGACCTCTTATCTCGTAACCATAGAAACTGATCATCACTAGACATGCCTCAAAACGGGCGTGAGGGAAAAACAAACAGCTACTGAAAACGTCAGGTGCTTATGATTAATCGTCTAGGAAAAAAAACACAGAAAAACCTCAGAGGGTGTGGCATCCAACAATCCCCCGCCCCTCCCCCCCCCCCCCCCCCACCGCTTGTATGTCCGAGCATTAAAACCTTGACTATTTAAAAACTGTCACGCTTTTATGTCGTTATGTGTATAACAAATCCATATTGTAACAAATTACCACTGCTATTCATCATTAGCCATCCTCACTTCCTAATGGTTCCTTTCATTTGAAATGACATAGTTAATGAACGCTGCTAGCTGTTGGGTTGTCTAACTTGTGTTCCTTATCTTTTCAAAGCATGTTAAAACCTCCGTACCGCTCTTTTAAAAGATAATCTATTTAAGCCTGTCATGGTCTCCCAAAAAACAGCTGCAACTAACAACGCAGAAATGATAATTTACAACTGCGTATATTCCGACAATGAATTTTCACGACTTGACGAAGATCAAAGTCGTAACAGCGAATCTCTTAATTATAAATCACTAAAGTTATTACAAAGTACGATGGAATTCCCTCAAATTGCGACAGCTCAGTTTATCACAAAGTGCGATAGACAGCCTTTTTGTAACAAAGTGCGACACAGTTTGCGAATTGCGACAGATATTACAAAGTGTAATAATTATTACAAATTGCGACAGCCATCTTGTTCGGTATGCCTGAAAGTAAGGCAAAGCCATGTTAGCATTTTAAAAGGAATCGAGACGTACGGGGGAGCGGGTAGAGTCATGACGTTTTCATTAGCTCTTCGCTTATCCCTCGCGCGCATTTTAAGACAAGTCTAGTGTTGGCAAGTTACTATGGTTACTAAATGTGACGTCACAAGTAGTAAGTGGTCAAGGTGTTTTTGAGTGAAAATGCATGTTTTTTCAACTTCTTTTAGCAATAAAAGTAAATATTGTCGATAAAATGATGTAAAGTCGAGCCACCTTCAAAAAAATGCGCACCTCACCTTTACTTCTATTAGAGGTGAAGGTGAGGTGCATCAACTTTGACATCTAACCTGAAAGGTAACTTACTTAATGCATATTTTAATAAATTTATTTTATATACTTTTTATGAAAGACTCCCTTTATATCCGAACATACCATTTTGATTTTCAGTAAACAATATCGTGAGCTGGAATCCCGGGTACTGTTTAGAACCGTCAGATTGGAATGTTATTAATGCGTAGTTTCCAGTTACCAACACTACCTTCCCGCTAAGTTCGCTCCCACAATATGTACCAAGTGTTCTGTTGTTATCATCTACAATCCTCAAATAATCATACCTACAAGGGAAAGAAAGATGTCTTTTATTTTTTAAAGGCAGTTAAATTCTTAGAAATAACCCTAACCGCCAAGACAACATAAGAGCCTTTTATGTTCTCCGCCCTCAACTAATTGTGAGTTGTGCTTTATGGTGGAGTTCAGGACTCTCAAACGTTTCTGTGCAATATCAAGCCGCCGATCAAATTCTTTTATTTTATGTTGCTCTTCAGTCACTCCCAAGCAGCTGAATTGCCACCGTCTACAAATGCTAATTAACGTTCAAGAAGAGGCTTTTATGTTCTCTTGCTTTCGACCTACTTACAGATGACAAAGGCCTGTAAAAGGGATTTTACTCATCTCAGCTCACATAAAAGCCCTGAGGCGTGAAATCATAATTTGGATTTCACAAACGCTATGGCTTTTTCTAGATCGAAAACCATATCATTGGTCAGATCTGTTTAGCCAATGAGATGTTTCTACACCTTTTGACCGTATCTACGAGTATAACACCAGCAATGAATATTCGATTTTGTAAATAGTCATAACTATAACAAAATTGTCAAATCTGATTGGCTCTCAACTGCCCTGATTTCAGCCTTAATTGCACAGTTTAATAGGACAGTACGCGTCATGCCTAAGTAATTGGACAGTACGCGCCATCACACGCGCGCTTAAATGGCTTTTTTTTTTCACAGCTAGCAAAACAAAATTTCGAAACTCTTGTGTTTTGGTTTAAAAAAATAGCCTATTGTATCACAAATTTTGTTAAAGTTATGATTAATTGGTAACAAAACTTCGTGTCGTCCAATTCGGTCTGTAATCATACTGGTGATCGTCCGATTTTGTTAATCACTCGTATGATTACAGACCGAATTGGACTCCACTCAGTCCTGTTACCATTACTAATAGTTTGCATTTTATTTAGGCTGCGATACAGCGCGCAGCCTCCCATCACTCACTGCCGCTAAAGCTATAGGAACATTTCGAGAGAGAGCCGTCTGCGCCGAAACAACAGAAATACCATACTGATAGGGTGAAAGCTGTCACAGTGGTCAATGACTAATGAATGCACCGCTAAGGCAGTATCTTAGGAGAAGAAAGAATCGAAGAAATCGTAGAAATTAAATTTTTTTTCAGAAGTCTTCGTTCATAAAATATCATGGTTTCTATGTTGCTCTAATTCAATTTTTTATCCGAGAGCAAATGGCACATTTGGGACTCCATTTAGAGGGTGGTTTTGGCTTCACCGTGTTGATCTATCAGTGCAGGAAGGGATCGTTAAAATGTTGCTGTGGGGTTAAATTTTGCTGAATGTTGGCAGAAAACGCTCTGTTTATGTCAAAGGAAATATGATGGCTTTTTGTGCTATTTTAACATTCAAAGTTTTGTAAACTTGCAGCCTTGATTTGAGCCAACGTGAGCGTTGGATGGGGTGAACCAAAATTTTCTCAAAATTGTACTTCTCTTAAAATAAAACTATAATTTAATCAAAGGGCATGTAATTAGTTTCACTATATCTTGCTCTTCTCCATTTATTCTTGTAATCTGATATCTTCAAATCTGTAATATATTATAAATGGACTGTAATATAAAATAAGTGGAGAAAATAAATAAAATAAATAAAATAAAATAAAATGAGCGAACACTATTTTTCATGCCATATCGACCAGACCGCTTATTTATAGATACTGTCTCTTAAGTAAATGTTTGCGAAAATAAACGTGTTTCAGATTCTTCCTGATACTGCAAAGCGTTTGATAGATACTAATCGGCTTCTAAAGCCAGGTCTATCTTCATTATGAAATGAGAAGCCTATTCTCATTGGCCGGCGTTTTTCCCCGGGATATATTTACCTTGCCGCCCAGCGTTTTTAGAAGTCTGGTTTTGCCTTATTTCTAGGCCTAATATCACAAATCGAGGAACTTGCAGCGAATTAGCCGAACATAATTTGTATGTTTTGACCAGCAATAATGTTACGCAGTTAGAGTGATAAGCACTACCTTAACTTAAGTTCCTAGTCTACTCTTACCAAAGCCGAGACAGTTAAGTGTTTTTCAATTGTTTGACATCAGTCACGTTAACTTTATGGTAAACGAGAAACGTGAATCTGTACAACGTGACCAAGTTTTCCCTTTTCTTGATGTTTATTTTTCATTACTTCTACAAGAAAGTTAGTTGTTTCACTCCATAAGAATCCATAAGAATTGCTTTGAGCTCAGCGTTTTTATATGCTAATTTTATATGCTAAATCTCTGTATTGTTAAATTACTTACCGGCATTTAGAATGTGGCTCCAGGCTAAAAATTGAAAAGCTCAATTTTAGCGCCTTTCTGGATGGAATGGAAATGTTATACACACAGTTCGCGTTATTTGGATATTTTACTGGAAATCCAGGACTTGTCAAGGTATTGTTTATCACAGAACCACACCCTACAAAATCACATTGTAATTTTACACATCAAATGAAGATTTCTTAATCAATAGAAAACTTAATAGTCATTATTATTTATTCAAAATATTTCCCCGATTCTCATTGGCTAAAAGCACACGTTTAATTCACCATAACCAGTTACTGATGACCAAATTTGGAAGAAATTTGACTTTAACGAGGAAATGACGTCAAAAATGCAGCGTTTTCGCAGGTTAAGGCACCGTTAACCGAGGGGACCTGGGGACGAGGTTGAGTTGTTTTGGTTGTAAACTTGAAAAAATGGCGGACATTTCACTCGTTCCAAGAGTAAGAAGTAGGCGAAAAATAGCTAAAAACATAGCAAGAACAGCAAGAAGACAACTCGAAGGGTGACATCTGCTATTTGGAGAATATTTGCGGAGGTGGACAAACCTAAACGTACACTATCGAAGATGAACTGAACATCAATGGATCGCTGGAGGTAAGCATGTTTTAGCTATGTTTTAAAACTGGGAAGTATTTTGAATGAATAATAAAACAGTTATTGAATTCGGCTTTCGTATCATATGAAGAATTATGGAGATCTCGGAGGGTGTTATCCGCCTCGGCCTACGGGCTCGACTGATAACACCCTCCTCGATCTCCATAAATCTTCATAAGATACTCAGCCTCATTCATTAACTGTTAAATACTCTTTTTTCTATGTTCTTTGCTTTTTTGTTAGGTGACGTAACAAACTAAACACCCATCTTGTTCGGCATGCCTGACAGTAACAGGGGTCTTTTTTGCATGAGCATGCATGACCGCTGACTTGTCAAAGAGCACGCGACCAGTGACAGCGACCGCGCTGCATAGTCATAGGAACCAAACTGTTCACTTTGAAAGCTTGCTTGAGATTGAAATGGTAGCAGGAACTTAGGAAAGACCTTCGTTCTACAAAATAAGTAAAGATCTGTTGATTTAAAGTGGAGACTGATGCGCTGAACGAGGTGAAAGAGCAAGTTTCTCAGGGATGTCTGACACGAACATGCCTGCTTGTTGTTGTTTGGCGCTCGACTCGTGTCTTGATTGCCCGTTAAGAACCGCAAAGTTTGGCATAGAATGCATTGCTGATGCGTAGCTATTGAGCAAAATGTTCTTTATTTATTGTTTGTCTATAAACCGGATGTAAATCAGTTTTTCGATGCCGTAGAGGATTTCTGTCAATAATTTGTTAATAGCTGATTTAGCCATATTTCGGGAGTGGATTAATAACGATCAGCGGGCGACTACCACGCCGTTTTCAGTTGGAATAGAAAGTTTTTGCCTTAAGTATTTTAGCGATATAAAGTTTGTTTATAGGAAAATTGTAGAACTTCTTGTTTTTGCGTGGACTAACATTGTAACGCATCTTTTACAGGAATTTGCTTTTGGCCAGAACTTAAATGTTCTAATGATTTTTAACTTTTGGTCGGCATCACATGTTTACTGTTCTTCTTGGGAAACCTAACCGTTTGTTTCATCAAAATCGGTCACAAGATTGGACTTTAATCTGGGTCAGTTTTGACTGTTTCTCATTGATATTCATTTTTTTTATTGTTCGAGACATAGAGAGTGACTACCACCAACATCTCACCAGGTGACTAATCTACGTCTTATGTGCTCTTAATTTTGTAGCTTTAAAGTGCTGGGAAAATTGTAGAACATATATTAATTCACTGCTGAACTAAACATCGGCTTTCGCGCACTTCGAACCCACTCGCTGAAATTTGCTATGTTTTTGTTTAATATTACTCTTCCTTTACCTTTTCAAAACAAAGAAAACTGAAAGTGTTTACTTGCATCAACAAACCTTTCTGCACTTTGTTTAGACTTTGATGAGGTCAGTGCAATCCTCCAGGCACTACATATACGCGCGCTGTTGTCCAGGTCAAGTGAGGAGATGAAATTTGATAGTAGCTCGTGTATGTTAAAGCCGGTCTACTTCGCTTTTGTTAAGACCATGTTAGAGTTTTTTTTGCAAACTACACATTTTGTTAAATCACGAGCACATTCGCCAAGACCAACGAGCAAAATAATCGCTATGATAGCTTTGAGACGCGCCATTTTGATGAAGGCAAACCCTGTGGTGGGCCTCCATGCACATCGCTTCTTCAGCGGTCGAGCATGCATATGCAAAACAGAACCCTGTTCCTGACAGTAAGGCAAAGCCTCGTTAGCATTTTAAAAGGAATCGAGACGTACGGGGGAGCGGGTAGAGTCATGACGTTTTCATTAGCTGTTCGTTTATCCCTCGCGCGCATTTTAAGACAAGTCTAGTGTTGGCAAGTTACTATGGTTAAGAGATATGACGTCACAAGTGGTAGGTGGTCAAGGTGTTTTCGAGTGAAAATGCATGTTTTTTCAACTTCTTTTAGCAATAAAAGTAAATATTGTCGATAAAATGATGTAAAGTCGAGCCACCTTCAAAAAAATGCGCACCTCACCTTTACTTCTATTAGAGGTGAAGGTGAGGTGCATCAACTTTGACATCTAACCTGAAAGGTAACTTACTTAATGCATATTTTAATAAATTTATTTTATATACTTTTTATGAAAGACTCCCTTTATATCCGAACATACCATTTTGATTTTCAGTAAACAATATCGTGAGCTGGAATCCCGGGTACTGTTTAGAACCGTCAGATTGGAATGTTATTAATGCGTAGTTTCCAGTTACCAACACTACCTTCCCGCTAAGTTCGCTCCCACAATATGTACCAAGTGTTCTGTTGTTATCATCTACAATCCTCAAATAATCATACCTACAAGGGAAAGAAAGATGTCTTTTATTTTTTAAAGGCAGTTAAATTCTTAGAAATAACCCTAACCGCCAAGACAACATAAGAGCCTTTTATGTTCTCCGCCCTCAACTAATTGCGAGTTGTGCTTTATGATGGAGTTCAGGACTCTCAAACGTTTCTGTGGAATATCAACCCGCCGATCAAATTCTTTTATTTTATGTTGATCTTGAGTCACTCCCAAGCAGTTGAATTGCCGCCTCTACAAATGCCAATTAACGTTCAACAAGAGGCTTGTATGTTCTCTTGCTTTCGACCTACTTACAGACGACAAAGACCTGTAAAAGGGATTTTACTCATCTCAGCTCACATAAAAGCCCTGAGGCGTGAAATCATAATTTGGATTTCATAAACGCTATGGCATTTTCCAGATCGAAAACCATATCATTGGTGAGATCTGCTTAGCCAATGAGATATTTCTACACCTTTTGACCGTATCTACGAGTATAACACCAGCAATGAATATTGGATTTTGTAAATAATAGTTTGAATTTTATTTGGGCTGCGATACAGTACGCAGCCTCCCATCACTCACTGCCGCTAGATCTATAGAAACATTTCGAGAGAGAGCCGTCTGCGCCGAAACAACAGAAATGCCATACTGATGGAGTAAAAGCTGTCACAGTGGTCAATGACTAACGAATGCACCGCTAAGGCAGTATCTTAGGAGAAGAAAGAATCGAAGAAATCGTAGAAATTAATTTTTTTTCAGAAGTCTTCGTTCATAAAATATCATGGTTTCTATGTTGCTCTAATTCAATTTTTTATCCGAGAGAAAATGGCACATTTTGGACCCCATTTAGAGGGTGGTTTTGGCTTCACCGTGTTGATCTATCAGTGCAGGAAGGGGATCGTTAAAGTCTTGCTGTGGGGTTAAATTTTGCTGAATGTTGGCAGAAAACGCTCTGTTTATGTCAAAGGAAATATAAAGGCTTTTTGTGTTATTTCAACATTCAAAGTTTTGTAAACTTGCAGCCTTGATTTGAGCCAACGTGAGCGTTGGATGGGGTGAACCAAAAGTTTCTCAAAATTGTACTTCTCTTAAAATAAAACTATAATTTAATCAAAGGGCATGTAATTAGTTTCACTATATCTTGCTCTTCTCCATTTATTCTTGTAATCTGATATCTTCAAATCTGTAATATATTATAAATGGACTGTAATATAAAATAAGTGGAGAAAATAAATAAAATAAATAAAATAAAATAACATGAGCGAACACTATTTTTCATGCCATATCGACCAGACCGCTTATTTATAGATATTGTCTCTTGAGTAAATGTTTGCGAAAATATACGTGTTTCAGATTCTTACTGATACTGCAAAGCGTTTGATAGATACTAATCGGCTTCTAAAGCCAGGTCTATCTTCATTATGAAATGAGAAGCCTATTCTCATTGGCCGGCGTTTTTCCCCGGGATATATTTACCTTGCCGCCCAGCGTTTTTAGAAGTCTGGTTTTGCCTTATTTCTAGGCCTAATATCACAAATCGAGGAACTTGCAGCGAATTAGCCGAACATAATTTGTATGTTTTGACCAGCAATAATGTTACACAGTTAGAGTGATAAGCACCACCTTAACTTAAGTTCCTAGTCTACTCTTACCAAAGCCGAGACATTTAAGTGTTTTTCAATTGTTTGACATCAGTCACGTTAACTTTATGGTAAACGGGAAACGTGAATCTGTACCACGTGACCAAGTTTTCCCTTTTCTTGATGTTTATTTTTCATTACTTCTACAAGAAAGTTAGTTGTTTCACTCCATAAGAATCCATAAGAATTACTTTGAGCTCAGCGTTTTTATCTCCTTTTTTTTTTTTTTTTTACGTGACTCTAAATCTCTGTATTGTTAAATTACTTACCGGCATTTAGAATCTGGCTCCAGGCTAAAATTTGAAAAGCTGAATTTCAGCGCCTTTCCGGGTGGAATGGAAATGTTATACACACAGTTCGCGTTTTTTGGATATTTTACTGGAAATCCAGGACTTGTCAAGGTATTATTTATCACAGAACCACACCCTACAAAATCACATTGTAATTTTACACATCAAATGAAGATTTCTTAATCAATAGAGAACTTGATAGTCAATATTCTTTTTTCTATGTCTTTGCTTTTTTGTTAGGTGACGTAACAAACTAAACACCCATCTTGTTCGGCATGCCTGACAGTAACAGGGGTCTTTTTTGCATGAGCATGCGCGACCGCTGACTTGTCAAAGAGCACGCGACCAGTGACAGCGACCGTGCTGCATAGTCATAGGAACCAAACTGTTCACTTTGAAAGCTTGCTTGAGATTGAAATGGTAGCAGGAACTTAGGAAAGACCTTCGTTCTACAAAATAAGTAAAGATCTGTTGATTTAAAGTGGAGACTGATGCGCTGAACGAGGTGAAAGAGCAAGTTTCTCAGGGATGTCTGACACGAACATGCCTACTTGTTGTTGTTTGGCGCTCGACTCTTGTCTTGATTCCCCTTTAAGAACCGCAAAGTTTGGCATAGAATGCATTGCTGATGCGTAGCTATTGAGCAAAATGTTCTTTATTTATTGTTTGTCTATAAATCGGATGTAAATCAGTTTCTCGATGCCGTAGAGGATTTCTGTCAATAATTTGTTAATAGCTGATTTAGCCATATTTCGGGAGTGGATTAATGACGATCAGCGGGCGACTACCACGCCGTTTTCAGTTGGAATAGAAAGTTTTTGCCTTAAGTATTTTAGCGATACAAAGTTTGTTTATAGGAAAATTGTAGAACTTCTTGTTTTTGCGTGGACTAACACTGTAACGCATCTTTTACAGGAATTTGCTTTTGGCCAGAACTTAAATGTTCTAATGATTTTTAACTTTTGGTCGGCATCACATGTTTACTGTTCTTCTTGGGAAACCTAACCGTTTGTTTCATCAAAATCGGTCACAAGGTCAGTTTTGACTGTGTCTCACTGATATTCACTGTTTTTATTGTTCGAGAAATACAGAGTGACTACCACCAACATCTCACCAGGTGACTAATCTACGTCTTATGTGCTCTTAATTTTGTAGCTTTAAAGTGCTGGGAAAATTGTAGAACATATATTAATTCACTGCTGAACTGAACATCGGCTTTCCCGCACTTCGAACCCACTCGCTGAAATTTGCTATGTTTTTGTTTAATATTACTCTTCCTTTACCTTTTCAAAACAAAGAAAACTGAAAGTGTTTACTTGCATCAACAAACCTTTCTGCACTTTGTTTAGACTTTGATGAGGTCAGTGCAATCCTCCTGGCACTACATATACGCGCGCTGTTGTCCAGGTCAAGTGGGGAGATGAAATTATATAGTAGCTCGTGTATGTTAAAGCCGGTCTACTTCGCTTTTGTTAAGACCATGTTAGAGTTTTTTTTGCAAACTACACATTTTGTTAAATCACGAGCACATTCGCCAAGACCAACGAGCAAAATAATCGCTATGATAGCTTTGAGACGCGCCATTTTGATGAAGGCAAACCCTGTGGTGAGCCTCCATGCACATCGCTTGTTCAGCGGTCGAGCATGCATATGCAAAAAAGACCCCTGTTCCTGACAGTAAGGCAAAGCCTCGTTAGCATTTTAAAAGGAATCGAAATTTTATACCCAATCAAGTGGTCGATTCTACAGCGAGCAGCCTCTAAACCCTGAGACGTACGGGGGAGGGGGTAGAGTCATGACGGTTTCATTAGTTGTTCGTTTATCCCTCGCGCGCATTTTAAGACAAGTCTAGTGTTGGCAAGTTACTATGGTTAAGAGATATGACGTCACAAGTGGTAGGTGGTCAAGGTGTTTTTGAGTGAAAATGCATGTTTTTTCAACTTCTTTTAGCAATAAAAGTAAATATTGTCGATAAAATGATGTAAAGTCGAGCCACCTTCAAAAAAATGCGCACCTCACCTTTACTTCTATTAGAGGTGAAAGTGAGGTGCATCAACTTTGACATCTAACCTGAAAGGTAACTTACTTAATGCATATTTTAATAAATTTATTTTATATACTTTTTATGAAAGACTCCCTTTATATCCGAACATACCATTTTGATTTTTAGTAAACAATATCGTGAGCTGGAATCCCGGGTACTGTTTAGAACCGTCAGATTGGAATGTTATTCGCGCGTAGTTTCCAGTTACCAACACTACCTTCTCGCTAAGTTCGCTCCCACAATATGTACCAAGTGTTCTGTTGTTATCATCTACAATCCTCAAATAATCATACCTACAAGGGAAAGAAAGATGTCTTTTATTTTTTAAGGGCACTTAAATTCTTAGAAATAACCCTAACCACCAAGACACCATAAGAGCCTTTTATGTTCTCCGCCCTCAACTAATTGCGAGTTGTGCTTTATGGTGGAGTTCAGGACTCTCCAAACGTTTCTGTGGAATATCAACCCGCCGATCAAATTCTTTTATTTTATGTTGCTCTTGAGTCACTCCCAAGCAGTTGAATTGCCGCCTCTACAAATTCCAATTAACGTTCAACAAGAGGCTTGTATGTTCTCTTGCTTTCGACCTACTTTTAGACGACAAAGGCCTGTAAAAGGGATTTTACTCATCTTAGCTCACATAAAAGCCCTGAGGCGTGAAATCATAATTTGGATTTCATAAACGCTATGGCATTTTCCAGATCGAAAACCATATCATTGGTGAGATCTGCTTAGCCAATGAGATATTTCTACACCTTTTGACCGTATCTACGAGTATAACACCAGCAATGAATATTGGATTTTGTAAAAAATAGTTTGAATTTTATTTAGGCTGTGATACAGTGCGCAGCCTCCCATCACCCACTGCCGCTAGATCTATAGAAACATTTCGAGAGAGAGCCGTCTGCGCCGAAACAACAGAAATGCCATACTGATGGAGTAAAAGCTGTCACAGTGGTCAATGACTAATGAATGCACCGCTAAGGCAGTATCTTAGGAGAAGAAAGAATCGAAGAAATCGTAGAAATTAATTTTTTTTCAGAATTCTTCGTTCATGAAATATCATGGTTTCTATGTTGCTCTAATTCAATTTTTTATCCGAGAGCAAATGGCACGTTTTGGACCCCATTTAGAGGGTGGTTTTGGCTTCACCGTGTTGATCTATCAGTGCAGCAAGGGATCGTTAAAATGTTGCTGTGGGGTTAAATTTTGCTGAATGTTGGCAGAAAACGCTCTGTTTATGTCAAAGGAAATATGAAGGCTTTTTGTGTTATTTCAACATTCAAAGTTTTGTAAACTTGCAGCCTTGATTTGAGCCAACGTGAGCGTTGGATGAGGTGAACCAAAATTTTCTCAAAATTGTACTTCTTTTAAAATAATACTATAATTTAATCAAAGGGCATGTAATTAGTTTCACTATATCTTGCCCTTCTCCATTTATTCTTGTAATCTGATATCTTCAAATCTGTAATATATTATAAATGGACTGTAATATAATATAAGTGGAGAAGATAAATAAAATAAATAAAATAAAATAAAATGAGCGAAAACTATTTTTCATGCCATATAGACCAGACCGCTTATTTACAGATACTGTCTCTTAAGTAAATGTTTGCGAAAATAAACGTGTTTCAGATTCTTCCTGATACTGCAAAGCGTTTGATAGATACTAATCGGCTTCTAAAGCCAAGTCTATCTTCATTATGAAATGAGAAGCCTATTCTCATTGGCCGGCGTTTTTCCGCGGGATATATTAACCTTGCCGCCCAGCGTTTTTAGAAGCCTGGTTTTGCCTTATTTCTAGGCCTAATATCACAAATCGAGGAACTTGCGGCGTATTAGCCGAACATAATTTGTATGTTTTGACCAGCAATAATATTACGCAGTTAGAGTGATAAGCACCACCTTAACTTAAGTTCCTAGTCTACTCTTACCAAAGCCGAGACATTTAAGTGCTTTTCAATTGTTTGACATCAGTCACGTTAACTTTATGGTAAACGGGAAACGTGAATCTGTACCACGTGACCAAGTTTTCCCTTTTCTTGATGTCTATTTTTCATTACTTCTACAAGAAAGTTAGTTGTTTCAATCCATAAGAATCCATAAGAATTGCTTTGAGCTCAGCGTTTTTATCTGCTTTTTTTTGTTTTTACGTGACTCTAAATCTCTGTATTGTTAAATTACTTACCGGCATTTAGAATCTGGCTCCAGGCTAAAATTTGAAAAGCTGAATTTCAGCGCCTTTCCGGGTGGAATGGAAATGTTATACACACAGTTCGCGTTATTTGGATATTTTACTGGAAATCCAGGACTTGTCAAGGTATTATTTATCACAGAACCACACCCTACAAAATCACATTGTAATTTTACACATCAAATGAAGATTTCTTAATCAATAGAGAACTTGATAGTCAATATTCTTTTTTCTATGTTCTTTGCTTTTTTGTTAGGTGACGTAATAAACTAAACAGCCATCTTGTTCGGCATGCCTGACAGTAACAGGGGTTTTATTTGCATGAGCATGCGCGACCGCTGACTTGTCAAAGAGCACGCGACCAGTGACAGCGACCGTGCTGCATAGTCATAGGAACCAAACTGTTCACTTTGAAAGCTTGCTTGAGATTGAAATGGTAGCAGGAACTTAGGAAAGACCTTCGTTCTACAAAATAAGTAAAGATCTGTTGATTTAAAGTGGAGACTGATGCGCTGAACGAGGTGAAAGAGCAAGTTTCTCAGGGATGTCTGTCACGAACATGCCTGCTTGTTGTTGTTTGGCGCTCGACTCGTGTCTTGATTCCCCTTTAAGAACCGCAAAGTTTGGCATAGAATGCATTGCTGATGCGTAGCTATTGAGCAAAATGTTCTTTATTTATTGTTTGTCTATAAATCGGATGTAAATCAGTTTCTCGATGCCGTAGAGGATTTCTGTCAATAATTTGTTAATAGCTGATTTAGCCATATTTCGGGAGTGGATTAATGACGATCAGCGGGCGACTACCACGCCGTTTTCAGTTGGAATAGAAAGTTTTTGCCTTAAGTATTTTAGCGATACAAAGTTTGTTTATAGGAAAATTGTAGAACTTCTTGTTTTTGCGTGGACTAACATTGTAACGCATCTTTTACAGGAATTTGCTTTTGGCCAGAACTTAAATGTTCTAATGATTTTTAACTTTTGGTCGGCATCACATGTTTACTGTTCTTCTTGGGAAACCTAACCGTTTGTTTCATCAAAATCGGTCACAAGATTGGACTTTAATTTGGGTCAGTTTTGACTGTGTCTCATCTCATTCATTTTTTTTATTGTTCGAGACATACAGAGTGACTACCATCAACATCTCACCAGGTGACTAATCTACGTCTTATGTGCTCTTAATTTTGTAGCTTTAAAGTGCTGGGAAAATTGTAGAACATATATTAATTCACTGCTGAACTAAACATCGGCTTTCGCGCACTTCGAACCCACTCGCTGAAATTTGCTATGTTTTTTTTTAATATTACTCTTCCTTTACCTTTTCAAAACAAAGAAAACTGAAAGTGTTTACTTGCATCAACAAACCTTTCTGCACTTTGTTTAGACTTTGATGAGGTCAGTGCAATCCTCCAGGCACTACATATACGCGCGCTGTTGTCCAGGTCAAGTGGGGAGATGAAATTTGATAGTAGCTCGTGTATGTTAAAGCCGGTCTACTTCGCTTTTGTTAAGACCATGTTAGAGTTTTTTTTTTTGCAAACTACACATTTTGTTAAATCACGAGCACATTCCCCAAGACCAAAGAGCAAACTAATCGCTATGATAGCTTTGAGACGCGCCATTTTGATGAAGGCCAACCATGTGGTGAGCCTCCATGCACATCGCTTGTTCAACGGTAGAGCATGCTCATGCAAAAAAAAAACCCCTGTTCCTGACAGTAAGGCAAAGCCTCGTTAGCAATTTAAAAGGAATCGAAATTTTATACCCAATCAAGTGGTCGATTCTACAGCGAGCATCCTCTAAACCATGAGACGTACGGGGGACGGGGTAGAGTCATGACGTTTTCATTAGCTGTTCGTTTATCCCTCGCGCGCATTTTAAGACAAGTCTAGTGTTGGCAAGTTACTATGGTTAAGAGATATGACGTCACAAGTGGTAGGTCGTCAAGGTGTTTTTGAGTAAAAATGCATGTTTTTTCAACTTCTTTTAGCAATAAAAGTAAATATTGTCGAGCCACCTTCAAAAAAATGCGCACCTCACCTTTACTTCTATTAGAGGTGAAGGTGAGGTGCATCAACTTTGACATCTAACCTGAAAGGTAACTTACTTAATGCATATTTTAATAAATTTATTTTATATACTTTTTATGAAAGACTCCCTTTATATCCGAACATACCATTTTGATTTTCAGTAAACAATATCGTGAGCTGGAATCCCGGGTACTGTTTAGAACCGTCAGATTGGAATGTTATTAGTGCGTAGTTTCCAGTTACCAACACTACCTTCCCGCTAAGTTCGCTCCCACAATATGTACCAAGTCTTCTGTTGTTATCATCTACAATCCTCAAATAATCATACCTACAAGGGAAAGAAAGATGTCTTTTATTTTTTAAGGGCACTTAAATTCTTAGAAATAACCCTAACCGCCAAGACAACATAAGAGCCTTTTATGTTCTCCGCCCTCAACTAATTGCGAGTTGTGCTTTATGGTGGAGTTCAGGACTCTCCAAACGTTTCTGTGGAATATCAACCCGCCGATCAAATTCTTTTATTTTATGTTGCTCTTCAGTCACTCCCAAGCAGTTGAATTGCCGCCTCTACAAATTCCAATTAACGTTCAACAAGAGGCTTGTATGTTCTCTTGCTTTCGACCTACTTACAGACGACAAAGACCTGTAACAGGGATTTTACTCATCTCAGCTCACATAAAAGCCCTGAGGCGTGAAATCATAATTTGGATTTCATAAACGCTATGGCATTTTCCAGATCGAAAACCATATCATTGGTGAGATCTGCTTAGCCAATGAGATATTTCTGCTCCTTTTGACCGTATCTACGAGTATAACACCAGCAATGAATATTGGATTTTGTAAATAATAGTTTGAATTTTATTTAGGCTGCGATACAGTACGCAGCCTCCCATCACTCACTGCCGCTAGATCTATAGAAACATTTCGAGAGAGAGCCGTCTGCGCCGAAACAACAGAAATGCCATACTGATGGAGTAAAAGCTGTCAAAGTGGTCAATGACTAATGAATGCACCGCTAAGGCAGTATCTTAGGAGAAGAAAGAATCGAAGAAATCGTAGAAATTAATCTTTTTTCAGAAGTCTTCTTTCATAAAATATCATGGTTTCTATGTTGCTCTAATTCAATTTTTTATCCGAGAGCAAATGGCACATTTGGGACCCCATTTAGAGGGTGGTTTTGGCTTCACCGTGTTGATCTATCAGTGCAGGAAGGGGATCGTTAAAGTCTTGCTGTGGGGTTAAATTTTGCTGAATGTTGGCAGAAAACGCTCTGTTTATGTCAAAGGAAATATGAAGGCTTTTTGTGTTATTTCAACATTCAAAGTTTTGTAAACTTGCAGCCTTGATTTGAGCCAACGTGAGCGTTCGATAGGGTGAACCAAAATTTTCTCAAAATTGTACTTCTCTTAAAATAAAACTATAATTTAATCAAAGGGCATGTAATTAGTTTCACTATCTCTTGCCGTTCTCCATTTATTCTTGTAATCTGATATCTTCAAATCTGTAATATATTATAAATGGACTGTAATATAAAATGAGTGGAGAAAATAAATAAAATAAATAAAATAAAATAAAATGAGCGAAAACTATTTTTCATGCCATATCGACCAGACCGCTTATTTATAGATACTGTCTCTTAAGTAAATGTTTGCGAAAATAAACGTGTTTCAGATTCTTCCTGATACTGCAAAGCGTTTGATAGACACTAATCTGTATAGCACCCGGAATGATCCCGACCTCGAAATGATCCCCAACCCTGAAATGATCCCCAAATCGACCCCGAAATGATACCGACCCGGAAATGATCCCCATTTCTCTTCACGTCGACCCCGAAATGATCCTCAATTAATTCTTGGACTGGAACTTGTATTCCGTCACGGAATTATTACAGATCTGTTGCAGCGTTTACGATCTTAAATCGCGTTTAACATTTCGCTACAAATTGAAAACGTTACAGTGGGGAACAGTATTTTTCCTTCTTCCCTTCCCATGAGACCCCGCGCGCGAGTCACCCTAATCCCCAATCGTCTCTCATCCCAAAAAACACTTAAATAGCGACTGGGTACGAGTCTGAGTCAAGAAGACTTTAGCAGCGACTGATCAAACAAAGTGAAATAGAGTTTAGTTGCGATATTTTGACTGGCCAATACCAGTCTTCATCAGGTTCATTGAGATGTTACGAATTCACAGAAATATATAAGAAGTAAATTACATAATATGACGTGGTATGGTGGCTACTTTAAAAGACAGGATAACAAAAAAATAAAACATATACTATATATTGTTACAGTTCATCACGTTTATTGATGCCCAGAGGCTCAATTGTCTTAGCTTTATGGATAAGGTGGGCTTCACGTGCTTTCCTGAAAAAATCACGCCCATTTTTAAGTTTTTCAATAGGAATCAAACGCATATGATTGTCGGAATGATTACTGGTTAGAAAGTGTTCTGAAACTGCAGTATAGATGTACTCACCAGTAGGGTTGAGCTTAGGTCGTCTGTGTTCATTCAAACGGTCTTTGAGGCGACGTTTAGTTTCTCCAATATACTGTAGATTACACAGGCGACATTGAATCAAATAGATAACATTAAAAGTTTCACAAGTGATATGAGATTTGATGTGGTGGGTCTCACCTGTAGAATGAAAAGTGTAATCGCGGCTACGACAAAACCTTTCTTAAGATCCAAATACAACGAGCTTCCGACATTCCTCGCACTGACGCACTTACAAACAAACCCAAGACTCAGACTGAAACCTGCTAAAGTCTTCTTGACCGTAACTTTTTCAATTTGATCTATTTTGACTGATCACGATCTTTTTGGATCCGACGTTGAGCAAGATTGATCGTACACGGTATTTGTAGTGTTTTTTTTTTTTACCTTAAAATAAACATTTCGCTACAGTTTATGTGATTTTTTAGCGCTTTTGTCATCTAAATGCCTTCTTTATGTATACTTTTTCATCTTCAACATCATTTTAAGATTTTAAAAAGTGTTAAAACACCATTTTTAAAATTCAATATCCAAGGCATGCAGTTTTAACATTATTTTTAGACCTTAACATCTATGCAGTTTTCTCTATAACCCGGGCTATAATCACCTACGTAATAATTTTAAAAAATGTTATGTTTCTTGATATTATCAGTTGCAGTTCATGGTGTTCCTAAAAATATACTAGACTTTGTGTATTTTTTTGATAATAATATTTTCCGGCGTTTAATCCAGTTCAAAGTGTAATCCCAAATTAATGTCATGTGGGCAAGTGAAGATTATTAGTGAAGCTTAAGTTATAATGTTGTGCATTTTGCACTATCCATAGTTCTAGGATATCATTCCATTCCTAAAATTAAATGGGGATCATTTCGGGGTCGGTATCATTTCGGGGTCGATTTGGGGATCATTTCAGGGTTGGGGATCATTTCGGGGTCGGGATCATTTCGAGGGCTGTACAAATCGGCTTCTAAAGCCAGGTCTATCTTCATTATGAAATGAGAAGCCTATTCTCATTGGCCGGCGTTTTTCCCCGGGATATATTTACCTTGCCGCCCAGCGTTTTTAGAAGCCTGGTTTTGCCTTATTTCTAGGCCTAATATCACAAATCGAGGAACTTGCAGCTTATTAGCCGAACATAATTTGTATGTTTTGACCAGCAATAATGTTACGCAGTTAGAGTGATAAGCACCACCTTAACTTAAGTTCCTAGTCTACTCTTACCAAAGCCGAGACAGTTAAGTGCTTTTCAATTGTTTGACATCAGTCACGTTAACTTTATGGTAAACGGGAAACGTGAATCTGTACCACGTGACCAAGTTTTCCCTTTTCTTGATGTTTATTTTTCATTACTTCTACAAGAAAGTTAGTTGTTTCACTCCATAAGAATCCATAAGAATTGCTTTGAGCTCAGCGTTTTTATCTGCTTTTTTTTTTTTACGCGACTCTAAATCTCTGTATTGTTAGATTACTTACCGGCATTTAGAATGTGGCTCCAGGCTAAAATTTGAAAAGCTGAATTTCAGCGCCTTTCCGGGTGGAATGGAAATGTTATACACACAGTTCGCGTTATTTGGATATTTAACTGGAAATCCAGGACTTGTCAAGGTATTATTTATCACAGAACCACACCCTACAAAATCACATTGTAATTTTACACATCAAATGAAGATTTCTTAATCAATAGAGAACTTAATAGTCAATATTCTTTTTTCTATGTTCTTTGCTTTTTTGTTAGGTGACGTAATAATAAACTAAACAGCCATCTTGTTCGGCATGCCTGACAGCAAGGCAAAGCCTCGTTAGCATTTTAAAAGGAATCGAAATTTTATACCCAATCAAGAGGTCGATTCTACAGCGAGCAGCCTCTAAACCCTGAGACGTACGGGGGGGGGGGGAGTTTTGACGTTTTCAGTAGCTGTTCGTTTATCCCTCAAGCGCATTTTTTTTTTTTAACAGCTTTATTGGGTGCTCCTCTAGTGATATACAATATAAATTTATAATACAACACAAAAAAAAAGAAGCAAAAAACCCAAAAGGGGTAGGTGCAACGGGACTAACGTCCCATGCGAGGCACCGCCCCTACATTAAGACCTAGATTAAAAAAATAAAATGAGTACACGAACATTCGTAGAAAAAATAAAATAAATTACGAGTGGCATGGGCACGTAGGGACTAGTGTCCACGTGCAGGGGTAATTGATTTCATATACCCGCGAAAGGTGAGTGCTCATTAATTTGCGAACAAAAAGTTGAAAGGCAGTAGGAGAGGGAAAACTGGTTGGGGATTCTAGCTTACAAACATAGTTCCATAGTTTAACAATGCGCTTAAAGTACGAGGCCTGAAAAGATGATGTTTTGCAAATAGGGGTGCGAAGATTAAAGGAGTTACTTAGTCTTGTACGATCATGGGAAACAAAAGATACATAATTCCGCACATCTAAATCGGTACTACAGTAAAGGCATTCATAAAAAAAGATCAAATCTTTGAGTTCACGATCTAGAGAAAGTGAAAGTAAGTCTAGCAAAATCAGCCGCTCTTTGTACGACGACTCGTCTTTGCGCGTGCGTAAAATCCACCTGCATGCACGTCTCTGCACCTGTTCCACCTTAGCATTCAGAGTAACGTAAGCGGGCGACCAGACTTGGGAGGCGTAACACAGCTGTGACTTGACCAAAGACAAATAGAGTGAACGCCTAACAGAGACGCTAGAAAGCAGGGAACAAGTCCGTTTAAGCAAACCAAGAAGCTTGTTTGCTTTCGCAGTGATAGTGTGGATGTGTGAGTCCCAGAAGAGCGCACTAGTTATGATGACGCCAAGATCTTTTTCTTCTGAAACGCGAGTCAGGGCTGTGCCATCGAGGGTGTAGTCAAAGGCAATCGGAGTCTTTTTCCTAGTCACAGTTGTACTTTACATTTAGACGTATTTTAATATTAGATTTAAAAATCTAATATTATTGCGCTGCGACCAGGCGTGCATATTAGAGAGAGTGTCTTGTATGAGGTCACAGTGTTCTGCAGACGAGACATTTCGGTATAGCTTGGTGTCGTCGGCGTAGAGTGCAACCTTCACGCCGTAAGCAGCTTCGTCCGGCAGGTCATTTATGAACAAAGTGAACAACAGGGGGCCTAAAATGCTCCCCTGCGGAACGCCAGAGGTTACAGGAGACCAATGAGAAGCCGCATTCTCAAGAACCACCCTTTGTGTACGCTCAGTTAGGTAGTCCTTGAACCAGCAGAACAGTTGACCTTTTACACCGTAAAGCCTCAGCTTTGCCAGAAGAGCGCTGTGATCGACAGTGTCAAAGGCCTTAGCAAAGTCCAGGTAAATCATATCTGACTGAACGTTATTATCCAAGGACTGACCGACTGTGTGTAGGACTGACAAAAGCTGAGTTACACAAGAACTATTTGGGAGGAATCCATGCTGCAGTACACTTATCAAGTCTTTCAAATGATCGTAAAATCGATTGCCCACGCAGCTTTCCAGAACTTTGTTAACAATTGGGAGTAAGGATATAGGGCGATAATTTTTTGCACCCTCTTTAGAATCTTTTTTGTGGATTGGTGTAACATCTGCGGATTTCCATTCACGAGGAATTTGACCTATGCTTAGACAAGTCTAGTGTTGGCAAGTTACTATGATTACTATGGCAAGTTACTATGGTTATGACGACACAAATAGTAGGTGATCAGGTAGACTTGCTACAAGTCGACCTCTTGGCAAGCGGAGCGAGCCATTTTGCCGCGAGGCGGCCAACCGCGAGCGACGAAGTCGCGAGAGGTTGACTTGTCTCGCTTGAAGGGTTGCCATTTGCATTTCGCGTCAAACTTTGGAGTGGCGTTACTCGCATTTGGGGTTTCAGGTTTCATTTGCTAGTTCTTGACTTCAACGGCGGAATGTACTGAATGTACGGAATGTACGACTAAATCTATTGAACGTGTGTGTGTATCTCCATCATTTAAGGAGCAAATTTGTTTACTTTGTGCGAAAGTTGTTTCTAACAATGATTTTAAGCGAAAGTTGACGACCTCAGGCGGCTGAAAAAAAAAACAAAAACTTGTTTCAGTCTCGAGTCAATACTGGGAAAGGAGTTCTCCAGTGACTGTTTTTTATGTAACTAATATCTGTGTCGTAACTTTGCTGACAAGAACGAAACCCTTGATCGGAAGCTTCACGGAGTGAGAGAAAGCCTCGAATCGTCGAGGAAGGCCATTACATAGGAAAAAGGAGACATAACTTCAGTAAAACGGCAAGCGCGAGATCCAGATCAATTTAGTTCTCTCTGAAATACACTTTGAAAAAGGAAAGAGGCACTCCAACAAAAACCTTCAAGAGGAAAAACCATTTTGCCCTTTGTCGCGCAATATCAACCATCAGTTCCTAGCCTTAAAAACATTGTTATGAAACACTGGCAACTGATAGAGAACCAACCTCTTCTTAGACAGATCTACAAAGAACCTCCAATTATATCGTACAAACGAGGAAGGTCTGTGAAAGATATACTCGTAAAAGCTAGACTCTGAGAATTAAAGGCTATAAACAGGTGGGTGGAAAGCGTGAGTCAGGATTCTCTTTATCATGTGATATGTTGCAATTTATCGCGCGATAATTTTCTTATTTATCGCGCGATAACTGTTCATTTTATCGAGCGCGAATTTTAACTTATCGCGCGATAACTTAAGCAAAAAAAAAAAGTAATGTCCCTTACGGGCCACCGTACCTAGTGTATTGCAAGAACTAGATTTTATCATTTACACAACAGGGGGAGGGTCATGATATCTTAGGCCAAGGTCAAGGGTAGGGTTAGCAAATTTCACTCCCATTGGGAGTGCATTGGGGATGGGTCACCTCATTTCCGAACCCAAATTTAAAATTCCCACCCCCCCCCCCCCCCCTTCCCCTCTGCTAATTTCTGACAAGTCCCTAAATGCCACTATTTTCCCACTAGTTTAAAAATGCAATGTGGCAAACTTACAGGATATTACCTGAAATCAAATCTGACCTAGGGTGATTGAGTTTTTGAACACGATAGGTGGATCACGAAAATTGCCAAAAAAAAAAAACTTAAAGAAGAAAAGTTGCCAGATGTTTGGTAGTTAAACACTAGTTTCTGTTTTCCCCGTGGCAGCTGATTGGGTGGACGGACAGGAGAAAAATAGGGGCGTATAGTATATTCTGCGCGATAAAAGTACATGCGAACCCCCATAAGAGAGCACAAAAATGCAGACTCAATGGCCGCTTAAGGAGATGTCCGAACACAACTTTTTCATGGAAGATAAGTTATTGCAAGTGTGTAGTTCCAAATTTTGCTAAAGTTCTCCGTATATTCCTATTAGCATAGTACACACAGCTAAAAGAGAGATCAAACTGTGTTTGAAGGACCATGAAGTGGTCACTTACAAGAGGTTAAAACCAATGGAAATCATAAAACTGTCAGACCCAAATAGTGGTCGCAGTCACTTAAAGGAGGTGGTCGTTTACTAGAGGTTCCAACTGTAAGGCTTTCACTGGGAAAATTTTGGTGTTTTACTTAAGTGGTCGCTTACGAAAGGTAGTCACTCACGGAGGTTCGACTACAATATACTCACTTGAATCAGCATTTTGAGCTGAACTGTAACACAGCATCAGCGATAGCACAAATAGAAAGTTCATCCTCCTGTTTAAGTAAAACGTAATGTTAAGGTGCTGTTCAGAAGGGCGGGGGGGTGGGGGGGGGGGGAGGGGGGCAAGCGGAATTTGTGAGTTTCCTTATTGTTAAATAAAATTAAATAATTAACTCTTCTTTCCCTTTTTTAATAACTTCGAGGAAAACAATACTCTCCGATGGAGTGCCAAAGATATAAAAAAATTTCCACTTTAAACAACAGGAGGAAAAATCTGGTTATATATTATAACTTTAATCAAAACCTGGAAGCCCCAAATGTGGAGAAAACACAAGTGACCAAGTCAAGGTTCACTTTGTTACGTGCTACTTTTGCTTATTGGTTGCCGGGAAACTAGCGTGCGACTGATCTATTTCTATTTAACAAAGAGCAGCGGCAAAAATGCTGAGCAGTGACCACAGATGCATTGCAAGTGCTTGACAGAACTTATTTGCAAACACCAGGCATAGCACACATTCCACCTGGATGAACCGTTCCATATGGGCTTTCCCCCGCTTTTACAGAAACAAAGTTAACGCAATTTTCTGAACCAAAACTAAAATGAAAGGCTAATTGGTATTTTTTGGTTGGTACAACTCAATCCTGTTACCTTTTCTCGTACCAAAAAAAACCACCATTGGAGTTTGAAGGAAAAATTTTCTCACCGAGATCTCCGCCGTATTTCTGTATGCACTCTAGCCAACCGCTGTTTTTCTTTTGACTAAGTGGGTAAAAACAATTATAGTGGAACAATTTTTAATTTTTCCAATCTTATGGACACCGCTATTCATTCCCTCAAGTCATTTAAAGTCTAAAAGGCGAACAGCAAATATTAATGAATTTAGACAATTATCCCTATGAATGATACCCTGCCTACGTTTAATGACTTCTCTAATCGGCGCAAAGGTAACATATGCCATCAGTTGCACCGTTTACGAAGCCTCTACAACTGAACCTGCATATCAGTTTATTCAGTTTTAAAGAAAACTATTGCTGCAAAAGAAACAATAACAGAAAAAGGAATTGCTTCGGTCCGTGATAAATTACCGTAAAATTCCGAAAATAAGCCCCTCCATGTATAAGCCCCCCAAACCGTAACGCGAAAAACCCTCCGTTAAATCGCCCCTCCAAATATAACCTCCCCGGGGGCTTGTACTTGGAAAATTGCCCTCAAATTCAAAGTAAAACAAAGCAAAAACGGTAAATATACTTCCAACTATACGGGTTAGCCCAATCGATTTTGAAACGCAAATTTCCCTCCGTAGATATGCCTCTCCGAACATAAGCCCCTCAAAAAATAAGTCCCTCAAAAAGGGCCTTTGAAAAATATAAGCCCCGGGGCTTATTTTCGGAATTTTACGGTAATTTTAAGGAACCAAAAAAGGGCCGGTGGTTAAAATTACAACCTTTAAAGGTTTTTAGAAATATTATTCCTGGTAACGTGTAAAACATTAGTATTGGGGTAAGTCGAATTCTGAAAATGACATGCACAAAGTGGCAAAAAGACCAATTATGAATGATAACAGCTAGTCCGCAAGAAATAGACATCAGCGTCTGTTTCGGGTCACGTGTTCTGTCGCGTGTTCAGTTTTCCTTTAATTGTGCTGTTTTTCGCTGCGTTTTCACCCCTTCTTTTCAAACAAAACGTTGCATCTTAGTCTTCAACTTTTCCCCTTGAAATGCATGTTCCATTTTACCCATGGTAGTATTTTTTGTCCCTTTCTTTGGAATTCATTGCCTTATAATTCTGAGCAAGATTCTGACAGCTGATTGGCTAATCGCACTGTTTTCACACATTGATGAGATCTTTTCTCCGGCTTCAGCTACCTTCAGAATAATACGGTCAGATTAATTTTAAGTATAATTATGTTAATTTAAAATGTGATTCAGCTTTCATTTGAAAGCTTAATATTCAGTTTTGCTTATGCTGCTATTTGAACGACAAAATATGTCATCAAATGCTTTTTCGGCTGAAAATATGGGACGTTCGTGCCCCTTACACTCTTGATATGAGTTTCGCTTCCTTATAGTACATCTTTTTTTTTTTTTTTACATTTTAACCAAGCGACAGCAGTGAAAAAGTCATGATTAGAAAGAACCCATTTATAGGCACATTATTGTGAAGAACGACAGCCTGGTCAGCGCTAAAACAGATGGCCTCCTTCAGTGGTTCGCTCACTATTAGATCGCAGAGGCTCAAAGAAAGTACATATGACTAAAATAACTAAATGAATAAAAACGAAGTGAAATGAATTCTAAAAAACAGGACCAAACTGACTAAAATACTGCATAATAACGTTGACTGTCGTTTGGAAGTTCTCCTTAATTTTGAATGAACGCTTTGACCGTAATGCTACCTCAGATGTAACATTTTTTCGCTTTTCTTTGTTTTGCTTTGTTTGGTTTTGTTTTTCTTTTTATATAAAGGCTACATGCCTATTGCACATTGCTTTTAAAGTTTAGCATTAACTACTGGCCTTACTATACTCATGCCGAAGCTCATGATCAATTTGTACAGGCAGCAACTCTTCGTTTCTTCTCAGTCTTACAATAAATGTCTACCGGGCATTCATGAAATTTAAAAAATTAAAGAAAGTACGATAAGGATATTCCTTTCGTTTCATAGAAGTAACCTGAGTCTAAAATACCCGAAAGGTCATGCAGCATTAGCAATGTTGATCCGGAGTTTTTGTAATCACTTGACCGTGTTTAGAGCTGTATAGAAAAAGGTTGAAGATAAAGCAAATTCCTATTTTAACAACAGAAACTTTAAACTACCCGCAGCTGCTGTTGTTTAGAACAACTTTGAAAGCTACTGAAACCTTTTAAACATTAAGCTTAAAGTTAGGTGTCGGATAAATCTATAAATTGTAGGGAAAATTTTCCACATTGACATGGATCCGCGATAACATCCCAGCAGGTATTTACAGCGATATAGATTGAAGCCATTAAAACCCCTTTTGAAATAGCAAAAAAATACCATTCTTTTGAGAAAAAAAATAAATTTTACCCTCTCTAGAAAAGCATGGCATTTCACCAAAAAATTATACATGTTGATAGATTTGGCATACTTTATGCAAGCATTGAATTGTCTGGCTTGAGGGAAAATTTAATAAAAGCAGTTTTTTTCTGACATCAAAGACCGTCAATATCTCTCAAATAATGAACGATGCATAATTGACTAAGAAATTATTTTCCAACGCTACCAGCTAGATAGATTAACTCACATTAATTTCAAAAATTTATCCTCAATTTGTGGTTCAACTTCCAATATTTACTTGGCTCCAACCGCATATAAAAACGAGCGGCCGACAATGATACTATGAGCACTTGGGCGAAGTGAGACGCAAGAATTTGACTGATGACGATCTTTTGACGACCTTCATAGGCAGGGGGGTTGGGGGGGGGGGGGGGGGCATTGAGAGTAACTTATCAAATTTTTGTATACCCATCTTCATACAAACAAATTTCGCCTCTTCCGGTACTAGTAGGTGCTGATTTAAGGCCAGTTGCATAAACATAGTAAATGAAAAGAAAATCGTCGCAGTTAAGGAGGCAACACATGCAGTTGAGAAAAATTCAACTTGCAGGGATCCGAACCCTGACTGCTGACTGTTGCAGCGCTCTACCGGCAATTGAGCTAGCAGCATCCCGGCAATTGAGCTAGCTAGCAGCATCCCTTATATAATCGTTCATACTGAAATCGTCGGTTTTGCAATGTAGACGGCATTCACCTTAGTTTGAGTATTCAAAAGGTTATAGAATTCCTGTTCATGCTGGTGCTCGGCGGAAATTTAAAAGTAAATGAACGCACGTAGCTGACTGAATGTTGCAAGACAGAAAAGCTCAGAAATGTAGATATCTTACCACTGGACGTTCCGGAGAAGTTTATAATTATGTTGCGAGACTCTTTCCTAGATCCTATATGTGCTTCAGTCTGTTACATTTTATCAGATGGCAGCACTGTCGAACACGCCAATGACACAGCATTGAGGTTCATTAGGTCTACTGCTTATAAGAAAACAAAAGCGCTCTTACTACAAGTTGAGTCAACAAGCCAGCTGCGAGCATGTGGTTGAATTGGTTCGTTATAAACCCGTGAAAGGATGATGATGAAGTTATGTAATATATCAAACATGAGATGCAGTGTTTCATCACCAGATGAAACACCGAGAAGAGAGTTGAAAATACGACGCGCAGCGGAGTATTTTTGACGAACTTCGAGGTGTTTCATCTGGTGATGAAACACTGTGTCGAATGTTTGATATTTCTTCTCAAACATCATTTTTGAAGGAGAAATTAAGGATGCAAATACTAAGCAATGTTTCATCCGATTTCCAAACACTCATTAAACATTAATTTCCTTTGTATTTTCTTAATGAATTATTAATGAGTTTGAGAAGAATATATGAAAATCATATATATGAACTACGGGGTGAAGAATTATATAAAAGATGATCATCGCAGTTATATACGCAACTTTTGCAGTTGCGAAAAGAAATATGTTTTCATAAATTTAATAAAGGCTAGCACACTTTACTGGTCATGCAGAATCAGCATCGAACCAGTAGTAAAATTAATTTGGCAGATTCAAATATATGCCGTGACACCCTGCATTAAAAAGAAGAATGGTTCAGTTTGTTTCAAACGGTACTGATATCCTATATTTTCTTTGAAACAAAGCAGTACGTATTTGGCGGACACCATGGAAGGTCCCGTGGATGTCCAGGTGCCTAATACTGTGTTTTGTAGAAGAAACTTTAGTTACAGCAAAACCTGTATGAAGCGATTCAATTAGTGACCGCTTAAAAGTAAATATGGGCCCTGACGCTCGGGCCCTAAAAACATTCTTGATATAAGGTTCGCTCACTTATAGTACAACTTTCATTTCACATTTTAACCAAGTGTCAGTGAAAATGTCATATTTACATGTAGTAAGTACCCATTTGAAAAACAACAACCCAGTCAGCACTGAAACAGCTGACGTCGTTCAGTGGTTCGCTCACTATTAGATTGCAGACGCTCAAAGAAAATACATATGACTGAAAAGAATGACGTGAAATGAATTCTAAAGAAACAAGACCAAACTACAAATACGGCATAACAACGTACTGTTGATTGTCGTTTGGAAGTTCTCCTCAATTTTGAATGATTGCTTTGACCGTAATAAAAAGCTTCCTCTGGATATAACATTTTTTTCGCTTTTCCTCGTTTTTTTTTTTTTTTAAAGTTTAGCATTCTTAAAAAAACTACCTTATTCGACACTCTCAACACTCATTAGGCAGCAACTTTTCCTTTCTTCTCCGTCTTACAAATCATCATTCACGGAAAATCAGAAAATGGGAAAATAAAGGAAAACAAAGTAAATGAAACGATATTCTTTCCGTGGGGCGAAAATAGTACTTTTAAGTTCTAAAATACCTGAAAGGTCAAGCAGCATTCATTAGGGATGTTGATCCTGAGTTTTTCTTAAACCGTTGACCATTTTAGCCTTATGTGCAGGTGCTGTTTAAAACAACTTTGGAAGGTAAAACCGTTTAAACAAGCAGGAAGTAATAATAAGGCGTCGAGTTTATCTATTAATTGTAGGGAAAATTCACCATATTGACATGGATCGATAATATCTCAACAGGTTTTCACAGCGATATAAACTGAAGCCATTACTTTTTATTGTATCTCTTTTAAAAGGGCAAAAAAAATACCATTTTTGAACCGAAAAAAAAATTACCATTTTACCCTCTATAGAAAAGCATGAAATTTCACCAAAAAATTTCCTACAGATGAATTACGCATAAGTTAAGCAAGCATTTTAATATACATGTAAATATATTTGAGCATTAATTTAATTTCCTCTGATGTCAGAAACCGTCAATGTGCCTCAAATAATGAACAAGATGCACAATTTAGCCACTAGCTTCGATTCAGATTAATTTGAAAACTTTATCCTCAATTTGCGGTTTAACTCCCAATATTTACTTACTATAGCTCTAACGCATTTTAAAACGTGTGACCGACAATGATGAGCGCGGGTGCTTACCTAGTCCCTAGGCCTCATTATTCCGCGCTGCAAAAGCGTTTCGGGTCACGTAGTCGAAGCGAAAACGTGAGGCCTAGACAAAAATCTTTAAAAGTGAGACAGAAGAGAGACAGCTCATGCCGGTTGGTTTACAACTGAGACCAGTGTTTCGCATTTCAAGGCTGAAAATACACCGCTAAGAGACACAGATGGGAAGGCAAAGTTCAATTGACAAAGAAATTCTTAGTTTTCTTTTAGCGGACAAAGAAAGGCTTCTCTTTACAAAATTGTCCTTCGGGAATTCGAAATTCACG
Source organism: Porites cylindrica (assembly GCA_964035525.1). Taxonomy (NCBI): domain Eukaryota; kingdom Metazoa; phylum Cnidaria; class Anthozoa; order Scleractinia; family Poritidae; genus Porites; species Porites cylindrica. The sequence continues at coordinate 30,328,112 of OZ037779.1, forward strand.
AAATTTTCATCACGGCCGATCGGAGCGCTTGGCCTGTTTTGAAACGCAACCAAGCAGCGAAGTTTTTGAAGAATTTTCATGTACACTTTGTACTCTATAGTCAAGAAAATTACGTTTTTAAATGGAAATTTATGTTATCATTGATAATACACTCATAACTTCTGTAAATGTCAGCGAATTTTATAGGATTTTTACTTTTAGGTTCAGCTTTTGTCCGGCACCTTTCGATACGCAGCTGATGAATTTTATTTGAAAGTATTGTTTTTACTTTGAAAATTCGCGGTCGTTTAAATCTGTTTAAATGGCTAAAGAGCTTCAAACTCCGATAGCTCAGTTGGAATGATGGGATTGAAGGAGCAGAATAAATCTTCACAGGACTACGAATAACATTCTGATGGCAAAAGTCGATCCCGCAAGTATCCACAAGGGTTAACATAATTTCCTGCTGTTTACAACATGAACAACATGCCCTTGTCTGGGCTAGTTCGCCTCGGATACGCCGCCGAAGTTAATTGACCGAGAGGGACTGGCAAAACGCCGCACAGGGCAACACGTGTGCGAAGTGAGACGCAAAAATTATAGCGGAGCTCTCGCGCGCGAAGCGCGCCAGCGAAGCACCATGGGTAAGTAAATCTACCCATCCCAGAAATTTGGTAATCACGTGACCGTACACTGACCGCCCGCCGTCCGTCCGCACCACAGGTATACCAATGTAAAATAACTTAATCAACAGGTATGGCAACCCAAATGCAACTCGAGGTTGTTTTGGCGGGAAATCGCATAGCCACCCGCGTCTTGTAAAGCAGAGACAGTTAAAGAGTCAATAAAGACGAAAACGGAAAGCGGAAATTGTTTCTGTGTCCGACAGAGAAATACAGGGAAAAAGGGAAGTAGGCGGCAGGCAAGCGAAGCTCAACGAGAAAAAAAGGGCGACAGAGATCTAGGGCGGAGAAAAAAAAACAAAGGAGGCATTTTTTTTGTTGAAAGAACAACAAAAAAATTTTGTAGCAGCGGTGACAAAATGAGAAATGCAAGCGGCCACCAATGCAAGGTGAAAATGAGCGGCAGTGAAAAAAAGTGAACGAGAACACGTACGACCTTTCCTCCATAAAACGTGTAACTAAGAAGTTTCCGGAAGTTTCACGTTGTAGTCGTGCAAAACAAAGGCAAATAAATGTACAAAAAAAGTGTGCTGCACGTGCAAAGTTGATTTTTTGCTAATTAGACCTATTGCTATTTTTCCCCGTTCTCCGGCGTTGCCCTTGCCGCTTAGCATTACACGATTTTATATTTTGTTTGAACGAACTATATATAATAATATATTAGCGAGAGCTTCGCTTTTATCCCTGGCTAGATCTATGACGACCATGGTGTAGTTATGGGCGGCGGGCTAAGTGAGGCGGGGTGAGGCGAGAGTAACTTATCAAAAAATATCAAGAAGATCAACGCCGAGACGAAACTATTATGCAGGTGCGAAAAGACTGCCTGAAAAAATTCAACTTGACCGTATTCGAACCCTAACCACTGACCGTTGCAGCACTCTAATCAATTGAGCTTTTTAAGTCAACCGGGAGCTGGTCATTAAAGTGGTTCGTGATATACTGCCTGGGAAAGATGGAGATAAAATGATAAATATTTGAACCAAGGAGTGAAGAAATAAATGCAAAGGGAATCATCGCGCAGTTAAAGATGCAACTTGTACTCGCGAAAAGCGCTGTAACGATATCGTAGAGGTCATGCAGGGTTCGAATCCATGCAGGCCTTAAATTTTCATGCTTTCCTTCGCAACTGCATAAGCCACGTCTTGAACTCCGATGATCTCCTTTGCACTTTCATTCCGCGGTTAAAATAATGAAATTCATATATTCATCATTTCATACCTCACTACCGTTTTTATTTAGACAAGAGAGAGTAGCTTTATCCTCTTTTGACTCAGAATAAAGAGTTTGACATGGTCGATCACCAGACGTTACCTTTTCTGTTCGATGCTAAGATTTGTCAAGAGCAATACGCTTCTGCCCGGCCCATCACAAGATGAACAGGCCATTTGTAACATCATTTTTATGCAGAAAGTTATATGAGAAACGATTATTGGGTCATATCTTAAACAAAATAATAGTGATTTAGTTTTTCAAACCCGTACCATTTTCTTAAGTGAGTAAGTTCGTAGCTGCTCACATGACCAAAATGTGATTTTTTAAAATTACCTCTTACTGAATATGAGTTTTGCACTTAAACTTCAAGGAAATGTTGATGAGGTCACGTGGTACCATTAACAGTTCATCTGAGAGTACCTTTCAAACGTTTAGCAAGATAGAAGCAAAAATTGTTTTGGCCGCCATGTTGGAAGCCAAGAATATAATCATACAAATACAGGCCAATTCAAATCATACTACTTTCTTGAAAAATCAAAGTGCCATAAAATATTTCCCTAAATCTAAAAAATTGGGGGTAAGATGATGTCAAATTTTGGCATCAGCAAGATTCCAACTCATTGTTTAAAGGAAGCATTGGTCACGTGAAGAGTCGTAATGCATGTGGCCTATTTCTGTTGTCAATGGGCCAATTCACAACGACATCAGGTTACCAGAATGCTTCATAGCCTGTTACAGGCGTTTGGATAGTAGAGTGCGGCGCGAAGGAAAAGAGCGTGAAAAAAAGAAATAACGAGGAAAAGAGGGAGAGACGAGGGAACGCCAGTGAGATTTGCTTTCAAAAGGTCATTCGGCCCATTTTGTTCCCTCGCTCTCACCCCTACCCCACCCCCTCGTTTTTTTTTGTTTTTTGTTTTTTTTTTTCTGCTCACTTCTCTTTTAGCTGTCCCCACGATCTGAACCCCTGCAACAGGCTAAATGCTTCAGTGTTTTGCTTTCTCTGTTTTTTAAAACCTTATTTTCTTATTTGAATTGTAATTAACCCCTTGAAGCTCAACTTGCAAAGGGATTTTACGGGAGTCTTGTAACTCAAATCTTTTGAAAGGCTAGGGACGATAACAAATTATTTGTTCAGAAAGGTCGTCTTGTCAGACTTGTAGCTAGTCGCCACTTATTTATTTCCGCAAAGGAATATAATAAGGAAAATTGTAGTGCGCAAAGGTCCTTGGGAAGGAGAAAAGTGACATCGCTTCGCGGGTTTCTTCCTTCCCTAAATGCACTGCGAAGTCACTAAATCCATCTCATTAATAACAGCGCGCACACAGGGAAGCGACTGGGTACAAGTCTGTCTAAATATGCCGTTACGTTTTAATCATCATTTATTTGAGATCGAATTTATGACAGCTACATTAGCCTTTCCATTAACTTTTGAGGGTTGAGGCAACTAAAAAGAAGCAATATAATGTCACGGAGAAACCGTGAAAAATATGTATAACAAGTTACTAAGCGATCTTCTTTTTTGCAAATGATAAGCTTTCCTTTTCAGTTGCATTTCTCCTTTCATTGACATTCTTCTGTTTTATGCACATGTCTGAAGAAATTTCCAACTATACGCCTTATTAGTACTTAATTTCCCTGTCTTTAATTCGCGCTTTTTTGCGATTGTGGAAAAATCGCTAAATTAAAGACCCTGGGTCGAAATAAAGGTCCCCGCGAAATTTAATACCCATATAGAAAATTCAAATCAGAAAAAAAATGATTGACATTTAATAACAACAATATATACTGAACAAAGTAAATGTATCGACAAATTTTGGCAAATAATCAACCGAATTTACTGGTGAGTTCCACTCTGACATTCTGACTCTATCTTGATCAGTCGTGGCTGCTATGACTGACGTTCTTCCAGTTTATCTCGATATTGTAGGAAATTCAGACGTATGAAAAATTAAATCAAATTGAGAGCGCTTAAATCGCGAAATTTAATGCCCGTTTTTCATACGTGCCTTCGGGCCTCGGTTTGGTCTAAAAATAAGGGGGAGGCGGCCGGCCCCGGGGGCCAATCCCCTGGTTTTTTCACAGTACTGGTATGTTGTATAAACCAACATTGAAACTGCACCTTGTTCGTCGTTGTGTGTCTCAGACGAAAGTTTCTGAAACTTCTGCTATCCCCGTAAAAGTTCCAGTAATTCCAGTATTTTTTTTTCCAAAGAAAAAGATACAAACCTCAGTTACCTATTTAGAGAGAGTAACATGTCACTGCTGCGAAAGTTCCTGTAATCTTGATTTACTGAATGGATACTACCACGGGACGAAAAATTGGATTTACTGCACTTTTGACACGCGTCAAAAGTTAAGTCAAATATGGTATTGGCTTTGACTTCACCTTTGACGCGCGTCAAAGATGTCGCCAAATATATAACCTCTTTGCTTACTCCTTTGACCTCGGTAAAGGTGAAGTCAAATTGGTAACAACTTTGACTTCTCCTCTGACGCGCGTCAAAGATGAAGTCAAATGAATCAATGCTTTGCTATTCCTTTAACCCTTATCAAAGTCGTTGTCAAATATGCTGGTAACTTTGACTTTACCTTTGACGCACGTCAAAGATAAAGTCAAAAGTGTAGTGGCTGTGACTACACCTTTGATACTAGTCAAAAATGAAGTCAAATACGACCGCTACACTTTTACAACACTTTTGAATGGTGCTGAAAGGTGAAAGCAAATATGCAGTGAATTACGTCTACAAACACTTATGTCCAAACTGATATTAAGAAAGGAAATTAAAAAGCTGTATTTGAATACTGTTTTAAAGATATTTATACGACAATACCGAACACGGGCGGGTAATCATTGTAATTGCTGTTTTATAATTATTTTTGAAAATGTTCTAGAATATGTACTTTTTCGAAGTGTTTTTTTTTTTTCTTATCTTGAGTGGATCATTTTCTCCTTGATCGATCAATGTACCATGTAATGATAGCGGCGCAAAACAATGACTCAACAATTGGACGAAGGAAGACTGAACCCAAGCAAGACACCCTGTTTTTGGCGCGAAATTGTCGCGGCTGCAAACTCTCTTCGCCCGCGCAAACAAACAAACTACGCAGATCTGAAGAAAACAAAAAGCTGCTTTTTTGTACGAAGCAGTCCAGCTTTTGTTAACAAATATTTTCACACTTATCATTGATAGAGTTTAGACCACAAACTTGTTCAAAAGGTACGTGTCATTCTTTTCTATGTGTGCATGCCATAGTTGTTCTTCAAACGTCATAGTTGTTTTACTGTGTTACGCTTACGGAAACCAACTCTGAACAGGCGTGTATGTCGTGCTTGGGAGCTTTTCTGATTGTTAGATATGGTTCAGTAAACTATAAAATTTCTTCTATATCACAGTAGAGTTTACATTAGATCAAGCCCTTTTTTCTTAATAGGGTTAGTGCATTTCTGCAAAAGTAATAGCTGGCTTATATTTCACAATGCAATTCAAGTCAAAACTCCATGCGAGAACCTACTAACATCAAGATTAACCAACTCTGGTTTTTCTAACAGTTATACTTAACTACGAAAACTACTTCAGGGTAATGAAATAATATAAGACTTACATATATTTTCTTTCGTGGACAGTGTACTTCAATAAAAATATCTGTACCAGACTTTGATGGGCATAGTACTGAAGCAAGTACATAAGCTTATTTGAACAGGATTCAGTGCAGTTTATCAAACAAAGAAGTGTGGTTATTTGAAGACTTCGGATGTTTTACAGACGTGAGTATCTCTTTCTATTGATTTTTCTGGGTTCTATACGTAATGGGGCTCAGGCTGCATAATTTTTAAAATATTCCATTGATTTTTGTGCCACCACAGTGGCAGCTAGGTATGTTTCAACATTTAATAATAATCATTCAAACATACCGAGCTGTCCCTTCTTTATTGTGACTGGACAATAACTTTAAAAATAGCCTGCGTAGCAAGCTTTTCCTCGCAAGTTTTGTGCAAGACACTAAGTTTGTAGAGGGCAAAAAAAGAGGAAGGAGGGGCCGGGAGGGGCTAACTCGCGCAATAACTCTATTGGAAACGCTTGTTATGCAGGCTAGGTATAATATAAAGTGCTTCTTTAGTTTCATTTTAAGCTTTGTGCATAGAGGGAAATTTAGATTGATTTTTCCTGGACTTTATTAAGTGATAATAAGGCTAGATTCAAACGTCAAATTTCACAAATGACGAACTTAATGACAATGCATGTACACGAAATGTTCCCATTCAAAAGCATTAGGCTCGCTACAGATTTTTAACCGGTTCTTTAAGTTTGGATAAAGGTAAAGAGAAAGGGAGATTTTCTGCAGAAAAGGAGCGATAGTAAAAAGGGAGTGGGCCCGAAAAATTTATTTAAAACACTACGACTGAATTTTTTATCTCAAATTGCTATATTCTTTTACAATTATTTCACAGATAAAAGAATCAAGGCAAAGTGATAAGTCTCCAGTGGAACGAAACACACAACAGAGGAAGATTGAAGTTAGATACATGGCGTTTGTCTTTCACTTACATCAAGCATCAAAAACACTCTAGAATGAAAATCTTCGCAAAGATAACATCAAGACAGATGGGCTCCTGATCAAGAACATTTCTTACTTACCATGATTTTTGCACTGGCTTGCGTGAAAGAAGTATTTTAAACTATTTTGCAGGTTGCCGTCCGTGACAACAACGTGTATCTGGAACATTTATAGTTCTTCAAAAATTTGCGGCAGTCATTATGATTGTCCTTTGACAGACTGCAATGAGTACTTTAGACAATAAATCGTGAAAAGGTTTTAAAAAATCATTTTTATGCGTTTAAGTTTTAATCGGAATTGTTCAGCTTTCTAATCATCTAATGAGGTTTTAGGACAATAAAGTACAAGATTAAGAACTCAGTCTCTTATCTGTCCACCTTAACGGTATCCAGGTCGCAATTGAATTTGATTGAAATCTCAAGTTGGATTCTAGCCTGTATATCAAGCGCTTATGACTAGCGAGGCAATAACGCGGCATTCGCGCGAAGCGCGAGGCGAACGCGGAATTCCCGCGAAGCGCGAGACGAGCGAGAGGCACGATGCGAGGGGAGGAAAAAAACCAAACATATTTGGCAACACCTTTGTTAAACCTTTGACTTAAATCTCAGACACATTTGACGACAACTTTGTCACACATTTGACCTGAGGCTCAGACACATTTGACGACACTTTTCACAAGCCTTTGACTTTAATCACAGACATAACTTTGCCGCGCTTTTGTCACACCTTTGGCCTGAATCTCAGACATATTTGACGACGCCTTTGATAGGGGTACAAATGCTAATGAAATATACCTTTGACGGGCGTCAAAGGTAGGGGTTAAAGGCGTGACAAAAACGGCCTTTATCGCCTGAAGACTCGCCTTTGACCGCGGGCAAAGGTAAACATTTGTCGCGCGTCAAAGTTGTACAAAGGTGTGCAAAGGTGGCCTTTATCGCCCGTTTGACTTCACCTTTGACGTTCGGTAAATCCGTTTTTTCGTCCCGTGTACTCAACATTGAGTTTAGTCATATGAAAAGTCTGAAAACAATACAACAACAAACACAAAAAGGCGACACTTGAGCTATTTCATTTGTAGTATCAAATGCTTGACGGTTTTGTTGCTGTTAGCAGCAAAAAGCGCCATTAAAAGTAATATTCCCGTCAGAATGCCTGGCTCTCATCTAATTGTTCGAAATCATAGTAAGGGGTATCTTCTGTCATCATCTCTTCTAGTTTTGCCAGGTATCAGTTGAAAGAATGAGGGTTGTTCATATTCGGACTTGCTCATCGCACCCTATTTTTGAAAAGACTGAGCTCAGGTTTTGTCTTTTTTATTTTTGTGGGTGGATTATCAAAACAGTTGTAAGTTTGACACGTCATTACTGCACATGTTTATTTCTCCGTTCGATACCGCTGATCTGTTTTCAGCAGGACACAGCACAAAATCACCTGGCGTGTCATTTTCCAGGATACGGAGTTGCCCCGGCCCGCTAAGATGTCAACGGCCTGGAAAGACAATCAATTTTCTCGAGTGGGTCGATTATTTAAATAAAACGAAGTCTAACTTAAGCTGCGGTATTTACAAATCTATGCAATGCTATCAGTGGGTTATTTTAAGAAGATAAATGCTCTTCTAGTCTTCTTTCAGTGCTTTCATAAAACTGTTCACAATAGTGCGTTTAGTTTTAAACGTTTGGCACTGAAAATGGCTTAGAACGCGGTTTTGTTATATACTGGCTAAACGCCATTTAAATAAATCAGTAGTGGCCCTATGAGTTCAGAATTTCAATTTTTTACTAAACGACTATTATGTGGGATCAAAAACGGTCATCAAATGTTTGCAAACTTCTTTAAAAAATTTACTTATGATAATAATAATAAATTACCAAAACACTTAACCAGTGAAATTTAAAAAAGAAAATAAAAAATATTTACAGTAAAAATATACTAATAAATGGAAAATGGGCAAAAAAGAAAATGACTTCTGAGCAAGAAATGACATTTATTAGTTGGCCTCATGGGCTATTGACTTAGAGCTTATTTATAATACATACTAATAAACACTGTCTGATAAATGGAAAAATGCGCAGAACAGGATAATGACTTGTCAGCGTAATAGCTTCCCCTAAGCGAGAGAAAAATCATTCGGCAGTATAATAAAAAGACAACACAGATAGGGAAAAGAACGAAAAAGACAAACAAGAATTCAAAAGCAATTGGAAAACAGATAAGAGGAGAAGGAAATTTCATTTTTTTTTAAATCTTTTCTCTGTTTTATCTCCTCGGAGGAGTACTGAGTAGTGGAAGTTTGGATTGGTGCCATGCAGCCGAGACCTGTTTTTAACAATTATTCCCCGACCCCGAATGGGCTCCGAGTCAATAGCCCACGAGGCCGAAGGCCGAATGGGCTATTACTCAGAGGCCATGAGGGCGAGAGGAATAATTGTTTTAGTAAAATTCAACTAGTTGGTCAAAAATATCGAGACAAAACAACTTTAGCTAGCAAAAAGCGATTCAGTAGCCGTTGTTTTCCTTTTCAAAGCCGGCACTTTTCGATAATAGTGGGCTATTACATATAGCCTAGTAGTAGCTCAACCAATCAGAATCCAGCATTGATAATAGACCACTAGTTGGATTTTACTAAAATTCGTTATCCCCTTTAGGATAAGAGACTTGAAACTCGAGGGAGTAGACCGGTGCGAGTTTAACACTTCTAGCTTCCCCGGAGTTAAATTCGCAATTCCATTTCCAAAGCACGTGGTGTGACCTATGACATAGCTTTTTAAAGTCCCTCTCTCCTCTTAGGTCCATTTTTACTGGGTATATTTATGTCGCTGGTTTTTCAGGCTACAATTGTCGAATTTTGGACAGAATCCAAATTTCGCTCACAGTACAATGAGCAAAAATACTTAAATAGTAAGCTGTTTAATAAAATCAAGAGATTGGCTTACATATCAATAAACAAACTGACAAATACCGAAAACAATTATTTTCAAAGCACGTGGTGTGACTAGGAATTCATATTTTTACAAACGTTTTAAAACTTTTTGTTCAAAATTCTTTACCAGTGAAAAATATTATTCATTAAAATTTTGTGGTTGAAAAGTTTGTTGCTTTCGCCTTCTATTTGTAGCTTTGGTCACTAACAGTGGTCGATTCTGATTCAACTCGTGAGTTAGATAATAACTGAACTTGTTTACCTCATAAAAAGATGAAGTTTATACCTGAAGAGTTTGACCACCTTTCATTAAACGAAGTGGGTATCATAAATCACCTCGATCGACCAAATGTTAATTCAATGTAGTGACATATATTCTAAATTAGTCGTATTTACCAACATCTGCACTAAAATTCATATTCTTTGAATACTATCCGCAGTATACAGTTTATTTAAGATTTTCTTGCAAAAAGGTATACAGTTAAGATAATTTCCCTGGCAACTATGTTTTCGTTTTCGCATCTGAAATCTACTTCTATTCAGCCAATCTCCTGATATTTTGCGGCTGGCCGGAGAGTATAGAGTTATATTCCATACGAATATCATCAATTTTTAATGTCACTCATGCTGATAATATAACAGGAATAATTCTTCCTTTGATTTCAAACAGCGCGATATATTCTCTTCACGCTGCCGTATGCCAGTGTTTCTAGAATCATACAACAAACGAAAAAGCAAAATATTACTAATGCATTAGAACAATTATATAATACATTAATATCTACTTTTACGGTGGCTTTTTCTAATTTCTATTGTAATTTATTTTATTTATTTCTTGTTTCAGCCTCATTTGGGAAGGTAAGGCGCTCAATGTCATGCATTTGCGAACGGATTCGAAAAACTATTACTGAGAAACTGAAGAGCAAAAAATAAAAATAATAAGTAAATGAAAATACCTGTATTTGTTCGAGTGACACAACATTTTAGATTTGTGTTGCCTGTTCTTGATAATTAGCCAAAAAGCTTCTCACTAGGTTAAAGTCAATCGCCTTGTTCGAGGAGAAGCTTGTTTTACCTAAATTAATAAGCGACTATTTGTGAAAGACCGAGTATATTAGTCGCGCAAGTAGAAATCGACAGAGGAATGTTCACTTTGTCAACTGCTATTTGTTACATTTAACTCAAAACCTGTTCAGTTTTCCCGGCACTTCATCAGCATGTTCTGTAAAGATTAAATCGGAATAAATAGAACTTGTGCTGAGGGCCAAATCATTAGAGTCCAATTGGTCAGTGCTTGCTCTTCTTCCAAGCTGACACTGATCTAGTAGCCATTCAAGCCGGAGTTTATCCCCACTCAGCTTTCTCTCGTATTGCCCTCTCAAAACCCTCTTAAGGTCCTTCTCGTTTTTAAACCTGTTCCCAATTTCGAGCTTGTCGTGGTCGAATTTTAATTTCAATGTTTGCATTTCTAAGGAAAAGCACTTTTCCAGCTGTTCTTTTTGATATTTTAAAACAGAGATGTCGTGCTCGTAACCTTGTATTTCCGACTCGAATTTCAACCTCTGTTGCTGAAGTATTCTGCAAAATTCCACCTCTAATTTACGTCTGATGTCTTCCTTTTCCTTAATAAAGCCCTTTTCCATGTCCGATTTTTCCCTTCTAAAAATGTTCGTCAAATCGTGCTTTTGCTGTTGGAACCTCTGTTCCATGTCCCCGACGATTTCCAACGCGAACTGGACAGGTGCTCTACTAACTTGTGCTTATTGGCGTAGTGAGAATGCATTTTGGTCTTCTCTTGTTTGAGCGATTTCAACAGCTCCTCTTTATCCAGGATCATTTTGGCATCTAATATATACTTTTAAAGTGCATATCAACCTCTGGTTGCTCGTGATTATAGAGGGTCTCGAGATACATGTACGCGTTTTCCTAGAAGTAAACATTCTCCAGGTCGCCCAAGCCCTGCGACAATGTCCTCCTCAGCTCATTTTTACTTCCTCGATTCCCTCAAGCTCTTTGCGAATCTTCGCTTCCATTTCAGCCTTTTCGGTTTTAAATCCTTCCTCTTTCTCCCTTAAAAGTCGCTCAAATTGCGCTCTTAATTCCTTCTTCTCTTTGATGCAATTGTCACTGAAGAAGAGTCTGTTTTTAACGATCCCATTATGTTATCAACGCAGATTTCTCGTCTTCGAAAGACAGCTTGAAAATATGTCTCGATTCCTGAATTTCCAGCGCATGTTGTCTTTCTCTTTCAAGAAATTCTGTTGCATTTCTTCTTTCTCACATTCAAAGTCTTTTGTCATGTTTTCCTTCTTCACTTCAAAAGCTAAACGCATATCATCTTTCTCGTCTTCCCATGGGCGCGATCAACAATCTCTCTCTCCTGCAGAAATCCTCGAACAATTTCCCCCTTTTCCTCAAGAAACCTTCTTTCTATATCAGATCCATCGATCATAGCTAGATTTTCCTCCGAATTTCGTGAACAGTTGCTTTCCATGGTCTTGATTTTATTAACCTAAGAGCGCGTTGTTGGCGAGATCAAAGCACATCACAGCTTACAATTTCCTGCCGAGCGATGACCCTTGGTCGGATGTCATGAAAACCCAAGACCAATGCGTGCGCATTTTGCCGACCGCGTTTTCAGTTAATGGGTGGGCACGTCAAGAGATTTTTTGGCTGAAATTTTAAATGATCAAGTCTTGGAAAATTAACAGTTCGTTTCTTGCTTTACGTGAAGCTGATTTCAAGAAATTAATGGCATGTACTCAACGATACCGGGTTTTCGACTAAAACAACAGTCTTCACTCTTGAAAACTGAATATCATGGAATATACACACCGTAAAATTCCGAAAACAAGTCCCGGAGCTAATATTTTTCAAAGGCCCTTTTTGAGGAGCTTATATACGGAGGGAAGTTTGCGTCTCAAAATTGATTGGGCTAGCCTTATAGTTAGAAGTAGATTTACCATTTTTGCTTTGTTTTACGTTGCATTTGAGGGCAATTTTCCAAGTACAAGCCCCCGGGGGGCTTATATTTGGAGGGGCGATTTAACGGAGGGTTTTTCACGTTACCGTATTTGGGGGCTTATACATGGAGGGGTTTATTTTCGGAATTTTACGGTATGCATGTAGATTGACACCTTGACGCTATCTAACAAATCTCTTTGGTTTTGACCATCAGAAGTCCTTGCTTCTGAAACAGCTGGCGATCAGAACCGAAACTAATCGATAATTTACCCGCACGAAAGGGGGGAATTTCATATATCCTATGATGCTTCGCGGCTAATTTCTGTCTTGTCTCCGCGGCACACTCCGCGGTGGAAAGAGCGTTCGAGGGTTTCGCGGGAGATTTCCAACGACCTATATTTCAAGATGCAGCTCATCCAAGGTAGGTTTCAATGAGCCCTGTTAATCTTTGGTATCTGATTGATAATCTAACATGTTTCCATGGTCATTTCACACATTATTGCTCTCGTTTACGACCCTGTTAAATTAAGCCATTCTGTTTTACTCGCAAGTGAATGTTTATTTGATGACTTTCAACTATCAAAAACTGTCTTTATTCTAGCAAGGTTTTGCTCTATTAAATTATTTATATTGGCGAACAAGGGGTGCTCGACACTAGTTCCACGCTCCGACCTCGACCTCGATGGGTCGGCACTTGAGCCCGCGATACGGTCAGGTGATACTGGTCGGTGGATACCCTGTCTTGACAGCTGTCAATTGATCACAACATTGATGTACAATATGTGTGCAATATCAGTCTTCCTGTGCTACCAAGATAGCTGGAAAGTCTGAGATTGAACATTGGTTGCCCTGTGGTGTGGACGGACGAGCCGGCTGCGGGCGGTGTACGGTCACGTGATTACCAAATTTTCTGGATGGGTAGATTTACTTACCCATAGTGCTTCGCAGGCAAGCTTCGCGTGCCAGAGCTCCGCTAAAAATAAAGGACACGTGGGCACCCCGGGGCCCATCCCCTGGATCCGCCACTCCGTATTATCGTTCCTATACATGCCTTGCGATCGTAAGGCTAGTTAACTAATAGTCCGTGGCCAAAAACACTCTCTCTGACTTAACAAGAGATAGAATTGGAATAGTGAAACCGAAAATCGTAAATAGGTCGACACAGCAAAGGTACAGAAGGTTTTTTGTGTGTGTGTTTAGAGAGTACAGAAGGTTTTATCGGCAAAACAAGTCGCTTTCCACCGTTGTTCAACTGTCGCGTTCCTGTTCAACTGATGGGATCACGTGCGTTCTGAAGCTTGATAATATAGTATGAAGCGATGCATCATGGGATATATGAAATTCCCCCCTTTACCCGCACGTAATATTTTCTTAGCCTAATTCGAAAAGCGCCGTTGATACCTGATGAGCCTTTTAAAATATTACTGTCGGTGAAGAATGGCCCAATAACAAACACCTTTGTTCTGAGAACGTTTGCAACCTACGGTGACATCGAATCCGAAAGCGATAACCTTTTCTCAATCTGAAATCGGTTGTAATCGAGTCAGTCGAGTAGGCTGAGACGTTATTAATGACAGATTTCGTTGTCCTTTCATAAACCCCGAGTCTCCACTTTTGTTAAAGGAAGGATATATTTCTTTGTTTTCAGTGTGTTTTCTGTCGCCCATCAAATAATTTTGACTGATAGAACTGGTGTAATCTGTTTTTTTCTTGCTGGTACCTGACAAAATTGAAAGATATTTCGCGTGCGCCATGTCAGAGTCAAAATCAATGTTTTAAAAGCAGAGAACGCCGCAATGGTCCACTTTTATCAAGTGTGGCGTCAGTTTTTGCTGTGACGTCATGACATCTGTTTCCTCAAAGATCTAAAGTCTTTTAAAAAATTCTCGAAACAACAGAAATTTATTTAGGATCAAACACGACTTCAAATAAAGTATTCGTAACTTATGAGAGGTCGACTTGTAGCAAGTCTAACCCGCTCGCTGATGCATGCTGTGGAGTTTCGACTTTCATCTCGCAAGCGCATATGAGTGCAGCCTCTACGATCAAGTTCTGGATGCTCATGCGCCCAAGCTAACAGTCAAGAAACGCCCGTCACCGACTGGAGTATTTATAACAGATGAAATTCGGAAGACAATGCGGGAACGAGATAAACAGAAAAAGCGATATTGCAGATCCAGGAATCTTCTCGAGTGGGAAAAATATCGTGTCTTAAGAAACAAAGTTGTCAGTATGAGAAGAAAAGCTGTACAGGACTACTTCAAAACACTTTGTAAGGAGAAATACGCAGATCAAAGAAAATTCTGGAACACAATTAGACCTTATATTAATTCACGTAAGAAAAAGAACAATAGCTGTATTGTTCTTAAGGAGAACGATCAGATAGTGCGGGAGCCACGTGAAGTTGCAGAAACTTTGAACGATTTCTTTTCAAACATTGTCGGCACTGATAAAACAACTGAACGCATGAAGGATTTCACAAATTTTCCACACGACTCCGCCAGCGGCCAGATCACCCTAAATTATACTAACCCCATAGAAGTGAAGGAAATCATGTGTAACAGGAAAACAAATAAAGCCATTGGCCATGATCTTATTCCCGCGAGGGCAGTGAAAGATTCTGCTGAAGTATTGTGTGAGCCGTACTGCACTCTCTTTAATTATATTCTGGACGTTGGAAAAATCCCTAAACAGTGGAAAAAGGGCGAAATAACTCCAGTGTATAAGAAAGACTGCAGCCTGTCCAAGGATAATTACAGACCTCTCACCATTCTTCCATCTTTGTCAAAAGTCTTTGAAACGCTCGTTCATTCAAGAGTCAGCCCCCGGTTCAGAAATATTCTCCACAAGTTCGTTTTCGCTTATAGAAAGCATCACGGTTGTGATACGGCCCTGCTCAGTCTTACTGAGGAATGGCGAAGGGAGCTGGACGATTGGAAAATAATTGGCCTTGTGTCTATGGACCTGTCGAAAGCCGTCGACTCTCTGCCACACGATCTCATTGTGAAGAAGTTCAAAGAATATGGTGCTGACGAGAGAACTGCAAATATCATTGAG
Organism: Porites cylindrica; assembly: GCA_964035525.1. Lineage (NCBI taxonomy): Eukaryota > Metazoa > Cnidaria > Anthozoa > Scleractinia > Poritidae > Porites > Porites cylindrica. Next base: position 30,343,484 of record OZ037779.1, read on the forward strand.
GATTATTTCTCTGATCGCCAACAACGAGTCAAAGTAGCTGGAGAATATTCGAGCTGGAATTATATTTCCAGAGGGATTGCCCAAGGATCAATCCTCTGACCTTTGATATTTAATATTTTCATCAACGATCTCCTGTTCATCGTGCAAAGATGTAAACTCTCTAGCTACGCAGACGACACGCAAATTTTCTTTGCTCACAATGACTATAGAGAAGTTTAGAGTGCTATAAACTCTGATCTCGAGCTTGTTGATAAATGGTATGATGAGAACGGTTTGAAAAGGAACAATTCTAAGTATCAAGCTGTTGTGATGGGAAAATCTGACGCCACAATTGATTTCAAGTGTGAAAATTCCAGTATCCCAGTGACTAAAGAATTTGAGATGCTTGGCATAACGATACATAACAAACTGAAGTTCGACAATCATGTTGCTAAAATATGTAGGAAAGTTTCACAGCAAATAGTTGTTCTTAAAAGAATGAAGAAAATGCTTCCCTTCGAAACAAGGCGCGACCTATATTTAGCATTTATCCTTCCTCAGTTCAATTATTGCAGTGAACCCTGGAATTTTTGTAGTAAAAGTGCTGCAGACAAATTGGAAAGGTTAAATGAGCGCGCGATCAGGTTTGTTTTCAGGGATAAGTACACAAGCTACTCGGAACTTCTCAACGCATTAGGTCTCTCATCTTTAAAACAACAAAGATTAATTAAAATCACACTGTCTATTTTTAATGCCGTCCACAATTCTTTAGCGCCCAAAAGTATACAAGACCTGATAGTTCATAGGAAGAACGTTAGCTACAATTTAAGAGGTGACTATATCCTCTCGCTACCCAAGCCAAAGTCTACTACATATGGCTTGAACTCAGTCCGTTATATTGGTCCGAAACTCTGGAATTCAATTCCGAACACGTTTAGAAATATAACGAATTTTAAGTCTTTTAAGAGATCCATTAGCCAAGTTGACCTAGTGCAATTTTTATAATTTCGACGCTTTTTTATTGAATTTAGTATTTATTTAGATATAAGATATACTTTATTAAGATTTTATTGTTATAATTTTAATTATAGAATATTCCATATCTAGTTTTTTAACTCTTAATTTTATTGTGTTTGTGGAATACCTGTAAATTAGCTAGCGTGCTTTCACTGACCCCGATTTCGGTTCCGTATGTGAAAGCACACCATTATTGTAGCTAAGTGTATTTTCACAATAAACTCTTATTGTATTGTATCTTATTGTATTGAGTAGCAGGCGCTTGGAAGTAGTGGGCGCAAGAAAAAAAGGGCGCGCGAGAAGGAGACACGCGTGCCTCCCTCATGCGCGCCCGTTCTCTCTTTCGCCCACTACTTCCAAGCGCCTGCTAAACAGGCTAGTATGAGTGACCAGAGGTGATTTTGAGAGTGTACAGGCTCACTTAAATTTTTTTCCGTTTGAAAATACAGACTGTATCACCAAAGGGATGAAATTTGTGAATTTGGCATTCTTTTGGTAGTAAAACACATCTTAATTCTCTGACGTTAGAACATGTTAATGTAAATGGTTCCTGCTGTTTTAAAACTTGTTTTAATAGCCTGACAGTTTTTCAAGTTCCCATTATTCTTTTTGTCTTTAACTTTTGATATAAGGCTAGAAAGAGATATTTGTTTGACATGAAGCAGGGATTTAGTCATTTGCAAAGCTAAGTAATTTCTTTGCCAATGATAAGTTCCTTTGTAGAAAAGGACTTGTGATTAGCAAATATTAAGAAAATGGACTACAAATCCATGACACGCACACAGTCCCCGTTGAATGAAATGTGCGCGCGAAAACCAAATCGTAGCTCATCACTTCCGGAGAAGTCTCTAACTGCCGGCCTCAGTGTCGCAGTTCGGTAGACTCCCAAACAATAGAGAAAAAGGACTGCCTGATCGCAGGTTCGGCAAAACAACAATCTGAAAAGACCAAGTGTCAAAAAAGTTTCATAAAGCATTTTCTCATCGAAAAGAAGTGTTGTCAGAGGCCTTCAATTAATTGAAGGACTGAGAAAAAATTGCAGTATGGGTGGAATCAAGAGCTGAGGCATCGCCAACTGCGCATCACCCTCGAAGATCTTGCTAAACACCTTGATCATGGCAAGCAAAGCGATATTATTTTGCTTGACTTTGCTAAAGCGTTTGATACACCAACGCCTTCTAAGCCACTACGGCACACAGGACATAATCAACAAGTGGATTCAATCTTGGAAGGCTTAAAAATTCGCTTGTGTCAAGCCTCAACCGGAACACTTGGGAAGTTTTTCCGTGAGATGGGTAAAGGGAGGGGCGGGGGGGGGAGGGGGGTTTAGTCCTACGCACGTTATCGCGGACATCAAAAAGTAGAAATAACGCATCACAGTGATTGAAATAATGTGTTTACGTTTCACGGAAATTTCCGAAGTAAAAGGACAGTGCATGTCTGGACCTGTTCATAATGCCACTGTCTGCAGAGTTGTCGTTGTGATCTTTTTTTATTGAATAAGCTTTGCTCCCTTCTGCGGTGGACTTCTCTAACCGACAGAGTTTTGTTTCAATCGAGGATCCAAGACAACGCTTTTAGGACTCAGCTTTCAAACCAGAGTTCTCAATGAGCTTCAATGATGCTTATTAAGTACCCTTAAGAGCTTCAAGGGATGAATGCTTACTGTTAATGGGTATTTGAATTCGTTCTTTATTTGCAAGAAAACTCATGGTTCCTACAGCTTTTGGATCTACAGAATATATCATTCCTGCTAATTTGAAAATTTGCTCATTATCACTGTCTGCCATTGCACCCGACATCCCCACGCGTGTTAGCTTCACAAAAATAAGAGCTGATTGGTTGAAAAATGCTGACGTCGCGGAAGTCGTTTTCGAGCTCGGGATCGTAGACGACATTTTCTTGGCGGGTGAGACACACAAGAGCCGACAAAGGCGTCTACTCTCGCAGGCTAGGTCATTTAGGAAAAATAATAACGACTAGTCTTTTAAGACATTTTAAAAAAGTTCATTTGAACTTCCACCAATTATTTTTTCCAAAATTTGTCTTCAGTTGAAACTTACCACCTATTTAAACCAAAAAAGTTGGTTAAAAATCAGTATTTTAAAGTTCACGTACTGTACGACAAGCAAACCATTCAGAATTTTGTTCCGTTTAAAAAACGTCTTCCCTACGTATAATCTATTGATCCCTGCGAGCGTGTGCCCTGTGCTTTCTGGTTTTGGTTCTAAAGTTTTTTTCTGATTGGTTATTTTACTCTAGCCAATCATAAGCAAGCACCGCAACTGGATGAAACTTTTTGGTGAAGCGTTATAGAGTGTTTTCACACACGTGGCCAGCATCTATGCCAATTTATTGGAACAAAAGAAAGCTTTTGCATAAGAAACGAGTTCAACTTCCACAAGACTGGTTTGGGACACCAACATGGCCGCCGTTTCATTGTTTGGGACACCAATATGACCGCCGTGAAATCATGTGAAAACACTCTATAACCCGGGCATAAGTCAGACTCATTAATTATCTTGCAAAGAAAAGTTATAGGCAGGCATAGCACGTTCCAAGAATATAGCGACATTTAACAACAGCAAAGTCTCTAAAGATGTTTTTATGCCTTGAAAGGCGAATAAAACGTTTCACAAGTATCATATCAATCAATCCTAATTTACAGGCACAGAATTTTGAACTTTTTATTATTAATTATATCTATTTCCTCTTCTTTTATGTAAGGTTAAGTTACTTCTATTTTTAAGAATTTGTAAATGAATAGTTTCTTTCTTCACTTATTAATGAAGGCCGAGGGGTTTCTTTTGTAACGGATGGAATTGTAGATAGTGTTTTGATGAATTAATTAGATTTTTTGTAACAGCAGGTTGATTGTAAATAGGATTTTAATTGAGGTTTTGTAATAAAGATTTTAACTTTTTTTCAATAGTGAAAAGAACCTTTAGATAAAAAAAAAATCCTTGAATCTGCATGAGCTGTTAATTGGCCGCAGTTGAGCTTAAGATGTTTGGGTGTGAAAAGCATCTTTCACAGATAGTACATCTAACCGATTTTTTGAAAACGAACCTAACGAAACTTGCCGTAAAAAAGGGCCAAAAGACAGGTTTTTTGCGCCCGATAAGCTGGAAAATCACACCAGCGAAGGAAAAGAAGAGGAAAAATAGAAAAAGCGAGGAAGAAGAAAGGGAGTGGAGAGAAAAGGCAATGGTAACATTCTTAGCTTTCGTATTTGCTGCTTCATACACACCCTCACCAATGTTTCCCTGCAGTGCCCCCAGAGGCCCGGGATATCGGCACATTGGACATATAAGATCAATACGAAAACAAACCTTTTAAAGTTTTCTTTATTTGTTTGCACGAAAAACATAACGGTGACGCATGGAGCCGTGTTCAGCTACGGCAACTACGCCGAGTCGGAGTCGGAGTCGTAAGCGGAGTCATAAGAGCGCTTATGACCTAGTGGATATCAAAAAAATAATAAGCGCGACGGAATCAGGTTCAGAAGAATCAGAACAATTCAAGTTTCTTCCGACTCCGTCGCTTACGTTCCGCTTATGATCAAGTGGAAACCAGATTTTTGGAGTCGGAAAGAGAAGCGTAAGGATAAACCAATCACAATGCACGTTTCCACGTTTCGTGATTGGTTTAGTTCTTCCGCTTCTACTTGCGTCTCCGACGACCCAGTTTTCACTTAATCGTAACGACGGAGTCGTAACACGAACCAGAACGCTTTTTTCACTAGATCGTAAAGTTCTATGCTTCTTATTACGACTCCGAGTCCGACTCCGTCGCTAGTGTAAAACCGGCCAGCCTTAAGGTGGCTCGACGGGATTTTTTTGAGGGAATACCCCCCAAGTTTGAGCATTAACTACATCGCCATGAGTAAAGATATGGGAAAAAGATTACCACAACTGTATTATATAAAGAGGAAAATTTCTTATGATCTGGGTTTTATTGCAGTCGGAGTCGCCATGGCAACGTAACAACGCCATTACGTTTTTATTTATCTTTGTGTTTCTCTGTACCAAGAGTTTTTTTAAGAAATCGCTTAAGGGAGTTTGTACATGCCATGATTGCCTCAATTATAGCAAAGTTTGAACAAATTCTATGAGAGCGTTTTCGAGATATTTTGAAAAGAAGTTTTAAGCATCATAAAAACAGTGAAATAGCATGCTATCCCCGCAATTAGCTAATTTTTTAAGAAAATGATAAGCTTTGGAAACGCGGCTTCATCTCATAGTGGTTTTATTCCATTGAAAACTGCGTACAAGAAAAGAGGGCAATTGCTCCGGGCGATCGCGAGTAAGAAGAATTTTATTAACTTGCATTCAGCTGCTTTTGTTACAGTTTTTGCACGTAATTTGGTGCGTGCCTACAAATTTCGCATTTTTCAAAAAACCGCACGATAATTTTTTTTATAAATTTGACAATCCCGAGATCAATTGCCAATAAATATACCCTGCAAGTTTCAGGAACATTGAAAACAGAGAAGGCTTTTAAATAGAATTCACACTATATAGCTGGATAGCTAAAGTTGTGATTGGTTTATCATTTATTAGTGAATAATAATAGGGGGAGGGGGATTTAAAAAAGAGGGGGAGGTATTCACTTTCTTTCCCTTAAAAGGAGGGGCTTATTAGAGAGGGTAGCCTGCGAGCAAGCTCTCCATTTTGGGGATATCGTAAACTTCGCTCGCCCAAATAGGAGAGCTTGCTCGCAAGCTAGAATCCCACGTTTGCTTTTTGCCGTAAACGCGATGCTTAATCTCTCTAATAAAGAGCTCGAAAAAGCAGTAAACGAATATCCATCGGCGCTGCCCGGAAAGGGGCCTTAAAATAAGGTAACGTATCAATTTTGAGGGTGATAAGTCCAAAGAAAGCGACAATATTGCTCCACAAATTCCATACAAAATTGTACAGACTTTTGTATGGTAAGGGGAGGGTAACCAACTTACAGCTTTTCATGTGGCTACATGTGGCTAGTGCTTTGTAGAATATTACATTTAAGATGAAGCAATGTTTTATAAACACGATAGTCAGTCATTTAGGAGATAAACTTCCCACAGTTTTGTAGGTAATGAAATTATATTTCAAATTATCACGTTTAAATCAAAGAGAATATACAAAAGGCAGTCAAGGCAATAATAATTGAGTGTGATAACAAATCAACCGAGAAAAGTCGTATGACGTGACCCTTTAATAATGCGCCTAATTTGAGGGAATCCTGATTCCAGAATCCGGGGAATTTATCCTTAACGAATCCTGAATCCGGGAAATTTTTGCTTGTCGAATCCGGACTCCTGGGCCAAGGACTCCTGGGCCAAGCTCCAAGCTCTAACTGGAATCAGGAGTCCACGTCGTGGAATCCAGAATCCAAGACTGTCCAGGATTCCCTTACATGTGGTGAGATAATATAAACGAAAAAAATTTACTGGATCACAATTCGTCGCCAAAACACATCCAAGTGTCACGCTTGACCTTAAAGTGGTTCTTAAGTCTTTCTTTTACTGTTTATTAGCCAACCTTTAGTTCTACTTTCCTCGAGTTACTTTCATTTTATTTCCTTCCTTTGCATTATACTTCCTCGTGTTTTTCTCTGTTAACTAAAAACTGCATTGCTCTCAGCCAATTAGATTCCAGAACATGTATATGAATTCATTAAGGAACTAACCTTTGGTCTTGCTAAATTTTAGTGCGGGCCCATTGTTTTTGAGCAAGAATCATTTTCCGCTGAAGTTCTAGTTTCAATTGCTGCCGCAGTTCATCTTCCTTTCGCTTAAAGCTGAGCTCCATGGCATTCTTTTCCCCTGCAAAAATTTTGGCAAGTTCATGTTTTTGAATTCTCAAACTATCAAGACCTTCTTTGAGGACTTCAATGCTCTGCAGCAGATAAGCTCGCTCAAAAGAGTACTTCGATTCACATTCGTCTTCCACGACTTTGCGCAAGGAGGCTTTCTCCTGCTGAAACCTTTCTGACATCGCAGCTTTTTCTCTCTCAAACGATCTTAACAAGATTTCTTCTTGTTTCCGTACGAGAGTCAAAAGTTCCCTGTTGTCCGCTATATTAAAGACGTTGTCACAGCAACTGCTTGCAGTTCCATTCGCCGTTGACTTGGCAATGGTGTCAGGGATTTCGTTCTCGTTTCGCAAGCCCAGGAGATGGAATGCATCGCGATGAACGTGTCTAGTGAAAAGGTCGAATGATCTCCTCAGATCACAAAGCTCGTTCCGAAAGAAGTCTTTTTCCTCTGTAAGAACTCTAATAAGCTCGTCTTTAGCTTTAATGATCTCATTATACTCATTCCTCACTCTCATTTCAAAGTCCTCTTTCTCTTCAGCAAATTCTTTCTCCATTGTCTCTCTCACTTGTTCCAGTTCGTCTTCAAATTCCTCCATTTGTCGCCGCAATATTTCGTCAAGTTCTGTTTGACACGAAGATTCTTTGGTGTCTATAATCTTTTTTCCATTGATGGCATTTTTACCAGAATTATCAATCTCTTCTTTGAAACAGGAAAACTTTTCTCGTTTACTCTCTGTCTCATACTTGCTGGATTTGAAACGTTCGCTTTTGTTTTCCATTGAGTTTTTCTTTCACTTTCTCCGTGGGAGGCTATAAATGGCTGAGAAAAAATTTGTATCGAGATTATGCTACCGGCAAAATGCAGTTTAGAATAAGCTGTGTTTATAATTCATTTTCTTTTCGCCAGCAAGAGAAGTTCTATTGGAGTTCACTGATTTTAGCGGTGCTTACTTTAATGATGTTGTGCTAGTAATTATAAACGACAGGTGCGAGATTAGTCTGTTTATAGTTTGTATTCCAAGACTTTTGTTTGAAAACTAAAACTACCTGTATATTATGCAAAGTAATTTGCGTAATACAGGTCGAAACCCCCGACCCCTGGTGGTCTAAGACAATCTCGCTGATAAAAATTTCATGAAGTTTTACTTCGCAAGGGCATCACCCTCATTTGAATTTCTGCTCAATTATTTTGTTTGGTCAGCTTTTTGATGAAAAAGACATCTATTGGTGCAAGCAGTCAAGAGTGAACAGAAACTCTTGTTTTTTGATCTTGTCCTAAATCGAAACACTATTTTGGGCCACATTAGTTGCATTTCAGCCCGCTTTTAAGTCAGTTGAGGTCGTTTAAAAACCCCCAAAATTAGCCAATGTCCAATATTTTAATCATATCTGTCGCAACTTAGCAAAACGCGCCCTTCAACTTGTACCGTACCACAAGCTTAAGATGTACAATTTAGCTTTAAACGTATTAAGTAAACGTTTTATTGGAATGCAACAGTTTTTGGACGGGATTCTTCTAAATTACAACCAAATGAAGTAATGGTAGAATTTTTCGGCCTATAAGCTTCCAAATTGTGCTGTCTAAATTGCCACTGATTACGACGGTTTCTCAATAAAATAGGCGTAAAGGACGGCGGGATTGTAAATGATGGAGGAACGTCTTCCACCGTGGGAAGCTAGTGGACACGGGATAATCGCGGGCGAAATTATTGCAAGCATAGTTGATCTAAAGAAGAACAAGAGAGCCAATCCCGTCCCGTCAAGTCTACTCCCGTACCAGAATGGAAGGCTATAAATGACACCAGTTTTAGTACCCAGCGGTTTTGAGTAAAAACAAGACAGGTACAAGGTGTATGGGGGTGTCTATGAAGGCAACTAAAGCGTTTGAAGGGTACCGTAAATAAGCCCCTTCATGTATAAGCCCCTCCAAATATAAGCCCCCTAAACTCGAAACGTAAAAAACCCTCCGTTAAATCGCCCCTCCAAATATAAGCCCCGGCCCCGTACTTGGAAATAGCCCTCAAATACAAACTAAAACAAAACAAGGCTAGCCCAATCGATTTTGAAACGCAAATTTCCATCCGCAGATAAGCCCCTCCGAATATAAGCCCCTCAAAAAAGGGCCTTTGAAGAATATAAGCCCCGGGGCTTATTTTCGAAATTTTACGGTATATATGTGTCGGTAAATTTTCGTCCCCATACAATACCTAACTAGTAATAGCCTCGGTGCCCAGTGGTGATGAGTTTTGCGGGCTCATAATCCTCAGATGTTATTACATGTAACCTTTCCTTGCGCCTTTCTTTTCCCTATCATGATTTTTCCTGCTTCGCTTATTAAAAAGAAAACGACTAAAATCAAACCTTTAATTTGCTCTGAATATTATGCTGATAAATAAATGAATAAATAAAGTAAGAAACATTTTTTTTCTTCAATTAAGGTTCGAAACAGCAAATACCCATCGTTCAATAGGTTATCATCAGATTTTCCCAATGGTTACAAGATGGTGCATATGAACAGTTTCAACTTTCAGGAGAATTCGAACCTGTATGTTTAGCCTGCGATCAAGCTCGACTTCATTTCGAGTGCGGCTGTCGAGCAACAAGGCTGGCTGATCCTCACTTGCACATCTCCTTTTGTGTCCCACTCGAGCGCGACTTCTCACATTTAGCTTCCTCGCAGGCTACTGTTACGGGCGCCCAACGACTTTTTTTCGATAAAACAACCGTTCGAAGGAGCAATATTGTCTAGAAATTTGTTGAGCTCAAGAAAGGCTTAAAATTCTGGACAACTGCCAGTCCTATTCGTATAAGGTATTCGGAGTTTACAAAGATTTTCACATTTTTTTTTTACCAACATATTGCAATCATTATTATAAAGGTCCCCTGAGAATTTCCGTATAAAGTACGACTACTCCATGTCCTCCATTTTTCTATCAGTCGACCCATCATGGCACCTAACAGTTTCAGGTGAGACGAAAAAGCCTCCAACGAACAAAGTTCCCATAAGACACTCCTGACGTATTTGGAACCATTCGGTCGCGTTGCATTCGGTGCCTCTGTACTGTATATCCTCAAACAAATTCACATGACGTTACAATGTTACCTATCAAACCGCACTATTATATAGATTTAGCCAGGGCTAAAAGCGAAGCTTAATGTCTATAGGTACTCAAACAAAATATAAAATCGTGTAATGCAAAGCGGCGACGGCAACAAAAACAGCCAAAAAAATCAGTAATTAGCAAAGAAACAAATTTGCCCCTGTAGCACACTTTTTATGTACATTTCTTTGCCATTGTTTTGCACGACTATAACGAGAAATTTGTAGAAACTTCCTAATTACACGTTTTATGGGGGAAATGTTGTATGTGCTCCTGTCCACTTTTTTTTTCGCTGCCGCCCATTTTCACCTTGGTATTTCTCATTTTCTCACCACTGCTATAAAGTTTTCATGTTTTTCTTCCAACAAAATTGATCTCTTTTGTTTTTTATCTCTTTCTCTAGATCTTTCTCTGTTTTCCACGTCAATGAAGACATTAAAATTAAGTCGAAAGAAAGAATCGTCTTTGTTGTTGTTGATGTTGTTGTTGTTTATCTCTAAAAGTCCGGGTGGCTATGCAATTTACTGTCGAAACGCGAGGGTGCTTGAAATGCAAAATTTCATCCCAGCTTACATGAAGGGTACACGTACCTGCGGCCGGACGGACGATTTTCTTAAGCCTGGTTTTCACCAGCGCATAAGCACAAGCACATGTGCAAGCAAGTGAAAACTGGATCGACATAAGCATAAGCATAAGCACAAGAAAAACGGACAAGTTCGTTCTTCTTGTGCTTGCGCTTATGCTTATGTCGTAGCTTTGATTAGTGAAAATGGGGTCGACATAAGCTCAAGCACGAGAACAAGGCCGTGGATTAATCATAGATCACTTTGACCAAGAGAGAATGATCTAAGACAGTGAATCCCCAATACATGACCCTCTTTCCATGAAAATTATTTTCAATCTATTCTTGGTTCTGTGTCATACTGTGTGGTTATTTTAAGGATGCCACCTTATTGGTCGGTTAGAGTAGCGTCATGTGATTTTAAACTTGGCGGGTAATTCATTTCACTGCCGATCACGTACAGCAAGCGATATGACGTGCAAACTTGATATTACTTTCGTCGACGAGTCAAAGGATTTATACGTGGAATAATCTGGCCAGAGTAGCTGACGAAGATCAAAACGGTCCTGGCTTGTGGGAGTTCGCCGAAGAAAGCGGTTCCGATTCGGTGAAAACTGCTTGTTGAGGTCTTCGCTACATCACTATATAAACAACCAACATCCTACTGCAAAAAACCACAGCTGTGATACCGTCGTTTCAATCCAACCGTGGACAATAAACGAGAAAATAGGTTAAAAGTGGGTTCAAACATGAACGTTTAGCCGCCAAACATTTGAATTTTGTGAGGACGCTAGACAAATGTGGGCACACCGCTCACTATAGAGAATTGACCGCAACCGGAAACCGCGCATCAAAACTCTCTGGCATCCAGGTTAGCGACTGTTTATTTTAAAAACAGCTTGAAGCATCTGACCTGATTTGTGTTTGCACAGCGAAATATTCATCGCAAGTATTAGACGTTAAGAAGAAGTAAAGGCTACCAGCAGTGAAGGCTACCAGTAGTGAAGGCTACCAGCCGTTAGAAAATCTCAATCTTTAATCTCAAAGTGAAATTTTGACTCCAATACTACAATTCCTTTGTAAATGAAATTCATTCCCGAATTATCAGGGGAAAGCGCTGATCAAAGACATGTCAACAACAGGAGCCGATGGGTATTGGCTCCTGGCACTAATAATTACTATAATGGCTGTCAAACTTCAAATGTTTGGCGGCGAAACATGTCACGTTCACGTGGAAGTAGACCGCGCGGCTCACGGAAACAACAGACAAAAAAAACCTTCGCAGCACGCGCGCGAATTTTAAATAGATTTAAAAAAATTATCATGGGGCACAGGGATTCGCTCTCTTAGCTCATTCTCTCTTGCTTTGACCCAGACCCCGTGCGAACATATTAAAAGCAATATGTCGGACGCTTCGTCCGCCATCTTGTTTATCATTGGGTTTAGGAGAGCTGGTATCGAGAATTGAGTCAAATATGCCATTCTGCGCTTGCGTATGTCCTTATGCTTATGCTTATGCGCTAGTGAAAACCAGGCTTTAGAACCAAAATTTATTGGATGCATCAATTTTCTTACCCATGGTGCTCCGATACGCGAGATTCCCGCGCGCGAGAGCTCCGCTATTAAGTTTACTTGTTTTCTATTGACTCTTGTAGTGACAAAAGTAAAATAAAAAAAGTATTTTCTTTTTCCAGACTAATCGATTTTATTCTATCTTGACCACATATTTCCAACTGAGAAATGTGGTATTGTGAGCCAAAAAAAAAAGATTATTGTTTTATGCGAAAATGTTCTCTGTTCCTATCTTTTACCTGGCTGGGAATTGCAATATATGTTTATTCAAAATTATGTTTTCGTCATTTTGAACCGACTACATTTTCCGAGATTTAGAAGCACACCATAGTGGAAATTGCTATTAAATGCAACTTGGTTAATACTCATTATATTTTTATAATACTAATAAAACATTAATAATTATTTTCTTTATCCTGGCTAATCAGCTTTATCCTCACCTGGCCGCAGTACCCTAACTGAAAATCGTGGTGTCCCGCTTCAAAAAAGGGCAGTGTTATTGCAAAAGCTGTCTTTCTACCTTATCTTCATATTTGACTTTGATTTTGGTAAATAAGCGTAAAATATTTATTACGAAAAAAAATGATACTTTGTCTGATTTGAGATTTATTTGCTGGGTTCACAAGGGTTAATCTGAATAAATCTCAATGCCATTTTCCTCCCACTTGTTCGAACACTGCTGGTGGCATAACCTCAACCTAACTAATTAATCTTAAATTACCATAATGAATCTTAGCCTACTCTGTATCGAATCTTCGAGTGCTTATGCATTTCAGTTGGCTTTGTGTTTTCCAGCCTGGACTGACCACACAGTAGAACAAAACCCGTTCTTTTAAGAAGGCTAGTTTACTTCATACTGAAATGTTTTAGCAGCTGTACATTATGATTTCAAATAGAAGAAGCAAGGTCACAACTAAATCGAGCAGTCATCAGAGAAAATATGGCAGAAAAATAATGAATCCCTCATCAAGAACTGCAGATAGGAGCAATCTTAGAAGAGGAATCTGCAAACAAGGGGGTATTATTGAAGGTGACTTACAGGGCAGTAAAGACAGCGGTTTTGCAGAACAGGAACACATATCCACTGGACATGAACTGACTAGCTACTCCACTTTAATGTCTGTAAATAATAGCAACGATAGAACATCTATCTGTAAAAATGATTTCATTAGAATTGAAGAAACTCAAAGCAAGAACAACTCAGAGTATTCGCTCAAAACAATAGAACAGGAGATTACCAATGTCACCAAGTGCGAACAATCAAATATTGCAAGTGATATGAACGAATTTGAGGAACGGGACTTTGAAGAGGTTGATGTTATGTCTGGTGACAAAGACAATGGTTTCCTAGAGAATGACAACTTAAGCCAAGTAAGCAATGGGTCTGAAAGCTACCCCGAATTTGCACTCGTCTCTTCTGTGGGTTACCATAATGTAGCAGAACATTCTTCCCAAACATACGAGGAGTTTCAACTAGATGTGAGCGAAAATGACGACGAGGCCTTAAAGGAAGAGCTGATGCATATTTTTGAAAGAGAGAGAATGGCTATAGAGACGTATTTCAAGAACAAAATGGAGGAACGTTTGCGAGTATTTAGAAGTAGACAGCTAGAGCACGAGGAAACAACACGAGCGGAAAAGATAGAGCTTGAGCATAATGTTTCAATAGAGAAAATGGAAATGCAGAATACGTTTGCAAAAGAGGTCGCCAAACTGACGCATACGTTCAACGAGGAGAGACAACAGTTGGAGGTGTATTACAAAGAACAGTTGAAAGACCTTAGGGAAAATATTGAAATCGAAAAAATGAATATGAATGAGAAATTCTCTAAAGAGAAAATTGAGTTCAAGGAAAATCTCGAAGCTGAATATCAGGCGATGGTCAGGAAAGAAGTCGCTCATGAAAAGAAAGAAGCAGTCCAAGAAAGATCAGAATTGGAAGCACGTTTCTACCGTGAAAAATTAGAGCTTGAAAATTGCTACACCCTTAAGTTGACCGAAGCTGAAACAAGTCTGCAAAAACTTAAGGCAGAATTTGAGGCAAATTTAGTAGAAGAAAGAATGCGAATGGAAAAACAAACACAGGATAATATAAGAGAAATTGACGCTAAGCTAAAGGAAGAGAGCCAACTGAGACACGATAAGGAAAAAGAGTTGGAGCAACAGAAAGAGATGTATGCCAACGAAGATTCCTTTAACAAGAAAGAAAATGAACGGCTTAGGAATGACATCGATGCTCTTCGACGAGAAGTAGATGACAAAAACCGAGAAAATATGCAACTTAAATCTATGGAAGAAAAGGTGAAGCTAAGAGGACGCGAAGGGATGGAAGGAAAGCTGAGAGATGATTTTGAGAGACTGTTATCAGAGCACAAGTTAGAACTGGACAAGAGTTATGAAAAAGACAAACAGAAGCTTGATGAAACCTTACAATCCGAAAGACGACAGATAAAGGAGGAGAACGATAAAGACAAAGAGAAAATCAAGGCAGAGCAAGAAGAAATAAGAATTACAAGGGAAAGACTTCAAGCAGATGAAAAGTCCTATCCAGAGAGAGAACAGGTGTACAGGCCTGAGAATGAATCAGTGATGCATTCTCTAGGTGGCTATCAGGCAAGTGGTCATGGACAGCACGATAGAAAGATCAAACCGAGGAGTGTAGGCCAATGGGCAGTACCATCTGGCAGTGTAGAGATTGGTCTCGCGCACAGAACATCATATAGAGAAAAACAGCGTCAAAACCTAGATGTCGGTACATTAGATGAAGAGCCTTTTAGTGAAAATCCACTTGAATATTCGACAAGTGGAGCAAAAGATTTTGTTTCACCCTACAAACTGTCTACTGATGTTGGTCATCCATATAAGAGAGCATCGTCCACGCAACAGCAACAGGAACCAGGAGGTCGATACAGTCTTGGTGATTCTTCCTCAGCTGGTTTCCTAAAGGAATATCGGACTGGAAAGTCGCAATTTCACATCACATTTGACTACCACGAGAAAACAGGGCTCCCAAAAACCCAGCCCTCTGAACAAAAGCCTGAGACTGAAGTTAACTATCAATTCGGGCCTGGAGCCAGTTCACGTCACCGAGTAGTTTCAGAAGAACGTGAACTGATAGCCGAATTGAGAGCATTAAAAAGCGAGAACGAAGGTTTGAAAGCGAAGATGGCAGCTTTGGAAGAGAACATAGAACTGCATAAAAGATATAAGAAGGAGGCAAGGGCAGAAATAGAAAGGCTTCTAAAAGAGAACGAAGAAAAAGATCTCAAAATACAGCATTTAACTCAGGAGATTAAAAAAATGACAGAAAAAAAGGCCAGCGAAGTAAAAGCAGATATCCAATATGATGGGTCAGAGTTAAAATTACACACTCGTCACGACGGGGAAACATTGGCTCACACAGAGACCAGAGAAATGGAGGGGAGACTAAAAGGATTGGAGGTACATGCAGTAAGAGCTGATAAGAGAGCAAAAGAATATGACGTGAGCATTAGAGACACCGAGAAACAGAGCAAGGAGAAAAGAAAGGAAAATGATTTACAAGATGAATGGAATTCATCGAGTCGACAGAAGGTAAAGATAAATATCACTAAACCCTCGGACGTACAAGTGTGTGTGTGTGTGTGGGGGGGGGGGTTGATGCCACCCCCCCCCCCCCTCCATAAGGTATTTCTGAGTTTTTTTCCTAGAGGATAAAACATCAGTGCCAGACGTTTTCAGTAGCTGTTCGTTCATCCCTCGCGCACATTATAAGACACGTTTCGTGATGATCAGTTGCTATGGTTACTTATGACGTCATAAGTAGCAGGTGGTCAAGCCAAGGTTTTTTTAACTTCTTTCAACAATCAAAGTAAATCTTGTGGCTAAAATTATGCAAAGTGCTTATTTATGTTATTTGTCATTTAAAACACAAAAAATTACCATTTCTCTCAGGTTTAACCTGATTTCTACATTCTTGGTAAAATCCAAGATGGCCACCACTGTTGGTGACGCCACAGGCCCCCAGCAGCGCCACCACCCCTGAAATATACCTCATCTTTTTAAGAAGATCAAAAGCTTTCCACTAAGGGAAAAATCGTTTCAAAATACTGCAACGTATCAAAACTCAGGGGAGGGGCTCCATCCACTCCCCCTTGTACCAAGGGGGGGGGGGGGGGGTATGAATTTGCGTGTACGTCCGAGGGTTGAATTTCTAAAAGAAAAGCCCTTTCCCTTTAGAAAATGGAAGGGGAGAGAAGCGTTTCAATGTTATCCGCTGTCAGCACCATGTACGAGGGGAGGATGCATAAATGATATTCTGAAGCGTGATTGACCGGAGTCAGGGCCTTTTCTGAGGGGAGAATAGAGGAGCCTTTAAGATAGATGAAATGAAATGCGAGGCTTCATCTGAACACAATTCAAACAATAAATGAAGTATAATAAGAGTTGCACCTAAAAGGTACTTTTCCTCAATTTCCGGCGTTTGTACAGCTGTAATTACCAGAAACGGCATGACTGTGTAAGGCAAATAACGTACACTCTTTCTCATTTTAGGACAAACTACGCTACGATTCTGTGTCTACAAATGGTTCACAAGATTCCTATTATAAGGTGAGACCATTTCTGGTTTGCACAAGTAGTTACAAAAGGTAAAAAAGTAATTTTGATGAGAAAGCGTTAGGAATTCTTCATGGGCAGGGAGACACATCTTTCAGATGGCACAATGAGACAGATCTTTATTCTGTCATCAGATATCGAACTCAATTAAAAGCATCCATATAATCTGCGTTGAGTGAAAATACTTTGAAAACGCGCCGTGTTAACGCTCCAAAAAAACAAACCATTAAGTCTTTATCTTCACAGGATCTACAGGAGGCCATGGAGCGCTCGACCACCTTTGTGAAACTGGCAAACACGCTAGAAATTTGATGAACCAAATTCAAGCGAACTGAATCCCAAAACTCACTGTGCTTGAATGACGCAATTTTGGCTGTCTTATATTCAAATTTTTACTGGAAAGTTCCCTTTGTTGGAAATTTTTTATCAATTATTTTTCTTGTGCGGTACTTGTATTGAGCAATAGAGAACGAGTTTGGACATTCTAGCCAAGTGAATAATCTAAACACGCTCACTTCCCACCGGAAAAGTGCTCATCTGAATTTCGAAATGACAAACTAGTAAGAAAAATGGACAACCTCCCTTCGTCAAAACATTATTTGCCACGCCCTCTCCCCCCCCCCCCCCCCCCCCCCACCTCCTTCTTGTTTTTGTTTTTTGTTTCTAACCTTTTGTTATATATTTTTCTTTTACTCCTACCAATTTTTCTTATAACCATTTATGTCGCAGGCTAAATACGATGCTACTTTGCGGGAGAAGGATCAACTTCTTCAAGTCGTCAAAGACTTGAAAGTGAAGATCAATGACCTGCAGGAAAAAAAGGCGTCAGAACTTCGTAACAGCTGGGTAAAAAGCTTCGACTCTCGTTCCTAAAAGTTTTAGATGTATCAAGGTTTTTCCTTACAGATATTTGGCTTTATACGTGGCTAATCAGTTTTTCCGCTTTTTTTCCTTTTTCAGCCTGTAGAAAGGTCACAAGAGAAGAATGGTGAAACTGAAAGACTCAAACAGTTGGTAACAGAGAATTCATCCCTTAAAGAAAGAACATCAGAGCTTCAAAATCAGCTTACTCGTCTCCTGGAAAAACTAAAAACTGAGAAAGAAAAAGTGAGATTTTTGGTTTTTGCTTCTTTGGTTTGTTTTGTTTTGGTGTATTTTTACCAATGATATCCCATCTAATGGAAAAACGTAAATGCTATTAACACTTACATGTTATAGGAGGAACGAAAAAAGACTCCTAAGAATGCTATCAGTTCATTGAAAAGGTTTCAGTTGAAAGATCACACTGAAGGATTGCAACCAAGGTTGAAACCACCTTATATGCATCTACAATCAGTTAATAGAAAGAACTGCCATATAAAGACCCTTCCATTTCAACTTTGTAGTCGCAGAATAGGACATTTTTGAAAGGAGGTGTTTTTAGTCGGTCATTTAGCCAGTATATGAATTCTATTAGCAACCTGGTAAATGAGTATTTCCAATAGTCGGCCTTAGTAAGCGTAATTTGAAAGCTAACTGTCACAAAATTTATCCAGTTTTCATTGATTGCAGGCTGCCTCTATTGAAACCAAGTTACCTTCCCACGAGAGCAAAAATTTTTACAATATAGAGGAAATGGAGAAAAGACTCAGAAGGACTGGTCGAGAGCTTTCGGGAACTCAAGAAAACCTGGACTCTGCTACGTTGAGGAGGATTGAAAAAGAAATTCTCACCATTGGTGATATTGTGAAAACCCCGTATGGAGACAGAAGTTTTGGTCACGTATACTATAGATCAACCAATGAGGTCGAAGCACGTGCCACCCAGCTGGAAGACGAGAAGAAAGAATTGGAGATGAAATTACAAATAGCACGAGAAGCCATGAATGAATACGTCAAACGTTTAAATGAAAAGGTAAGTGCACGGTGAGAAATGCAACATTAAATCTCCATCAAGTTTAAATCATGGATGGTTAAAAGACTGTGGCTTCTTACTATCTGATATGCTTTAATGCAAGTGTAACACAGAGTGCAATAAGTATATTGTTTTATGTTAATCTCCTGATACGAATACATCCTGCTCACATTGGGGGTGGCTCCTTTCTGAAATTGGTGCAGGTTTAAACGAAGCCGAGACCAATTGCGGAATTGCAAGCAGTTTAGACATGATTTTTAGTGAGGGTCTGTTGCTGCATTTAGAGGGGGAAGGCCATTACCCGTCGCGTGTGTCTCGTGTCTGGCGCTCCTCGCATGCTTCGTGCTTGGTTTCGCTCGAGTGTTATGTATGCTGCCTTTGAATACGCTATAAATCTTAACAGTGAGAAGTTATAGAAATCATTATAAATCATACCTTCATCCTCGATTCATTGGTTGATTTATATTACTGCAGGGGCTTCTCATAAGTAAACCACCTGAAACAAAGAATCCCCGAACAAAATTGTTTCAATCTAGGACACGTTGTCCTTAGTTACTAGCTTTTAACATGAAGAAACAATTTTTACTCGTAAAAGGTTTGTAAAGTTGCAGTTTGTAATTAAACCAGTTTGTTTTAGTAAAGAAAAGCGGTTTTGTTTTTGGAAACAAAAGCAGAAATTTGGGTGAAGTGATGTTCTAGCTTCCGCTTTTTCATAAACTAAAAACAAGAGATTTTTCTCTTACTTAACAATAAGTTGCAATTAGAAGGCCCGTGTAAAAGTCCTTTCTTATCGCTTTGTGAAAATCGACAAATTCTGACAATCAAATTAAGATTCGTCATTGTTGGAAGTCTTATTGCAATGAATAATAGGGGCTTAGTTTTCTTTTTTTTTGATAAAACTGTGTTAATTCCGTACGAGTGATACCACATAAAGAACACGTTGAAGACATCAAGATAAACGCTTTTAACGTCCCATCGAGCTACCATAAACGGTACACAGGAATGCGCAGCCCATAGATTAACTCGTCAACTCTCCTTACTTTTCGCACAGTTTACACTCATGACGTACGCAAAAATACACGAGCAACCGAGCGGAGACGCGAATAAGTCTTCAAGTCACACCCAAATCAAATTTCTCTTGAATTGCTGGAAGTCAGTGAAACAGTTATATTAAGTGATTTTAGAAACCAAACATCCTCATATATTTAAAAATTAGTTCATGCGTCAGCGTGCGTATGTCGAGATATTGAGCACGCGGGAAGTTTGGAGAGCACGAAAGAGGCGTAAGAGTTGCACGAGGCGCAGCCGAGTGCAACTCTAGCCTCTTGAGTGCTCTCCAAACTTCCCAAGTGCTCAATATCTCGACATACGCACAGCTGCAGCATGAACTAATTGTTTTATAACATTATCAAAGCGATCAATGCAGCAGTTAACTGAAAATTTTATTATTGAAGGGCGCGCTCAAAGCAGTACGCGTCAATGTTTACGTGAATATATCTTTTTTCCTCACAGTTAATCTTATGTTTTTATCCTGAAACTGAGAGAAAGTGTACTCTAAAATGATTGTAAAATCCATATTTAGGTGCCGGAAAACTATTAATTTACCGAAAAATTGTTATTGAGAGAAAACAACTTTGCAAAAAATGAGCTCACGCCATAGCCCGCACAGCTCGCGGAGATGACAACAACAACAACACTCACCTCTTTTCCTTACTATCGGTTAACAAATTCAAACGTTTCCTCTTAAATTTCTTTACAAAACACATGGTAAACGCTTCATTGTCTATTGCTGAGTTATGGATGCACTCAGGAGACTCAGGATTGCTAAGCTCACAACAACTCGAGGAATTACGAATAGTTTATTGACGTCATCAGCGTGCTCAATAGGAATATGAAGCACGCTCGCGCTATTGAATTTGATTAGGCGAATTTTCTAGCTATGTTATAAATATCCTTAAGATCATGGCCTTTCACAAAACCCTTCTTTCACGGGTGACCCAAACGTGCGTTGTTTCTCCGATTGGCCCACGAGCAAACTTTCCATTTGGGGTATATCGGCAAGAGTCACGGCGCGGGCAAATGGCACAAAAGGAGATGCCGATGCGTTGGGTGGATATCTGGAAAGCTTGCGGGGCAGGCTAGCATTATGCAAGTCGGAAATCTGGGTTTTGGCCATTGAACCATGGAGTTTGTATAGAGTGTTTTCACATGACGTCATGGAGGCCATATTGGTGTTCCAAAACAATGAAACGGCGGCCATGTTGGTGTGCCAAACCCATCCTTTGGGAGTTGAACTCTTTTCTTATGTAAACGCTCTTTTTTGTTCCAATAAATTTACATAGATGCTGACCACGTGAGTGAAAACATTCTATTGATAAACTTAGCAGGAATTAACAGAAATAAACACCGCCAAGGTTCAGAAAAAAAAAAAAGAAAAAAATGGCGAATCTCGGCTAGGTTTATCAATATATCACTCCTTTGCTTAATTTCTAAAGCTTTTTAGTACCCAGTTTTCTGAGGCGCACGTTGTGCTTCGGTCATTTGTGCTAATACACCAATTTATGAATTAAACAAAATTCATACTTGGCTTTCCAAGGGTTTCTCCGATATGAAACCCTTCATCTCGATGCCCTTTCCTTTGTCATCACTCATCAGTCTCGAAGCCAAGTAAGAATTTGGAATTATTTATAATTTGGTTTTGCTTGAATAGATGCAGGATGTGAGGAGCATGACTGGAATCTCCGCAGAAATAGTCCAGGAGTTACACTCCAGGAATAACAGCTTAAAAAAGAGTCTACAGGCTCTCGAGGAAGGGCAGAAAGTCTCTCACCTGCAGAATGAACAACTTCAACATCAGAAATCAGCTCTTCAAGACCTCATAGGCGGCTTGTGTAGAGACGAGAAAATACCTGGTACGTCATATAACTCGTCATCAAGACTCCTGGATACCAAGCATGACGGAAGAAGTCACGTGGCTAGAAGTACTTCACCCAGTTACCAAGACTACAGACATGACAACAAGTATAGCATAGGCTTTGAAAACAGACACCGTGCGAACGATGACAGTGAGAGCGAAAGAAAGCTGTCATATAAAGAATTACAAGAGCCTAAAAATGAAGCATGCAGCCGGTGTTCTAGAGTGGATCAATTTTCCACGGTATTTGAGGAATATCCAAGCAGATATTCCAACTATGAGTATAAAGCTTTCGGACGAGTTGGTGGTCTGTATTGAGAAAGACACGCGCGTAAAAACATTACGTTTTAAATCAGTAATATAATACAACAAAAAGAAAAATATGACAACCTTTTCTATAATCATTTTATGACTAGGCCTATGGAGATTGTGCAAGTAAATTCCTTAAATTTGATAAAAAGTTGTTCAAAATAAGAAAAAAATGTGTTAAACGTGCGACGCACATGTAAACGCAAACCGGCACAACGCAAAGAAATACAGTACACGTTTGAACTCACGATAATGCTAAGGCAAACGACGCACGAAAATTAAAAATTTCCATTTCGTTGCACTTGCATTTCCGCTTGCGTTCCGATTTCAAACCGCGAAGGAAGGCAAAGGAAACGTAAAGGACGAAAAGACAGGTTTCATCGGTTCCATGCTAACACGGCTCAGTGGTAAAGACCTGGGGTGACGTACCTGCGTATGGCACGACGTGTGAACCTCGTTTGCATGTGCATTTGCACTTGCGTTTGCACATGCGTCGCACTGGTGTGAACAAGGCCTAATAGACCCTTTGCAGCTAGCCATTCAGGTGGTACAAAACCGCCGTACTGGAGAGCAAAAGTCGCACTGGGACAAGACAAACAAAGGAAATTACCATTTAAAAGTATGTAATATGTCTTTTTTTTTTTGTCCTGTCCCAGTACGACTTTTGCTCTCCAGCGTGGCGGTTTTGTACCACGTGAATGGCTAGCTGCAAAGAGCCTATTAAGGTTTCAGAGCACAATATCCACTCCTTTCAATTAGACGTCATTAGAACATGACAGTTCCAATGTGGTATCAATTCCATATTAGAAATTATAATAAATTACCACGGGCAACTCTATCCGCTAGTAGCCTGAGCAACAGGTGCTTCTGGGGAAATAGAGGAAGAGCGAAGCGAAACGGGGGCGAGAGTGAAGGGACGGATAAACTAACCACCCCCTCTCTTTCTCTCCCCCCTTTCTTTTTTTCAAATCTCCCCTCCCCTGACCTTTGAGGAAGGCCTGATACCTGAGTTGTAGCTAAACGCTGCTCAGGACACCCAGAAAATAGTAGATTACCCAGCCAAAAAAAAAAAATACAGTCGACTCTCTCTTAACGGACACCTCTGTAAAACGGACACCTAGAGTTGGTCCCTGCTTTTACTTATTCCCTTTATTTGACTCTTTATAAGACAGACATCTCTCTAAGACGGACACTTAGTGCCGGTCCCAAAGGTGTCCGTCTTGGAGAAAGTTGACTGTATACATATATTCCTTGTAGGAAAGTGCTTGTAATCGAATGAAATTTTTACATAAATATTAATGTAGCTTTGTTCCTCTATATGAGGGTTTTTATTACCTAGGGGATACTTACATAAAGGTATATCCAATATCCTGCGGATAATCTCTTGCCACACCAGGAAAACTCCATCATGGTATGTTTGAGCTCTTACAAGTTTCGGCTCTATGCTGAATAATGCACCAGCCAATTGTAAACCACTGTACCAGGTGGTAGACAGGCTATATGTGTAAACAGAAGCATATATGCGTCTGGTGATATGCCTCTGTTGTAAATGCCTGGTTTAAAGAGGCCGTACATGTGTCATAAAATTTATCAAAATTCAAACAGTAGGAACTGCAACCAAATTAAATAAAACAAAAAAATAACAGGCCCTGGTTATTCAAAAGCAAGATAGCGCTATCCACCCGATAAGTCACTATCCAGTGGATAAGTATGAGGAAAACCAATTGCGCTATCTAGTGGATAGAGATTTATCCGATAGATAGCACCATCCACCTTTTGGACAACTCAAGAGGCTAGATCAAAACGTTAAAAGACGGTATAAATAACACAGCTTATACTACTACATGAGAAAATTCTGCAATTTGATTGGCTTAGAGCAGTGGTATCAGTTCAGCTTAATTTGAAATACCTACATGTGAAAATTACAAACCTATCGCGGGTAGTAGTATAAACAAATAATAGCATGATTTGTACGTGATATTTGGCATAAATGCCACTCGTGATACTTCAAAATTGTCTCAAATTTCACTACAAATTAAATACAACAGTTTCGAAATATCACTCGTGGTATTTATGCCAGATATGACTACATATCATGCTATTACCTATACAAATACAATAAGAACATGTACTTGGCAATATAAAAAGCAAAATGAATTAAACAGCCGTGACACGGCCCCTTTAAATTATTTTAAACTTCAACTGGTTTGACTGTCTCTGATTTCGTACGGTCAAATTTTCTTACAAGCAAGCCTTATTAAGCTGATACCCCACTAACTGCAAGTAATATTTACTGTAATCAAGAGATAAACGTCTTTCTACTTTGCCTATTATATGTCCACTTTAAAATACGGGTTTGATAGTCTGTGTGACCACAGTTAGTAGAGGAGTCTGGTTACGAAAGCCCAAATTAATGCGATCTTTCTATTGGTCAGTAAGTTCAAAACGATATAGGAATGCTATTGTGCGTTGTGCAAGGTCACGCCCAAAAAAAGCGAACAGGAACATATAACAAAGAAGTCTGATGGGCTTTATAACCATTGCTCTGTATTAACTATAAGAACATGCACTAACCATTGTAAATGGTCAGTGCTATTGGTCAGTAAGTTCAAAACGATATAGGAATGCTATTGTACGTTGTGCAAGGTCACGCCCAAAAAAAGCGAACAGGAACATATAACAAAGAAGTCTGATGGGCTTTATAACCATTGCTCTGTATTAACTATAAGAACATGTACTAACCATTGTAAAGAAATGGTGTCGTGATCTTGGCAGTCAGGCCTCGTTTGTTCAAATGTTGGATAGTGTATCCACGGAATAAATTACTATCCGTTGCATTAATAAGTATCGAGGAAACCAATTTCGTTATCAATAGACCTTTCCACGTTTCTTTTTTAACTTCTGACATAAACTAGTTAGGAAAAATTCGTCAACTCTGCTGGGAAAAGCGCCTTTAAATAACGAACACATAGCTCCTCAAAATCGCCAAATTTTACAGAAGTTTGTATGATGAGACGCAAACGTTTGTAAGCTTTCGCGACTTTGCAGAGCCATGTCTTCGCACGCTTGAGACGTATCACTTTCAAACTTGGCAATTTTACTAATTTAAGCCGCGCTTTTCTGTGGTTTTGACGGATTTTCCCTGACTGGTCCAAGTCTAAACCGTGGAAGGGTCTGTCGGCTAGAGATCTATCCACAATGTAAATGCTTCTAACTTATTAAAATGGAACTTCAACATTCCTACATTTCAAAAGACAGCATACTGTAAATTCAAAGGATTCTTACCTTCTTTTCATAGTCAGAAACCGCTACTCTTGCTGGATTTGAGATTATTGACCCATTCCACCTCAGTGGAAACTGCTCGGATCCACTCCCCGATACTGTGGCTCTTGCCCATCAAATAATGGAAAATTCCCCGCTCCCGGCGGAGGTTTTTATTAAGCAACAAAAAGGTTGTTCTTCCTTAAATTGTATCCTCCGGTCCATTCTAATCGGTACCCAGCAAGTGGTTGTAATTGTATGTCTTTATATCAAGAGACCATAATAACTTGATGTTAAAATAAGTTCCTGTTATCGCTGAGGGTGGTGCTACCTTAAAATTTTACAATCTTTTGATGAGAAGTACAGACTAATATGTAACTCCGGAACCTAAACTATTGGACTGGTAATAGTCAAGGGTTACGGAGAGCGGGCGACAACGATCGAATGTCAAAACGCTTTTGCTCCAACGCTATGCTTCGCGCAAGTCTCACTTGATAGATGGTCAAAACACGCATGATCAGATTACAAGTGATAGAAGGTTCAAACGCGAATAATCAAATTCCGTTCTGTGCATTCCATTCATTCTTAGTGGAAGTCCAAACGAATGCTGGGTACATACATGCGACGCACGCGTTAGGATTGCAGGCTCCTCTTGTCGCTCGCAATTTAATGGTTATATTTGTGAAATATATGGCAACGCCGACTGTGTAGTTAAAAGAAGAGACTTGAACAGTCCATTTGAGTTGAGCCACATGTAACCAGGCGGAAAAAGAGTTTGTGCAGAAAAAATAAACGTCGAGAATTTAAATCGAAAAAAATCAGAATTGGTGTTGTTTCCTAATTTTCACGTTTCTATTTCATCACCATTGAAATCAGACGAAATAGAAACAAAATACTAGAATAGCTGTAAATCAAAGTTAAAATAGGTTGCTACCTACTTCGGACAGTTTCCTTGAATTGTTAGTTCTCCAGGGGCAAACTTAAGGCGACCTTCAATTTTCCAACGTCTAACATGATAGAACACAGTCGACTTCGAAAAAGGGCGCAGTTACATTCAAATTAGCCTTTTCATTGCAAAGTTCGTTTAAAATCGCCACTGGCGACTGGGTGACCGCCAAATTGAACCACGCCCGATATTGACCAGGTAAAGCCTAACAAGCTACAGTGTACTAAAAATTCACTATATAACCCTAAAAGAAACACGCCTGGAGATAATATATGGCGGGTTTTATTTACTATGTATGAAAGAAAGGGCATTGGCTAAATATACAAATGGTGTTACTCAGCTTGATTAATATGTACTTATGAATACGTTCATGGTGGTAATCATTGATTTTGAATTCGCTGGACCATAGTTAGTAGAGGAGACTGGTTACGATAGGCAGCAAACATCAAAGATAAAAACAGTAGTGCTGCAGCGTTACGTTGAAAGCTCCCTGATGGTGCAAAATCCTTTGTTTCCTGTTCACAAATTGACTGAATAAATTAATGCGACATTTTTAGCGGCAGTAAGATCAATGATAGCAATGCTATTGAACGTTGCGTACCGTCGGGTCCATAAAAACATATCAACAAAAGAGTCTGACGGGCTTCATAACCACTCCACTCTATTAACTTTGGTTGGACTCAGTCTGAAACAAAATTTTAATTCCAGAATGAAATTTGAAGAGCTTGGGAACTTGATGGATTGATAGACAAATTCTCCTTAATGGCGTTATAAATGTTAATATACGCTAGCTGTACAAAAGCTGTCACAGCAGTGGTCACAATTTTGTTAAAATTTTATCAGCTTGCATGCTGAAAGTGGTTCGAAAACAGCAATATTCGAAAGGCCAAAAGTAGCTTTCTGCAATTGCTGAAGCGTTTCAGGAAAAGTGACCTTACATGTCGTTCCATTAGACAAAAACTATAAAATATATAAAATTATGTTCTGACAATGTTTTTGCTTTAGCAGTTCTACAGGATTAGTACGAAATACAATTGAAATTCACATTACAAAAATATTTTAAACTATGAATGTTAATTAGGTCTATAGGTTAGTCTTGATAATCAGTTCACTCGATGTCTATTGTGAGTTGCCACGTCCGCCTGGAAAGTTCTAGTATATATCAAAAAGTTGGAAACCTCTTTAGGTCTTTTGTTCGTTTTCTCGCACATACAGTAAATGCTGTATAAATACTTGAAAGATAAGTCCAAATATTTCATTTTGGAGCCAGACCACGCATTCGTGTTAGAAGCTTTAAAGAGGTTCGCAAGACATGCACCCAATAAAGGGATAGGAATGCGTTTCAGGAATTGGCTCGGATGACGTCATAACATGCATGAGCGATGTCTTTACGTATGAGTCGTATGAGGTCGTGAAGGATGACGTAATAAGGACCAGAATGGCTGTTGACAGTTCATGCTGTCCATACACGTACACGAAGTTATTTCTCACGATGTAACAAAAAAGACAGCTACTTGTTTTCAGGCAATGGCGTTGGCTCCACATAGTTTAGAGATGACCCTCTGCAAAGCTTTCTTCTGCTCTGTTAGTTGCCTGTTTGCCTTCTCAGCTCTCTTCTCATTGGCCTCCGTTTGTTGCAGGGCTTTGGTCAGTTTGGAATTTTCAATGTAAAGTTCCTGAACGAGATTGCCTGAACGCGTTGCACTGATCTCTGTTTGTTGGAGCTGCCAAGAAAACACAAAAAAGGAATCATTCTTATCAATTCACTAATTCACAGAAGTTATAAACACAGCTAGTACAAGTGCTAGACTAACACTAGTGTTCGACAAAACAAGACGTGAACTTTATTTTTATACAGCACACAGAAAAGAAGAGCGAGAAAAAGACAATACTACTTAAGTAAGACATAAAGCCACCTACAAAATACTTTAAACGCTAATCTAGCTAGGAGGCATAATACAGGGGCACCCAACGACTCCTTTCTGTAAAATATCTGTTCGGAATAGCAAATATTGCCTAGAATTTTCTATTACTTGAGGACGGCTAAAAATTTCTAGATGACCGTTCCATTCATGTACAATTTCAAAGCTTATCAAAACGGCTGCAACATTTCAAACGCTTCTCGAGGACGAACTCCCCTAATTACAGTGAACCCTGTATTGTATTAAGCAGGGGACCTTCGCTGGTGACCGCTTCATTGAGGTGTCCTCTCAATACAGGTTCGTTCAACAAGAAATAAGTGAAGAAACGTTTGAAATAAACTGAACCATTCGTTCGCTCAATACAGGGTGTCACGACACTGTACTGCCTAATATTGTCACACCAATTCATTATGAATATCAAAAAGGAAAAAAAATGTTCATATCCTGTAACTACTCCTTACGCTCTACAAGGCGCAAAGCGATAGGTAACAGCTAAAAGGTATAACTGCGATGATTTAGCAGATGTTTAGAGGAAGTTCCAGGCAGATGAAAAGGTTTTGTGAATGAATAATAACGCAATCCGTGTCTACCTGTTTACTGAGTCTCGCCACGTGTTCGTCCAAGGCTTCTCTAGTCTGTTTCACTTGATTTTGCAACTCCATTTTTTCTTTCTCCAGTGACCTGATCCGTCCTTCCCATAGATTACTAGCACTTTCAAGTTCTCGTAATCTTCGAGTCTTTTCTTCGAGCTAAATGATGAAAATACCTATCTTTTAACAACGGGTGCAATAACATTAACATTGTTATGGAAAAATTTTCAACGACGAAACAGGAATTTTGAAACCGAAAATCCAATGGACAGCGTTTTCGGCAGCACTGTTTGAATAATCAATAAGACCTACACCCCCAAAACACCAAAGTTTTTGATAACTTGAACATACTTTTTTTTTTTTTGCAGATTTGAGGTCCGTACTGTAAATTTAAAACGAAGGTTTTTCTACGATTTATGGCCCGAAAAGACAAGGATCCGTCGCTAATAAGATAAATATCATACCGCTTTCGTTCCGTAGAACAAGAAATAAATGCCTATCAAAGGATTTTAGACCTAGGCCTTCAAAAGTTGTATTCTCTTTGTGTTGGCGCAAGTAAGAAAAAACGTACTAACAGGGTTTACAACGTGCAAAACTATTAACAATTGATCTACTTTTTATATATTTTTTGTCGAAATAGACGCTATTTAGTCAAAGAAAAGATCTTAGTTTCCCTTTTAAATTTCAGTCAATACCGCAGGGGTTATGAAACGAAAATGGACGCAACAACCCAACAAGAAAACATTTAACCAAGTCGATAATGTGCGGGAAAATTACCTTTCCTTTGATTTCTTTTTGTGATTCTACATGTGAAGTATGAAGTGAGCCAGTGACAATAAGAGGTTTTCAGCTTTGAAACACTCGCAAATGGGAGCTCTCAATGCTAAATACCTTGATTGAATTTAATAACAAAACCCACCGTTTGCTCTTCAATCAGCTCAGTCTTCGATTATGGAAACTGCAGGCCGGACCAAACGGGCATGATGATTGATGATAGTTTCAATTATTATTAACTATCATTCAATACCTTGGCTTCAAGCCAAACAGATCATGATAGCGCGTGATAGACCACGATAGTCGAAACTAATGT
Organism: Porites cylindrica; assembly: GCA_964035525.1. Taxonomy (NCBI): domain Eukaryota; kingdom Metazoa; phylum Cnidaria; class Anthozoa; order Scleractinia; family Poritidae; genus Porites; species Porites cylindrica. The sequence continues at coordinate 30,373,038 of OZ037779.1, forward strand.
TTACAAAGCATGGACTATAAAGAAAAACGCCAGGAGGCAAAACTCGCCGTTTTATCATCTTTCTCACCACCAGAATAGCCTTATATCCTACATGTAAATACCTAAAGTCATTTTTTCCCCTGTGTTTTGCCTTGGGTACAGAGGGTCCGCCATTTTGAAAGGACGAAAAAGGGTGGGAACGTCGATTTAGACGAGAAAAAGCTGACCGAACTTCCATCGACTATCACGAACGTGACCAATGGGGAAACCTTTTATCGACTATCATTACACATTTCAACATGTTCTTCATCTATCGTGACTATTTGGCCCCGCTTTGAAGGAATGAAGCTTCACTCTCACCTTCTTGCTCAGTGCCATAACCTCCGCTTTTGCTTCGTTGAAGACTTTTTCTCTGAGCGCTTGATCCCGATCGCTCGCCAAGTTAGCACGATGAAGCTGTTCTTTCAAATCGCTAACCTCACGCTGATGACGCGATCTCATTGTCATCAGCTCAGTGTTTGCAAGTGCGGCCTACAAGAAAAGAACATCCGAACGAAGAAAATTAATTTGTTCTTCAACAAACACAATGGCAACAACAAAAAAGAATTGCAGAGTAACAAAATGACTTACCAACATGTAAGGACACATCTTACCACACGTCATATAACACGTCAAGTTACGTCATGTTACGTCACGCAATGTCACACACTGTCACACAATTAACGTAACGCAAGCTGCAAACCAAACTTTACAACACATACAAACAAACTGCTTCGATGCAAAACACACATTATAACATAATAAACAAAGAGAACATAAAAAGGAAACACAGAACACAAAAGAGTTACGGTGAAAAGAGGGGTTTCATAACTTCTACATTATGTGTAGACGTTAGAAAATCCAAGAAGTAAGAATTTGCGAAACACATTAAGGTAATTTTGCTGCGACCTACAATCTGACTTTCGACTGCTGTAGGTCGTAAGCTACAATTGACCCAGGTTTGCCCTCACCTGCTTTAAATGGACACAGTGAACACGTATTGTGCAGGAAGTGGTATTAATGAGAACACAATCCAATCACAAATAACTTCTCAAAAACGAATTTTCGCTGTTCACGAACCCGAATTTTCGGTTCAAAGTATGCAAAGTATCCAAGTGGTCGTAGAGATAGATATTTTTTAACAGAAATTACTTGACAAGGTAGGTGTGAACCAACAAAACGTCGCAGTACAACAATTCAGACTTCTATAAGTTGTTCGAAGACGGGTGGTGACAAACATTTTCTGCTTTGAGTAAATCATTTAACACATACCTTCTGCTTTTCACTTTCCATTTCTCTCTTATATGTTCCCTGTGCGTTGGCCAGTCTTTCTTTTAGCACATAAACCTCTTCTTGAAGAGTATTAGCTTTTGAGTTTTTTTCGTTTAGAACTTTTTCCAACACCTGCTTCTTCCCTTGGATATCTTCCAGCCTCTTCTCCATCGTGATGAGATCATTTCTGGCCTGTTAAAAGTTTGAATGATAACCTTTACGGAGGTGCATTGTTGCGAGCCCCTTATAACGGGCAGGTTTTTAGCAAATAAATCCTTTACCCTTGGTAAATTAAAGATCGTGGAAGCGAAGCTTCCATTGAGATGTGAAATTCCGATAATCTGTTAGGTAAGGAGACCTTTGATTTGTTTAATGTACCAGTAGCCTATAGAGCAGCCAATTATCTTCAAACTTTGTTCAATTTGTTTTCAGAACGCACTTTCCTGATCCCTACAGACATGTAATGTGTTTTATCCAATAATATCGCAAGATCGCAAGACGTAATGACTTAACTGCAGCCCCAGTGCAGTGGGAAGCCTTTGTCACCAGGTGTCCACAAAACGGGATTTAACAATACCAATTAGGCTAAGTTCATGAGGCACTCGTCAAATTTTCGACAGGGTTAATATTGGTGCGTTTTGGTGTTCAGTTCACACTGAACCACCCTAACCGTACGAAAATTTAAACGCTTTGCTGTTCAAAATTCAGTGTGAACAAAGCCAAAATCTTGAACAGTCCCGTGTGAACGAAGTGTTCGGTCAAATATTTTAGCCGGTCGAAAATTCGTTCGGTGGCGTGTGAACACATACACACTAGGCGACATGTCGCTGCAACACTTCGCGGCGATAAATCACTCCGTGTGTACAGGTCGGGCGATAAGTTGCTGCAACAAGTTGCGCGACAGGTCCCAGTGACAAATCGCTCGGTGCGTACTCCGTCTGGTGAATTCATGTGCAAATCTTTGTCTCAGCAACAGAATTTTGTCGCCTCAACAAGTCGCACAAATTCAGTCTTATTTTTGATTTTTTGCGACTTGTTGCCCTGACAAAAGTCTGTTGCGGAGACAAAGATTTTGACAAAAATTCTCTAGTATCCAAAGAGCGATTTGTCGCAGCGACGTGTCGCCGCAACGTGTTGCAGGAACTTGTCGCTTGGTGTGTTCCGACCTTAACGACAATTAATGAAAAATAACCTGAGAAAGATAGTATTAAATAAGTTCTACACATTAAAAGCGTACATTAAAGCTGAAGGTGACAAACAAGCATCAACACTTAGTTCACATAACATCAGATACGGCAGAAATAGAAGGATACAAGGAACAAAAGCTCCACATCACTATTATCAATAAAAACACTGTACACACGAACACAAGTATTAACCATGAGCATACAAGCCTGTGGGCAGCAGGAAGGAGCCTGAACGCTTCAAGCCATTAAATTAGAGCAAAATTGAACATATCAAAGCTACGACATCGAACTTAAACCACTACCTATGAAAGCACCTTTTTAACTTGGCCACAAAAAGACACCAAGCGCTGTTATGTTATAAGCAGAATTTACAAGTCACGTTTTTGTTTGTTGTGATTATTTTTTGTGCTACTTTTTGTACGGGTAAGAATGAAAACGGCGTGTTTCAATTATTTTTTTTTACTTTACGATTGAAAAGTTGTTCATTGGAATATATCTTCTTGGGAAAAACAAAGTTTAATATTAAGGTTAAGTCGGGTTTTTCGGTCATTACCTTTTATCAAATTAATGGATACAACAAAGCATTTTTACATTCATGTAGATTACTGATTTTCCACTAAAGACAATGTTGAGTTAAAACTGATTTGCTAAATTTTTAACAACAGTTTGCTTTAATAAAAAACAGGTTTTTAAATTACGCGCGTTTCTGCACCCTTGGTTTATATATGGTACACCCTTATTCGTATGTACAAAGAAAAAAAAACAAATTACCGTGCCATAAATAATTAATCATCGTTAATCATTTTCATTTCTAAAATAGTTCGTTTAATCTGGAGTTTAAATCTGTTCGTCAAGCTTTAATACAGTTTTACTTGCTTTAATTGTCGAAACAGCATTAACATTGTCTTTAAAGTCATCGACAAGGTCAGGCATTATGTCGTCGTTGACTATATTTATTATACTATTTAGAATAAACGACGGAGTGTTATGGTTCGTGTCGGTAACTACTGTTTATGTGTTCAGAGCGAAGGGACGCATGTCACGTCAATTCCCGGGGTCATCACGTCCCGGATGTACTCCAGTCTTCTGTCTGCTGAGAAAGGCTGCTTCTGAAATGTCGATTTAAAAAGTTGTTTGGTAGCGGAATTATGGTTATTATGTTATGTTTTTTTTTTTTTTCACACAAATTAGTGGTCATTATTGCAATAAAAAGCGTTATAGAACTGCCACACAATAAGAGTGTTACAAAGATGAATGCAGTTATAGAATAAAGAAAGCCTTTAAGAGCTAAGGAGCTGTAAGGGCTCCTCTATACGCGACACATTAGCTGTATTAACTGATAAAAGCCTTTGACAATCAAGGAGCTAGGAGTTCCTCTATAGGCCACACATTATCTGTATAAGTTGGTTAGGTATTACTTTGCCACACATAAGAACATTAGGAGATAGCTGCTATTGTTACAGTTAAACGCAGTGGATCAAAAGCAATTAACAGCAAAATAGTAATAATAAACACCAATAGTTGACGGGACCTTCTCAATTTCAAACTCCTTCTGTCTCACGTGATCCATATCCGCCAGCTTCTGTGTCAGCTGCGTCACTTGTTTTTCCAACTGCCTTGTTTCATCTCCACGCTGCTCAAACCTCTGTTCAAGAGCCTTGTAGGCACTTTCCCGCACACCAAGCATGCGCTCAAGTTCCCTTACTCTGACGTCATCTTTGTCAGCAATCCTTTTGGTCAGCAATTTCAGCTTTTGTTCCAGCTCCATGTTGTGCTTGTTACGCTGGTTCAGCCGCTGCTCCAGATCTTTGTTCTCAGTTTCCCAAACGGTCACCCGTGTTTTAAGCTCTTGAAGTCGCACGGTCTCCGCGTCCGCGAGCTGATTGGTAAGCTGAGCAGCCTTTTCCTCCAGCTCGGTCCTCTGTTTGTTATACTCATTAACCTTTTTCTGTAATTCACGGTTTTCAGTTTCTTTGACCGTTAACAACGCATCCAGCTCCCTTGACTTTTCTACAGCATTCTTTAAGTCGGTCTGCAGCTCCGCCATTTCACTCTCTAACTCTGCATTGTTCTCTAGCAATCTTCTATTCAATTCTTGGTTTTCTAGATCACGGGTGCGTAGCATGTCCTCAATCTCTTGGCTTTTGTTCATGATATCTTTAAGTTCAGCTTCGGTTGAAGCCAAACCATTCAGCTGGGAATCTCGTTCCTTCAATTTCTCCTCCAACTGCCCTTTTTCAGAACTGCTCAAATTTAAACTTACTTCCAGCTCGTTAACTCTTAGTTTGGCTTCTTGAAGTTCCGATTTCATGTTTCTACAAGTCTCTTCTAATCTTTCCTTCTCAGAGCTGCTGTTACGAAGTTTCAATCCCAAGTCCTCCGCTTCGGAGGCTCGTAGATTTAAAAGCAAATCCATCTCTTCAGATTTAAGCTGAAGTTCTTTGACCTGTCTTCCCATTCCTTCACTCTTCACCTTTCACAACAAAGTGTCAATAGCTTACTAAAAGACTCTACACCTAACATTGACGAAACTAAAATAAAACGTGCTGGAAAACTCTGAAAAAAATTCTCCAAAAAATTTGGGAGAAAAGTGGACTCATTAAGTAACTTGATATTTACACGCATCCATCTGCAACACTGAGAAATAAAAAAGGGGACAATAGAAACAAACAAACAAATACAAGATCGAAATCGTGGGATAAAATACGAATGGCAGAATTGTACAAAACTGCTTCAATAGCCCAAGGCGACAGAAAGAGGAACCAGACAGGATAATCGCTCAAACGTGTGGTAAGAACGTGGTTGTAATCAACCTTCATTTTCCCCCAGCCTGCCCTAACATCTTTTGACTGCTCTCTTGTTTAAGTCATGATCCGGGTAAGACGGGAAGCAATTTCTTTTGTTATGGCGCAATACGCTTTCCTCACATAGGAATGTTTTCATTTTCAAACAGAGAAGGCATAATCCCAGGCAGTTTACGAAATAAAATGCATTTTAACTTCATTAAAAGATTTCGATAAATCATAAGAGTTGAAAACAATAGCCAAGAAAATTTTACAACTTTAAATGTTCCTCACATAGGATTTCTGTGTTACTTAGACTCACGAGATTTTGTTATAAGGAAGTTGGTTGAAAACAAGGGACTAATGTACATGGTGCTTTGCGAAGATTTCGTAAAATTTGATGTTTAAACCAATCAGAAGTGTAGTAGAGACAATAGTAAAGTTAACATCTTTTCGCATTCAGACGTGTTCACTGCGTTTGGTTCTTTCCTTCTTGTCGGAATCATTACTTAATAGCTAGCCACCTAATATGGTACACGTTGAACAGGAGACTTGTTTCACAGAGTATGAGTTACATGAGCGAACCATGCTTCGTAACCCAACCGCATAAAAATCTGCAACAATTTACACAACGTATCCTCGGCTAAGTACAAACGCAGTAAATTCCTGACGGCAAAGGAATTTAAAACCTGAAAATTCGATCACTCGAAACCAAGCACCCCACACAACCCACTATCGAATCGCTAGCGTCGAAAAGACACCTGTTTAATCTCTTTAACCCAAGAGTGACCAACACAAATTTTCTCTTAAGGACTCAAGGTGTCACGAGAACTAACAAAATGATCACCAAAGCCAAAATGTCTTGATCGTTTATCAAATTCTCTCAACTTATTCTTTCGGAAAATGTATGGACATCAGTCGGGAGAATTTGTGTGTGGATATTGGGGCTTAAAGTTAAAGGGTTAATAAAGTAGAAAATTTAATTTATCGACGCCGTTGATAAGACTGATGTTTGTATCAAACTCTTGTAATACACTCTACCAGCGGGCACAACAATGTGGTTGCTCTTATTGAAACGAAACTGTTTTAGTACAAAACAAACACGTAAAAAAAAGCCAATTCAGGGAACAAAACTTGCTAGTATGATCTGCCTGTTAACCGAAGACTTCTATCGACATCCTGTCACACAAAATACAGATACCAAATATAACTTGACTGAGGTCAAGTTAAGCCTAAAACAGTCAGTGCAAATTATTACAAAGGCACCTACCTTCTCCGCTTCTAAAAGTTGCCTTTCTTTTTCTAGAGTTTCCCTTTCCAACGCCGCCTTCTCTCTTTGTAGCTCGTCCAAATAAACTTTCTGCTCCGTAATTTCTTTAACGCTGTTTTCCAGAATAAGTCCTTTTTCTTTCTCCAAAGCATCCACTTTGCTCTCCAGCTGAACCACCTTTTCACGAGTTAGTTTCAACTCTACGGCTTCCTTGTCACTGCGAGTTAAAGTTTTTAACTCCAGCGTTTGGACTTTCGCCTCGAGCTCTCGCTTTTGCTCCTTAAGAAAATTAATTTCATCTTGTAGATGTTTTACTGTCTGTTCAAGAAGTTCAGTTTCGGTTTTGAGTTTAGTGGCGTATTCCTTTTCAAGTTGAGATCGAAGTTCTATCTTCTCCTGAACGTACTCTTCTTCTAGCTCTTGTTTCTCCCGAGTGAAATTTCTCTGAAGATCCTTGATCTTCCTCTGGTAACTCTCCTCAAGTTCGTTTCTTTCACGGGAGTAAGTTTCCCGGATTTCCTGCAAACCTACAGTGCCACTTTTCTCAAATTCGGCCTTTTCGCGCGAGTAACTTTCTTCCAACTGTACTTTTTGCTTTGAAAAGCTTTCCTCTAACTCAGCCTTATGTTTTTCCAGCAAACGCAAGAAGTCGTTTTTCAACTGTCCCTTCAGTCCGGCCTCTCCTTCAGTAAACGCTTGCTGCAGCTCCGTTATTTGATGTTTGTAGCGCTGTTCCAACTCAGCTTTCTCGCGAGAAGCGTTCTGTAAAAGCTTGGATTTTTCTTCAGTGTAATGTTCTTCAAGTTCTGCTTTCCATTTCTGAAAAGCCAATTCGCTGTGAGTGGAATTTTCGTGAAAACCTTCCTCGATTTTTGCTCGTTCCTCGTCGAACTGCTTCTCTAAAGCCGACTTCTCCTTCAAGAAACCGTTTTTCAGTTCAGCCTCTCGCAAAGCAAGCGTGTGATTGTGCTCGTTTTCCAGGTTTTCTGTGAGTTCTACTTTTTCTCTAGCAAACCTCTGCTCGATTTCGTTCCTCTCGCGAGTGAACGATTCACGCAGTTCGGCTTTTTCTCTGGTAAACCTCTGCTCCATTTCGGCCTTTTGCTCCACAAAACTCTGCTTGAGGCTTGCAACCTCCTTGGCGTGAGATTGCTTAAGTTCCCAAGACTGGTTTCCGTATTCCTCCTCCATTTTAGATTTTTCTTTTCTTAACTTGTTCTCTAGTACGCTGACCTGTTCTTTATGTGCGGTCTCGAGCTCCGACCTCAGGTTCGTCCATTCGTGTTTGTCCTTCTCCATAGCGGCTACCTTGGTTGTGTTCTGCAGTTCCCACTCGGCTTTATCGATCCGGAACTGTTGTTCCAACTCCGCTTTCTCGTTTAACAGCTTCAACTCCACTTCTGTCTTGTCATTTTCCACCGCTTGCAGCTTCTCCATCAAGCGGCTCTGCTCCATTTCCATCTTTTCTTTTTCTTTGTCCAGCTCGCCCTTGAATAGTTTCTCCAACATCTCTTTTTCGCCCCTGTGTTCCTCCTCCATTTCGGATTTCTCGCTCTCGTACTCGGAGATCAACAATTCCCTCTCCTGTCTAAATCCATCCTCCAGCTCATTCCTGAGGTTCTCCCGTTCGCTCTTCAGCGAACTCTCCAAGTCTTTCATCTTTGCTTGATACTCCTTCTCCAACTGTTCCTTTTCTACGTTAAAGCTCTTCTGAAGACCCTCCATTTCGCCTGTAAACTGTGCAGTGAGATTCGCTAACTCGGTGTCGAATCTCTTCCGTGTTTCTTGGTTATCGGACGCAAGAGAACCTGTAAGTGACTCGATCTCGTCCTTGAGCTCGTGGATAGTTGCCTCTCGCTCCTTCAGTTGTCCTTCTTGCTCTCTGATCGTGTCACCCAGTTGCTGCACCTTTTCTTCGAATTCTGTTAAGGACTGTTTCTGCTCAGACAATAGTTTTTCTTGTTCGCTGATCGATGATTCTTGTTCTTCAACTTTGGCTCTGTGAGTCTTAATCTGCTCCTCTTTTTCCTTCAATTCACTCTCAAGCTTCTCAATGACTTCTGAATAAAAGAAAAGAAGCGAAAGGGTATAATAAGCCAGAAAAGTAGTTATCAAAGTATGGATTGAGTTATATGCTCCGTGACAGAGGTGAATCAATATCTTCTTTAGGATCTATCAATTCACCGTGAGCTTTTGTATCTACGATCATTCAGTTTATATTTTTAGATTGCAAATTCATTTCTGTCACAGGTAAACTTGAGGTCATACTGATTTTTCTCTTAATAAGCCATTTCCGAGTTTGCCCGGGCCTCTGTATCAAAACGAGATTAAGCGCTCCGCCTTTGATATGGAAATGATTTTTCATTCTCATGCAATTAAAACCCATTTCCACAAGAAAGGTTGTGCACTTGGCCTCATTTTGAAAGTGAGGGTTTTTGGAACTCGGAAGTGGCCTATTGACAATCTCAGTGCAAGGCGCGATGTCCATCCAGAGGAGGTGAGAAAAAAATGACGCCCGAATAGAAGTAAAGTAAGCAAGCAATCGGTTTAATAACAGGGTTTTCACATTGCGTTTCTTCAACTGTTACTCATAAATAAAAAATATATATGTATTAAATATTTATTTATTTATCGTATGAATAAAACTTAAAGTACAATTAAGATAAGCTGGCCTGTGCCTGGTTCTTTAAGAATTTAAAAATGCGCGAACTAAATACATTAAAATCGTCACCCTTCTTAAGATTACAAGGAAGGTCTTAAAAAGGGTAGCCGCAGTGTCCTGGAGGGTTTCTTTTTCCAGAGGAATTTGTAATCTTACAGAGCCCGAAGAGCGCAAACCTCTACATATAGACTCTCTGTAAGTTTAAATATGAAGGCCACTGCTTAGCGTGAAGTGCTTTAAAAGTCAACTTAAGCAAATTTAAGTCCCTTCTCTATTCCACTGGGAGCCAGTTCAGCTTTAAAATGTCTCCAATATCATTAAGGTATCTGCCATAAAAAAAACTTGCGGCAGCAAAGTCAATTTTTTGATGATTTTTGCAGGTGTAGCATTGTGATTAAAAAACTGGTTTCCTTTTACACTACTACATACTTACTGTCCGTAGAAAGCAAATGACGTGACCAATCCCCTTTAATAAACTATACCAAGAACTTGTCACAATTCGTTTTTTGTTCGAACAAATGTCTTTTCGAAATGCACTTTATTCTTAATTTGTTTTAGGGTTGAATTAATTCTTAGTTTCTGAGGGAGAACGAGTATGAGAGTGTAGGGTTAACGAGGTGTACTAGCCGGGACCGCCAAGAGTTCTCACGTAACCCGGGGATTACTCACATATAAGCTATATAGGTATGTACGGTACAAAAGGGTATGGTTTATAATCCCTCTTGGTCTGACATTAGGTATAGATTATAACCGTTAGAAGTGATGTAAAGATTTGTATCAAGAAACTTACTCTTTTGTTCTGCCAATTCATGCGAGTCATCTGCAAAATACACAAGAATACAACCAATGCAGGACGTTAAAAATTACATTCGATCTAATTTTGCTAATAGAGACGGCCTACGTTTCATACGTTTCAGAGGTGATTGTAAACTTGAGGGAAGCATGTAGCTTAAATCAAGCCCAAAGGGAGAGAAGATAATGAAGACAAAGTCGGTTCTGTAGGTTATAGAAACCCGGCATGTTTATTATCAGACACAACTCATGCCAATGCACTTTTCTGCCGCTCAGAGCCTTCACTGAACTTTATTAGAGCAAAGATTCAGACATGATTTTAGAGCAAATGCGCATTTTTAAAGTAAGATCTTAAGATTTCGTTTAAGTTGGCAAGTCAAGGGAGCAAAGGGAAGAAAAGGACAGACCAGAAACCTTCCAGAGGATATTTCATCAAAACAGCGCCTGATGAAAGAACAAGAGTATACCAGAGCTGGCGTATCTGCTCATCGCGTGAAACGAGTGGTAGTACACAATACTTATCAAAGAAAGGAAATCATAGGCGGGACGAAATGAATATAGAAGTGAGAAGAAAACCTTCCGTTTTTATGAACAAGATTTGTTCATCGCATTCCACGGACCACGGGAGAGGAGGAGCGTCATCATCTGTAAATTGACCTGTCGATTCGTAAAGATAGGAAAGGAAGATAAAGGCGAACACAGTAAAAACAACTATGATAGAAATGAGAAAGAAGTTTAGATGTTGATATAGAGCAATTTAACCACACTGGCAAGACAAGGATAATAAAACAGCGCTAGGTTCCGATTTAAGTGTTGCCTCGAGAGAGATTCTAGGGGAGGTCACTACCAGAAGACAGTACCTCTCTAGTGGCTGTTTTACGTCCCACAAGAATTAGATCAGAGAGGTGCCGCGAGAGGCAACCCCTCCGCAGTAATTACATGACCCCGAGTTGAGTATTATTTCGGCCGGGAATAGAACCCGGGCCTTCCGCTTCCTTAGGATATCCAGTCCATGGCCGTCAAGAATTCAAGGTAAACTAGAACTCCTAATTCACATTGGAAATGTGGAAAACAAAAAATGCGTCAAGAGAAAGAAAAAATGTTTTGAGAGAAAGATCCATGTTTTGAAATGATAAGGCGTGTGGAAAGTGCTCTTAGTGAAAGGCAAACTAGAAGGCATTTAAGAACACAATGGGAACTACAGCTTGTAAGCAAGGGAAAAAAGAAAGAGGACAATAATTTATAGAGATACATTTTACTGCGTTAGCATAGGGCAAGGGCTGAGTTACGTATGTGAACACACAAAACCTCTCAGTGACTCCTACAAAAGCCACGTGGTCGGTGATGCTACTCATCAGTTCTCTCGCGGTCAGGTGCACTTAGTTGTTATAAAATACTACCATTAGCGAGTCACAACTAAAACTTACACAGATTAACAATAATTAGCCATGTTAAAAGTAAACGTGAGTTGCTAATTAACAATGTGCGGTTGGCAGGTCAAACAATTCAGCACTAATGGTCAGCGGCAAAGAAGAAAGTGAAAGCGGTTTCAGTGTGTTACCAATGAGGTATATTTCGGTGGGTTACAGAACACGGTGTTTAATAACCTGCGATCAGGCGTTTCTTCTTCCCTTTTTGTGAAAAAGAACGCCTGATCGCAAGTTAGGTGTTCACATACACTGGCAATGGACAATTCCGGTATTCCTTGAAGGTCTCAGATTCAAACTCAGAAGCATTCGAAGTACTTAGAGAATAAATTGGGTTCAAATAAATGAGGTAATCTTTGAGGACTAAGGTCGAAGCCCTCTTCTGGTAAAGGAATCCTTTCCTGAGAAAGGGAAGGAATATACAGTGGAAGAGTTTGTTTTCCTGATATTTTCTACAGAGAGGTAGCAACTATTACAGGACGGAAATTCAACGCGGCCCGGCAACTACGAAATATGGCAAGTGCACTTAATTGTAACTCACCTTACCTCAAGGCTAGCAAGGAAAGAGACTAACGAAGCAGGGTGCTCTGTAGAATCTAATCGGTGGACACACTTTATAATGATTGAAGTCACACATCACTTGAAACAACAGTTCACACCGAAATATAGAGCAGAGTATGAGATTAAAACTTTGCGCGTGCTTGAATTGCGCAGCTTACCCGCGTCCTCATTTGACCCGCCATCACCGCTGACTCGCACAGAAGGAACACGCGTACCGTCTGGATGGTCAGCGGTATCGGACTCATCCGATGACGTCACACCTTCCTTATTCCGCTTAATCACAACAGGCTTCGTGTAGTCGGAAAGAACCGAACCATGCCGATGGACCTTCTGACTGTCCTGTCGTTTGCGATGGCTTGGTCGTCGCTTGACCGAGTTGTTGACTTGCTGCGTCAGGGCCTCGCACTGGAGACGTAGTTCGTCATTTTCGTCTCGAAGTTCCTGATAGACAAAACGGGAAGTTGAAAGGATTTAACATTCAAGTTTCTAAAACGGCGATTAAATGGCACCCTTACTTGATTCAAAAAGGTAACGCGTCAAAACAAGGGCACATTCGAATATTATTTGCATCACACCTCTCAACGTGAACGCGGCGCTTTCTAGAAGCTCTTAATAAGACCTCCTTGTGTTGAATTATGCAATGCAAAAAAGGAATCTAAGAGCGAGTTTAAGTTTAATAATGAAAGTTCTTTATTAGCATTGCTTAAAAGTTTCAAGTCCTAAGTTTAGCCTGCGAGCCAGCTCAGACCTTTTTCAGGCAGTCACTCAAGGTGTTCAAATCGCTAAATGAGCGGCAGAGTCCTTCTAAGACTGGCGCAGTAGGTCCGAATCACGCCTACTGCTGGACAATTTGCAATCTGCAGACCAACTGCAAGGCATTTAGACACCAGTTTTAAGTGTTCGTCGTTAAATTCCCCGCTCTAGTATCGCCCTTTGACTTGAGTCACAAGAGGAAGACATTGAGCTTAAAGCAACGTAGTGGAAGACACACGACTATTGTAAAACTCACCCGATTTACTCTCTCCAGTTCGCGGATGCTTTTGCTGTTTTTCTGGTTCTGTTGCTGTTTTAGTATTTGCTGTTTTTCAACTTCAGCCAGCTGCAGAAGGGACAGGCAATAGATCAGCCAAAACCTCATTTTCTCAACCGATAAGAACACATTTCTGTTGCACTGGTACTAACAAAGCTCTGTTTTATTAAGGGTTCTCCTTTATATGGGTTAAAAAGGTAAGTACCGCCCCAACAGGGTACGGTCTTTGAGGGTCTCGATCCTTGTATTGTGCATTGTTTTTGCCCTTTTTAACATTGCGTTCCTAATGCGATCCTTAGATAGGGTACCTAAATTGAATCAGTTGAGAGTCAAGTAGATAAATGCCTAGCTTGCTTGCTTTCTAATTGCTCAGACAAAATAAACGTATTTCAAGTTAACATTTTATAAGAGAACGTACTTCATTCGTAATCCGAATAAACAAGTTTCACTTGTCTCTTGTGTAATAGTAGCATCATATAACACTAATGAAATCCAACAGTTCATTGGGGATACCACGTGACTTATAACCTACTTACCCTATGTGACAGGTCTGACATGGATTCCAATTCCTTTTCAAGTCTCTCCCGGGTGTTTTCAGCATCTGTGAGTTTCTCTTGGGAATCAGAGAGCGCCTTCTCAAGCCGCAAGATCTCCTATTAACCAAAGAAAGTGCGAGAGACCAGAGAATTATGTCATCAATCCCATGATTTTTCGACGACATCATACCAAAGTAAAAATTCATTCTAACAAATTTTCCCAAAACTAGAAAGGATGATAAAGACCACATGCCAACATAACCTGTGTACGTTGCTGTGAATTAACAAGGATGTCCCTCGGAAAGTCCTTAGCCTTGCCCCCTGCACCCCGCCCCGCAACGAAAAATTAATCTGAGTTTGTACAAGTGTGTGACAAACCGGTCTATTTTCCGAACAGCGTCATTTACCTATCACCAGGGGCTCTCACTACAAGTTTTCAAGTTGGTGGGTGTGAAGTAGTACCCGGGGAATTGAACTTCTAGGAAGATTTTTTGCTTCTTTTATCCTTTTGTCTCCATGCTGGCAAGTAGGATGGGATCATCCTCATAGTAACTGGGGGAAATCCCTGGTCCCCGTCCATAGGTGGGGAAGTGAACATCTAGGAAGACGTTTATCTTCTAATACCCTTTTGTTTCCCATGCTAGTAGGTGGGGATCATCCTCATTGCAGATGAGGGAGATCCCCGGTCCCCAGTGCCCGTCCCTTAGTGACGGCTCTGGCCTATTATGACATTTCCGCTCCACCCTGCACTGGGAACTACAAACGTAGCCTTCTGTAGATTTGACTACGAGTGCCAAACCGAGAACGCGTACGAGCTTATTGTTGAGTAACAGGAAATAGTTCTGGTTTATTGGTACCAGCACATAAATAAACGTAACGGATAAGATAAGTGTGATAAAAAACAATCATGAAGAACTTGGTTTGTACTCGTAGCCCAGTCTAAACGTCCCTAATACCTTTAACACTGCTAAATTGAGGTCTTGTCACAAAAGCCAACAACCTTATTTACACGAGGAAAAAAAACTGATGAACTCTGACACTTGAAGCCAAAAAAGTCGCAAATATTAAAATACTAAACCAACAACCAGAAAAGAGATAAAATGCCCACCTCTTCGGCCTCAGCTAGCTTGGTTCTGAGCCGCTGCTCCTCTGTTTTAGTGCTGTGGAGTGATTCTTCCAACACGGATCTCTGTTGGTTGGCGTTGTGTAAAACTTTGTCCCGCTCCTCGGTCAGTGTTTGATGCAAGTTCTGCATTTTTTCCGTGTACATCGATTCCTGATCCCTGTGGAAACAAAGACAAACCATTCAAGTTGCGTCTATAATAGTTGGAACCCTGTTGGTTTGCTGATGAAGCTATGTACGATATCACGTTTTCAATTTCGGCAAGTGACCTGGTAATACAATGTGACTGCGGTCTGACTGTAGTTCGCCCACAGTTTAAAATGTCAGAAACTGTATCACCCAGCCTACCCTAATCTGAGTGGAATGGGTCAGTTAAAACGTTCGCCTGCCACAGGGCATGCAAGCAGGATCTGTTAACGCGAATCGCCTAGACGTATCACTACTTCTTTCAGCGTGAGGGAAGACAGCGTGATGGTTAGGTTACAAATACGAAACCGTCTGACTACTAGGGGTGGGGTTGGGGAAACTCGCGATGGACAAGTATCCCACCCAGTAATGTACGAGAGTTAGCGTAAATGTCTGACAACTTCCGACCAATCACAAAAGAACCTAAATCCATAAAATCGGGATTCGGTTTGCACAATTCAATGATTCTGTTTTTGCCGCATGGAAATTCTGTCAACTTTTTTTGTCACCTATGCGAATCTTAAGATAAAACAAAAACTGA
Organism: Porites cylindrica; assembly: GCA_964035525.1. NCBI lineage: Eukaryota > Metazoa > Cnidaria > Anthozoa > Scleractinia > Poritidae > Porites > Porites cylindrica. Next base: position 30,388,426 of record OZ037779.1, read on the forward strand.
TCCATCTGCAACAATCGGACCCGCCATTTCTTCCAAAGTTTGGGGAAACGGACGAAGGGTTCCAGCCACTGTTTCATCTCTTTGCAGTTCTAACTTATTATCAAAGGCAGTTCGTGGAAATAGTTCATTGACTTCATTCTACGTTACCTAACTGAAGTAACTACAATTCAAGTAACAATAATTTTATTCCCTGATCGTTCTGTTATTTGAGACGATGCTTTATATAGGCGTTATTGACCAAGCATATAATGTCAAGATGGTTGGATATTGGCAAAGTTCGTCGAGATCGATAAAACCCCCCAAAAAGAACTAGGCCAATATCAAGCCCTCTTGACCCGAACAAGTTTAGCCAGTAAACTATTTATTACATTGCCACGAGAACTGTATTCTTGCGCGACCCAAAGCGGGATATCCCGCGGGGGCAAGGTATCTAACCCTGACCTTGCCCACTTGGGCAGCCGATCAGAACATAGGATTCGCTAATATCTTGTCCACTCGCAGAATCAGCCAATAGTAAAACAACTTTCAACCAGATATATCTGTAGCTTGCTAGTGAGCTAAGGACTGATTACTAGCAAATTCAGTTTTTTGTGTCCAAGTAAACAGAGAAGATTCTTCTTTTGTTTAAAACTAGAGAACGTTAGTCCTCCCTATATTTGCCGCGGACGTTACCGAAGACAATACAAGTGTTGATCTACTAACAGGTACTACCAGAAAGTTTGTGATGACAAGTAAACAACCTGAAGTTTTGAACTGACAAACAAGCAGGTCATTGTCTCAATCGAGAGCCACTGAACCATTAAGCTGTTCTTTGAAAGTTGTTCCCGAATAAAAACACTTTAACTACTTCAGATATATATAAACGGTAGAAACAACAAATATCAAAATTTCGGTAAACCGGACAGAAAAATTTATATTCTTGCGTTTTTCACTTCTTACCGCAGTGAATTTGCACAACAAAGAGGGTGGAATAGATCAAACGTTTGTCAAGAGAGTATTTCAAGTCTCCTCGTATGTACAAAAAACGTAATGTTGAAAAAGAAAAACCAAAACCAGTAGCATAATGCAAGAACGTAGGGCAAGGAAAAGAAAGGCAGTTTGCTCTCAGTCATACCTAAGTTTTGTCTCGTGTTGTTTTTCTAATTTCTGTGCCGTATCCTCGCTTTCTACTATAAGCATTTGTTTTTCTTCTGTTAATTTAACCATATTTTCCTTGAGGGCATCCCGCTCTGCGGAAACTGTTTCCACTTGCGACCTGGAAGACAAACGCAACGGTTAGGGTGCAAGCTTCTAAAGAAAAGAACATTCAGTCGCCATCATACAGAAATACATTACTTTGAAATGTATTTAAATGATGATTATTAATTTGGTTTCTCAACTTGACTTGGACAGGTGTGAGAAGTGGTCCTATTTTTTTAAACAACCTACAAAGCACAAGCAATTCACCATTAAAATGAAACCATTTAGTGGTTAAACTACTGCAATCGTAAATGGGTATACACGGAATTCTTCCTTTTAGCTGCTGCAAGAAACCCTAGAGTGGCCATTCAGGTGAAATTTATTGCACCATTAATTCCACTGGTTCCGTTTATTGGCTGCGTTTGAGAAAGGGTTACATGTGTATATATTAGGCTTTACAAATTTTGGCTGAAATCGTCATTTTATGGCAATTCAAACGAAAGCTTATGTAGCAGCATTTACTTGTGGTATTGTTCTCAGTTTGTAAAAGGTGGTTCTAACTGCTGGGTGTGTGGATAAAAAGAGAAGAGATAACCCTCAATTTGCAATTAAATCCTACACATGAAAAGCCATTTTTTATTCTTCTATTTGTAAAAATCTAAATAAATTGAAAGCACACTGACAAAGAGTGCAACTTTCGAGGAGTAAACAATACCCCGTGGTGTCTGTTAATATTTAACGAGTATAACAAGGAAAACAGAAAAAGGTACTCAGGAATGAATTTCAATGCATTAGATGCAGCAACTGATTCTGAAGCAAGATAAATTGATTCTTTGGAAAATCAGTGGTGTGTTTAGAAGTACATAAGCGACTTGTCAAGAAATACGGAATTTAGTAAACTAGAACTCAATATAGCTACCTTGAACGGCGTGTCATGAAATCGGACAGAAGTTTGTTCGCGTCTTTTTCCCCAACAAACGATTCCGAATCGCAGTCATACCTTAGTACCGATTCTTTACCTTCGATTTGTCTTGGCGACGTAGCCATTTGGATGAGCGAATTTATCTACACCTACGGACCACACATCGCCAATGGAAGCTATAACGACGAATGTGTACCTCGTGGCGGAGGAAACTAAACTGAAATAATGCGCACAATCTTAACGCTCATAGTCACAATGCAAAGGGGTGGACAGTGTTCCATGTTGAGATCACTTAATTCCTTAACACTCTGCCCTTGAAAACCCCGCCAAAAAAGAGGCGTCAACGTGAACTTCAACCAATCAACGTGTTGGAAATTGACAGGGTGTCGCGCCCGTATGGGTGCCACATGTAAACAACAAAAGTACGTGCGAAAATAAAAATGACATAACGCTACGCCCCGAAATAAAATGCCAACACATTTTCGCCTTAAAGCAGCTGCTAATGGCCTGCAAAACCATAGAAAGGGCAAAAAGAATGTAGAAAGAAGAAGCGGTAGAAAAAGCAAGAAAAATGAACCCCAAGAATATTTTTCTTCTTTCTTTCATGTCATAGGGAGAGTTGTAAGTTAAGGTAGTTGCAGCCTTCATCCGAGAATGAGGGATAAGTAAAGAAGAGGTATGCACTGTTGTTTGAGTTACATCACGAGCTGATATCACAAAGAATGATAGCTGACTGTGAAGCTGCCCTAAAGTGAACTGCTGTTTGCAACATTTTCAAGCGAACTTTAATTTTATCTTTTGAGCGCGACTGTATTCAAAACATTCCAAGTTTATTTGCTAGGCGCAGCACCTGTTTTGAGTCATACGTTTATTTCAAAGTTTATTACAATACAATTTGCGCGAGTTTTGCACTTTGTCCTAAAAAAAGGGAAATACGCAAGGACATCACTTTCGCCTTCCACCCCAGAGAGCGCGGTTTGAAAAGACTGTTAGCAGTGGTTCTGCTTAAATCCCGCTACACATCTGAGTCAGTAAAGCATTAGTGTGACCATTCTAATGACGCCTATAACGCAGTAAACGAACCGAAAAATATTCATCAGCACAAAGAAACGAAACAAAACGAAGCACCAGATAAGGTTTAACGAAACATTAAAGTGATTTCGTGTTTTTGTGACTACTTGATAAGCTCAATTGGAAGAGAGTTGATCTGCAGAAAAGGAGGTTTAGGGTTTGCCGGATCCTTGGCCTCGTTAGCCTGTGAATACAGCTGTCTCTACTCACACCTCGCCGACTGCCAAACGTCCCAAGCGGGGGGGAGCGAGGATGAGTAAGCTGAAATCGCAGGATACGACCGCATTAGACTATTAGCAGTTTCCCATTTATACATAAGATCGTCGAGATCGAGCGCTTACTGTAAGCGGCCATCTTGATTTCAAAAAGCACCGAGTGCAACTTGGGAAAGAATATCAAATCTACCCTGGGGCGGGACTGGGGCGGGGGCGGGCTATAAAACCCGACGCCTGCCCTCTTCGTGCATTGAACCAAGATGGCACCGGAATGAGGTACTTGAAACAGCCCAGTCATTTAGTTCCGTACTTCGCACTAAATACACTGACATTTAACAAGCTTTTGTAAGCGCTTATACAGCCTAGGAAGTCTTTAGTGGCATTAAGTACACTTACCTTAAATGCACGACCTCATGCTTGTAAATGTTTACAACAGCTTTTGGCAGGCCGCTATTCTGCTCTTCAATGACAGACTCCAATAAGTTGGTAAGCTGATGAAGACTTAATTTACCTTCCACGTCTACTTCCAGATGCTGCGAATAAAACAAGAAAAATATATTACTTAAGTTGAAATAATATAATTTGGTTAGCAGTCACTTTGCTATTTCCGTTTTCAACAATGTAGGGAGAATTCGCTTGGATCTGTTAAGTAAAGGGAAATAAGCCAATTGATTATCACTGCTTCTTTCTAGCCACTTTAACATCTCCTCTTCACTAATATACTCGTTTATTATACGTAATTATGTGCTTATCGGGTAAGTGGAGAATTAAAAAAATGCCAAAATTATCATCACTAGTGTAGAGCGTTTTCAGATGACGTCACGGCGCCCATACCTGTGTTCCAGAACAATGTGCCACTTCCACATTTCCCGTAATGCACCTTATTTACCCCCCCCCCCCCCCCCCCCAAAAAAAAAACCATTTTGGCAAAACCTGTGTTTTTCATTTCTCCCGGGTATTATAAAAACAATACGTATGCCAAATTTTGGGGGGTAAATAAGGTGCACTATGGGAAATGTGGAAGTGGCGTATGAAAGGGCGGCCATGTTGGTGTACCAAGAAAATCCTCTGGGAGTTGATCTCTTTTCTTATGTAAATACTATTTTTTGTTCCAATAAATTAGCATAGATGCTGGCCACATGAGTGAAAACACTCTATTTATTGTGATGATTTGGCTGAGGTTCCTCTGTTAATAGTATAAGGAAGATGGAGAAAAGTTAAGTGTTCGGAATACACGTGGGTCTCTCTCAAAATAATTAAGCAGATGTATATTATACTGTCGTAAATACCAAACAAATGATAACTTGCCTCTAGAAGTGGAATAGCTTCGTTTAATCCCTGGGCCAGCCAGAAATCTTTGATGTCTTCCTTTTTAGCGAACCTTACCGAGAAAAGAAGAAAAAGATGAGACTAGTATATATGTACTAGACAGTCGAAATAATAATTCATTAATTCTTCAAGAATTGGTAGTTTTCGGCCCAAAACCTGAATCATCGTTTATCAAGGCCGTTTGAGTAGGGCTTCAGGTTTGCACTCACCCGGTATTTTCGGTATCTAATAGAGTCATAAGATCTGCAAAAAATAAAGTAAAGTCATGTTAGAATAAGGTAATGTTGGTGATAATAGAGAGATTTAGAGTCATGCTAAAGGCAAACGCCAGACGCCAGACGCCAGAATCAAGTTCAGAATTTCTCAAAATAGAAAATAAGTAGATAAAAACTGCACCAAACAATTATTCTAGTCAACAAAGAAGACTTAGTCACGTGGTACAAATTCACGGTGTCGTTTGCCGTAGACGTCACTCCAAATCCCTTTAGTAACAAATTAGTCCAGTGGACCGACTCGTGGATCACAGATGACACTTAAGAAAAATGATGTAGATTGAAAGTTTCCTATTACGCAAGGTTGACTCTAGAACACGGCATTGCGGCATTCTGCGATTTGAAAAATAATGCCGCGTAAATGCAGCAAATCAAGAGTGAAGTGTGGTCGCCTTTTCCAACTTGTGAAAACGGCCGTTGCGACAATGAAAAAAGCAAGTAGGCCAAGAAAGAAAATTAATTTCAAACCAAATGGTACAATAATGTCCAGATACTCTACTGACAAGTTTACAAATTGGCCAATTCCTAGAATAAATCCTGATTACCTTTCAAAGCTATAATTTTCACTTAAGAACAGTATAGTTAAGCATGTTTATTATAAATGTGACAAGGATAGCAAGCGCGCTCTGATTGGCTGCTGAGCGAGTGGTATTTTCTTGTAATGACCCGTAAAAAGTAATACTTTGCAACAGTGATCTTGTCAAACATTCTACGTTATTTTCAACCTGGAAGACGAAAGCAGTCAAAACAGTGTTTTACTGAGACCAGGACTTTAAAATAGCCCACTAAACTTGTAAACAAACTTCATGGTAAAGCCACACTCTATACGTTAGAATTCATTTAAATCATAGTTAATAGAGTGGAATGGTTACGAGGTTCGTCAGACTCTTTTGTTATACGTTTTTGGGTCTTTACTATGCACAAAGTTTAATAGCATTCCTATCATTTCAGGGTGCAAAGAAGTCAGTTTTACAGCTTCCCATTCGGCAAGCTGTAGCTAGCATTATAGTAGCCGAAAAGTCATTCCAACTAGCCCGCAAAAAGATTTTGGTGTACAGTTCTTCTGTAATTTGAATTCTTCCAAGAACTTTACTTGCCCATCGGGAAAGTTAAGAACAGAATTCGACAGCCCAATAGCAAAATCCACTACCCTGGAATATCAGACACCAGTTTCTTTGCACGCTGTCATTTTGATCTTATTAAGTGAACAAAAAACAAAGGACTGAGTCTGTCAGGTAGCTTCCAAGATAATCCCCAGCACCGTTTTCTTGATCCTTGCTTTCATAACCAGTCACCTCTACTAACTAAGTTTAAGTAACCTGCCCTAAATGTATGCAGTTAAGCCACTTGCGAAAGAATAAGTTTGTTACTCTAAATGATTTGTCTTACCAAACGCTGAACTACTACCAGCGGTTCTTGTTGACACAAAAAATGAAGAATCGTCATGGACGACTGATCTTCTCTGACCCTGTGACGAAAGAGTTCGAAAATTACTTTCAATAAATAGCGCCTAATAAATGTATCCTTTGCTCTGCTCGCCTTGATTGGCTCGGTTATTTGCGAGAATATCTAGCATTTGTAATTATGTATACGGACCACTCAACATGTATAAATAAATAAATACCGGTAAAGCTATAACCAAATACATTTGTAGTGCTTTCACTTAAAAGTTCTCCCATAACTGAAAGTGCATTGATCAAGCCTCTTACTTTCGAAGTGTAGTTTGGTGAAGTGGGTGGAGGGGCGTGGTTATAGGGGGTTGAATGATGCTGTTCCCACTCTGGTTCCACATCAGACTGCTGAATGTCTTTGGCCACAAATAAGCCATGAAGGAACTCCTCGAAGCTCACTTTACCATCACCATCTTCATCTAGCTCCTCAAACAGGAGAGCCAGCTCCTAAAAACAACATCATAATGAATAAATGATTGCAACCGAGATTAAAATAAGCTAGTAACCTCACTATAGAAACTGTCAATCATCATTATTCTAAACCAAAGTGTAAAGGGAGGGTGAATACATGTCACAGGTTACCCACACTTCAACATCTGGTACAAAAAATACTCAGAATAGAAGCAGGCATTTGATACTGATCACAAGTAGTTGTTCGCATTAATTTATCTAACCAAATAATTATGGAAAATTTCCTACTACTTAAAGTATGTTTAATGCTGGCTTGGTATTGTTATTTAATCCCTAGCTCATTAGTTCATAACAAATCTAAAAAAAAAAGAAAAAATTTTACCATTATCTGATACTGTCTTTCCACATTTCTCTCTCTCTTAATTTCTAAACATTTTATTTCTTTAGTTTAATTAAATTTAAATATTTATTTGAGATTTTATCTTCTTTACTTTTTAATTTTTTTCTCTATGCTATTCAAATGTCTGACTATATCTTGCCCATGTCTGACAACGTCTTACCTATCAGACAAGATGACTGGGTTGATCAAATACCAAAAGCAAAAAAATTTGGAGCTGAAAAATTTGCCTAGTACTGAATAAAAAATTTTAAATGTCACCATGTTGTATGATTGACAATTGTTCTGGTTTATCTAGCTAAAATGGTGGGAAATATGTCCTTTCTAAAAGGAAAACTAATTTGCAGACCTACAGTACTCAATATACATGTAATAATAGGGAGCTTAAGGAAAGGTGTTTTTGAGTGACGCCAACAACTGGCAGTGAGGTCTTTAGCCTTTTGACACGCCTTGATGCTACCAAATTTGTACTGCTTAGTATCTTAACTCTTACAGAAAGGATTTGCAAGACAATTTTGCCATAACATGTAACCACTGCAAAAGAATGCAAAAATCAGTTCATCACACAAAAATGTCTTCCCGTATTTATATAAGCTCCCTAATTTTAATGAGAAGAAAATCAGTGTCTGTCAAACCTGTTCATTCATGGAGTCCATGCCGATGTGATCACACACAACTGACAGTTCGTGTCTGTCCAGGAAACCTGTTGCACCAACATTGACTTCATTCCAGATTGCTCTCAGTTGTTCCTCTTCAGTGGGAGATTCATACCCTGGCAGAAAATTAGACATACATGTACACCAATATGTAAAACATTCAAGGACTTGTTTAAACCTTTCAGTAAGTCCCACGAGTAACAAGCATCAACTTTCCCCTAACAATATCAATACATAATTAGAAAAAGAGAGAGCGAGGATGAGGTAAGAGAATTAAAGTAATGATCGCTAACAGGAAAATTCTCTGATTTTTTCACAAATCTCTCTTGACTGATCCTCAAATAGAAATGTACGTAATTCAGTCTGCAGGGGCGGATTCGGGATTTTTCTTAGGAGGGGGTGCACCACTACCGGATGGCGTAACTGACGTAAACAAATTTTAAAACCAAATATGAAGAAGAAGGCTTTTGACTAGGCAATAACATAATGTGAAATGCTGATAATACATATCAAGCGATACAGTAGATTTTGTATAACTGTAAAGTGACTGCACAGTGTTAATGAGAAAGCCACGAGTCATCTCAGGGAGGGGGGTGGGCACCCCCCTGCACCCTCCCTCTCCACCCGCCCCTGGTCTGGTGAATTTGTATGTGGACATGGGGCTCAAGGGTTATTTGATATACCAGTTGCTGATTTGGCCTAGCTTGAGAACCATACAGTTACAATGGCTCCTTATTACTGCATGGAGAACATTGCAAATCTCAAATACCTGAGTTGCCATCATTTGGGTGTGGAGAAACACTTAAATAACCACCACTATCCACTGCATCGGAGTCATTCACAATGACAGAATCTTCACGTGACTTCCTCTGCTTGGAGTTGTGACGACGTATGCTGTTTCTCAGGCTACTCTTCCTGCTAGACAGTCTTCTTTTCAACTTTGTTTTTTCCTTAAGGGAAAGAAAATGAGTGAGTAATAATATTACATGTATACACAAGAACACCATACACTCACAGTCCCAGCTACCTGTAACCCATTAATTCCACCCCTCTAATAATTCAGAAGAACCCTGTATTAACGTCTGTGTAGCTTAATGAAGGTTGAGTGCCTGGAATGTCCAGGAATGTCCACTTTTGGCACAGCTAGCTCCTAGATAGAGTTCTCTATGACTGATGAAATCACAAGCTGTAGAAGGGGCATGGCTACACACAGGCAATCACCAGCAGTTCAGGGGTGAATGGTTAAACTAACTCAAGTCCCCTCTGACATTAGAAACTACTGGTTTCCCAACGAAATTACATCTGAGAAATGAGTACAGAAATTCCACGCTGATGACACATCAGAACCCAAATCTGGGTAGTGTTTCTGATTGGTTGAAACAAACTTTCCACCAATCAGAAGCACTACCCAGATCTGGGCACTGATGCGTCATCAGTATCGAATGTCTGATGACCTCGTTTCTCAGACGTCACTCTGAGGGAAAACTAGTGGTGGTGTCACGAAATGTCGGCTGTTTTCTCACGCTATACTAACTCTGACATGGCCCAGGGGAGGAGGCAAAATGGATGTACATGCGAGTCTGTGGAGTGGATTTTGCTATCAGGCTAGTGAAATCTGTTCTTAACTTGCCCAACAGGCAACTGAAGTTTGTTGGGGAATTCAAATTACAGAAGAACTGTGAAATCAATTCTGCTCATCAAAATTTTTTGGGGCTTGTTGAAATGGCGTTTGGACTAGTATATACTAGCCTCAGCTTGCCCGAATCGTAAGCTGTAAAAATGACTCTCTTTGCACTCTGCTTTGTGTACTCAGGTCTGAGCTAATATGCTGTTAGGATGTGACGTAAAGACAGTAAGTTATAATGTTGTCCTCTCATCAACAACAACTTCATACAATTTTTCATTACATACCTCTCTGACAGGGCTCTCAACACGATCAGCCTCCATTGTGAAGTGTGAGTCACTCAAGCGACTCTCTGGCCGACTGTCAATCAGACTCTCATCATCAGCAGAGTACAGGTCTTCTGAGTATGAAGTCTCTGGTCGTGACCTTCTTCCATACCTCTTCTCATTTACCACAGCCTTTGGTGGTTCTGAAAGTGATCAATGTTGATAAACATTGTTACACTTACATAAATAATTAATTAATGTACATGACAACACTGCAGTATTTACCATTATAGTAGGTATACACTGTAAATACATGCACCCGATAAAGCCCCTTCATTAAACAGAAGGTGTTCAGCATTTATTTGTTTAGGTCAGCCTGTGGCTAGGGCTGTCACTAAGATTTCAAGTTAGCTGGTAATTATAAATACAACAAGTAGGCAGGGAATCAAAGAGCTAGGGATTCTGACCTTTGGTTTAATTTTTCTTCTACTCCTATAAAAGTAAACGGGGGTCGACTTCATAGTAGCTGGGGGAAATCCCCAGCCCCACCCCTTAATGACAGCCCTGGTTAAAGTGCCGGTTGCATTTAAAAAGAGTTTCAAATGTATAATGTAATAATTATTTCCAGTAAATGAAAGTTACTGCAAACCACTGTCTCCGACTCTTTAAGCCAGTTTTCATTATTAGAAAGATCAAAAGGCAAACAGCAAATACTACTCTACCTGACTACACTTGAGTTCCTTAAACACTACTTTTAGTAAGAACAAAGTGTGGGATGGTCTGACAACATGTTCCAGCCACATTGCTTAGAGAAGAGAGTTACTTCTTTTCTTATAAACACTTAGGACCGGTTGGGCAAATTCACAAACACTCAAGGTGTTGTCTCAAATTCTTGCAAAGAAATTTTTTCTGATAATAATCGATGATTGATCTGTTTGGTCAATCCAATTATTTCTGATGAGTGATTAAGAAAATATTCTCGACTGATTCCCAAGACTAGTCTAAGAGCTTACTAATTTACCTGCAGTACTATCAGAGGGTTGATCTTCATCCTCACTGGAGGACAACTGTTCAATTGCTTGAGAAAGCACAGCTACAAATCCTTCTTTGAAGTCATCAAATGTCACCTGGAAGCGGTTAACAGACAAGACTTCATATACAGTAAAATACAACAGAGAGAAGTGTGACGTCACGTTACCATAGTAGTACTATTTCTGGATGACAAAAAACCCGACGACGGCAAAGAGAACGGCAAAAAATACATGTATGTGTAACTTATATTAACAAACAACAACTTTGCACGTGCATCACCCTATTTTGTACATTTCTTTGCCGTCGTTGCATCACTACGACAAGAAACTGCCTAATTTAACGAGCCCGCTTTATGGGGTAGTTAAACAAAACACAAAAATTGTCGCTGTCTTTCTAAAATTAGATAATGATAGATACAGTCCCAAAGAAAATTTCACCAAGATTTGCCAAATTAAATAAAATATTGAATAAGATCGGTGAAATTTGAAATAGTGCGAATAGACTTTTAAGTGACTTCACTGGTTTGTTGTCATCCAAAAATTTTGCTACCATGGTAATGTGACGTAACGACTTCTCCTCTCTATTAAAATACATTTTCTACTGACTTTACACAATTAGCGTACAAAGAAAGTAGTGTCCGATAGCCCGGGGCTAGTGGATTTTCGTATCGGGCTAGTGAAATCTGTTTTTAACTTGCCCGCTAGGCAAGTGATGTTCTTTGAGGAATTCGAATAACAGAAGAAGTGTGAAATCAATTCTGCTCGACAAAAAGCTTTTGGGGCTAGTTGAAATGACGTCTGGGCTAGTAAATGCTAGCTTCAGCTTGCGTGAATGGCAAGCTGTAAAAATGATTTTCTTTGCACCCTGGTAATAATTTTCTTTTTGAAATTTATTAATGCTGGATTCTGAATTCCAAACCTACATAGTTTCCTTGGATTGTGCAAAATCTCTAATGAGCTTCCTGGACTAACTTTGATAGCTGTCTTATTTTTCTTGATCTTAAAAAAATTATGGTGATATGTAATTTCCCTTTTACCCACTTTTTAAAATCCTTGTACATAATTTTAAAGTCACTTTTACCTTTTAAATTTCTATCATGTAGTCATAATTTAAGCAGGACCCCTTTTTGATACCAACCAATGACTGATATGGCTACCCTGCTTGACTTGACTTGGGCCATACAAAACTTAATGTACTTTTTTTCAGTCATTATGACATGGGGGGAGAAGAGCTATTTGAAACAGGAGCAGTAACCCTAATCAATTCATTTAATTCAATGTTGCCACTAAAGGCTGCGGATTTCGCCCAGCTACAGTATCTCTCAAAACTAAGTTGACAGGCACTTACGCCTTGATCCTCAGGACTTCATTCTCAATTCTCCAAACTTTCAAGAACCGAGTCTTGAGTGACTGTCCACTTTATATTTTTAAGTGGTACCAACTGTAGCTAGTAGAAATCCACAGCTCCTGGCCCTTAGCCTGATTTAAATCAATTGCCTGGGGTTGCGGCTCCAGTAATAAAATACCATACCCCCTCCCCCTTCACAGTGGTAACAAAATTTATTGAAAAGAACCACAACATACTGAAGCCTCGTTATAGTGAACATATTTCACCAGTTCCTTAGCCCTTCATTCTATTGAGGTTCCTTTGTACAGTGTACACTTAGAACTGAATAACTTCGAATAATTTGGATTGTTAAGGGCAGAGGGCTACAGTTATCAACAACTTCTAATTGGCATTGATACAAAACTCAGATTAACAAACTAAAGCAACCACAGTGTATAAAACTGATTACAAGGTTCTGCTCTAAGGAAAATTGAGCAGAGCCAGTAACCTAGATTTTACAGTTTTAGGATTCCTAAAACTGTAAAATCTACGGTGCCCAGCATCTAACTTGTATGAAAAAAACTAAGATTTTCTGGTCGTGCGAGAGCAAAAGGTAGGCACCAGGGGCCACTAGGCTCTGTCAGAGCAAAGCACTGGATAACATTCGCAATAAGGACAAAGCAGTAACGTAGCTGCTGAACATATTATTTTATGACTCAAAAGGTTTAAATGGAGAAAACCATCATGATTATTAATTATTTCCAGAGGAAAAAAGAATGAAATTAGTTCCATGTATGTTGTGGTTGAACAAAGAAAACTTTCCATCCACTTGAACAATTTTCAAACTTACATTTAGTTTCCTTCCATTGACTGTCACTTCCTTTGAGAGATAATCACATACAAATTCTTTCATTGTGATAACTAAATTTTTAACACGTCTGTCAGTTAGAAACTATTGCAAAGAAAAATAACCAGAGATGAGCAGCCAAGACTTATTTCACACAGGGAATTGGTTTATCAGTCTTTCTCCTAAAACGAGACAACAGAGCTGGGTACACAATGATGTCAGAAAGCAGGTTCTACTCAGAGTTCATTTAAAATTCATCAATACAGTGTAATTTAACCCAGGCTTGAAACTATGTTTGGTCAGGCAGCAAGAAATTTGATGACTTAACCTTAAAATATTCTTCAAATTTTTCCATAAAATTTTTTAACCATCCAGTAAACCTGACTTTTTTTCACGCAGCTAAAATAAAGTACCGGTTTTGAAAAAGGGCCAAAATCCTGCCTCTATAATCCCACAAGCTGTAGACACAAGCATATAGCACACTCTACACTATGACCACCTGTTGCACTTGCAAAAGTCTTTCTCTTACATGTAAAACAGAGCTTTATGCCTTTTTCTCCACAAATAGTAATAACATTAATGAAAAGTCCAGGTCTCAACATTCAGCCTGAGGCCAGGGGTGAGCATCCTAGCTGTCTTCATACAGTATTTGGTTGCTAGAGCAAGCACATATTTTTTACAAGTCACAAAACATTTTTGGCCCTTTGACAGGCCTTCAGGTCTTGACAAATAATAACTGTTGTTTTTTAAAACTCTTCTTGAGGTTCTCTGCCATGATGAGACAACATACATGTAAATCTTTTTCACAAGATACACAACAGAAGTTATAAAGCAACAAATCATATGTTACTTGACTTTTGTTAGTTCAAGTTGTGAAGCAATTCCTTCTTAACTGGTGATGCTACATGTACAGCTGTAAAAGAGGTACCACTAGAAGCGTGTAAAGAAATTAGTGTCTGATAGCCAGGGGCTAGTGGATTTTGTTATCGGACTAGTGAATTCTGTTTTTAACTTACCCGACAGGCAAGTGATGTTATTTGAGGAATTTGAACAACAGAAGAACTGTGAAATTAATTCTGGTCGTCAAAAAACTTTTGGGGCTAGTTGAAATGACGAATGGGCTAGTAAATGCTACAACCCCGGACAAAACTGTTGAGACAATTCCATCTATTTTCTAACTTTTGCGCCCTACTCCTGTCTCCCCTAAACACAAAAAGTAAACCCCCTCCCCACCCCCTATTCAAAGTTGCCTTGGTCTAAAAACCAACGTGTATAATTGCCATGCTATCCTAAACAACTTTGGATAAGGGGAGGGGGGAAATCGGGCATTCATTTGGCGGCAGTTTCAGTTTTTGCCGGGATGACAGGAAAAAATAGGCATTTTCGCGATTTGTCTCAACAGGTTTTGTCCGGGGTTGTAGCTTCAGGTTGCCCAAAAGGCAAGCTGTAAAAATGATTTTCTTTGCACCCTGCACTAGGTATCAGCTTGTTGTGTTAATTAATGTAACTTTTATCTACATGTGTATATGTTAACATAGAGAACTCATGAATTGCTAAAAATAATATACTACCTAGAATTTTCATCTACAAGCTAGAAAAGCCTTGCTGTTACGCATAAGAAAGCTTTGTGAGTTACATGAATGTTTCAACCCCTTAACAGATTCTGCTGAAATTAAATGACAGCAGCATAGTCAATTTATGGTTCTCAGAATTCTGTAAGACCTCTAGTAAAATTGTTTTTTAAAAGATTAGGGGTTTTCCAGTCAAGGGTTAGGGTCATGAGAGGTCCCGCGCTATGTAAACATTGGACGAAGTACTGTTTTGAAAGTCTATTGTAGCAGGAAAGAAGCTTCAAGAAAAACTCCAGGAAGCGGTTTGTTTTTGATTTGTACAGGGAAGTGTCGAACGTTTAAAAAATGTATCGAGTAAAAGTGAGCTTGGCTCAACTTGGCTTGTCCGGTGCGAAAATGAAAACTGCCCGTTGCAAATAACTAATGACGCTTTCTTGACAACAGAAAGGATCGAACAGAGCAGAGCCTTTGAAATAAATTGTTCGTCTGTTGTCGAGTTTCGTTTTCAACTTTTCCTGCTGTGTCACTATTGTTGTCCCTTCTCTGGTATGGATCAACATTGACAGCTTTGGTGTTATAACCTGCTATAATCTTGTCTTGTCCGCCGAAAATCGTTTTCCTCTTTTTTCTCAAAATGAAAATCAGGGCAAGTTGAGGGTACGTTTTAAACTCCAAGTCGGCAACCCGTGAACCAATTTGGCTGAAATTTAGCCAACTTACGGTCAGATAGTTTTTCTAAAAAACCGTGTCTGCAAATTTTGATTTCTTTTTTCGTTTCCGAGTTAGAGTATTTTTTTCACAGGTAGTGCTAATAATTTGCTATCCCTAACTTCACCTGCTTATAACAACAGAACAAACGCACTTGACAAAAATCTGAGACACGGTTTTTTAGTCAAACATGTTAAGAAGCGAATGCGTTCTTAATTGGCTTCTTCCGTTTATTTTTGGCTGGACTGGGCTTAAATTTACGGTGACACCCACTTTCACAAAAAGCTTCTCATTTCTAAATCGCGTTAATATTTTGATTTTTTAAAAGAAATAAGCAATAATCTGGAACTATTACGCTTTCAGAAAATGTATGGTTTATGGGGGTATTTGTTAAAAGCAAAAGCGCTAGCGCCGATCAACGCGAGGAGGGTGCTTGAGGGTGGATGATACCTTAAGGGGTTGGAGAGTTGTTGATGAGAGAGTGCCAGGGATTAAATTATGCGATTAAATGCAATATAAGGGAACGCATCCAAATATCGGCATCGGGTCACACCGATGCCGATCAACTGGGCACCGATTTTTTCCGATTCCGTTGAAGGTCGGACCCGATTTTATCAGCACCGAATGAAACGGAATCGGCAACGGGTCTCAAGTCTTTATCGGGCCAATTAACAAAGGTCATCAAAAATATCTGGCAGCTTAAATAACCCGTCACAAAAGCAAAAGCAAAAGCGTGAATATTGTTTTTTATAACCTTATCTTTCTTATAAATGTGTCTTGTTTGAACCGAAATTTAACGTCACAGTTTTGAACATTTGTTTGTATTTCCTATGACAGAGTATGACCAGGAAATATTAAATTTGTGTATCAAAATGGGCACGAGAAGAAACAGCAGGTCATTCAACAACGCTGAAGAGCATCTTTTGAGTGAAAGACGGCGCAAAGTACATTGCAAGTGTACGATCTCAAAATGATAATTTTAAAATAGCTTGAGCCTGTGCTAACCGGAACCCAAAACGCATGATTATAGGAATCTTTGGAGGAATAAACAGTTTAGGACTGTAAACGAAAAAAATAGAAGTCAGAACATCCACGACCAAAATGCAAATGTTGTTACCATGTTGTGTACTTTAACTGCTAAATTGCCACAGGAGAGAAGAGGACATCGTCTGAGAATCAGGCTGCAAGTTGTTTATTGGTTGCATATGAACTCAAAAAAGTGACTGATGGAGGCGTTCAACTGGTTTTCTCTTTCTCGATTCTCTTTCCGCTATTAAATTGAGTCGAACTTACCGGATGTATGCAGAGTTTGCTTTAGTTGAACACTCCGGTAAAAAAGGTTCTGATTTTTGTCAAAACGTCAGCCACCTAGAGTCAAGCGCAAATTTTTCTAAGTGCTGAGAGTGGAAAGCAATTTCACGTGGCACCATGCTCGAGCTCACAGAACATACAGCAAAGTCTCTAAGCCATTACCTCTTTAATAGCTCCTGTATGAAACTTCGTTCCGTGCCTTCCGTGACTCGCGAGTGTGGGAATCTTTCACTTCTTGTTGCTAATTCCCTGGAGACAATCTGAGGCTGCAATCTAATTGGTCGGTATTTTTTGCCTCAGATCACATTACACCTTGCATTTAGGATCGTTGAATGAAAGATGCAAATTTTAGTAAAAGTTTATCCCGTGGTTTTATATTATCCATGGTTTTGCTCTCGCTCCGCTTGCTACGAAACCCGTTGACGTCTACTTGTAACAAGTCTATGAATCCAGTTTTGTTTCGAGAAAGTGAGTTCCGGTTGTGTTTTTGGATTGCATTGTTAGGAAGTATCGAGTAAAGAACACACTACTCAGTAAGGTGTTTTGTTTGCTATATATCAACGAAGAACAGTGGTGTTTTGCGTCGTAATATTTAACTCCTTTCAATTTTCATAGAATAATTTTATGGAGCAGCGTGGTGTTTGCGATCGACTGAAGGAAATACCTCTGCAAATCGCCGAAAATCACGTGTATCGGCACGCATCAAATCAACAAACTCGAAACATGCAGGAACATACAATATTGCTATTTGTTATGGAGTAGGAAAAAGGTACAGCCCATTGAAATTACTTTTACATATCATGTTACATATCAGATAAAATAATATGACGGTGACACATGAACATCAGAATGTCAACCAGCTCCGATTGAATAGGCAAAGTTTTTCTCGAAATCGGAAACGGCAACTGGTGCCTACAGATCGGTACCGATTCCAATCAATCCGAAAATTAATCGGGTCCGTTTCCCATGATCAGGTTCCCTACCAATACTTGGACGCGTTCCATAAGCAAAGCTGAACATGAGACAGTGCTGGCCAATGGTCTCTTTCACTTATCGTATGTGGAAGGTCTCAGGGCTTTTGCAGGGCATTCATGATTTTACAGTGTCATTGTTGGGTTCAAATCATCTTGCTAACATTGCCTGTCCTGTGCTAGACTGCGGGCAGTCTCTCTTTTTCTTCAGATTTAGTGAGGGGAGTGTACGCACGCGAGCGTCGAGTGGCAAAGCCGCAAGGAACGAGGGCGGCAGCCCAAGAAGAAAAAACAGAGACTGCTCACACAGCTAGAGCAAATGAAATACACATTGGCCTCAACATGCAAATACAATTGGCTGATGCGTGAGTCATTGACAACAAAATTGTCAATAATCAAAACCATTAACAAGTTGATGATGGCTGAAGCACTGCAGAATCTTTGTCACGGATTCCAAAAATAAAAAGATTAGATACAGAGCAAAGAGAAGAAATGCTCAAAGCTTCTCTTCATTTCCGAGCAATGCTTTACTTCCAAAACTGCATTCATGCTTTAGAACTTATAACAGAAAGTTGCATAGACTGGAAGACTATTTTAAACAGCTAAAACAAAAGTAATTACCAACGGATGCAATACAGGACAACCCACTATAGAACAAAGATTCAGTTACATTGAATCTGAGGGAAAAAAAAACAAATCCGCGCCCAAAGAATGATCTTGACTGACTTGCAGCACAATTCTCTACAGCTGGCCTAGCTTTAGTTAAGCTACAATTAGGTTATGAAGAACATTATCCCCTGAGAACTCCCCACAAACAAGAAAAGACTAAAAGAGCCTGGCCTCAGGTGATCTCATTCAAAACATAAACCACAGGAATGAGTTTATTAATATGCGAGAAATAGACCAGCGTCATGACCTCTAAATGTGAGACTTGCAGCCAAAATTAAGATTTGCCCAGTCAATTAGTTTAGAATCGCCTCTATGCACTGCATACGCTATGTGTCAAAAAGAAAAGAAGGAAAACCTCTGTTGTTCAAGCAAACTCTAAGGTCACGTTTCACGTGTTTGGCCTGTCAACACTTCAGTTTTTATGCCAAAAAATCACTAGACTATGAAAGACCATTCTCTCTGGCTTTGCGGGTAGTCTCTCTTTTTTCATGCCTCTCCCGTCTCGCACCTTAAGTAACCCACGAGGTCATTTGCGTGTCTCGAGCGTTTTGCTTGATGGACCAAGAAAAAAGAGAGACTGATCGTAGTCTAGTCCTGTGCCATCAATCAACCGTTTTGCTCCCAGCCTCACCCCCTTCACTAGTGTCTTGGTAAGTTCCCAGTAAACCCCTCACAAAGGTTCGAAGTGTGATGGTACCAGGTGGTTGCCCCTTGAAGGGTTGCAATGGTCACCTTCTGTGCTCGCTTGTGGGTCCCTCTGTTTGTAAAGACATCTTCCCCATACCCATCTGTTGACGATAGGTTTAATTTTATGGGTTTGACAAGTACCTTCATGTTTTATACAAGCGAATGACTATAGCCAAAGTTAATTTTCTGCCCAAGAGAGATGATGAATGAGTGTATTAAATGAGAGGGTTTGTAAAGTGGTAAGCTTTTTGTTAATCCGTCTAAGTGTTGACATGATCAGTGAACAAAGAGTTTAGGGTTATGTGTTAATTAAAAGCTGGAAAAAGAGCTTAACGTGCCTAAAGTTAATCTCTAAGAGTTCTAAGACATTTTTTCTTCAACACTGAGAAGTTTCCTCATATATCTAACAGATGTGGCAACTTTCTGGTGTACAAAACAAAATCCACACAACTTAGTTAAACTTAAATGCCTGGGGCAAGATCATAAAATACTAATAAAGAGTGAACCCTCATTAAACTAATTGACAATTTGATGAATTCATAATATCAAACAAACAGCATGCAAATGAATTTAAAATCTACAACAAATTACTCGGAATAATTACAAAATGAGCTACTGAAATTATCTCCCGCATGGAGCTCATCAGCTTGCTGTTGGAAGAAAGTCCATGGTTTTGAGATATTGTTAAAAGAAATGCAAATAAAGTGTAGTAACGGGGTTATTGTTCTGCGATCAAACCGTGGTTTGTTTATGAGATGAATAAGATTTTTACATCGAAATAATGATGAAAAAAACAAGGCCGCTTTTTTTCAAATTTCTCAATTTCACTGATCACTAAACATGTGCGTTGTGAATGCCAATATAACTAAAAGAAACTTTCAAAAGATATCTTAATCCGGTTCGCGTGATGAAAGTACAGCTGTAAATGAGGTTTTCACTTGCCAACACAAATGAACCAACGGAATTTTCCAATCTTATCAATTTAAAATCGATAAAGAAATCGACACCACATGAAGAAAACCTAAGGTATCAGTTTCTCGAATGTATCATTCTGTAAACAAAACTATTGTACTGTAGACTCCCACTTGGAACTGAAATCAACAAAGACTGGAATAATTTTGAACCAATCTAATTTTCCCCGGTAGCGGATAGGGAGAAGAGAATATTTAATATGATAGGTATACGTAAACATAACAGATCGAAAAACATTACCAGCTTTAATGGAAGATCGGAAATTAAAGGTTGTAAATTAGATAAGCTCTCAATCGATGTAACAACAAAATTTGAAGCGACGCCAAACTAAAATAGGTCGTCGTTACCACGGTATCGGGGCTTATCTAAACCTTCTGAAGTTACGTTAACATAACTTACCTGTCCTTCTGCTTCCACACTCCCCAAAAGCTGTTGTAGCAGTTGCGGAACTTGGTCATCGAGCTGTAATTTTTTGCACAACTCAACAAGTTCGCTTCTATTGAGGAAACCTTTCCCGGAATGATCACAACTGTCGAATACTTCGAGAAGTTGTGCCACGTAAACATCTTGTTCGTCTTCATCCATTTTACAGGTTTTAAGAATTCACTAGCTCGCTAAAAGCCAAGCCCAGGATAAAAGAGCCATTTTGAAGAGTTCAGTGAAGCTTTAAACGACCGATTACGCCAACCTCAAAATGAATACAGTATACAAACTTCAGAGCGTTCCAAGCCAAGCGGACGCCGTCTAGTGGTTCATAAATTCAGGAGTGACACAACCATATTTAGCCGACCAACACGACGTCATAGCCAAATCTCTATCTTATAAAATTTCGAGCTTTTGGCTTCGTATCCTTCTTCACTTGCGATCTTTGTCGTTGACTTGCGAACTTTTCAGCTCAAACAACCGTCCCCAGAGCAAAAATATGTGTTGGTATCGTGGTAACGCGGGAATTCCAATCGCGATTTTTCAGAAATGTTACAGCGAAGAAAGAACGCGTTAGAACAAATCTGAAGGATTATAGCACACCAAAAGCATCGGAACTTGACAATCCTCTACTGATCTGTCCCAAGGAACCGTAATTCGAGAAATAACGGAGCAGAGATCTGTGCTTTCGTTACAGACGATTCTTCAGTTTCAAACAAGTGCCAAAAATAGATTTTGATTTGACCACGTGAACACAAAGGAATCTTGAACCTAATTGGTTCTTAAACAATGCCATTCTAGTTCTTGCAATTTGACCAATCAAATAGTTATTTTGTGTTTACCAGAATTTCGAGAATTTTTTAATGCAAATATAAAAAGAATTATTATAAACCTCATAATATTCAACAATTTATGAATTCTTTGACCTGTTTACAATAACATTTATTTTTATTTTCAGGCAAAAATGCCTGGAGAGTCTTTTGAAAAGAAGTTTCTCTTTCACTGGACTTTTATACTGAGGATATGATAATAAGTGCTGCAAAAAATATTGAAGATTTATAATTGTAAAAAGAGATGTGCCCTTTTACCTTGTTATAAATAAAGACATTTATCATTCATTCAAAATATTTTTCTGTTTCTGATTAGCCTAAATCCCCCACCTATTTCTTCATAACCACTTAGTACTTGGATAATGTTGACTTATAATTTTGTGATATTATAGTTTTGTGACAAAAAATACCATAACATAGTAGACTGAAACAGAGACTGACTGTCGTCAAACAAAGAGAACAGTGGAGCGACTCAGCTGTTTTGGTGAAAACATGGCAGATTTCATTTATTTGCAAAATAGCCCAATCAATGTCATAAATACTTAGCAAAAAAAATACCACAATAGGGATGGCAACTTCTTTGTGGAGAGTATCTGCCAGATAAGAACATCTCTTCATACTCTGTTACCTCCATGATGGGTACTTTATAAAGCAAATGTAATGCAGACTATATCCTGAAATTGCCTAGCCTGTTCAGGGCATTCGGGTGGTGGAGACAGTGCAAAAATTAAAGTGAACAGGAAAAATGTAGCAAGGGCAGTGGTCAAGGGCAGAGAAGACAACTCTCCACTATCTCACTACCTGGAAAAGCATAAAAACTGACATGGAAAAGGGAAATGTTTAAAAAATGATATAGGCTTGATAATATTTTGAAATTGAATAATATAACCAGCATTATTTAACTTGGCTTTCGTATGACTTAAGCAATAAGCAGATCCCAGGGAAGTGGGGAAGGGAAAGAACCAAGGAGAAGTTTAGGTAGAGTTGGCTGTCGAGCCCTTTAAACCTTGACCCTCTATAAGACAAAAATCATTCATTTCACTACCCTATTTAAGACAATAGACCTGACCCTGATTCACTTCATTTCACAAACAGAATTACCGGTAAGTACTTTTAAACTTACAATATGGCAATTATCCTGTTTAAGTCTCAAGACCCAAAACGCCATACCCTGTTCAGCGGCACATCCCCTTCTTGGCCAAATAAGGGAGTAGTCAACCCCCTTGGATGAAGATCAAGAAGGATACGTTGCCTGTGTACCTTTTTTTTGAGAGGAGGAGGCAGATGTACACAGACTGGGAATATAACCAAATAAGCCACACAGTGGGAGCTTTCATTTACCATTGGCATCAAAAGCGAGCGGAGTAGTAAAACTTGAAACAATGTTGTGGGCACTTTTCATTCTTTATAGCCATATAGTTCATTTGATCCCTGATTTCCTGGCGAAATTACATTTTTTTGTTTTTTTCCCTTCTTTTCTTTCTTGGTTTTTTTCCCCTTTACTTCACACTGTCCCCCAGTTTTGTAATTTACTGCTTGACAAGTATCTCTAGTACCCGGGTGGGGTACTCCCTTATAAGGGCTTAATGGGGACGTGCAGTCAGCCAGGGTATGTTTTTCGGGATTTTTGTCTTAAACAGGGTATCGAATTTATCATTTTTTGTCTTAATCAGGGTATCGATCTATCAATTTTTGTCTTAAACAGGATATCTTTTCTTGGACGATAAACAGCAAAATTTTTACAAGCTCTTATGTTAATTAAATGTCTTAAACAGGGTATCAAAAATCGGAATTCTGTCTTAAACAGGGTAGGAAAATCAGCGATATTTGTCTTAAACAGGGTCAGGGTATGAGGGGCCGCGCCGCACCTCCCCACCCAGGGATATATCGAGTACCCCCCCCATCCGGCTCTAGTACTACTGCTTTTTTATTTCATTGCTATTATTTTATTTATTTATTTTTTATTGAACACTTACATGTATCTATTCAGAGCACAATATGCAAAAAAAGTTTCTTCTAAAGTGCAACCCAAGAGCTTGTCACCTCCTATAAAAACATCACTTTGACGTGTAACACATTTGTCCCAAACAGTTGAGGAAGCTAATTAAAGATTGCAGGACTAGCAAAGGGCTCCACGAATATAAATACTATCGACTTGGTTATGATGGATAAGATGTACAAATAAACTGCAAGAGTCAACTGAGTAACCAGTTCAGCAGTCAGTAATATTCCAACCAGGTTCAGTCTCCTTCAAAGCCATTGCTTGGGCGGTCACGCAACACTACTCTCCATAAACAGCTGCTAAGAATCGAGCCACATACCCCATTACGGGGAGGATCAGCTTTGCGTGTTGACCCAAAGAAAGGTAGCCTGCGAAAACATCCGTTTCTCCTCAATCTTCGCCGCTGGGGACGTTTCACTCGGAGGAATGTCTGCGACTCAGCGACAGAAATTCCATACTGATGACGTAAAATCTGTCCGGAATCCGGTCAGAAGCGCTGATTGGTCGACGGAGTAGTTACATTGTTTAAGCTATTGTTTACAAATGACAGACAAAAGACAAAAGGCCACAAAGGTCAAATGTCAACGCAAAGAATCTCTAACAAAACAGTCAATATTTGTGGAATATAGTCTTCTCTAGAAGAAGCATTTGAGTTTTGCAGGAGCTCGTTGGCAGATAAGCAAAACACTTTACCAAAATCGACCAGAAGACACGTAAAATTAGACAGATTTATATTTGGAACCCCATGACTACCGGATTTATTATGTAAACATTGATTTGCGTCATTAGTATGGAATTTCTGTCGCTGAGTCGCAGACGTTCCTCCACGCGAAACGTCCTTAGCGGCAAAGAGCAGGGAGAATGGATGTTTTCGCGGGCTAAAGGAAAGGCTGTGAAGCAGATTAAGGCCTGGTTCAAACGCCAAACTTTTCATGAGCTGAACCTAATACATTGAATTAAGTATATGAAAAGTTCGGCATCTGAATCAATTAGGAACATCTGTTTCAATTTGGAAGGGCTGAGCCATTCTTTTCGCTGAGCCCGGCTGGGAGTTTCGCCTTTGGAGCGACTTTGAAACAGCTTTGATTCAGACACCGAACTTTTCATTTACCAAACCTAACGCATAAATTATTATGACATATTTCGTAAGCAAATTGACCGAAATGAGCATTTTATGCCTTTTGAACTTGGTTCAGCTGCAATTAAGATCGGCGTCTGATTCAATTCAGCCGGTCTAAATAATTTGGGTCTCGCTTAATTCAAATTAGGTTCGGCTCATGAAAAGTTTGGTGTCTGAACCAGGCCTAAAGACGGTTAAGAGGCTATAAAAACATCAATGATCATTTGTGAAACGTGATCGCCTCGATGTTCGTGTGAATATGAAATCTGTTTCACTATTGCTGCTCTCATTTCTGAGGTCACTCACCAACATGTCGAGAATAGCACTTGTCGTTAACCTTATTGAATAATTTGAGTATATTATTGACAACTCAGCTTGTTGTGAGATAACTTTCATCTTCTTCCCGAGAGTATTCTCACCGATAACCATGTTGTCATACCAAACTAGCCCATCACCACATGACTTTGGACGTTGAAAAAGGAACTCACTGAATGGATTCAAATGACTCAAATATTTTTCAAAGGAAAAAACGGGGCAGAAGGGACTATCGATTGCTATCATTATCCCTCTTTCTCCAGCTTGAACGTTGTCTGCTCTGTGATCAGATACTTTCACTATGCAGCGTTTGCCTTGTGAGTTAATTTTTACTTCAAAGTCATTCTTTTTAAGTTGGCGCAGACTTAGTTGTGAGCCACGGCGACCAAAAAACAATATTACTTCAAAGAACACCTTGTTTTGTAGAGTTGTTGGGTTTTTTGTGCTGAAGATACCGCTTAGGTATAATTTTTTTATGTCTTCGTCGTCAATTGGAGGTATGTGTTCATATAGAGCTTTCGTACCAGTTTTTTCAAGTCCTTGTCTCTTCAATTCTGCGCATTGTGCTGCATAAACTCGGTTGGCTTCATTAAATTCCACGTCTTTTGTTATGTCGACATTGAGTACTTGCTTGAAGTGTCTACTTAGACCAAATTTGATGGCACAAAGCGAGGTTTTTGTGTAAAAATTTCCATCTTTTCTCCTCGCCTCGGCGTAGAATTTTCTCAAAATAGTCGCCAATTCCTCAGCTGTTTTGGGATTTCGAATGCCTTTCTCCTGAAGATACGCATCAAAAATTAAGCGACTTCCTCTTGTCGATTTTTGGGTATTCTTGTTAGGTTCACCTTTAAGTAATTCGGCAATTTCTTCCACGGTCAAATCTTTGAACGACTTTTCACTGAGCGCCGCCATTGTGGTGAAGGACCAGCCGAGGAGTACTAGGAACGACTCTTTTGAACTAAAGGAGGGCGTCCAACACGAATCGAACGATATTTTCTGCCCCACTTAGTGGGCGCGATCCATTCAACCGAAATTCCAACCGGTCCGCCCGGGAAAAGAGGACCACCTCAAAAGGTGGACCCGTTTTTTCAAAACTTTTCCGGTTGGACCGAACTGATCCATTGAGTTTTGGACCGAAATTTCCGGAAGGTTTGGTTGAATGGATCGCGCCAGGAGCCCCATGGGCTCCTGATCGCGCCCACTAAAATGTATGGAAAAGAACCTCGATATAACGAAACCTCGTTTTAACGAACACATTTGGCCAGTCCCTTAGCCATTAATCCGTTAAATCAAGGTTCCACTGTACGTTCAATTGGAGTGGCTCTTTATAAGACGCTGTGTGGGCTTTTAAAAGAGGTGGGACATGGTGGAAGGTACCTCGGTCAGTCTGAGATAGTAGTGTCTTGCAAAATGTTCGTTATATTGCAGCCTCCTTTAATCTCATATCTAGACTTCTCAGGCCCTTTGGTTAGAAGGTGGTCTCCAGTCGGGTAATGACTGGGATTGAGTGTTCAGCCGTGCGTGTCTCAAGGCACTCCCAATGGCTGGGTGCACTGGCTTTTCACATGACGTCACGGCGGCCATATTGGTCTCCCAAAAAAAGAAACGGCGGCCAAGTTAGTGTCCCAAACGGAACCAATCCTATGAGAGTTGAACTCTTTTCTTAGACAACTGCTTTCTTTTGTTCCAATAAATTTGCATAGATGCTGGCCATAGGAGTAAAAACTCTCTATTGTTAAAACTGATCAATCAGTAGCAAGCTTATGAAAACAAAGGTGGCGGGCGATGCAAGATTGACAATGGTTGCTCGTTGGCTCCTCTGGCCTTGAGGAGAGTTGGTCTTGATAATGCAGGGATGCTTTCCATCAACAAAAATTTCAGTTTGAACTTTTGGAAATTCCACATGCCCCGCAGTGAATGGAATGGCACATTCCGGTTGCACAGACCCGACCCAAGCCACCACGCGTTTGGTCATTGTTCTTGTAGGTAAGATACAAAAGAGCGGTACTGGGGACAACAATTTTGCCAAGTGCAAAGTGACATGTTGGTCTGACCGACAGAAATGACCAGACCGGACAACGTGGACCACCTTCAAAGGTGTTCCCAAATATTCCGGTCGGACCGAACCGAAATGGTCCGTTCCATTTGTTGATTTCTAAGAAAGATTTCCGAAATTTTTGGCTGAACGGAAGGAGGCCCAGGTTTGAACACCTCCTTTGCCCTCTCTCTGGGGATTTTGACCACAAATGTTGCCTCAAACTGTAGTTTTTCTACCCTAAGAAACGGATATTTATCAAATTTGAACTATTTTCCAGTCCCAAGGCTTAGGAATTCGACCCCAAAAATGTCGCACGTACAGCTGTACGCCTTTATCACCCCCCCCCCCCCCTTTTCAGCCAAACATTGATGCCAGCATAATTTCCAAAAAAAACAGTCTGCCCTTGAAGGAGGTCATAATTTTGTAGGTCGAGAGAAATTATTCTATCAAGAAGGTTTTCAGTCTTTTTCCTTCGTGATGGATTATAAAGTAAAAAATCAAAATGGAAGAAAACCAAACTCCAAAGTCCATCGTCATATTTATATTTCCACTTCTTTTCCTCATGAAAGGTTAAGTAAATTACCTGAACCGAGCAGAGGTGAAGGACAATTATGTAAATTTCTCATACCACGCAACGCCTCAAAGTCGGAGTCCGCTTCCAAAAATGTTACAACCCAGCGGTACTACCCAGTGGCGGATCCAGGAGAGAGGCCCGGGGGGCCCGGTCCCCCTCCTTATTTTTCGACCAAGCTGAGACCCGAAGGACCGCCGAATTTTTGTTTTTGAGACTGCCCCCTCTTTTCTCAGGGTCTAGATGACGAATAGACGTAATTAGTAAGAGATTGACACCTGTTATGCAACTATGATAAATATAGCTCATGTAATTAGAACAGTAGAGTTATTAAAAGCATTGCCAGAACCGGTATTTCTAGTCCCCCATAGCGTTGCTTGTTGGTTATCTCCTATACTTTGAGGGGTTTTCTTCCTTCCAAAAAAAAGCAACGAACAAACGGATAAACGAACAATTGAATAAGCGAATAAGCTAATAAATGGATACCCAAATAAACTAATTAATTGAATAAATAAACAGCAGTAAAACAAACTACATTGAGTTATAAACCAGATGGCTTCTTCATGTGACTGAGATGGATTGGATGAGAGTAAGATGGGTTGGATGTGACTGAGATGGATTGGAACAAACTCATTTTATTTAAAAACCACAGGCAGTACTTGTGTATCTTTTAGAATTGTTTATTTATCTGCTTCAATACAATTCATGAATTTCCATGCAGTTAATCTTTTCCTTGGCTTGCCGGTGCTATTTTGTGCTTTCTTCTTCCCGGCTTTTCTTCTTCTTCTTCTTCTTGACAGTAGTACCCTCCCAAACGTGACGTAGAATCCGTGGGACAATCCTTGCACTCTTGGCTAACCAATGAGAAACGATATGTGTTGCCTCGACAACACTTCTCCTTCGTCTTTGAAGCCTTTGCTCTTCTTTCCCTTATCAACACAGACGGGAGCATGCGCAGTTTCAACTTGGCAATGAAGTATAGATTGGTTTTGGATCTTGGAGCTTTCCATTTCTTCTCCTCTATCCCCGACTGCATGGTATAATGTACCCTCCATCTGAATAGCGTTGTTGGGAGCAGACTTTTTCCCGGTACATTCGCAGAACTGTGGCATATCTTTGGAAGATTTCCACAGAGGCTGTAAGGGTTTGGGATTTCATCAGGGCAAGTAGCTTTTCTATGTCCTTCTTGGTAGACTGTTACGTAAGAAATATGCTCTTCTGGTAACTTGAACTGCATTTCTGACTCGGCAGAGGAATAGCTACCAGCATCAGTGTCCGCTGAAATCACAATACGGGTGGCCACCTTCTTTGTATTCGGTGCGTTACCCCCTCTGGGAAGAAAAAGCTGGAAGTCTTCCACAAAAGGGGCGCTCGTCTCACCTTTCAAGCTCCATTCGTGGTATTGCAGCCAGGTCGTGTTTAACGGAAGTCTCAATGTTGTTGTTTTATGTTCTGCAAGTGATGATATACTAATGTAGCCCAAGTCTCCATCAAACTGAGGTATTGAAGGGATGTAGACTGTGCGTTCGATTGATGCATAGGTGTTATGGTCCGTATATGCGACGATGTTCTCCAACTCGTTGTTGGTGAAGACCCCATTCGCTGTGTTACACGCCTCGACCGGTTTCCCATTATTTCGTTACTGAAGTTTATCACAGTAGAGCCAGGCTTGAGACTGAAGAAAAATCTGCGTCATGAAAAAGCCCCCTAAAAGCTGGTCGGCGTGTAAGAAATCACCGCCTTCTCTCTGGATGGACATGGACAATTTTTTAGCCACGTTTCCTCTTATGACTCTTGCAAGAACATCCATGAGATCGAATTGAAAATCAAAAATATCCTCTCTCAAGGCACTAAACTCCGCTATTGTTCCCCTCAACTTTTCGCATAACAGAAATCCACCGGCTACACCCTTTGCGATGTTTGCGGGCATTCCCTCGACTCCGTTTAGCAAGTCGCACGTGGACTCTTGGAAAGCTCCCCACATCTCAATGTTCTTGGCTAAACGGCTTCGATCTACCTTAGGTGTATAATTATTGTACTCTTCAATGAACTGGTATGCATCATCGTCTATCGTGATTGCCTCGTTACCCTTGATCTTCTCGACTAATTCAATGCGGGTTTTGATTTGTTCTTGATTGTCCTCCAAAGCAGTTGTTATATCACGGGCGTCGTTTCCAAGGTCGACCAACTTCACAGCCAGTGTAATACCTTTTGCCAAGTTCGCAGAAGCTTGGCCTAGCTCATCTGTAGCTTCCTTGATTCCAGCGGCATCAGCACCAGCAAAGATCATCGTAACAGGATTCGATTCCAACAAGATCTTAGCGACGAGTGACGCTGCTTTATCGGCAACTTCGATTCCCAAAATGGTATTCGTGACATCTAATATACCTTTCATATCATCGTTCAATTTTTTTTTAATCTTTCCGTACGAATCTTTAAATTCGTCAAGTTTGGTGGTTATGAAGGCTTGATCTGCGTCAGCTATTCCTTCGTCGAACTTAGCAACGCCTTTAAAGTATTCCGAAATCCCCTTGACCTCAGCTCGTAGATTCTCATCCAGTCGATCTATGGCACTTAGCAATTCAAAATGCTTGATTGCGCTTTTCTTCAATTCAATTATTTTGGCGTTATCAGTGTTCTTATACGGCTCTTATAAGATCTCGAGTGTCCCCTACCTTGAGTCTGTCGTTCTTCATTTTATTGAGGAGTAGATACTGCGGGTAAAAGTTCGCGATCTGGCAAGCAGGAATGGCGTTAATGGCTTCACATGCGTATGGCGCAACACGGAATTCGTCTTCATGTTCACTGACAATCTTCAGAGCAGCAATGACGTTCGAGTATGCATGCTGACTAACCGCGTTGGTGTAAAATTTATTGTATGGTTTATCCGCTCGCATGCCGATAAAGGCATTCATCAAATCAATTTGTTTAAAAATGTCTTTGAATTCGCCTTCAATGTCGCATGCCCCTGCCGGACACCGCTCACTGCAGAATTTATCAACAACCAAGAAATAGACTTTATAGATTATAACTCCAAGCATCATTGGCAGGGCTTTTCTGACATTACATTTGTTATTGATATCAGTACATGCATTCGTTTTGCTACCGTGGGGTGAGGTTGCGCACTCGTGTAGCTTGGGACAAATGTCTTTTACCACCAGTTTTGGGTAACTACGGGGTGGTAGGCGCGAACACACTCTTTCCAGTGGTAATTTGTAGTCATCAACCAAAGGTCCTCCATTGTCGGATTTCTTCTCATCAACATCGCGTTTAACAGCATTTTTCAAAGCGAGAAACTGGGTGTTGTAAAAATTTTCAAGGGTTGGACTATCTATGAAATTCTTTTTCACCTTATTAACTACAACATCTTTCTCTTCCTCGAATATAGAACCTGTGACGTCGAGGTTGACATGTTCTTCTGTTTTATCAAGTTGCGTTTTAAGAAAGAACGAGCGATGCTCCTCAATTGCTTCTGTAAGAGTACGGATAAAGTCTTGGTACGGATTCGGGCCTTTGTCTTGGGGGATTTTGATTTCTAGTAGTTCATCTTTCAGCTTCCTCAGGGCCATCAACGTTTGAACTTGCCAGTGACTGACTGGTGGTTTGTATCCCTGGGCTTCAACAGTTTGATACACGTTGAAAGCAACCGAGATGAAGAATAAAATGAACTGCATCTTGGTGTCCACTGTGGATGGGTTCAAAGGGTAGAATATTGATTAGGGATAAGATCGAGTTAGAGAGGAGGAGGACGGGAGGGGAAAGGGAGGAGGTGCGAGGAGGTGGCCCTCATAGTTCTGCTTGCATGTGTGCCATTATATTAGCTATTTAAAAAAAGTAAATATACAGCGATTTGCTCTTTACCATATGTGTAGCTAGCATATTGTTTCAGATGGAATACACTAAAAATAAAATTATTATTATTTGTGTTACTATAGAGAATGTTAATTTGACCTACAATGCATTTCGGTCTTGGAATACACTGATCAGTATGCAGTATTCCAGCCGTATGCAACGTTTTTTGAAATAGCTGTAAAAAACATTTATTAAGCTATATGGACATCCATTATCGAGCATTTCAACAAGTCTCCAAACTGAGGAGAGACGACAAGGTATATAACCTGTGACACCAAATCAGTAAAATCGGTCGGTTCTCTATTCTGGACCATTATTTTGACCTTGCCCTTTAGTTAATTAAAATATAGTTATGTGCCTCTTTAACCAGGTCCCAGTTGTTCAATAGGTAGATAGCGCTATCCACTGTATAGTGCAATTGGTTTTACTAATTGGATTTATCCGATGGATAGCGCTATCCAGCTTTTGAACAGCTGGGGTCAGGACTTTAAGAAGATGGAACTGGTTAACCACCCGCAAAATGTTTTTGTTTTTTAACCGATCGATCGGTCAACATAAAATATCCTATCTCGCTACCTGCTGAACGAAGCTCGATAGATTTAGATGACAAAAAAATGTGAAATCTATTTCTTATCCCAACTTGCTTACACTTTTTTGTGAAATTTACTCATTTTTGCTTTGGTATTAGCATAGTTATTAGAGGAGACTGGTTATGAAAAGCGGCAAACATCAGTGATAAAAACAACAGTGCTGCAGTTTATGTTCAAAGCACCGTGAAAGTGCACAATCCTTTGTTTTCTGTTGGCAAATTGTTACGGAATAAATTAATGCAACGTTTTTATTGGTCAATACAATCAAAATGATAGGAATTCTTTTGAACGTTGTGCACTTTCAGGTCCACAAAAACATATAACAAAGGAGTCTGACGGGTTTCATAACCATTCCACTCAATTAACTATGGTATTAGTAAGGGGTCTGTACTTTTTCATTTTTCACCAGCATCACTTATTATTCAAAAATATATCATTGACTTAAAAGCTGAACGGTTAAACTAGTTTCTTCAAAACTAGTATTTCTTTTGGTGTTGTTCCACGCGATAAAGCCTTAGCGTTTTTGCATCGCAAGTTGTTCACGTTTTTAGGATTAATGCCTGCATGATTTCGAATTTGTTTATACTCGATGCACAAAAATACACATCAAGAGCCATAATGGAACAGTGCTTTTCGAAAGTGCTTGTTATTTTTCTCTTGTGACAAATATAATGTTTGCACGCCCAGTTCGTTTCACTGATGCAAAAAATATGTAATGCGTTGACATTTTTGAAATATATTCCATTCCAGATTATTTCGGTGTGAAACCAAGAACATCACGCGAAACCAAAACAAAACCCCAAACAAACTCAGGAAAAGACAAAACGAAATAAAAAAACACACAATACAAAATACTAAGACGGAATCCACCAAGAAATTGAGTAATTCAGTGGACAAAAACCTTGTACTATACCAGAATTATTTTGAAGCATATTGCATTCTTTTTTACATTTTTCAAGGGCTAAAGATGTAATTAATCAGTCTGTAATAACAACAAAGAAAATTTCTTATTGGAGTGCTAGAAAATGAATGTCATATTTCACAAGAATTGTGAAAACATAAGTAAAATTCTGAAAATTTAATGTGTAAGGTGTAATTGTGTGAAATTTGACGTTCTTTGACGTTCATTTTCTCAATAAGAAATTTTCTTTGCTGTTATTACAAATGATTAATTACTGCATCTTTAGCCTTTGAAAAATGTAAAAAAGAATGCAATATGCTTTAAATTATTCTCGTACAAGGCTTTTGTCCACTAAAGATTGAAATTACTCAATTTCCTGGTGGATTCTGTCTTAAGAACAGTAGCAAAACAAAAGAAAGAAAAAAAGGGGGGAAAAATAACTGACATGAAGAAAAGAAAAAATAATGAACGAAGGAGAGATTAAAAAAATATATAGAAAAATTCACGAATGAGAACTGCTTTCGCCTAATTTTCCTTACCAAAACAAGTGCTCTGGTTTATAATACGCACACTTTGGTTTGAGTGGGATGTTTTCACTAAAAACAATTCTGTTGTTTTGTCTTGGCTTTTCTTTATTTAGGGCTGTGGGTGCATATGGATAATCTTTAATAATAACAAAAAACATTGTTTATGGAAGTAAACTTACCTCAGCTGATGCAGTTCCTATCCGTTCCTCCAGTTTACCCCTTGTTACGTGTTACGCTTCTTCTCGTAAGTACCAAAATCTTAGAACAGGTGAGGCTTTTTATCGCTTCTTGGCTTACACAAGCACCGCCTTTGTTCGACACACCTGTCAGTATCGCTAATTCAAGAACTTTTGAACAGGTGCGGCTTTTTATCGCTTCTTGTAAACATAATTCCTTCTTGCTATCGGTAGCACCTTTGGTTTACACGCCTTTCAACTTCTCTAAGGGTCAAGGTCAAAATCTGTGGTTTCCCTCCCCCTCCTTCGGAGAATTTATGGAGATCTATTCAATAATCCTTGTCACGGTTTCGACGCCATCTTGACGAGAAGGCAAACGCGTGAGAAATTACGGTGTTTGTATGAGAATCTGATGTCGAATAATTTCCGTAGAACGGCTGTTCTGAAAAAAATATTTATTAAATTGTAAACCAAAGCTTTACTCCTAAGAATTCTACTGAAAACATTGAGGGCGTTACATGCGCTAGAAGACCTAGCACCGCTTTTTTAAATTTTCTATACATTTGTCTGTAAGAAAGTCCCGGGAAAAATTACAGACCAATATATGGAAAATCTAAAGCAAGTCTCTAGGAAAATTTAAGCACAGCTACGCCCCCAAAATTTTTTAGTACAATCTTTTGTTTTGTAGCTTTAGTTTACAAGTCAAATTATTTTCGGAACAGCCGTTTTACGGAAATTATAGAACATTAGATTCTCACTCAAACACTGTAATTTCTCACACGTTTGCCTACTCGTCAAGATGGCGTGGAAAACCGTGACAAGGTCTGTTTGTTTGAGCACGTACAAAACAGATAGACAGACAGACATATTTTATTTGGAGTTTTGCACTATTGTACTCAACTTTTATCCAAATAAGCTAAATTACATTGATTATCATATCAACCCACAAACCCAAAAATCATGATCACTTAGGAGGGTATTACTGTCAGGAGGAAAAGTTGAATTCTTGTTGATTCTATAATTAAAACAGAAGAAGTTCTAGAACATCAGGGGCACTCTGGAATTGTTCCTGCTATTTGGAACGATTCAAACATCACACCAATCCCAAAGATCCAGTCTCCTACAAATGAAGGTGATTTCAGACCTATATCCCTAACGCCCTGTTTGTCTAAGGTTTTAGAAGACTTTGTGGTCATGTGGATGATTGACGATATCAGGAATAGGATTGCCCCTAACCAGTTTGGCTGCTTAAAAGGTACATCCACCGCGTTTTGCCTCCTCGACATGATGCACACCTGGTTGTCCTATCTAGATTCACCTAATAAACACCCCCGTCTTTGCTTCTTGCACTTTTCGAAAGCCTTTGACCGTATTAGTCACAACGTACTGATTAGAAAACTGGTAGATTTAGGTGTTCGACGGTGTCTTATACTATGGATCATTAGTTTCCTTTCAGACCGAAGACAACGCGTAAAAACTGGAGAAGCGTTTTCGGATTGGCTGTCAGTCAATGCCGGTGTACCCCAGGGAACTAAAC